>JACCIC010000022.1:1867500-2582500 GCA_018907035.1 Sycobia sp. Sy_11 | reverse complement strand
ATTTCAGTAATCATATTAAAATGACTTTGATTATTATGATATACTATCATTATCGCATAGCAACCATAAATGAACTCGCATCGTCGTCATTTCCCGTGCAATTTATAACAACCTTTGAAGTTAATAAGAAACATTAAGAAATTATTTCTTACTAAAACTCAAGTGTATATAAATTATAATAGCATATTCAATAAATTCTTTTTGTTAATGATTAAAATTGTTAATTACTTGAAAATTAGATGACCGGCTATAGGTTCTATTTTTTTATGTTAGCATTAATACTCGGACGATTTTATCCATTTTTGTCCAAGTTAAAATCCCTTTAATTTTAATATATGCTCCATAGCCGGACATACGTTTGTAAATATGCGTTTTCTGATATTTTATGTTTTTCATTTCCACTAATTACCTATTTATTACTTTTGTATGATGAAAATCCATTTTATGTTCAGATTATGGTTTTTTTTTTAATTCAGGTTGCATGATAAATATTAAAAATCTAAAAATTCCGTCCGAGTATAGAGGGAAAACTAAAAGCTCCGACGAGTATTATACAATGAAATTATTTTACTTTACTAATTCAATTTTTCTTGTAAGTTGTAATCTAACTTTTTTAAACAGTGTAAAAAGATCCAAGTAACTTTTGAAAATAGTACAATTAAAAAATAAAAAACAAAATATTCGTAATGAAAGTAAGGTTTAAAGACCATTGTAGTTTTAAAAGCATCTGAATACAGGTATTTTATCTTATAATTGAAAGCATGTTTCAAAAACACGCATCGAAATATAAAATTTACAGAAAAATATATATTAATGTTTAGTACTTTTCTTGGCAATTCGGGTATACACGCAGATGAATCGAAAAATTCCGATAAAAAAATAATAGTATTTTTTTTAAATAATAATTAAACTTTTTGGACAGACACGGTCTGTTTCTAAATCCCAACAGAAAATAGTAAATTTTAAATTGAAATTTTTCGTATCAGTTCAAACTTTTTAGAAACAATATATAAATAAAACTATACTTTAAAATCGAAATTCTAATTTGGTCTAATTTGTTCTATACAGTAAACTAATAAACATTTGATTCTCTTATATTTTTTCTAAAAAGATTGTAAGATCAAAAGGCAAATTTCTTAATTGGTATATATAATCACCGAAAAAATTATAGATTATTGATTGTATAATATATAAGATAACTTTTAGTAAAATATAAAAAGTAAATGCGAAAATAATATCAATATAAAGTTTTTAAAACTAAAATTAAAATGAAAAAGTGTTGGTAAAAGGCTGTTTTACAAATATTGATTTTGCAGTTTTAGTGTACGAAGAGGAACGACTATATAACTAGTTTCTTTAATTTAACTCCCATAAAGGAATTAAAAAACAACATGTACTTTATGTTGCAATGTAACATTGAGGCGTCAAAATGATACACCATATATATTTATATAATATACAACTACACATAATATTTTATAGTATTGAGGATGAAAAATTCTGAGATATAAAGTGTGGCAGAGAATTAAAAAATATTTTTGTTAGTATGTTTTGCAGCTGTTCTATGATTTAAGATTTATAATTTTTTACGTTTCTTCCCAGTTGTGTATTCTCTATAACTATATTTCTATAAAACCTTGGCAAGGGGTCAAAACGACTTCTTTTACCGCACTTTGAAGATATACTAGGGAGTGTAACTCATTTTAGTACAGAAAGTAATATAAATAGAAATTTACATATTTGTGGAGATACTTCCGTCCATATTACTCTCAGAATTATTATTGTTGTTGTTGTTGTTGTTGTTGTTGTTGTTATTAAAGAATTAAAAATGTTGAAGATTTTTTCCTTATAATATATATTCATTTACGGTTGTACGTGTGCAATTGCCTATATATAATAATGAATGATTATTGGTAAATTAAATTAAATGATATGTTAAAAATAAGTCGTCTCATGTTGATTTAAAATTTAAGTTATCAATAATTTATTTTTTGAGTTATTTTATGGTAATTAAATACACGTCTTAGCAGTTCAACGTTGATATTCGTTTTTAAATTTAATAAATCTATATATATACATATATAGAAGAAAATACTGGCGAAGGAAAGAAATAGTTTTTTAAGCCATAGAAAACTTACTAATATAACTACTGAAGGATATAGAATATAATCATAAAATTAAGTTATTGAATCTGTGGAAAGAGTTGAAATGATGTATAATTAAAATGATCATGCGTGTTTAATGGTATGTCTTCTTGCATATACAACCAACCGTATTGGAAAAAATCTGGAAATAAAACGATGCGAATTTTTCGACACATGTATAATTCAATTTTATTCTTTCTTGTATATGGGAGTTTACATTTTAGTTTAAAAAATCGTCATTTAATCATCAAGTACATTGAATTGTTTTAATTTTTATCCCACTCTCCTTTTTATGACAATGAGATAAAGAAACAAAATTGAAATTTGGTTATTTAAAGCGTTTAGTCAGCCTCGATTCGCTAACTTCTTCAAACCGTATTTGTAAATTCATAATTAATGAAGTATTGTATAGAAAATGAAATTTTTTTTTTAACTAAAGAATATTTTTTAATACTTTTGTTGAATATGTGTTGACTTATAAATTTTCAGTTTTTCATTTCTTTAGATTGATACTTAGTAAAGTCATGCCCAAAAGCATAAAAAAATAGAAATTTTAATGTAACAAAATAACAAAGAAAATTTTGAACGTTAAGCTAGCTGGTGAAGGAAATAACTATTTAGAAATCAAGAACTAAGGCATAAAAGTTTTGTTCAAACCTGGTATCCGAATGTAGGGTATTCTTATTGCATGAGATAAACAAGGAAAGAAAGTATTGATATTTCAGTTCTCACATTACTCATCCATTAGTGAGAATATATCAGTGCGAAATAAAATTTAAAAAGTATAACTATCTGGATATTAGAAAGACAGGCTGGCAAAAAATGACAGAATATCTAGAAGATGGTTACGTATTGACCAGAATAAAGCATATTTGGTTCGACTTTATATTATATTTGCTGATCCTTTTAATATCGCTGACTGTAGAGGCCTCTTAAATCGCCTCTCAGAAAATATAAATACCATGGATAATAATCAGTGGTAATATCGAGTAACTTTAATATGTTGGCTAGAGAATGGAGTAGTAAAAAATCAGACATCAATGCGCGACATTCTCGTAGAGAATATTTCAACGGTAGACTTAGCATTCACAAACACTTTAAACTTGTACATACCATATAAGTTTTTAAGTAGACTGTACAAATGACTGCCTGCAAAAGATACAAAACATATAAAGTGAGTGATCTGTACACAAACAGCAATCACGTAGTCATACATAAGGCGCATCGGAGTATAATAACATAGAAACAAAGAGTATGTATGTTTCTTCTTGCTATATGAATGAGAATATTGAAGCCACAGACTCGATCGAAGATACAGGTGGACCGAACAACATAGCGTTTTTACGGCAAAATGGTACTGGTTTCAGAGAGGATATCAACGTGTGGCTAGAGAAAAAGCATATACTTTACAGAAAAAAATAGAACAGAGCACCACAAAGACTATAAAAAAGAATAATATCTGCAGTTGAAAAGAGGGTTGTTCCACGGAGATTTAAGCCCTTTGAAAAAATATTATAAAATACGCTGATAAAAAAGTAAAGGATACAAGTTACCACTATTCCCAAGACTAGTGCCTATAATATCGAAAGACGCAAGTGTGTAAAAAGGGGGCCCATGCGTAACGATACTGTTCGAATAGTTGGGGCTTTTCGCTCAGTCTCAAACGAGATAGTTTAGGCGTCCTGACAGGTATTATACGTATATAAAATCAATTTCTGAGTTTTCCGAAATTTCAACCCTATGGAATTAAAAGGGATGAGTTTGCTTCCTTTCTCAATCTTTTTATTAAATAAATTCGATTTAATTTAAAATTTTTTAATTTAATTGTAAAAAATTAAGAACCACGTGCGCGAAGCCTTATTGCTGTAATTGTCCAAGTTCCGTCACATGTGTATACACGCGCGCTCGGCTCCAAATCATTCGTATCTACCTATGTACCTATGCATTACGCGCAACGGAGAAGCCCGTGCACAAGTTAAATCGTCAGGTGAGCATGTATAAGATATTAAGCGGGCCTCGCCGTTGTGCCGTGGTCGTCGTCGTTGCCGTTCGTGGGCGCCGTCGAGGCGCAAGAGAGCTTTATCAACGTCGGGTTAAACGAGCTTACATCGCGATAAGGGCAGCTCATACATAATGAATGTGACCAGAGGAGCTTTAGCCTGACGGCTGTGATCATATAGTGTGTCCAGACAGAGAGAGGGTAGGCGAGAAGAGGGTGGAAAAGAGAGGAAGAGAGAGAGAGAGAGAGAGTATGAGAGCCTGCGCTGCATTCGGTATTGACCCAACACATTAGTATACTGTCGCGACTGAAAATTTACGAAATCTTGTTTTATTGTAGTACTGCTTATACACGCACCGCTTGCAGCTTGTTCGAAGATTGTATTTTTAGCAAAGACCGGAATCATGACCAGGGGAGTGATCGTCAATATGAAATAATAAAGGGCGCCCGAATGCATATATATAAGGGTTAGTAAGTGCCGCGCTAAGCCGGCTTGCGTGAAAAATGGTAGAATAAAGCTAAAAACGTAATATGTGATTTGGAAACGTTATTTAATACGGTTCGCCGAGTGCAGATGGAAGCCAAATTCATCGATACCTGAAATTATTATTAGGGTATGAAAAATTGATAAATAAAAGGAGCTATCGAGGTCAATTTTTACCAAAAAAGTATAATATTATATGTAAATATTACATTGTTAAAATTTTCATAATTTTCTTTATAAAGTTTTAAAGGCGTTCTCATTTCGACACAGTGCGATCAATTTACCTTAAACTTCGACTTAATTAACTAAAGTTTACAATAGTTTAATGTTTCGGTGCACTATTATTCAAAATAAATAGCACTTTGTTCGAAGTGAAACAGGGACGTGGCCTATAATTTGAAAATAGTATTACGGTGGAAGCAACCGAAATTTTGCTTGAAGTTCAGATACGGAACTATTGGATTATACATAAATACTCGTTTTAAAGTTAGAAGATTTATATCAAAGCTGGTGTTTTATTATGATCTACATCGTATCACTTTGATTGTCGTTTGCATGCTTTGTAGTCGGTGCTCGGCTGAATGGGGCCTCAAAACGCTACGCGAAGTTTGGAGTCGGCACTAGCGTAACTTAAAAGTATGAGTTATAGTTTTTTGCTTAGTACTGTTTATTTACTAAATTTTAAAATCTTTTAACTAAAAAATTACAAAGGTAAATTGGACATTGAGTTTGCAACGGTCTTGTTGTATACAAATTTTCTTATCGAATTACCATATACGCGTTGCAAATACACAAATCTTCTATGTACTTTTGCATAAAAATGTACAAATTTCATCAAGTGACCTATATGATACACGATATCAATGATCATTTTGTAAAAATATAAAATTTCAAAGTAAAATTGTCATATAATCATAACGAATAGACGCAAGGATTCCGAAAAAATAATCCAAATTTTTTTTGCTATATCGCGTAAAAGTTATGAACTTCGGTTACTTTCAGCCACCCTAACTCGCTGGATATTCACCCCCTCCCCCCTGCCCCAATCAGTGCAGCATTTTAGTTTATGTAAATATACATATTTTTTATTGACTTAATTTATAAATATTATCTACGTATCAATTACCATGAGAATACCTCCTGTACTCAAGGTGTCCATTAATTTATATTAATAAATACTTTTTTTTCATTTGGAACCATTATATAAAACATTGCAAAACTATAAAGAACTCTGTGTGTGAAGCATTTAAGGCCACGGGATGCGCAAATCTTACAATATGCTTTGATTTTGAAATAACTAACATGACTGGATGCTATATCCCGAATTCAATCTTTATTACAAATAATATTACATATAAACCCAATAAAGTTCTTGTTTCCACGTTGTTGTATGGTGCAGAGAGACAAAGAGAGAGAGAGAGAGAGAGAGAGAGAGAGAGAGAGAGAGAGAGAGAGAGAGAGAGAGAGAGAGAGAGAGAGAGAGAGTAATATGAAAATTATTTTTGGAAAACTTTCAGAATCTTTCCGTGATGATATGATGAGATAATTTATACTATTACGGTTTTTTTTTATTATTACTATTCTAGTTTTATTTTTTCTGGTAATTATTTCTAGTGAAGTGTATTACTAAATTAATATAGTGTGATATTGCGTAAAATGTTAACATATTTTTGTGAAAATAATAAGTATTATTACAAAACATCTTACATGTTTCAAAATACTATTTAAAAAATTTAATAGCGATGGTTTAAATGATATTTCATCGTTAACATAACAATTTTATAAATTTGAAAATATATTTCTTTAACATTCGATTAAATATAAACAAAGTTTTTTTAAAGTAAAGTCTAGAATGAGCTGTATACATTTTTTATACATTCTAAAAATGAAACCCGTAAGCAGAAAAATTATATCTTGAGTTTTATAGAATCATATAAAATTTTGTCAACTATCTAGTAATACCTGTCTGCCCACATTATGTTTAGTTATATCGTTGTGTATATTATATATATATATATGTGTGTGTGTGTGTGTGTGTGTGTGTGCGTGCGTGCGTGCGCGCGCGCGATTGTGTGTCAAGATATAGAGTCTAATCAGTCTACTCCATAAACAAACTGTTTGATATCAATGGTACGATCAAAGTATATTCACGAAATAAATGAAGTAGGATTTGAAAGTTTTGACAAAATACATAAATGTTGGTGCTATAAATTTAATATATCATTTTATTTCATAAATATAGATAATCAATATTATCATTTTTTCTAATATATATCTAATATGAAATTTAAAAATTATACTATTATTTAACACAAATACTAAAATTTTTTAAATTATTCAGCATGTGCTTAAAGCTAGAAGGCAATAGAATGCAAACTTAAATTATAATTATCTTGGAATATTTTATACAAATATTTTAATTTCTTTATTTTTTAATTAATTTATTTCGATAAATGGTACTATAAAAAGCTATAATTTCTTTTATTTATGAAAATATAAAATTTATTATAAAATTATACATTTTTAAAACTAAGAAACTTATCCATATTTATATTATATTTTTTTTTCTTTACTTATAACTGATATGCAAATTGTATAAGTAATATGTATATACACAAAAAATTAGAAAAAATAAATATTACTGCTCTTCGTATGAACATTATATACATTTTACATTTTGAACTCAATCTCTATCTATATTGAATATA
The DNA here is from genome assembly GCA_018907035.1 of Sycobia sp. Sy_11. Taxonomy (NCBI): domain Eukaryota; kingdom Metazoa; phylum Arthropoda; class Insecta; order Hymenoptera; family Epichrysomallidae; genus Sycobia; species Sycobia sp. Sy_11. The sequence continues at coordinate 2,575,165 of JACCIC010000022.1, read as the reverse complement.
TTAAAATAAATTTATCAATTCTGTATTGATCAGTTCAATATTCATAAAATATATGTATATAAACGATGTTTTCAAGGAATAAAAGATGCATAAACATCCAAAATTTAAATAGTTAAAAAGCATAAAGTCAGAATTTCTATACAATATTTTAGGTATTGAAAATACAGTAGGAAACTATCACTAGTTGAATAAATGTTATTTTAAATTATTTCAAAATAATCTATACATAAATATTATAAAATCACTGAAAGGAAAACTTTTATTATGCGATTAATGATTCAATATTTAAATTATCTAAAATTTAATCCTCGTTTAAATAAATATGTTAAGTAATTAATGAACTTAAATTAGCTCAATAGGATAATTCTGTCTTTACTAAATTTAGTACACAAATTTTAGTCTTGACAATTAATATATGAATCAATATATCAACGTTTACCATAACATTGCTTATAATGATTTAAACTAAAACACATTATATATATTTCTGTTTCTAGTATTATATCTTTCAACATTAAAAAATAATAAATATTATTTTAAATATATTTATAAAGATTTAAACAAACAGTTTAATTTTCAATTTAAAGTTCTTTAAAATGTTACATTGAACTTTTTTCTTCAGTTATATTATTTACTTATGACTTCGATAATAACTTTTTAATAAAATAGTAAATATATTCTTTTAATAATCGTTATGGTATATATACTCTCATCATACATTCTTTTATCTTAATAAATTTGTGTTCTTTACTATATTTATTGAAAAATACCCTTGATATTTACATTTTATACATTGAAATCATAATAAGAAATCAATTTTCTGGTTTATTAAAACTTATCATATAAATAAACTTAGTGATAGCTGCCTATCTAAATACCTTTTATAGTGCAATATCTACATAATTAAAGTTTATTAATCTTAAAGTTACAAGCATTTGCAGTGCAGCGTGATGAATTTTATCCATGAAGCATTATTTAACTTTCTTGCCATACCTATCTTCTAACTCATGTAGTTTTGAATCAAGTTCAGCTGAAGAATAAGTCTAAAAAGTATAAATTTATATATATAATACATACATATAATACAATCATTTTATAAATAAATATTACAACTTTTATTGGTTGATCAATTATTTTTATCTTTTCTAAAAATTAAAAAGGGAAAACTTTCATAAGATGAGAATATCCATTGCAATAAAAAACGTTCATTTATCCGCTGGTCAATTTTCCACTGTTTATTAGATTTATATACCAAAAAATAAAGAAAATACATTTTTTCTATCAATTATCTAAAAATATTTATCATCTGATGAACTTACCCTTTTTCGAATTGGTTTATTCATATCAAAATTTATATCCAGCTTATCGTCAAAACTTTTAACACTATCACAGTCATCAATAGCCTAAAAGATTTTATAATTATATATTAATACTTTTCAATAAAATGATAAATTTTTTTCTGAACTAAAACTTACCCAAAAATCTTTATATTCCGGAGAAATACTTTCCAACAATGAAAGACGATCTTCCATCTTCTTAATTCTTTCATAAATGTTTTGTGGTACTGGTTTATTCATTCCTAAAAGTTTTTCTGTTGTGGATAATCTTTCTTCAAGAGCTGCTGGATAATTACTTAGTTCATCTGAAGGGGTCTGTTGAATATTTTGATGCTTCCATTGATTATATACTCTGTGAACTGTATATTAAATTGTAAAATTTTAGACTATGGAACAAAAATATTTTATTATTAAAATATAAAATTACTTTTTATATGGCTTTTAGAATCTTTATGTCTCATTAACATTGCATTAACTCTGGCACAAACACATGACTTATCTTCATCATCTTCTTGGATGTCACCACTATTTAGAAATAATATGTATAAGTAAAGATACTGTACAATTATAATTCAAATATTTTGTTAATAATTTATTTTACCTATATGTACAGAATTCTTGAACATTCACCATATTTACTTGTTCCCGTTTACGCAAAATAAAAGATTCTATTCTACGGTTAAGTTCTTCAGCACTGACTTTAATTTGAATTTGATCAGGATCTATAACAAAGCCTACCTGATCATTTTCATCATTGCTTTGACTTAAACGACCATTATTATGATGTTCTAGTTCTGATTTGACCTCTACAGTTTCACAAACATTATTAATATCTATTTTTACATCGTATAAAACAGCATTAATTCTGTCATCTTTTAAAATATGATGTTCCTCTTCTTCTTTGATCTTTGTTAACTTTGTGTCATCTAAACAAAAATGGGAAAAATTGGAAAGGTTTGAAATATAATTACAATTTATTTAATAAAAACATTTATTGATTCTCTAGTAACTAAAAAAAATATGAAAAAATATTATGATTTATAGAAATTGTATTTTGATATCTCTTGACATAAATAAATGATTATAACAATAGTTAATAACAATAATTTTGTATGCATATTCTATTGCTCATGAATTAAAAAACTAAATAACATGCAATTAATTGTAACAAATTAACTAAATATGTATCTATGATAGTTTTCTTTTCATAATATCAAATATATTTATTTACTTGCTACCCAAAAACATTCTTTATTCTCTTTCCATTGTGATTCAGCATCTTCATAAATTTCTTTTTTCCATATAGGTACAGAAGCTTTTATAGCATCTATAGTAAATTGTACAGCTTGCAAAGATTCTTGTCTGTGGACTGAAGAAATTGCAATCACAATACTTGCTTCTGTGACAGGAACTTCTCCTAAGCGGTGATATATTGCTATTTTTTCAACACTCCACTTTGAACGTATTTTTTGACATAAAGCATTTATTTCTTTAATAGCCATAGGTTCATAAGCTTCATACTCTAATTTGACAACCTGTATTAAAATATATACATATTAAAATATTGTTAATATGTAAATTCATTAAAAAATAAATAATTATAAATAATATTCTTGTATTTATTTAAAAGAAAAAAAGAGTAAATTTTTCACATTAATTTTTTTTTATATTTAAGCTACATCCTCATTGAAAACCAAAATATAAAACAATCATTTGTTTGAATTAGAATGATGAAAACTTTATCTTCAAAGAAATTTTATCTTATCTTATTAACAAAATCTTAATTTACTTAAAAGTCTATTGATTACACTTGATTACTTATCTATCTGAGACTTCATTTATTAATAAAAAATCTAAATATAAAATCTCAATACCTTTTTTTTGTTGAAATTGTCTCTAGTAGTGCCAATAAAAGTAGATATAGCCCCACAAGCAGAAGAAGCAACAATTTCTATAATGTAATTAATGTCAAGCTTTGTTGATTGCAAAACTACGAAATCCTTTGTGTTTGCCATTTTATCCTAAACAATCGATTTTAATACATATAATAATTACAAAAATATCGTAAAATAAAAATATTCCTTTATCATGTAAAAAAAATTTATCTAATATTCAAATGGAAGTAAATAATTAGAATTACCTCCACTGAGTGGTGGAATAATGGCGATTTCGTCGTTTTCAGATAGATAAAGTCGAATATCAGGTTCGACAAATTCTTCGTTTATAGCAAGAATCAAGACGTCGCGTATACTCTCCAAATTGAAGTGCTGAACGAGCTGAATTTTCAGTTCCGTGGAAGTAACGACAGCCGGGGTGGTAAATTTCGTCTCCTTGAGACCAGCTAATTCACGTGCTTTGGCGAAAAACAGAACTTTAACACGTGCGCTGCTACATTTATCATTGCTCATCGTTCAAGAGTGCATGTGGCCACTGTCGTTTACTGCCGCTGCTGGCGATTCGAAATCTTTCCCGATGTTGCTGCCGTGCTCCTACCACGGTTACATATATAGTCAGTGACATTTTTATCTTTTTCTTGGTCGTACTTTTCACTTTCGAAAATACTAGTGATTAACTATTTATATAACGAACCGAGAATGCCCTTGATTGCAGAGCAATTATACAGTATATACAGTATTACATGACTGCGGACTGCGGTTGGAGCAGAGCACAACTAGAGGTTAGAGTCAGATGAAATTCCAAAAAGTCAGTAAAAAATAGGTCTGGTTAGGTTATATTATCTGAATATAGATCACATTCGCATAGTAGATCACGGCTGTAATCACAATATATATATATATATATATATATATATATATATATATATATATATATATATATATATATATATTCGTATATTCAATTAAGCACTTGCATCAAAAGTCAAAGCCGTAATTAAAAGGTATCACTAATCACGTCATATTATATTCTGTGCTACCGGAACATATGAATGTGTAGCACGAGTGCCGAAATCATGGACCTTGAACTACACGATATATGCATATTTATAAACTGTGATATGGTGATACCTGGTGATACCTGGTGATACCAGATGATACTCGTGCCATACACAGATGTTTTCATTGATATTCACACCTCAGACACCAAGCAGAAGTGCATATATGCAGCAGACACCGTCTACAGTTGACACTACTTGACATCGTATCCTACTGGGGCTGTATGCTTATATAGTTGTATCAGGTTGTATCTGGCTGACTGCATCGCTGCATCTTCTAAATATCTCATGTATATTGATACAATCTGATATAAACTCATGCGTGAGAATTGACAATAAATGACATACAATACGCATAGTACGCATGCGCAACAGAATGTTTTTATTTTTATGAATATAGATTTTATTCAGTAAAATAACTCATATGCGGATGAAATACAATAAATATTATAAAAATTCAATTTACATGTCAGTTTAGTGTGGCAAATGAAGTTTTAGATGATATTTCAGTGTTAATCATATGGTCAATTCTTTGTCAATGAAATAAAATTTTACCCAGATTCTTTAAAAAAATTTTAGTATAATTAACACAGGCATTAATAATTAGTATCATTCTGTTCAGAGCATAATAAGCTTTTCTTGTTCTTCTAATAGCTTTGAACAATTCATAATAATTTAAAAAGTATATGCTTATTTATTTGAAAATATATGTAATTTTTTCAAAAAATATTATTTCCATACTTTTTATTTTATAATTTTCAATGAATTAAAATATTGACATAGTCGATTTTTGTTGGTTACGTGGGTAACAAATTGAAATATGCAAAATTGAAGATTGTTCTACAGCACAGTTTCTTTCCTTCGAAAATCACGTGGACACGTTGCTTAGTGAAAGCGCTGCCGAAAGTTAAATATTTTTTGAAATTCTGATTATTATTTTATTCGCTATCTTTGTCACTTCTTCATGAAATTTTTGGAGGACATAACTATTCGTCACTGATGCAATCTATATATTACGCCTACCAGATGCCTACATATGCAGCCCAGATGCAGTCTTTGTGCTCGTTGCAACTTGCACGGTACCTGACGGTAGGTTGTCACATGTCACGTGTATTTGGGCAGATTTGGGTATATCAACTGCTCGCTAGATGTCACCATCGCCCCATCTCTAAAATTCTGCAGTCCTGTGAAAAGATCAGGATATATATGATAAAGATATACTTTTCCAAAAGTGAAATTCTTTACAGTAGTTTTCCTTAGCAATACCATATTGATGATGCCAAGAAAATTATAACTTGCACTCTTAATCAACGCATAATGGAATTTTTTCACTCTTCATCTTACTACAATATTTTTTAGAGTATTTTTATTATTTCCGTAATTTTTTTTCTACAAATTTTTAAATAAAGCAAACAATTTTTCGCGCATTTGTCGGCTGCCGTTTTTTAGTTTTGCTCTCCACCGCCAGTAGTGCATATTATATTTTAACTACCAATAATGCCACAATTTCGCTTCGTGCGTCTAGTTGGAAGGGATAAAAAAACAGAGAATGCGTTTACAGTGGTGTACAAGTGCAATTTTCTGAAGGTATTTGTTCTTATTATGCATCAAAATACTTTGTTAAGGTTGTCAAACATCTGAGAATTAACCACAAAAACAGAAGGAACATTGTGCTAGTTATAAGTAAGGGGATTTATTTACGTGCTTTTTTGTTCTCAGGAAATATGGAATTGTATGATATCATTAATATTAGTAGGAAATGAAATTTATCATTAATTGCTTACGTTAATTTCCTCTGCGAGTCAATTTCTGCCTGTAGCCTGTAACCAGACTGTAAGCTGTAACTGTTGTAGCCAATGCTAATATCCTAAAAATTCAGTAAAGATTGTGTAGTATAATGTTCCGGGTCAGTTTGATATAGAGGAACGATAAGAGTACTCGTACCCCAGATACTCCACAATTTGTCACAATTCACAATATTTATGTATCTTCACAATATTCTCAATTCCCTATTAATTTTTTGATCATTTTTAAATGACAATATGCATCTTTTAACAATAACCATGTAAAATTTTTCAATGTTTATTAATGATAAATAATTAAAAATAATTATTAAAATACAAAATATTTTCGTATTTACAAAATGCTATGAGCTTGGCTAATCGTAAAATGGCATAGATTGAATAATTTCATCTGTCCGTCTACTTAGTAAATGCATATATCAGCATACAGAAGTCCGCGATATTTTCTATAAAAGTTTAAATTTATTTATAAATACGGTAGATACAGACTTTGCGAAAGCTAAATCAAGAAAATTTATCACAAATTGATATATTTATGATGACTGAAAAGGAAAAAAAATCTTTCAACATGTAATTAATTACTGAAATAATTGGGTTGAATAAAAAAAAAAATTCTTTTCATTTAATCCGTATGCCCTCTGCCTTTGTCCACCCGCACTTAGTAAAGCAATGGACTATCCACACAAGTTCCGCCGCACATCCGTGCAAAAATCTTACGAGTCTCTCGCTCTTATTTGTTTTCAAATACAAATATACAATTATGAAATTTTGATATAGTTACATTTTAATACGAGTATTAACTCGCGAGACAAATTACTCCCGAGCTAAACAAGGAAGGCAAATGTCGCTTATACATACCAGTTTCAACTCGGTATTTTAAACGACAAGAGACGAAAAACCATGGCAAAGTTGCGATTTTGAGCTTAAAGCCGTCTGAAAAGTTAAGCCATTTTCTTTATGTACATATACTAATCTGAAAAATTTATTTAATTTTTTATTAGTATATTTATTAAAATTTATAGATAATATACAAGTATGTAATTAATTTAATATCGAGTAATATACAATAACTTTTACAACGAAGTCCATATTAACATATAATTTTACTCTCCATTATACCTACTGGTCTAAATTTTATATTTAAATTATATTGTAAAGATAATAAAAAAATTTGAATATTCTATTTTATATTATTATTTTAATTTACTCATACTCACCGTTGAATTCATTTTCTTGAATTTATTCCAAGATTGTTATTAATAGACACTATAGCTATTTTGTAATGCTATGTTTTGACTGCCAAGGAGCTTTGCATTTTCACCGGAGCACCAATTCTCTCAAGTATGAAATAACGAGTACGTACAAAAATCATATCCAGTCTTTTTGATTTATTTATGTTAATCAACCTTCTTTCGCATTAATTTGAAATAAATGCTGTTATATAAAATAAAAATATTCTATATTTTATAAATAAATATATTAAATGATACATGGGTTTACAATTTTTTAATCCCAGCGCTATGCCATTTCAAATTTATTTTTATTCTTCTAGAGCACATTAATTTCGTTCTGAGGGTTAACATGCAATTTCCAAAAAATCCATCTTTTACATTTTATGAAAGTAAGATATCTATCAAGCCTTGTTCCTCGAAACGTCCTTTTAAAGTCGATCTAAATAAGAATCTCAAAAAATGGCTCTCGCCATAAAATTTTAATCACTTGTAATATGTGGCTTGCGTGCTACAAACATCCATGTTTTTATTTTGAATGGTTTTTCTTTTAAAGTCGAAAAACGGAAGAATAAACTAAGTATATTTTTCTTAATGAAAAAAAAAAAAACGTTCACTTCTACGCATCACTTTCTAGATTAATAATATTATGCTTTCAGGTTGAAAAATATATAGTTGACATTGCGAAATGACTTGTAGGTTTCTAATTATTCTGTAAAACGATATATTTCTTGAAATATCTAGAAAATTATACTATCGAGCGGCATTTACTTAAAAATAATGGGATAGAAGCCCAACCATTCGAATAAAACAACGCTTAGTTGTAGGTAAGAATTTATTTTACTCCATCAACTATACATATTTCACGTACCGGATAAAAATTGTTTCTTAGATAATGTGAAGACTCTGCTTATACACATTATATATATATATATATATATATATATATATATATATATATATATATATATACACATGAATATGAACGTTATATATACGTCGCTGGTCAAAATTTTAAAACGAGAAATTTTCACTTACGGTAATTTCAGATTTGTTGGAAATACGGGCTATTAAAAGCGAATATGTCAAAGCTATTAATGAGGTATTAAAGTAAATTTGCAAGCTTCAATTCCGCAGTAAATCGCTTTTGAATGTAATTAAAAGTTTGGGTCGACTTCAAACGTGGGCGGAGCGCTGATATTAGCGAGATCAGTCTTGCGGAGATAAGTATTTAGTGATCTGTGTGTGGATGCCTTCTGAATTTTCCTTCTGGTTTCTTAATGTATGTATCCGTCTGCATATTATTAATTATTTATTCCTCGCGATCTTTTATAGTGACTTTAGTGTTTTAGTAAAAATTTCATTTTTTATTAAATTATTTATTCCAAGTGTTATCGGTAACATTATTATAATACACGCAGACACGCCTGCGCGCACTTATATATATATATATATATATATATATATATATATATATATATATATATTCATTAAAAAATTATTTTATATAATAACAAATTTATATAAATATCCCTGCGTACCTTATTTCTTATCATTATAGATTTATTCCATGAAAAACTATTTAAAATATATTCCTTATAAAATTACAGTTAAATTCAAATAATCTAGTAAACTTCTAATTAGTGAAGCGTACTTTTTTAATTAGAAGATTCGTCGATTATAATCATTGTTTTTTTATTTAATTTTTGGTGATTAATTTATCCAATTAATGATCATTATTTTAACATTTAAATATTTTTATAAATAAAGATATAAATTAATTAAAAATTATCGAAATTCAATTAAGGTCACATATTTCTTTTTGTTTTTGTAATTAAAAAAATAAACTTATGAAACCACTATCTTCTACCTTAGGAGTCTTAACAAAATAAAGTAAGAATTAAATATATTACACAATGAAATATCTTTTGTTTTTAATTTTAATTCGTATTTTCATTTATATCAATAGATGGATTATTTCCAATTCCTATCATAAACGATTTTTCATTGCAAAACTAATTCATCAAATTTGTTCTTGATAACCTTCGTCATCTGTCAGGTTTTCGTATGCATGTGATTTCAATATGGGAGACTTCACATGACTTAAAAGCATGGGAGAATGTATACGACTATTGGATAACCACTTCCATACTTACGAATTTACTGCATGTCAGAGATTCGGTATTTTCATATTATTGTTATGGTTATTAATTAAACGGAGACCATTGCATGTGTACACTAAAATATGAATTTCGTATTCAAGAAACAAAGTAACTTGAATTTCATACGTATATCATCGCGTCATGTTGAATCAGGCAAAATGAATAATAATTATGAGCAGTCTGTAAACTAACACTTATTTTTTTAAAAAAACAGCATATAGACAATAAATTTTTTTATTTTCTTTATATATATACACAAGTAAAACTATTTAAAGTATGATATTTATAGATACATAAATGCAAATGATTTGACAATATTGTGGACCAGAAATGATATTATATCACATTTTCATTATATAAATAGAATGTTAGGAAACGGAGCGCTTATTTTAAATAAATACATTTTTCTTCCACGCAATCAACAAAAATTCGGGCATTCAGTCTTTGGCTTTGATATTATATACGTACATAAATTGTCGGAAAATATAACAACAAATCAATTGGCTAATCTAGCTGTTTCGTGCACGATTCTAAGATCGACTCGAACGTTTTCTCGGCTTCTATTCCATGTCACAGGAAACCGGCGGCAAGCTCGGTATCGCCTCGATCACGTTCCTCATATCTCGGTCGTTGAGATAGCTCAGCACCTTCTCGAGCGGCACGCTGCTCAGCCGGCCCCGCAGCACCGCGTCCAGGCACTCCGCGGCCGCCTCCATCAGCGGCTCGTAGCGCAGCCCCAGCTCCAGATTCCTCTCGAGCATGCCCGCGTAAAGGGGGAAGGCCGCGCGGTAATGCGGCTGCTCGAACGCCGCCCTGACCTCGGGCCGCCTCACGAGCGCCACGAGGCTCCTCCTGCTGGCGGCGCGCAAAAAGTCCAGCAGCGTCGCGTCCTCGCAGAGCCTCGCCGCGGCCATCGCGCCCACCTCCTCCCGGCACTTGGCCTCGTACTCCTCGAGCTCGCAGTCCTCGGGCTCGCCCTCGCCGTCGCCGTCGCCCTCGCCGTCCCCCGGCGCCCCCAGCCCGGCCGCCCGCCGCCGCGCCGCGAACCTCGCCAGCGCGCGCCGCGCGTTCGGCCGCCCGGCCAGCCCCGGCGCCCCCAGCGCCGCGCGGGGCAGCGCCCCCGGCTCGGCCCCGTGCTCCAGCAGCCGCTCCGCGCACTCCGCGTCGTCGTTCTCCAGGGCGAGCTGCAGCGGCCGCCGCGCGCCCGTCCAGTCGGCGAGGTTCGCGTCGGCGCCCCGGCGCAGCAGGCAGAGCGCGAGCGCCGCGCGGCCCGTCCGCACGGCGACGTGCAGGGCCGTCTCGCCGCTGGCCCGGGCCCGGCCGTTCGCGTCCGCGCCCCGGGCGAGGAGCCGCGCGCAGAAGCCGGCGCCGGGCCGCTCGCCGACCGCGGCCAGGTGCAGGGCCGTGAGGCCGTTCGCGTCGCGGGCGTCGGGGTCGAGGGCGGCCTGCTCGAGCAGCAGCTGGAAGAGCTCGGGCAGGCCGAAGCGCACGGCGAGGTGGAGGGGCGCGAGGCCCGCGGCGTCCCGGGCGTTGACGTCGGCGGCCCCGGGCCCGAGGAGGAGCCGCGCCGCGCCGGGACAGTCCTGCTTGACGGCGGCGTGCAGGGCGGTCTGGCGCTGCTGGTCGGCCAGGTCGGCGCGGGCGCCGTGGCGCAGCAGCAGGGCGACGGCCTCCTCGCAGCGCGCCTCCGCGGCCAGGTGGAGGGCTGTCCGGCCCTGGCGCTCGGCGCGGTCGACGTCGGCGCCGTGGCGCAGGAGGAGCTCGAGGGCGCGCGGGTCGCGCTGGGCGACCGCGTAGTGGAGGGGCGTGTGGCCGAAGCGGGTGGTGGCGTTGGCGTCGGCCCCGCTGCCGAGGAGCAGCTCGAGGAGCTCGGGCTGGCGGCTCGAGACGGCCAGGTGGAGGAGGCTGGCGCCGGCCTCGCCGCGGTCGTTGGGGCTGGCGCCGTGGCGCAGTAGCAGCTCGAGCATCGCCTTGTGGCGGGACTCGACCGCGAGGTAGACGGCCGTCAGCTCGTTCTGGTCGCGCTCGTCGACGAGGGCGCCGTGCTCAAGGAGGAGGCGCGCGCAGTCCACCTGGCCGCACCTCGAGGCCCAGTGCAGGGAGGTGCCGCCGTAGCAGTCGCGCTGATTCGGGTTCGCGTTGCTCTTCAACAGAGTCCTCACCATCTGGAATGAAAGGAATTCACAGCCGTTATATGGATTGTTTTAACCATGAATGTAATTCGAATGATTCAAAAAGCGCAGTTACATCCGAAACTGGAAACATCGAAAATTCGATCTGTCAAGTGCTAGCGATCAGGGACTAGTGATAGTATCAAATGGACCTTGGGCACCGATTTTCTAATTGTCTAATCTGATTTTGACTGCTTCACAAATTTAGATAATGTATATCTCGATTTGGGAACTTATAGTTCGAAAACAACCTATATATCAGCTATGTACAATGATTTTGGTTCGTCTTGAGCAAAGTATTCCTGATTACCTTGTAGAATATGGACATTAACGACTGTCCGGTTTTGAATATATGACATATATTTTTCTTTGAAATTACTACTTACATCCAATTGAATTGAATCAATTATACGCATTGATATAGAAATTATTTTTCAATCAAAATCTTTACATTTGGCACAGGATTCGAAGAAAACTAAAGATGTTTACGAACTTATGCTTCCAAATTATGCAGAATAATTTCTTAGGTATTATCAAATCAAGTTCACCAAATTCATACAACTTACATAATTACTTTTTTAACAGAGAAATTTCCCGACTAACTAACATTTTGATAATTAATTGAACTTCAATTGTTAATATCTAAGAAACTATTACGCCTTTGAAAATATCAGATCAATTAGAACATTGTTGGTTGAAATGTTATTATTTCTTCGAATTAGCAACAAAAATCGGATTTTTCATGAAAAAAAATTCGTGTAGCTATACAGTACAACATAAATTAAAGGCCAGTATTCATTATCAATTATATCTTGAGAATGTGGAGAGCGTTAGGTCCTAAAAGTAAACATCAAGGCTCGTTATGGAAGTAACCAGAAATACTTAACTCAATCTCAACATTTTCAAGCTACATTTGATCTTCTATCGGCTGCGTTTTGTATGGAATTTTAGATCAATGAAAATTTAAGTTATAGCGTATTACCAGCTCATAGTTATTCGTGACGAAATTTATAGTGACAAACAGGAATCATATATTTTATAATATAACTGAATTTAGCATTATTCCTTACAAAAATCCAATGATAATCTTCATTAAAACCCGATGCTTGCATTGTAATACTACACATTGAATTTACACACTCTTAAAGCGGTGTCAGCGTAATATAGACGTAACAGCGCGGAATTACTTGGAATTAATATATTAGACTAGAATATAGGTTGAGCAAAGACAAAAATTTATATAGATGAGTGAAAAAAAACACTGCTCCATTCTTTTACCAACTAAAAATATTCAATCCAGAGATTTATAAGAAGAAGAATCAAAGGATGTAAAGGAGAAGAGGGGCGGGGTGGCGTATAGAAGAAAGCGAGAAAAAGCGAACTAACCGCCACTTGGTTTGTCTCGACGGCCTTGTGCAGGTGAGTGTAGCTCTTATTCATCTCGCCGTCGACGATCACCTCGTTGACGTCGCAGCCCCGCTCGATGAGGAGCTCGACGAGCTCGCAGCAGCCGGCCTGTATCGCGAAGTAGAGGGCGCTCCGGCCGTCCCGGGTCCTGAGCCGCGGGTCGGCCCCGGCGTCGAGCAGCAGCCTGGCGATCTCGTAGCTGCGCCGCGACGCGGCCCGGTGCAGGGCCGTTCTGCCCGCGTCGTCCGCGGCGTTCGTCCGGGCCCCGTGGCCGATCAGGTACTGGACCAGGGCGCGGTGCTCGTGCTTGGCGGCCAGGTGGAGGGGCGCGCGGCCCGCGCAGTCGAGCCTCGCGTTCACGTCGATCGCCCCGCCGACGAGACCGCGCACGAGCTCCGCGTAGTCCTCGTCGCCGCGATAATAACTGCAGGCCTCTGCAGGAGAAAGGAGAAATAATGCATGTAGATATATAATACAACTTTATTCCAGTCGGTATGTGTGTATGCTGGTAGAATTATACTTCAGGAATTTAGGATTTATTGTCCTTTACCGTATTATCACACCATCGATCCAATTACTTTTATCACTTTCAATTTTTTTTCTAATTGTATATAATTACTATCATCGCTTCAATGCAATAAATCTTCTAAATGAACATTTTGTTATCAATAAAAAAGTACCTTTTCTGTATATGTTACACTTAATTGAATTCAATACCACTAATAAACAATTCCAGGTCACTCTCAACGATCGGCAATTTAATTAAGTATTGGAAATAGTTTAGATTTACATTAAGACAAACATGACACTGAGTAAAACATACCAAAATCTATCGATAGAGCTCGTTTTCCTTGGCCATGAAATTCGTGAACTAAAAGCTCCCCCAAAAGCTCAGTGTCCTTTGTCCTTTGCTCTTGCAAAATGTCGTAAATGTTCTTCATGTTGTAAACATCACTTTCCCCGTAAGTCTGATAACCGACAAAATACATTATTTACAACAACAACAAAATTAATTGCACTGGCGACGACCTCAACGAACACTCGCGGTTGCGGCGTTTTTGTGTTCTTCCTGCATCGGGATCCTGAACGATTTCGAGAACTTGTATATATAATATGTATATGTGTAAATATATATATATATATATATATATATATATATATAAACCACTATTTCGAGCGAGTGTCTCGCTTACCGCTCGGCTCTACAATGACGAGCGGAAGGCGAGCCGCCTAAGACTTTATATCAGCTCGGCTTCTCTCCTCAAGTTCGGCTATGCGCCAGAGACTGAAGTAGGGATAATGGGACTCGGGGGAGGGGGTCTGGAGGATAACGATAGAGCGGTTACGAACAATCCCTTAATAGATCACCGCAAAACCAAAGTTCGAAGAATTTTTGAAATCATCATTATGAAACGTAATCATTGATAGGTAAGTGTATACATACATATCTTTGTTTATTTGATGATCTGTTCGTTTTCTTATGATTTTTTTTTTTAATAATTTTAATCAATAGATAATATTACGACAAATAGAAAATTCATTTAAAAAATTTACAATAAAATGTATAATTCAGTGACTAAATTTAATTTTCATTAAAAATTTTAAATTAAGAGGTAATTTTAGTTCATGTTTCCATTAATATATAGCTATAGAAGTAGATAATTTCGCTTTTACTCGTATTATATGCTTTACTAAATGGTTTTAAAATTTTTAATGGTTTTTTAATAAAAAGTTTTTTTGACAAATTTTTTACTTCTTTCCCAAACAAGTAATGATTATATCTCAATTTTTATTTGTTCTTAAACAAAATAATACACATTTTATTGATTCTTGAATATTATGAGAATTTTAAATAATTTAAATACTTGATGATTTAAATGTAATAAATTAAAAATAAATATTTTATATGAGTGAATATCTTCAATTTTTTAATTTGCCGATTTAATGAAATTATATAATTAATTATTTGAAAGATTTCCTTTATCTCACTTTTAATCAAAAATTGAAGCTTTAATATTAGGAAAATTTTCTACTAATTATTCATTCTTAGTAAATTAAATAGAAATTAAATTATTTTTTATTGCCAATAATTATTCTGCTTATACAAAATCATATCTAATGTTACCGTATCATATAATATTTTTTATCTTTTAATTGAATAATTATATAGACTAATAAACTAACATTATAAATTAAATATTTTATTGAAAATACAAAAATATATTTATGCGTAGAAGAAACGATTGTTTTTTTTTAAATTTATTGTATCGTAAATGTCGGAGTTGACTCAAATAACTACTGTATTTGTATTTTACTTGTTTTTTAGTTCTTATATAACTTACTGTATATGCTTTTCAAAGTAATGTAATTTTTAATAGATATTGGTTTTCCATCAAAATAAAAATGCATAAATTGTATTAAAATACAAATTATAATATTTAATATATATAATATAATAGTATAAATGTTTAATAATTATTATATAGAAAATAAAGTAATTATTCATATACAAAATAAATTAATTTTAATTGAAAAAGTTTTTTATTGTTAAATTTCAAATTACATTAATCCAATGATTATTTTATTTTAACCGATTTTTATTTATGATGCCATTATTACTTGAAGCACAATGAATTTCAATATATAGAATTCAATACAGTAAAAATTAATATTTACATCAGCCGTGGGTATAAGCTATTGTGTTCAAAATATTTTCACCTGTCTCTGACACCATCTATATTATACTTCGTAGGTATATGATTTATTGAGCTTGTAAATAACATTTCCATAAATAAGTCAATAGTTTCTGCATGTATTGGTGATTAAGGCGAAAAAATTAAGGGTATAGGAACCATGAATTCGAAAGCTTTCGAGAAATAGAGTGGTCCATGTCAATCATAACACATTATGCATAATAATAATAATTATAATAATCATAACAATCATAATCATAACAATCATAACAACAACAACAACAATAACAACAACAACAACAATAACAACAACAATAATAATAATAATAACTTGCCTCCTTTTACCAAGTTCTGCAGCTACGTTTAAGGTCAATGTTGCTTTTATCCCTCGCTCTCCTCAAAACTTGTCGAAATTTCTCGCAGTATTGTCACGCAATTCGTGCATTGCAAGAAAAAGTAACGAATTTAATTAGGATGCATAGAGAGAGGGAGAGAGACTCGCCCTAACACGTGGCGGTGGAGGGTATCACCCTTGCAATAATTACCGAAAACGACCCCCGACATGTTCGTAATGCGTATCGGTAAATAATATATATATATATATATATATATATATATATATATATATATATATATATATATGCGTATACACCCACGTACAAACTGGAATTTCCGGCAACACTCGTAAGGTCTCGGGGTTTGCGGTACCGCCTTACGGCTAATGCCCCTGGGAATATGATGTATAGGGTGTCGATAATGACCCCTCCCCATTCCGACGCGTCTGGCACCAACCTCGCCACATATATACGGTAACTCCTTTTTCAATGGGAGATTATTGCGATATTTCGTACGGGACTGTTTCCCGATCGGGATTGTGCGACGCTCGACGCGTGCGCCCGCCAAAGACATCGTCCGGCGTTGCCTGCGCGTCTATACCTGTGTACACACACACACACCCACACACAGACGCGCGCGCGCTCATCCATGGGCTAGCGATAAATGAGTTCAGATCGAGGTATAAGTGGAACGCACGTTGCCGCCGCAGACCGTCTGCCTAATTAAAGCTTAATCAGCTATCCCTACCCCCACCCTCTCGGCCCCTCTCTCTCTCTCGCTCTCTCGCTCGCTTTTGGTCGTAAGTGCGAAAATTCGAAACTAATGTGTCTCATTGTCTGCCCGGCAGACAATGTTACTCGCCAGAGTATGTACACATGCACACGTGGGCTTATATATATATATATATATATATATATATATATATATATATATATATATATATATATATATAGGAAAGCGTGTCATACTTTTGGGCACTTGGCGCTAGCCGATTTCTGACGCCCATTCGCTCCTCCCCTCTCACTCTCTCTCTCTCTCTCTCTCTCTCTCTCTCTCTTACCCAACCAGGCTTCCCGGCTACCGTATTGTAATACCGAAAGCACCAGGTATTAATATATGTGTCGATCGGCATTTTCCATGGCGCTATCCCGGCCAGGCCGGTGTCCGGTCCCGCCGGTTACGCGCGGGCCCATTCTGTCAGAGGGCCCTCTGACTTTTCGACGACTGGAGTGACGGGATCGTGACGCGCGCGCTCGGCTATGCGATGTAGGTATACGGGCCGCTGGCATTTATTACGTTATTACACCCCGGCCCACCGTCGGAAAATTACGAGCGGTTGGAAATGAATGACGCCCGCGTTGACTCCGGACGCGTGCGTATATTATATGATACGCCATATATATTAAAATTCGCTCCTTGGCCTTTAACGAGCTTTGCGGTTGCTCGCCGGCGATTTATTATATATATTATTATGTATATATATATATATATATATATATATATATATATATATATATATAACCTTATTGGAGCTTCGCGCGAATTTATTAATTTATAGAGGGAGGGATGGAAACTGGTAAAGACCGACCGCAAAACACGCCTATTTATATTAACAACTCAGAAGCGAACAAGGGAGAACACACCAACATATATTTGACGTAATTTTTCAGTCTTTTAAAAAATCGCATTTTTTCCAGGAGTTGGACAGTTACTGAAGCACTTGGATTTTTTGCAGCAATAAGGTAAATAATAGTTTCCTAGCGTTATTGTTTCACCCTTAACTTCGTTGGAGGGCGGTAGTCAAAGCTCATTATGAAAAGTTGCCCCGTGTTTCCGGTGACCTAAAACATCTCGATATTTTTCTAGATTTTTCAAATATGGGATCTGCACTTGTCAGGCTGTTTTCGCATTCTTCGGAATTACGATCCAGCGAAGTACTTGAGGTTGATATTTAATAGAAAAATCCAAATGAGAATACTTTATACGTTATGTCCACTGATATTTCAGTTTTTTTCCCTTATAGCGTCGTTCCAGCCTCCAGATTGGGACGATTTTCACAATTATCGTATTAACGAAGATTTGCCTAACATTTTATATAAATAAATTATAGCGAGTAAATATTACAGTGCAGACTTCTAAAAATAATTTATTTATATTATTCAAAGTACTGATGCTCCGTTGCTTATTATAAGCTTCGGAACAGGCATCACCGTGTTACTAGAAATTGAGAATTGCGATCACTTCGATATAAAGATCTCTACGTGTATATCTTGCTCGTTTCAAAGCTCTTATTATGCACAATGAGTTAGATAATAATGTGAAATTTGCCCCAAATACTTAGCCGGCATGTATGTACAGCTTTATATGTTAGTGGGTCATTAGTTCGTAGAGCGCACTTAATCCAGAAAAATTATATACCTGATGAGGAAAATATTCCTACACGTCCATTATAGGCTGAGCTGACCGAAACTTTCGAAGCCAGGATATTTTCCATTTTTTTTTTTTCAAGAAAGCACGAACCAATTAGTAAAGCCTAATAGAAAAGATATAATGGCAAATTTCGCATCGGGAATGGCAATTACGCTCTGGGTTGAGCTAAAAGCTCGATTATAGGCGCATCATTCAAATGTAACGGATTTCAACATAGTTACTTTCAAATATCAATTATGGCTTTTGCTCGCACGAATAAAGACTAGTATGTGTCAAAAATAATAAGCGCTTGAAATTAGAAAACTTCATATGTACATAGTATTAATCAACTTTTTCAACTTGAATGAGAAATGCTTTCTACAATGATGAATGCAAATGCATTCATCATCGTGATTAAATAATCACGTTAAGCATTTCCTCACGTTCGCAGATTTAGATAGTTGTTTCTTAAAGCAATTATTTATTCTCTTTGAAATTAAAAATTGTACTTATATGCCGACTGTTTTGAATTAAATTAATAAATACTTTTATGGGTCTGACGGTCTTTATAATATAATATATTAACTAAAATAATAACAGTCAGACTGTCTTTTGTTTATAGTCACTATTACTACAAATAAATTAGATTAAAAATTAAAATTAAAAATAAAATTAATAATAACATAAAATAAAAATAATAAAAACAATATTTTATGTTAGTAAATATTAAAAACATTTTTATTTAATTTTTAAAAAAAGGATTATTTAATTTTTTATTTTTTTGATTAAAATTTTTTTAAATTAAATTTTAAAATTAATTTTTGAATTAATTTAAGGTTTATTTAATTTTTTATTTTTTTGATTAAAATTTTTTTAAATTAAATTTTAAAATTAATTTTTGAATTAATTTAAGGTTTATTTAATTTTTAATTTTTAATATAATTTACTTGTTGTAATAAGTTATATTTGAGATTCTTCGAGGTTGACTATAAAAAAGGACAATCTGACTGTCATTATATTATAAGGACTGTAAGACCGATGAAAATATTTATTAATATTATTCTCTTAACTTTTGATATACACGTTCAAATGATCAAAATATTATTAACAATGGCCTAATCTTAACTAATATGTTTTATCCCCGTTGAGTTATTTATTTATTTTGTTTATTTAATAAATAGTGATCAAAGAGCCATTTTTTAAAAAAGTTTCCAGCTTTGTTTCTCGATAGTATTAAACTTTCTTAATAATTCTTTAAGAGCAAACAATAATTTTGAGATTAGTCTTCATTTTTTCATGATTATTCAATATAATTTAGGATATTTTGGAAAATGGTCAACTCAAAAATTTAAAATTGTTATTCAAAAATGTATAAACAATTATAAATATTAATTGAATAATTCTACAAGTTTTTTATTTTTTTCAAATTTTTAATGAACTCTACTGGTTTTTTCTCTTTTTTTTAAAAATTTAATCTTGAGAACAAAATTGACGGTTCATTTTTCGATCATTATTTTGTTTAAAAGAAATTTTAATCCTGGACAAAATCAATTACTTGAACTTTAGTTGATATTCATAGATGTTCAACATAAAAAATAATGTAAAAGAGAATGAACAATCGTTTTTTTTCTTTAAAAATAAAAATTTTGTTAAGAAAAATTTAAAGACAATTATTTAATGAAAGCGCATACTCAAAAACATAGAAAATAGTGAATATCTATTTTATATATAATTATACATATATTATCTGCTATTTTATATACTCATTTTGTACAAAGTGCTCTGTTTTAACAATTCGTTTACGTTAGAATTTAACTACCGTGCATTTTAGTTTTCGTTCCCTTGTTTTCACGTCTTATTTATGTCGATACAGTTTTCCAAGCAGAGCTAATTTTCTTTATAATTTTTAATTGCAAATTTTTTTAACATGCTTTCATTTACGCACGGTTTAACAGAACTACTTAAAACTTTGCATCGACGTAAAATAAACGTAAGTAAATAGTATGACTAGCTGAGACTTACAATGATTTAGTAATTATTTAACAAGGATAGAAAATTCAAAATCACAGTGTGGATGTACTAATAATTTATTGAAAGATTATTTCAGCCACTGTCCAGAATGTACGTAGATTCAGATTTGCGAGTCTCTCTGGACTCTGCGATTTATAATCTATTGTAATTAAAGCAATCATTATTTTATAATCATGCAAGTAAAAATAAGAGCAGTACGAAATTATTACTATCCTCTTTCCGTGTTTTCTCATCTGTGCCAGCTGCATCTGCCCCCTACCTCCAGTCGAAAATCGATGTCCCCGTGACCTGGTAAACTCAGACCTGGAAATCCGGCGCTGGGATTAAATTATCGCGAAAATCGACCCGTCTTTGTCGCAAATTACAAGACTGATTGAATTTTTTTAACGACGCTTGTCGGGCGATCATCATTTTCGATATGTGAGCGGCAGTTTTCGATACTTTAGGCGTTTGTAACATTTGTTAGAGTTTTATTGATGATTTGATCGCAATGAAACCAAACATGTGTTAGAGTATGGAATATTTACACCAATGACGAACTTGACGAACTCGTTTTCGATAGTTTATCAAATGTATTTGTTAATAAAGACAAAGTACGAAGATAAACGTTTGCTATAAAAAAGTAAGTAATATTACTAGTAAAAGCAGGTACTAAACAGCATAATTTTTTATTTACTGTCACTATTTGCATAAATTTTGATCCTCAGACATACGCCATTATAGACTTTCCAGTTTAGAGTTTTGCGCATGTCAGTTTTCTTAGTGAAAATCCCTATTCAGCACGGTGATAAGCGGGTGTGTGGGGGGAGGGGCGCTTAAGGGCTGGTCTTGAGCATTTCTGGCTGGTTTTGAGGTACTTTATAACTTTGAAAAATACATCAAACTTGGAAAAAATGACGGTCTATCGCCCTTGCTGCTTACTCACATTCGATTTTTCTCAAAAGAGAAAGAAGCAATTCCCTCGATAGTGTACATATGAGAAAGTTGTACCGTAATATAGTATAATCGGAGTATAATCGTAGTATAATCGGAAGAGAGAGGGTGGAGAGAGACAGACAGACAGACAGACAGGTAGACAGACAAGCAGACAGGCAGACAGACAAACAGACAGCGAGACAGACAAATACGCTTCTCGAAAAATGTTTTACTTTGCTTTAAAAGGCACCAGCACGGCTTAAAAATAATACTATATGTTACATATATATATAATGATGTGTGTGCATTTCGGGGGACTTTCGCCCGCAAGATTATTTTCTGCTGATCTCTCTCTCTCTCTCTCTCTCTCTCTCTCTCTCTCTCTCTCTCTCTCTCTCATGCACGCACACACACGCACGTACTATGTCTAGATATTTATATACATAGCTGCCAGCCAACATCAGATAGGAATAAAGCACACGTCTAGACATGGCATTACGGACAATCTCTGCTCGCGCGCGCAATTAGCGCTAATTTTTCGATCCTGCTCCTATTCTTGCGCTCGTTTCTCGAATATGTGTGTACACCTTAAATTGCCCCCACGGCGTTAAGTCCGTATGCGTAATGCGCTCCGGGATCCTTTTACGTGACGCGGCCATATGATGCTTCTTATAATAGCCGTGCAAATATCGCGTCGTGTATAATCAAAAAAAAATTAAACCACACTTAGGGCATTATGCATGAATTACTGTATAAATGTCAAAAAGAGGGAGCACGGATTAGTGCAATATGTGTGTAAGATAGGCAAATGTTATGTTACATATTTATGCAATAAAACATATAACCTCCGATATTCTGTTTCATGTATAGACTTATATTAAGATTTTTCACTAGACGATAAATATTTACAATATTATCAATATTTCAATATGCGAATCCCATTACTCGAGATAGTTAAATTTTAAAAAGAAAAAAAAATATATCGATTTTGTAGATATTTTTACAGCTGCTCATACGTTAACTTTTCGTGTTGAGGTGAATTTTAAAAGAATAGAATTCATCACCCTATGCACTAAATTAAATTTATATAGTGACTTATAATTTATAATATAAGCATTCAAATTGACAGAAGACACAAATAAAATTTGATAAGAGTAAATAATATTATTTCTTGGACATATATATATATATATATATATATACATATATATATACATATATATATATATATATATATATATATATATATATATAACTCTACATTGTTGTACATTAAGTATATGCACTACTGTTAGTACATAAATAGATATATGTAAGCTAAGGATTACCGATAATCGTTATTCGAGGTAAAGCGACAGATTAGAAAATATTAAGTATTATGTAAAAGTCAATCGTTAAAATCAAATTAAAAATGTATAATATATGAATTAAACGACACGTTGTGCTGTCTGACTTCGGTGTCATTATTTCCATCGATGTGACGCGACGGTTTCAATATGAAAAATATAGGAACGTCTCTTAATATTAGTAACGTTATAATAATAATTTATTAAAAAAAAATGTATTACAAAAATTAAAAAGGCGATTGTATAAACAATTTTGCTAGATTAGATTGTTTATTTTGTATATTTCTCAAATCTAAAAATATATTAAAAAAATATGGAAAAACCTGTAATTACAAATTAAGATTCAAAAGAAAAAGTAAATAAATATATCAGTATTTTACAAAAGTAGTATGAAATTAAAATGAAATTTAATTTTAAAATAATCACCATTCTTTTCTCATGTTTGCTTTACTCTTTCCTTAGCTAGATAAATCTGCAATTTTTTTCGTAAAAATTCCATTCGACAACATTAAGTCCCAACCATAAAACTTTAGAAAGATCCGCTGTTACAAAAGCTATATATTTTAATAATTATTATTATTTTTTTAAATTAATTGGCAAATATTTAAATAATTATTTTTTGTTAATTATAAAATATTTTTTAATATTACTGTTTTTTTTAAACTAGTTATGAATAGCTTATTATTTGAGGTAAAATTATGTTCCTTAATTAAATCAATATTGTTCCTACAATTGTTATTTTGTAAGGATGTATATATTAATGGTTAAAAATCCAGCATTGTTAAGTTAACCTCTCTAAATAAATTCTTATATTTGGTATGAAAACTAATTTTGGAAAGTCTAGAAATAATTTTTTTTCTCAATATTTTGCAATAAATAAAATATGCCAAAAAAGTTAAACCATCAAATCTTTTCATCGATCTTATAGTTTTATTAGAATGACGGTTGGATTATCATTTTTTATAATCGCCTGCGTAGAATCTGAAAAATCGAATTGCCTCTATTACAACTACCCTGAATGACAAATAACGGTTAGCAGATGTACCATCCGAATGCCCCCTCCGCCAACTTGTCTACCCATCTCCCACTAAGTTGAATCCAAGGTTTCGAGCCGCTTCGGATCCTCTTTAAGCGCTTTGTACTTTTTTCTTCTTTTTTTTTTTTTTTTTTTAAACGGTAAAGCTTTTTAAAGACAAATAAGAAGAGAGTTACATATTTGGATCTTGCATTTCACAGACTCTTTTCTAAGGTACCTATATGAATGGATCATCTGCCTAAATTCCTCTCTGATACAAAGACACTTAGCATTAAAATTTTGAACTAATTATACTCCAATAAGTAATTTATACTTCTATTCATATATATCCTTCAAATTACAAACAAAGTACATAAAATTTAAGCAATATCATCATTTATTTATTTTTCGTCAATATTTCATGAGAAATATTATTATTTTTGTGCAACCAAATCCTTTATGAGGCGAAGAATATATATTTGAGAAAACTTGAAGTTACACTATTTATTTGAGTATGTAAGCATTCGGTTAAAATTTTAACGACGAATTTCTTTGGTCCTTTGGGGCATTGGAACGAACGGACACACGCAACCTCCATTTCGGTGTAATATATTAGATAAGACTCGCATGAATTACAGCCCATATCGAGAACTCGAACGTCTGACTTTCTCCTTCTAAGGCTAATGATTTAAAAAATAATAATAATAATAATAATTACATCATACATTCCGCGCGGGCCGCTTCTAATTCTGAAGATCGTCTTGAGCCTCTTTTACAGAGCCGAGCGCCGATGCAGCGTTCTCCAAAACACAAAACGCGCCTCGTAATCATTGAAATTGATTGCGAGCGATTGCGAGACACTCTAATTCTCGGCCTATTTATTCAATCGAATACACCGTTACGCAATCGTGGTTAGAGGAATAATTAAAGGAGTTCCTATTACATGCATATATTGCACACACTACAACAATGCAGCGAGTTAGACGCGGTGCTTTATACGTTTCCGCGATGCGCGGAGTAGAGAAATAGCGATCACAGACGCGCATACACCTACATTTTATATATTCAGATGATATTTAACTTTAGCATTACAAAAAATCATTCAATAATCATAGTATTAAAACAATTAATAAGCGCGCGCGCGCAATTGATTTTCAGTATTGTAAAAGCAGTCTGGCCCCACTGGTGTATCGTATCGGATTGCATTAACGCGTCCAGATCTAGTTTCAAAAGAAAGTCGTGACGAATACGTATTATGCCTGGATCATTTAATAGATCCTGAACATCGCGAAGAATCGTTGCTGGAGAGTAAGGTTTAAAAATTGATGTAATTAAAAAATAATTTATCATACGTTTCAACGAGGAGAGTAATTTCTCATTCGAGCACGGTGTAGAATTAAAAAATTTATCATATCTGATTCGGTGCTAAAATTATTTTATACAATTGACAATTAATAATATGTCAACGCGAATTTAGCAGTTCAATGTAAGACCGACCTGCGCTTTGGAATTTTTGAAATATACGAAACAGCGTTTTTGACAGTTCAGTTCGACAGTTTCAGGCGCTATAAGGCTTTGGACACGTCAAAGATATAGATGTTACAAGAACTGAATTTTTTTGAAAAATTACTGTGCCGCGTGTAAGTATAAGTTGAGACAGAGCTTAGCTTTGGACACTGTTTGTGCTTTTAGCTTTTTAACTATATAGTTCACACCCATAGACGAAGCAAGTTCAACATCACGCGGGTCCCATAATGTATAGTTTATTACGAACGACACATCCTCTTTGTTTCTCGCATCCCGCCTTCTATCTATCTATCTATCTATCTATCTATCTATCTATCTATCTATCTATCTATCTATCTATCTATATATATATATATATATATATATATATATATATATATATATATATATATATGAATGTATGTGCGATAATAGGTCATGGGACGGCAGATCTCGGGCTCAATGCGTTAGAATTGTAATACACATAGAGCTATACGATGCAGTCGCGCACCTGTAGCGTGCACGAGTCGACGCGTGCGCGTTGCGTGGTGGATTATATATATATATATATATATATATATATATATATATATATATATA
Organism: Sycobia sp. Sy_11; assembly: GCA_018907035.1. Classification (NCBI taxonomy): domain Eukaryota; kingdom Metazoa; phylum Arthropoda; class Insecta; order Hymenoptera; family Epichrysomallidae; genus Sycobia; species Sycobia sp. Sy_11. The sequence goes on along the minus strand of JACCIC010000022.1, from coordinate 2,549,253 downwards.
TATAACATAGAAATTGGGTCGGCGCATCGACTCTCGATGGGAATTGGGTCATCGCAGGGGCGCATCATCGTCCGCCCGGGGGCGCGCGCGCGGATCACTAAATATATCCCCCGCGGCTCCCTCCGCCGACCCTTGCACCGCGCGTCGGGAAAATATATTTTGTATCATTGTCGCGATATAATGTTGGAAACGTATTACTCCGTTGGAAAATTACCAGGTATTACTCCGAGCCCGCGTACCCGGGGCGAAAAATCGCAAGTCCCGGCGAGAACTCTCCCCTCCTGCCCGTCCCGCCTCCACGACGCCGGGATGCGGAGCTCGCCTGGACTCGGTTTCTGCGCGCGCGCGCGCGCGCAGAGGGCACAGTTGTCGGGCACGACTGTTTCCGCTAATTCCACTCGTGTATGTAGAGACGCGCGCAGTCGCCGAACGGATCGATGATTCGCTTCTTTCGCTCGCGCCGTAACTCGGCCAACAGTGCTGCTCTTGCGTCTAAGACTATATACAGTATATAGTGTATATGTATATAGAATGCACTTTCGGTGCTTTGTCATGGAGGTTCTTTAACAAAGGGCCGTATCTGTATGAGGGGTTCTGTATAGGGGCTAATCAATAAAATCTATTTAAATTTATGAACAATTATTGTGAATCAATTTTGTATGTGTTTTTCATCATTTCTGTCGGTTCTATTTTTATCACACCAATACATTTTTATTTATTTGATCCATTTTTGCACTATAATGGACGGCTGAATGTATTCAGTGTCAAGGCCGTCGCTGAAATGTAGCAAACGGTCGATTTGTTTACTTATATATTTTTTAAATATTTGTGTTTCCAGTTTCTCGAATTAATATATAATTCATAAAGATTCTCAAAGCAGAACACAAATTCAACTTTCAATAATTTCTTCAATCTTTTGCAGATAGCGTAAGAAAATATATTTATGAAAAATTCTTACAGTACAGCCACTATAAATATTCGGTGAAACATGATGGACTTTTGAAATTAACATTCTGAGACAGCACAACATTTATTAAATGCTTAAAAACTCATAAAATACGGAAAATTATTGAATGTTCGTCTCGTTTTTTGTAATTTATTAAAGGGTTACTTAGTCGAATGAGTATTTTTTTTATGTCTAAGAAAATTCAGCAGAAACGTTATATAACCGATCGGTTAATTATTAAACTACTACATTAATCGAATAGATAAGAGTGCTTTGTAAAATACTACTTTGTAAAATATCACTTACTGGATAACAGATTTGTATTTTTTCGATAATAATAATTGATGATTGACCTTGGAAAAACGAGTTTTCATATACATCCGGCTACTTGCATATATATATCTTGACTCCTAAGCACCTCTAATAAATCCTTCACATAGTGCTAAATGGTAGATTGGATCATAAAATTCGCACTAGCATTTCTTAATTATTATGCTCTCATTAATTCAAACGGTATTTTCGACTTTTGTTTTTCATTGATTTTTTTAAATTTCTTTCTTTCACCCAATATATTAGTGAAATACATCAATGCCATGAATTTTCTCCATACGAGTAAAATACGCAGTGATTTAATTTCAACGGTAATTTGAATTGATTCATTTCAATTATACATATGATTATTACGTTTTTAATTTAATAATACTTAGCTAAAGATAGCTGTTTCTGAAATAAATACGGATGAAATAAATAAACTTATTATTGCAACTGTCTGTCAGCTTTTTGTTGTTATGTGTAACAATGAGATCAGACATCTATATCATTACGATTATATAATATCGTTAAGACTTCCTGGAGGGTAATTGATGCTTAATAATATTCTTACATTTCACACGCGCAATATAATTTTATTTTATTTTCGACACTTAAAAATTGCTTATATCTGTTTGCTAATTAATATTCCCGTGATATCTAAGATTTAATTCTGTTTATTTAATATAGTATTGTTTATTATTATTCCTTTTTTATAAGCTTTAAGTTTGAACATTTTTGAACACACATTGTAATACAAATACACCTCAAAATAATTTTCATTTAACAAAATAATCAGCATCCATTGTCTAAAAAGCGAGAGTTTAATTTTTGCGCGAAAGGCCTTATTATCGACGTACAAATGAAGTTGTAATTATTCTATAGGAATGAACCAAATAAATATCGTTAAAACTATCGGGCGTGCATACATAAGTATATATGTTTAAAATAACAATAAAGCGCTTCCCGCTCGCAAAGCGGGCAACAATAAAAGTGTAGGTCAGAAAATTATCGGTCGGCTTTATGATACGTGCAATAAGTAGTCCGCATTTAGCAGAAAATGCTCCGTCAGAAGCAGCTCAAGCGCAACGTTTTCGGTATTTAAGAACGGCACACGACTGACACTATACGGTTAGGCATCGGGTAAATGCGAGCACTTTGCGCAAAAAACGATTTTCAAAGCTTTTCCGACGTACTTATGCTGCTATTTACCATTATGTAAAGCATTTATAAATTGTACCAATTGGATTTATCGAGGATAAATTTTGTTCGTATCTTTTTTACTTCGAATCAGTGTTTACAGTAAGATACAAGAGCCGGTGTGAATTAAGGGAGGAATTTCAACTTTTATGGTTAATATTGCAGTATATGGAACTTCCCATCGCTGTATAATATTTATAGATTATCGGGAATGGATCTGTAGCGATTAAATATCAAAGAACAAAATATCTTATTAAGTAACATATTTTTATGAGTTAATGTTGGCTTTCGTGGGATACACCCGTATTACCAGCGCAAAATTTTATCGTTGTTTAAAAGAGACTTATATACATCTCTGACAGTTCTGACAATGTTTATGTAACTTAACCCTAGGAAAAAATATAATATGAAATCGAAATCGTCGGAATTGTCTTTTGTAGATATTTTTTTAAGAAAGTTTTTACAATTTTCACTTTGCCCGCGCAGCCCTTCACGGAATATATAGCATTCTGACATTTAGACTATATGTAAGTGTACGCTGATAATTAGACATTCCACTCAAAATTTCAAACTGTCTTTTTTAGTTTCTACTTTTTTATTTCTTGCCAGCTCCTGTAGACCATGTATACGGAAGTGTCTTTGTATTTACTTCAAATTGAAATCTCATGCGATCAGTATGACAACGTTTCAAATTAGACTGAAGTTAATTATACATGGGACCCTATATCGTTAATTATACATGGACCCTCTATCGTAAACGAATATATATATATATATATATATATATATATATATATATATATATATGTATGTATGTATGTATGTATGTATGTATGTATGTATGTATGTATGTATGTATATATATATCCGCGATAAGGCATAATCAGCTCGCAGGGCTTGCGGGAAATTGCGCGCTAAATTCCGAATGATCGATCAACAATTGAACGGCACGGCTTCCGCGGTCGAGGCAATCATTTGCACTGCTACGGTTTCGTCCGAGAAATGATTATATATATGGAAGGTTCTATTAAATGAAAACAAAAAAGTATTTTTTACTTCTTTATTTTTACTTGTTAATTCAATCGAATTGACATTTTTAATTTTTAGTTGAAACTGTTTTTCTAAAGTTTTTTTTAAATCATCTTCAGTAATTTAATATTTTTACTAGTTGCAATTTAGCAAATTTTATTTTTGCTTTGTAAAATATCGAAAACGTGATAAAATTCTTTGTCGAGTTTCCGAGGATTCTTGAAATCAATTGTGTTTTCCCATTTCAAAACTTATTTTAATAGAGAGTAAAATAGAAATTTTACCGAATATTTAAAAGCTTTTAAGAAACTTCTATGATCGTATGTAATCTTAATAAGCAAATCATACAATAATGTATGCATTTCTCGTCATTTGATAACGAGTTTCTGTAGTAGCATACGCTACAGACATTTTAAAGCCCATATTATTTGTGTATATATATATATATATATATATATATATATATATATATATATATATATAAGCTTAAATACCATAGAATTGGCTTTTAACAGTTGATACTGTTTTTTTTTTAAGCTAATCTCCAAACATTATAAAACCTTTCTATCATTTTGAACTGAATGATACTATACATTTATTCTTTTATAGATATTTTATGCAAAGTTGTATCATGTAATATACTCTCTCTAGTCCCATTCTTTTTTACGGTTTTCGAAACGTTATTAAATTTCCTCGTATAATCCAACTTTTCGTATGCTATGCATGAGAGCAAATAGAGATTTTTCCGAATTTTGCAAAATTGTACAACCGTTCTGGTAATTGATCAGTAGTAAACTGACCCAATGTTAAAAATGTGAATACGATGAGTAATCTGTTTGATTTTGAGCTTTTGAAGATAAGGTTAGATTTTGTAATTTATTACCATATGTATTTCTTCTATCGAAGTAATACTTTTGTACAACATCAACCGAGCACGTTTTACAAAATTCTGTAGAATGTTCTTTTATTTTCTTTTTTCTCTTTACTCACTCCACCATTTCTATTGCAAGTACGCATAAAGAAATGCATATCAGTGTCTATATAACTCATCACTGATTTACAAATAGAAGTATAATTGCGAGCTTATTGTTTTAATGCGGACTGATAAAACAATATAAGATGGAAAAAGATGAAAAGTTTTGTATAGTTTAATGATATATATAATCTATAATAATTATAATTCGGTATCCAGGAGAACCTTAGACAAAATTCTCGAGATTTTTCTCCAAAAGTACTGCTTGTACCGAAAAAAGATATAGCGCAAAAAGAGATCTACAACATTTGTTTGAATTATTTCAGACAAAAGCCACTACAATATTTGTAATCAGCATCCTAAAAAACACAAGTGTGCAACTTTTTAGTAAAATGAGGTATGGGTTCTTTTCAAAAGATCTAATGAAAGTGTTGTTCGTTTGTCATCATTTTATCATTTCTGCATGTAGAATAAATATAAAAATTCTATATTATACTATGTACTTGGTGTATATAAATATATATATACACACCATTATTTATATACAAATATTGTAGTGGCTTTTGTCTGAAATAATTGAAACAAATGTTGTAGGTCTCTTTTAGTGCCATATCTTTTTTCGGTACAAGCAGTACTTTTGGAGAAAAATCTCAAGAATTTTGTCTAAGGTTCTCCTGGATACCGAATTATAATTATTATAGATTTCACAATGAAACTTGAATTTACGTCCAAAGCCACTGTGATATGCCATAAATAGCGTCATCAGAAAACGTAAATATACAAATTTTCATCAACTTTAGCGGTGGATGCTTTTAAAATACTTATTTTAATTTAAAGTACATCCATTTTAATGCCTTGCATCTTTGTTATTTGGCACAATAATGTCTCGTTTTGTTTCTGCTCCAGTATTTTCTAAAGGAGGCATGCATATTTTAAAAAATATGTATGCTACATAAATCGAAATGTATTGGTTCAATGTGATCCATGATTACTATGGTTAGGAGTTAGAACAACACATAATTTAATATTAAGATATAAGTACGAAATAAAAACTAAATTCCATATGTGTGTGTGTGTGTGTTGTGTAGATAATGAATTCTACTTTTATTTAATTCAGAAATAATTGACATTGCTGTCATGTTAATTTTTTAAAATATATTGATAATGGATCTTTTAAATTGTTTCAGCTCATTGTAGGAGTAAGTTAAAGTTTTTTTAGAACCATAGCAAAATCAATGGTTTTTTTATCTTCAATAATGCTGAATGACTTAACCGCTAAGTGACCTATATTTTATATATAAATAGTGAGATCTATATCGAATTAATTTATTATTAATGTACTTGACTACGCTATGGCACGTTATTTAAGGACGTAACCTTGCATACAACCCTCTACTAATAAATCCAATAAGTGAGTTGATCCAGACGAATTCTCTCTCCGGCCTTCATATTCTATTGTGATTAACCAACTTTTTAATATTATTAAATTTTAAACTTTCATTAAGACTTATTGTCACTGTACTTCTTAATAAAGATAATGATGTTGCTAAGTAAGCATTTTTATGCGATAAAAAATTCGATCAGTAACGTTGCAGATGCTAAAAATATATGCATTCTGAATGTGTCTTGTCTAATCTTTTCAGTAAATAATAACGTTTCATTCGAAAAATCACATACTTTTTTCTTTGACCTCGCATGCAAGGTGCAGCAATACAGTGAATGAGTAAATCTATGCACGTGCAATTACACGACTTGTGCAATGTAATATGGTCGTAGCCGAGCCCGAAGCACCTCCATTTCCATGATTCTTTGACGCGTTGCATCGTAATTCGGTATTTTCAAAATTTTCACTCATCTCAGTACGAGCAGCTTGAATAAAGATGCATCAAGTTACTAAATTCGACTATTTTTTTTCTTTTTTAAAACGCAAGCCTGCTTTCTTTTTTTTTCTTTTTTTTTTAATCCAAGTACAGGCCGGCAAGGTAATTCGATAAAAATTATATCGTATAAATCTCAAGATTTGCATTTATTTGGCGCACGGCCGATATTCATACGTTGTTCTACAAATGTCGTTTTACTCGCTACACTTTTATACCAGCATGAAAACGGTAAAATGAGAACTCGATAGCCCTGAATTCAGTGTGGATTATGATATCGATTTAACACGATTATAGCGGCTAGTGCATTTCTCGGACATTTTTGGTGTTTTATATCAGATAATATGGCACGTTTTGTTTGGAAAAAAAATTTCAACGTGTCGAAATATATTTTTAATTCTGTCTTAATATTCAAAAGTTCATGTGTAAACATTTTTTTAAATTCACAATCATTACGTGCAAACTGATGTACGGAATATTGTTATGGATGAACAATATTTTTTACATTGTATCTTATGTCAGTAAACAATAAAAAACGTTCAATGTAAAATTTAAGATATTAAATACCCGCATAGTTTCACGTACAAAAATGTTGAATTGAATGGCGAATATTAATATTCATATAGAATTTTATGTAGAAAAAGAGTTGAACTCGCGATTACAAAATAAAAACTTTTTCCACGAAGCTTTACTTTTTTTTAATTTGAAAAATATATTGCATCGTAATAACATTTATTCTAATTAAAATTAAAATTGCACTTATGACGACTGTTTTGAATTAAATTAATAAATATATTTATCGGACTTACAGTCCTTATAATATAATATATTAACTAAAATAATGACAGTTAGCTGTTCTTGTTTATTATCACCCCCGAAGAATCTGAAATAAAACTTATTACTACAAATAAATTAGATTAAAAATTAAAACTAATAAATTAAAATAATAAGAAAATAAAATAAAATAAAAATAATAAAAATAATAAACTATATCTATGTTAGCAAAGGACAATCTGACTGCCCTCATCACCTTATTTTCTCCTTTGGTGCTCGATGTTTCGAACGGCTCGAAATTCGAAATTTTCACGAACTAAACTGATAATAATAAACTAAACTAATAAACTAAACCAATAAACAAACATTTATTCTATAATAAATAATATATATACACATATATACATATATGTGAAAACAAAACTATCATCTTAAAAAGCCGTATTCACCTTTTTTAAAGGCCCTTTAACTTATCGCTTCATTTTGACGGCCGAGTTTAATTACGCAGAAAAACATCTCTCATTACCACGTTATACTAAAACCATCTAATTAATATAATTATTTCAAAGTAGTTCATTTCTTTTCTTAGACGTATACTTTTCCATATCAGTAAATAGAATCAACTCATCGAACTGGCAGTTTTTGGTAACAATTAGAAAATGTTTCAACCTTGAACCCTGATCAAAGTTACTTAGGTCTTGACGCACGAAAATTAGAAAAATAAATCAGAATTTACATTTTTGTAAAATACATTTAGGATTAATAATTGTCAAAAATTATCATGAAAGCTTTCTGTTATACGTCTGTAAATGCAAAGTACGTTGTAGAAAAAATATACAAACCATACAGCTATTTGCAGAATTATATCGAAAGATATATTCGAGGTTTTTAAAGGTACCAGGTCGAAATCAATACATATAGAGATAAATCTGTACATATTTTTTCATATAACGATATGGGGGCATAGCTCTAGAACCTTTAATCTTTATGTTATTTGAAGCTCTGTGAGCAAGGAGGAATGTTGTTTTTTAAACTTTTCGTATGCAGATAGAGTGATAAAAACTTGCTATTACAGTTTGCAATTAAATAATTATGCCATATAGATGCTTGATGAAATTGAAATAATATATAATAATATATTAAGCACTTCAGCGGCATGTTTCACATCTACTGGTCTTCAGGCGAGTAAGCTAATCATAAGACTTTTACTTTCTAAGGTGTATACGGAGAATGTGAGTGAAAAAATATAGAAGTAATGTTAAACAAACAGGGAGATAACTATTTTGTGCTTTTCACCCTAGACAACATACTGGTGTCGTCAGCAAGATGATAGATGATCTATTCTAAGATGTATGATGACGGATCAATTCGCGAAGAACTTAAAACGCGACGGCTATTTACAATAATAATAACACCAATAATAATAATAATCATAACAACAACAACAACAATAATAACAATAATAATAATATTTTTTGCATTGGATAATGGACAGTTCATCAGACAATTCAATTTGATGACGGCCTAGAGCTCTCGCATCCAGAGACTACCGCTGGATTCGGCCCCCGGGTATGCAGGATTCGAACCTACTAAAACCACATTCCTTTCGATGGCATGAAAGCAGCCAAGGACCAGTCTATAGAGACATTACTTCTGAGCTGCGCAATCCTATTTAGCCAAGTGAGTTTAAACTCTTTCTTCTAGCCTTCTTTTGTGGTTCAGGATATTCTTACAATAGCAAGAAATCTTATACCTCGTCTCTGGGCTATCCTGCATCTGGTCGGATACTAATATCCGACACAAAGGGTCCTATGTCTCTCCTAATGTGTTCCTTTTTAAGTCGAAACGCGTCACACTGAAAAAAAACGTGTATCGCATTGTCTTAGGGAGCACGACAGTGGGCACAGGCTACATCCGGTACTTTTTCCACCTTGTGAAGGTAGGATCGGAACCGACCATGTCCTGATATGAGCTGTGTAAGGTGTTAATGAACCTCTGTATGCGACCTCTGGATCCATGGCTCTAACTCACCAATCAGACGAGCCTTCCATCGATCACATGGATCCTTCTCCAAACGCTTCGGCTATTCGGTTATCGTAATAATTCTGACCCGATTTGCCGCCTCTGTTCTGCCGAAAATGGTTTTCTCCAGGTGGATAACTTTCTTTTCCTCTGCTTGTAGATCAATGGGAATAACACATGTAAAAACTGGCACTGCTGACTCAGAGACTGCGTGGTAGAAGCTCATGATGTGTAGTACCCCTCATTCGCTACACTGCCGCCCTTCTTTTAGTATTCTTCTTGGCTTTCACTGCGTCGACCCATACCTCCGCTCCTTACAGCATGATGGATTTACCGCTGTTCTCAACCATTGCTGTCCACTCATCTCTTCACGCGGCGCATCGCTTGATTGAGGCACATCTGTGCAGCATCATAATCCTTCGCGATGATGACAGTTTCTACGTACCCTACGTATCCAGCAAGAAAGGTGTTGTTAGGCATCTGCATCCGGAGGATCTTGCCATATGAAATATTTCACATGCCGGCTCCAAGCACAGAACCCTAACCCACCTCAGCACTAAACCTTTTTCTCCTCCGATCATCAGATATCTCAAAAATCAAGAAGCGGTCCCTTAGGTATTCACCGTATATATACGTATATATCTGTAGTATATAGGGTGGCACTCGAAAATCTCGCTCCATGCTTCGTAACACATTAACTAATCCAACCGAGTTGATGGTACTCCGAAGCCGTTAAGCAGAAATTGTACATCGACAGAAGGAGTTCTAGTTGCACTTTCACTACTATTTTCAGCACCTCCCCTAGAATCCCGTCGAATGCTTGTGTCCTCTTGTTCCGAATCGTTTTTACGGCTCTAAAATTGAAAAATAAATCTCATATTAAAAAAAACCATTGTCGCATTATTAGTTTTTATTGCTCTGAATAATATTATATAATTGTTCGTATAAAATTGTGCATTTTAAGCATTAATTAATTTAAGCCTATTTACTGATATATGCTGCTAAATCTTCATTAAGATGAAAGTATAATACGTCTAAGAAATTAGTTATTTTTTACCGAATATTCTGATTTTCTCGTTTCAGAAATCTTCATACATAATTGTGAACTAACAGTCACAATATATAATAAATATAATGGTCGTTCGTAAAATTCGCTACATATAGCATATGTCTCTATAGTATATGTAATCAATGTGTAAACGTGTAAATCTATACATTCTGTCACGTCATTTATCTGCGAACTTCATAGAGCACAAATCAGCTCCATTAAAAAAAAGAATTTTACTTTTAATGTTTTCTTGATGAAATCACTGGGCACTGAGTTAGTCTAAAAAATGTATAATATAAAAGTCATATTTGTTGAATACATTATCACACACCAGGGAGAATGAATTTTGGATAGTTAAAGCTTATATAGCCGATAAATCGAAAGCTAGGTATGGCCGTGTATTGTGTATGTAATTAATACATAACTTAAGAATACGGTTTAAGCACATATCTTATTAATTAACATTGTCGAGCAAAATATGATATGAAAAATCCAGTGGATTTGCTGTTTGTATAATCCAGATCTTGGAGAGAATCTAAAGTACTTATGCCATTCTGCCAGTCGATTCAGAACCTCCAAGCACTATGAAATCGACCGCGAAGATGTTGTAGCCTGGAGTAGATCATCAAAGCTTATTCACTATTTACGCAGATTTAGACCTTACCACATATTCTCAGCTTTCCGCATTTCTGAATAATAAAATAAATAGCTGCTAATTCCACCTGTAAAGTGGTAACATGGCGTCCTAACCTATATAGTATTTGCATGTACTTGTTCTTTCTATAAATAATAACCCCACCTCTCTTCCTGAGCGCGCGGAGTCCGTTTGTAAGTCAGAGTTGTAAATCACGAGGACGGTGGCGTTCGGTTTCCAAAAATGAATTTTTAATGCTATATACAACTTACCAAGGATTTATCCCCCTGTTGAAGCTTCCTTCTCAATTATCAATCCCAATATCTCCACTCCGAGTAATACTTCCAGGGCCATAGTGGATATTGTCCTATTAGCCCTGTGATACTTCTCAGCACAAGGACCTGATTGATTCCAATATTTTTTCAAACTTCGATAATTTATCTCTGGCATCCATGCCAAGGCTGCATACGTAAATTCGAACTTAAGAACGGCTTTGTATATACACATAATTTTACTGATTTAACTCCTATGTTTCGCTCTATGAACCTTCTAAATATCCAAACGGCTGAAATGCATTGTTGTTCCAGTTGATAAATCTAATTCAGCTTTTTATCCAAAATTATCACAAAATACTCAGCCCGATCAGCTTAACCTAATTGTTAACTATTAGCCTTAAGAATCTTAGGGTTTATCCATTTCTACTTTTTCGTTAAGTTTAACACTTCACTCTTACAAGGTTTCATTGAAAGTCCTGTTTCAATACACGAGCCTTCAACGACTTTGAGCTATTGCTCCTTAGTGTGCATTTGGAACAGGTCCAGAAGCGGATCGCGCATTATGATGAGAAGATTATCTGTGTAGCCTATAGCTCGACAACCTCCTTCGTTGAGGCGATGTAAAAAGTCGTTCAAGACCCAGAACCACAATAGTGAGAAAAGAGCCTCAATCTCTAGGTAACCAAACCATCACATCTCCTTTTGTAAAGATTAGATCTCTATTATTAAATATATGGCAGATTTTTATTTAGCTGGAGGCGTAATTAGGCGAATAGTCAATGTCCAAAAGATACCTAAATCAAATCCCTTTACCTTCAATGTCTTGAATGAGCGAGACAGCCCGTTGAAGAGCTATCTCCGTCGAATGAGCAGGTAGGAATGGCTTCCCAGGGCGTCGTTCCAAATTTATGTATCCATCAGTCTCCCAGAATTTCACAGAATTTCACAGAATTTCACAGTCAATTTCACGTTTCTTATAAATTGGACCGTTCTAAACAATTTAATCAAATGTCTTATGATGCATGCTCCAGTTTTCTTTAGAAAGATCGAAACGATCCCATCCTGTTCCGGTGAGTTGATCAAACTAAAGGATTTTTCCGCCCAACTGATCTTCGCTGTGGCATTACCTCAGTTATTAGCCAATTGCTATCAATATACCATTCGACGTTATCATTGCAATCGTTGTGCAGACCCATATCTCCACTATTCCGACCTCCGAATGACAAAGAAAGTGTGTTCTAATGAAATGAGCAACTTCTTCCTCGTGCGCACGAGAAAATTTGCCTATGAATGGGCTAAGGGTTTCCAATATTATATTGAGGTTGCGAACTAGCACCTTGATAATTTGCTAAGTCTAGCCGTATCTGCTTCTTTTCTCACTACATCCATATGTTCATTTTTGATGCCAGATGCCAAACTTTTTATTTATTTCTATAGTTAAAAAACCTATTTACAAGAAACTTTTATTTTTCTATAAAAAATCTTTTTTAATGAAAAATTGCGATGCTGCAATTCACAATTTCGAATCAAATGTGCCTAGATTTACTCAAGCTATGGCCCTATGATTTTAAATGACGGATCTAAGAATGATTTCGAATATTATGATTATATATAAAATGGCAATAGTAATTGATATGATGTTAGTCATTTATTTATCACTATGTCTGACAGTAACTTGTTGCTTTTTGTATATTAGGTTGTCAAATATCTCCCTTCCGCCTTTTTATCTTATGAATTTCGCGGCTATGTAGAAAGCGCTACAGAGCTTGTATCTGTTAAAACTATACATCATTTGAAAAGTCTTGACATAAGGTACAAAGCGACGCTATGCATGATTAGTTTGGATATTGCGTTCAAAAGTTACAGACGTTTCAACATTGAGTTCACTAACGCCGAAATTCACGCTATTGCAAAGTTTTCCTTCATCAAAGGCAAATCCACTAGAGAAATGTTCCGTTAGGTTAATGATGTTTTGGGGAATGGTACGCTATTACTTCGAACCGTAAAGGAATGGTTTCAACGACTCAGAGCCGGTGAAAACGACACTATGGATAAGCCAGCCGGCGGAAGACCTGCGACGACGAATACCGATCAAATCTTGGAATTTATAGAGATAGATCGGCATTTAGCATCTTGTAATATCGCCCAGGAGATGAGCGTTAATCACCAAACCATTTTAAACCATCTGCAGAAGGCTGGGTACAAAAAAAGCTTGATGTTTGGATGCCGCATGAGTTAACGCGAAGAAACCTTCTGGACTGAATCAACGCCTGCGACGTGCTCCTGAAATGGAACGAACTCATTTTTGAAGCGGATGGTGACTGGCGACGAAAAATGGATCACATACGACAATATCAATAGAAAGCGGTCGTGGTTCAAAGTCGGTGGACCATCCCAAACAGTGGCCAAGCTAGGATTGACGGCCAGGAAGGTTTTGCTGTGTGTTTGGTGGGATTGGAAGACATCAGGACAACGCCAGACTACACACTTCGTTGATGACTCGTCAGAAGCTACGGGAGTTCGGATGGGAGGTTTTATCGCATCCACCATATAGCCCGGACATAGCGCCAAGTGATTACCACCTGTTCCTGTCCATGTCGAACGCCCTTAGTGGTAGAAAGTTGGACTCAAAAGAGGCTTGTGAAAAGTGGCTGTCCGAGTTCTTCGCAAATAAGGAGAGGGGTTTCTACGAGAAGGGTATTATGAAGTTGCCGTCTAGATGGAAACAAATTATCGAACAAAACGGTGCATATTTGAAGTAAATCCGACCACTGTAACACTTTTTATAAAGCATTGAATGAAGAGCAAAAAAGCGGAGGGGAGATATTTGACAACCTAATATATTCATTATATAAAATATATGAGGTATTATTAGATTTATTGTCATCATTTTTAAAGTTTTTAACAAGTAAGATGTAGAATTCGAGTATTTACCTTTACTTAAAATGTATTTTTATTTATTCCATGTATACATTATTTAAATATTTTTACATATATATTCAACTTGAGCATTTTTCCTTATCTGTTCCGCGTCTTTCGAACTAACTTAACGTAATTCTGAATTTACCCCATTCACGTCGTATTTACCTAGGGTTCTGCCTGTGAAGTGGAGGAAAGCTATTGTCAAACCCAGTGGAATAAATGCCGATTAGGAGAACTCGCTGCATTGAAACTGCTCGAATTTTGTATCCGTGTCACATTCCATAGGCTCGGATACCGCATTTGTGAGTCTCATACCTTCCTCTCGTATGGTTGTGTGTAAAAACATCTAATCTATAAACAATGAGTCAGCCGTAAGTAATGGACACGGTGAATGCTACTTAACCTTGCTGATTTTCAGAGGTGTGCTCCTGACACTCGACGAATGCGTCAGTTACCTCTACTATATTTTTATAAATAAGAAGATTTTGTAATTACGCATATTGTACATGTGAAATATTTCACCTTTAGAGAGTGATTTATTCTTTCGCATGAAATGGAAATTTAAAATATTCTTGATATAAGTGACAATCCACTTTCTAAGATATGGACTTTTCTTATACACTGGTATAGTCGCTGTGCTGACAAATGCACATGAGATTCTCACACTTATCTTAGAAAAACCACTGATTATTGTTAATATCGTATCATATCATATCATATTATACTCATACTTTTAATTTATAAAGAGAAAGCGTATTTTGGTTTGTACACGAGAACCGAAAAAACTACTGAACTACTGAATCACGAATATCAACTCAAAGTAGTCCGCTTAAAGTATTAATACCAGGCCAGCTCAAACGAATGTTCATATGCAACTTTGGGATTCGTATCCTAAAGAAGGTGTGACGTTAGTCGGTATTACCCTTTTTATTCTCCAGGTTAATCTCACACTACTCTCACACTTTATGGATATCTTTTGATTTTGTAAATTTTATTTTCTCTTACGTAGGAAAATCTGCCTCTCTCTCTCTCTTTCTCTCTCTCTCTCTCTCTTTCTCTCTGTCTCTCTGTCTCTCTCTCTCTCTCTTTCTCTCTGTCTGTCTCTCTCTCTGCGTCTTTCTTTCTCCTTCTCTTATAAAATGGTTCTATATGCCAAATCATACTGAATATAGTTTGTGACGACAAATTATATTTTTATTTTTATACATTATATTAACTTCAGAATTGTAACAATAGACTATGTTTTTTATAGTTTGAACAAAACAAAGAGTTCTTTACAAACAACCTCGACATTATATATATATATATATATATATATATATATATATATATATATATATAATTGTTGGCAAAATATCAACTTTTTGAAGTGGACGCTACATTGAAGCAGCTTTTTATACAGAAGCGACGGTAGATAAATTACGATCAAATGTTTATAGTAAAATAGATTTTTATATATAGAGTCTTTTTACTTACATATTATTGAATTGTTTATGAAATCGGTTAAATTATTATCTCGGGCGAAGCCGAAACGAGGGATGCTAGTTGTATTATATTATTTCCTTATCTGCTTATTCATAGGTTTATAATTTTATTATTAATAAAACATTGTATAGTACAGCATCAAATAAATATATTCATAAGGATTCAAGTAGTAACATGAGCGGATCCTAAGAGGAACTAATCGTATGTTTCTCATCGATTTGAAAGCTTCTACACCTGTTGATATTAAATGAATACAAACAGGTTGTGAACGTTTGAAAAGATTGAAATATATCACAACGACCATATGGATGCTCGTGACCAACGCTATACACTTGTCCGTATCAAGCACTTCTACCACGAAATAAACGGATAAAAATTATTGTACGTGCAGTGAAAAGCGAATAAATCATGGATTAAATACATACGAGCAAACGCGCACCGCTGCAGTCCCCATCGACTCGGTATATATCGACACTGGGAGAGGGGGGGGCAAGGACGACCCTCGCGCGCCTTCCAACGGACTTGGCTGCGGTGCGAGCACGATGCCATGGCAAAAAGGTGACCTTTCACAAATACCAGCTCTATCCTGTCATTTTTTCTCTCTCTCTTTCTCTATTTCCTTTCCAACGCAACTTTCCCTACTCCCAACCCATATCTATTCGCGCGCGTGATCATGCAATCACGCCGAGGGGAGGGCCTAGTGATAATGCGAATACGTGCGGGGCTCCATTCGCACGAGAGGCGCGTTGCTCTAATATATAAGAATTAAAGCTGATTATATTGAGCATTTCAACAATTCATGGAGATTATCGCATGGCGTATACAAACCTGATACCTGTATACATAAACCAATACTGCAACGAGTTGTATTAATATATAGTGCAGCAGGCAGACATCGCAGCCTTGAGTGGCGCGCGGACTCGCAGTAATAATCCGCGTGCCTTCTGATTCATCGTGAATAATAGTAGGTTAGTATATATATATGTTCGAAGCTGATGCGTGCACCGTGTTGTGTTATCGAGAGCTGAAAGAAAATGGAAGATATTCAATTAAAAATATAGCACACACATGCGCTTACAGTTTCAAGCTGTGTAATTTTTTAGATGGATCGTTGCAGGATTAAGGCGCGGTTCTGACACAAAGGACCGTATCTACATGAGGGGTTCTGTAGGCTCTTATATAAATTTTTATTATAATTTTGAAAAATTACCAACCATTCTGTATATTTTCTTATTCTGAAAATTACATTATCAGTTTTAGTGTAGTTTTTATGTTGTAGATAAATTTTGCTTTTATATTCGAGATCGATATATTTCCTGCTATTATATTGAAACGCTTACATTGAATTATATTTTCATATTAAATTTAACCACTAAACATTCATTTTCAATAGTAGTTAGAGAAATTTCTGTTTATTATCAAAAAAATTTTTGATTATTTTGGATTTTCATTTGATCATGATAACGACTTCAATATACATTTTACACAGGTAAGAGTAAAATTTAACTTCCGCTAAATTGATTTATTTTCTGAGCAATGCTCTTCATTTTCAAAAATAAAATTTTATTATTTTTCATCGCGGTTGAAGTAATTACCATTTAGATGTGTATGTAAGTGATAATTATAACACAATTTTCTTAAATATTTTTTCAATTACTTATGTAATACTAAAAAACATAATTGTTAAAACATATAATAAAATGTTATTAAATTTGAATCTCATCAAACATTTTAAAGTGACATTAGAAAGTAAAATACCTAAGCGAAACTATGGGGCTTGAATAACTTCAACGAATCATAGTTGTTTAAATATCACTGAAGCCATAAATAAATCTTTTTTTTTTTTTTTTTAATAAACATATTGAGGTCTTGCAGTTTTATATAAGTCTTGCAGACTTATTTAGCTATACAGTACATAATAATAGTTTAATACATTATAGTTTTAATTTACGTGAAATTGTACTTGTTTTTAGAACAAAATTAATTGTATTTTTTTAATGCCTAAGATATGCAGATTAAGTTTAGCTCTAAATTTCGTAAATTTAAGGCTAGTTAAAACACTTTGGCAATTAGAGAAAATGAGAAAATTTGAGTTTGGAGTCTGTAAAGCAAAATCGATTTGGATCGGCAGAAGTGAGCTGTCCTCGTATGCTTAAATTAACGTCGATACTAGAAATTACTGTGCGATAGTGGTGGTTCTATAAATTATAAGGATTTTGTTTTCAGTCATCGAATCTTATAAGTTCTTGAAGACACGAGTTTAGTAATTTAATCTTTCCATTATACTTTTTTTTATATATTTTTTATATAAAAATCTTTTATATAAAAAGATATACTTTAGTATATCTTTTTAAAGTACTTCGTGTAATAGAATTTTCGTCTACAAGTATTTTACTGATAAAATAGTTACACAAGAACCTTATGCGTTCTTTTAGATAGGCAAGCTTAGATTCAGAGAGTAATATATTTGCTGGAGTGCTATTACGAAGTCCTAAGGAAGCTCTTATCGCTGTAAACTGTAATTTTTCTATTTTGTTTTTGTAAATTTTTTGATGAGAAAAATAAATGAACCTTCCGTATTCTATTTGAGAGCGAACAAGACTCTTGTATAATGTAATAAGTGTATGAGGCTCTGCGCCGCACCAAGTAGTCCGTAAGTATTTTATAATAGACAGAACTTTTATATATTTTTTCTCTAATTTATTAATCTGATGAACAAATGACAATTTGTAATCGAAGATTATTCCAAGAAATTTTGCGGTGGCACTTGATTTTACAACAAATCTATCAACTTTAATTGCGATTGAATCGGGATTTATATTCTTATCATTAAAATGCAATAGTACGGTCTTTAGGGGAGCAAGATCCAGCCCTAAATCATATAGATTTTTACTTATATTATTAACTGCTTTTTCGATTGTATTTATACATTTATTAGAGGAGAAAATTTAGAGTAGACAGTGATGTCGTCTGCAAATTGAGAGATTATAATGTTCTTAGGGATATTGTTAAAAATATCGTTAACGTATATGATATAGAGTAATGGACTGAGTACTCCGCCTTGAGCGACGCCTTTATTTGCGGTTTGGTAACTTTCTCGTAGGATATCAGTGTAAATTATTCTTTCTTGTGTTCAAAATTTGATGAAAAAAAGTCATTTTTTGAGCATCTTATTTCAGCCGACTTTTGGATTAAGATATCGCAGTTAACACTGCCAAAAGCTTCTGAAACATCTAAAAATGCTGCTATCGAATGTTTGTGTTTTGAGAGTTTCATTGACAGGTACACTCAAATTAATAAGATTGTCAACATACGATTTACCTAAACTAAATCCAGACTGATTTTGTGGCAATATTTTATTTGATTCGCACCACCATAGTAATCTTTGTTTTATAAGAGATTGAAATAGCTTGCAGAGACAAGATGTTAAAGCAATTGGACGTACACTACAGCTATCGGGTTTTTTAATGAAATGAATAAATTATTTTTTCCAGGTGTCAGGTACTTATTAGTTGCAAACATCTCATTATAAATATCAAGAAGAAGAAGTTGATATTTAATTAGAAGTTTTTTAAGAATTTCATTATCTATTCCGACTAGGTCTGGAGATGATTTCTCATTTTTTTGAACAAGAGCCGCATTAAACTCTACATAATCGCAGGGAGTTTCGAAAAATTCATTTTCAATATAGGGTGGAATATAGGATGGATTCGTACATTCCCATGACGGGCTAATTCTTTTCAATGCAGTTATTATTTTTTCATGGTTTTGATGGTTCTCAGGTGAGTGATTAGGTGTTATTTTAACCCATTTGTCTTTTAATATTTTATATTTTGTCCATACATAGCTAATGCTTTCTTTAGAGGAACTTATCGGCTCTGCAAACTTTTTGAAATGAGCGTTTTTACTTTTTTGAACGTCTTTTACTAATATGACAGTCTTTTTGTATGAAATTAAATCCTTTAAATCTCCGCTTTGATTAAATTTCTTAAATGCATCAGTTCTAAACCGTTTTATTTGACCGCATTGAGCATTCCACCATGCTACAGACTTTTGCATAAGATACTTTTGGTTAATTTAAGGTTACTTGAATGGCCATTTTGGAATAAATGCACTTGCCCCTTAGTTAGAGGTAATTGAAAGTTTCTGCTTTGTTGCACGGGAAGATCTAAACGATTTGGGAGCTAAACTCCAAAAACACCCGTGTCACTATATTCACTTTTATTCTAAGGAATTTACCGTATCCAAAGTAAACCGAATCAAACTTCTACGCAAATGTAAACACGTCTTACTCGAACGGTAGCTCAAACGTGACTCCATAAATAAATCATTAATTTATTAATGAAAAAAAAAGTCTATGACTTTTTTTGTAAATAAAGGATGAAATGAAACAGTAGAAGCAAATTACAATTGTATAAATTCTCATTTCATATCATGGGTATAACTGCAATTGTACAATTGTACAACGGATTTGACAACACAGATGTTTTAAATAGAACAAGGGGTAAAAAATAGGCTTATAAATTCTTTAATTTTTTAAATTAACTGTAATATTAACATTAAACTAAACTAAATGTTTTAAATTAAAAACTTTTAAATGCGGAATTAGATAGATTAATAAACGTAATTAGCAATTTCACAACTTTGAGCTAATATAGTTTATAATAAAAGTTATTTTATATAGCGAAAATTGAACTTGTTTTATCTTTCTCCGTCATTCACAAAACAATCTGGAAATGGTTAAGCTTGTACATGTGCCTATTACTTTTTATGCTATGTAATTGAAAAAGATTGAAATTTTTACATGATCTTGATTTTAAAATATCATTTCGGATCAGATCATGGTCAAATATATAGAAGTTATATAGGATAGCTGCAGAAGAATGTTATAAATTTTGTATTTCTTTTTTTGTCTCTATGAGATTTATTATTCGTGTTGTAATTATAGAACCATTGAAGAATTATTTTAATTTTGCTCGAAAACAGACAACCGGGCCCCTTTATTTTTATGGTAGATTTACATTCAACAACTCAAAACAGGTATAGGAACATACATACTACATTTCGTTGTCAGACCATTTTCTATTATCAAGATAATTCTTATAATAAAGTTTATCATTTTAAATAACTTTTTTATTTCATAATTGTATGAAAGTACTGAATTATTTCTTAACAATAGAGTATCTTAATTTTCTTATTCAATTTGGCATCGAATCTGTTACATTTTTTATACATTTTAATGGATTATCATTTTTCTTTTAAAGAAAGAATTGAAGCTTGTTAATATAGAATTAGTTTAAGAAAATGTTTATAAAGACTATTTATCAGATATTTTTGTGTATGATAGTGTGAAGGGATATATATATATATATATATATATATATATATATATCCTATAAATTATTACATAAAAACTATTCGTCGAAATCAAGAAAAACAGAAGTAAGTACTTGACAAATTACCTTGTGGTTAACGTTCTTTTAACATATAAATTGAATTAATCAATTGATTGTATGTACTTATGCTATAATATTCTACGCTTGTATTTATAAAAAACATATTCTTTTCCATTGGTGTTACAGTTATGCAGATCTATGGTTATGAATAATTCTGGATCCTTGTCACAACTAAGTAATGCACTGCATATATAAAAAGTAATATTTTAAAATCAAAAGTACATAGTTCCTGGAAACACTTTTGTGAATAAAGTACAGCGTTATAAACGCAATGATTTGTAACACCTAAAACGTTAAACAGTTGTTTTATGGTTAGAAGTTACTGAAGAAGCTTTTTTTTATTATATATTACGCGATACAATGGGTGGGAGACTCTCAGTGATTACTGACTGTTTTTCCGGAATTTATTGGACAATGAGACTGCATCGCAAATAAAACATCATCGCGCGCGCACCGTTTCACAGGGGTTTGTGCGATAGTGCCATTACTTGACCTAGAAAAATCTTTACTAATGATAATTGATTTTTCTTTTTGGTATAAATCGTTTGGTTTAAACGCTACTAACACACGCTGGATTGATTATCATAATACATAAGAATTGAACAGTATATCCTACAGTATTGTCAGCTGCCGAATCTATATATCGATGCAAAAGGCAATTCTGAAGCATCAGTTTGAACATTTGATTACAATACTTCATTTAAATTTAAAAATCATGTTTTATGAAATCATCGATATAAATATTTAATTTTAATACATTTATTGCTCACATAAAATGACATGAATTTTTAATTTGAAAATTGTATTATAGCATTTTGCAAAAGAAAGTATCTTATAATTCTTCATGCTAATGACTGTCATTTATTGAATTTTTATATTGAATTTGGTTAAAATATAACTGCGTATGATCAGAAGAACGTCCATAGTAAAGATTGTATATTTGAAATTTTCTCAATATTTCACAGCAGACTGTGATTGTTAAAAGACTTGACAAACAAATTGGTAAAAATCGACGCTGCTGAGTGTGAATTTTTATTATTACTTTATATATTTTTACAACAGAGAAAAATCTCGCGACATATATTTATTTTAAAGAAGGGATTTTAATGCCCGTCTAATGCTATATTATAATTAAAGTATCTACCTAATACTTTTAATAACTATTATAAATAACAAGAAGAAAATGGTTTAACATTTAAATTATAATTAAATTAGAGAATTTTAATTTTGAAGGTATGATAAGGAAAGCACACACCTCTGAGCCACACTTTTGACACACCTTTGACCATCAATAATTCAACTTTGATCTAGAATAGTAATAACTGCAAAATTTAATATCTGCAAAATGTATTTCAACAAGCAGTGTTGAAAATATCCACCTGTCGCCTATTGCACAATGAATGGCTCGTGTTTAAAAGAAAATTAAAGCAATAATACAGTTCATTCCTTATCTGAAGTTTGCGAAGTATATATAGTGAATTAACATTCTCTCCGGTTACAGGATAAAATCAGTCGAGTGCAAACCAAGTGAGAAAAATTATCCGAAGGCTTGGCAATCATTTATAAATGCATACACTTACTAGTTCATAATCATGATAAATATGTTAACCCAGTTTGAGATTTTCCAACTTAGGCTAATTCAACAGCATATAATTTAACAAAACTGTTATGAGATCAAGCTAAGCAACATCTTCGCATTTTAGAGTAATTTAATGAATAACCAACTGACTTGGTTATCGTATAGCTTTGTGAATGTTGCCTTCCGTAGACAATGAAAAATAAATGGTATAGCATATGAAAAATTAAAAATACTTATGTCGACCTTTTCTAAACAAACTATCCAATCTTTTCATCGGTATTACAGTTCTATTAGAATGATAATCAGAATATCATTGTCTATAATCATATTCGTAGAATCTGGAATACCAAATCGTTACGGCTACAATTGCCCTGATAGAAAAATAATAGTTAGTAAAAGATTATCTAATTGCCCTCTCGACCAACTGATCTACTCATATCCCACTAAGTTGAGTCGGATCGTTCTTTGCTAATCATTATATTTTTTAGAATTGTTGTAACCATAACAATTTTATATTTTATATTCTATAAGGGCGATTGTAAACAATGGTACTCTGACAATTATTCTAACAGGACCGTAATGTCGAAGAAAAGATTAGAAAATATAAAATTGAACAAATTTCCATGCACTCCATTTATTTATATATTTATTTATACGCACTCCAAGCATCTCGATTAAACAACCGCAATATCAAACTTCAAATGTCCGAAAAATATCTCTAGCTTGATGTCCTCAAGAGCATCATAAAAGGTTATTAAGTTAGACAAAATTTTGGAAAATTTAAAAATTTCGATTTTAAATTCGTAAAATTTAACGATGATATCTACAATGAACAATTTTACGTAGTCCACATTGACTTCGGCGTAACCAGAAGGTATGTCAATAGACTACTAGAATTTCAAAGCTAATATGGAGTTGGGTGAAATAAGGATGCAAAGAACTCCGAAAAAATAATGAAGGAACAAATTATGATTCTCGATCATATAGTTTTGACGCATCACCAAAAACTTCAACTGATATTTTTTCAGATCAGATTTTCTTAATTAAGATCACCAATCAGAATACCGTATTCAAAAAACTTATAATTTCCGAAGCACTTTGTCTAACATTACTTCGTTATACGGATCGATATTATAAAAATATATCGCCAAACCATTATTGATGTACCTGATATGAAGTTTCAAATATATTTGGGCTATTATAAGGATAAGTTTCGGAGTTTCAATTAAACACGATAATATTTAAGGTGGTTTGTGTCGAATAGTTCTCGAATAATTGAATATTGTATCCATTGGCTAAAATTGAGCTAGAAAACCTATTATATGCTGGAAAACTAGTTCTACACGATTTCTACATTGAGAACTTCATTTCTGATGTTAATTGATTACAAAAGACTTTGTAAATTCGCGACGAGATAATAGAATTGGCGAATAGGGGTGGTTTCATTGTGCAATAATGGGGACCTACTCACGTCAGCCAGTCATAAGAAATAAGAGATTTTCTGTCCGACAATTTGTATGAGCGTGAATTAACAATTGAAAATTTTACTCGAATTTAGTAAATAATTAAATAAGCAGTAGGCCGTTGGTAAAGATGGTAACTACATTCACTCATCGAATTTTGGACTTTTGAAAGCCTATCGGTTTATCGAAAATTAAATTGATATAATGATTGATTTCAGTCAAATAGTAAGCCTTTTTTTCTGAAAAATGGTACTCCAGCCCAACTGGACCGGGCTTTGTAGCTAGCAATCTAGTGACACTCATCGTTGAATTTTCGAAATATCTTTGTCTTGTAAATCCTCGATTGATGAGTAGGCGGATGATGATTCGGACGATGAGGATTACGATGATGATGACGGCGACAGACGACATCGATTCATTCTCGTTGGTAATATTTCTTCGATGTTTTCGTCTTCTGAGTACATTTGATCGAGTATGAGTTTTATCAGTCTTTATTTATACGTAGTTTTATCTATAAAATTTTTACTTTTTCCATTCGTTTATGTGTGTATTATTTAATTATCATACTTTGGATTTTGCTCGAATGTTATTATATAATATAATGTTATTATTAGCCTTAAATTAAATTTTCAAATTGCTTTCTTGAAAATTTATATTATTTCTCGTCCATTTTTTCAATTTCTGAAGGATCGTTAATTCATTCTTCATACACATACCACCTTATCCGTTGTATCTCTCTTCGTATAAGTGGGTGGCGTACTTTTCATTTCCATTTCATTTCAAATATGATTGCGGTTGATTTTTGTTGGTCTACGGCGACGGAATACTTTTACAATACCCGTCTCTGACGCGCATATGCAATCTCCAAATCATTACCGCAAGTTACATTTCAGTCGATGAACGGAAATATTAGTAAAATATTATTGTGGAGTTCGTGTATTTTCGGATGATTAGTGCATCTTTAATGAATAAATTATTAAAACTAACTAATTTAAATTCTGTAAGATAATTACTCCAATCATATTACTAGCACAGTGAATACTACCATATATTTTACCTAGAACCTAAAATTCAATTTTAGATATGTAATTTCGTATGTTTTTTATTTTCAACATAAAAAAGGCTTTATGATAAGTGGCGCCTAAACACTGTTATTAATTGAAATGTTTTGGTAAAGCAAAGTGAATGTTTTTTAACGTTCAATGAACTTCAAAAGAGAATTTGAACATAAATAAGGAGATTTAAAAATTGATCGTGTCCAGGCTCAAATCCAAGATGATCATGGGATAGCTGTATAAGAATAAAACTTTGTATTGCTTATTTGTCCGTTCCAGATTTTTTAAAAGTATCCTCAAATATTTATTTCATCATTTTGAGAAATCGACCAGCTTGACCTCATGTTCTTATGTCCGATTTCGATTCAGCAGTTCAATGTACGTAAATTAACTTGTGCCACTTTCCATATTCAGACGACTTATTGGTGGGTTTATATTATATTGCACAAAATTTCGGTTTCGTTAAATAATGATCTAAATTTCGCGTATGTGCAAAACTTGGTTTTAATTTAAATTAACTTGTTGACCAGTGGTGTAACTTCCTTACGAAAGGAACCAAACTTACATTTACTCATCCCGTATAGTTTACATCACTTAAAGCCATCAAAAATGCGTGAGCGCTATGTGGCACTGGACTCCTGCCATTCATTCACACCTTGCGCGCGTACTTATATGTATATAATGTATATAGGCCAGCTTCGACATTTCTCCGTCTCTTTTGAAGCACTATTCCAGGCACTACACAACGTCTACAGTATTCATTCTTTCATATACTGTCTGTAGGAGTATTGGATACACACTCATACATACATGATACATACATATGTTGTAAAGTTATTTTGCTCTCTCGTACTTGGCTGCGTCAGAGTGGGAGAGAGGAAGAGGGAAAGAGATGACTGCCGTGGCCCCGCTCGCGGCGAGAGCTGCATATGAGCGCAACACAGTTAGCCCAGGCGACACGCGGCGGCGCCTCGTGCCGCGAGCGGAACTTCTCCATCGTATAATATCGTGCGCGTGTTCACTGTATTATTACTGCTGACGTTTCGCGATCGAATCCCCCTATCTCTCTCTCTCTCTCTCCTCGTTCCTCGTGCGCCGTTCGTTCTCTCGCGCTCTGCACGCCTCGACGAAATTTCGCCGTAAAAACGTCATTACGACACAGTCGCCGCGATATTATAATTACCGCGAAGTAAAAAAAAAAAAAAAAAAAAAAAAAGAAAATAGCCGACGAGCGCGCGCGCAGGGCAACGGCAGTATACGGCAGTGCGTCCGCGAGTGCAGGGAATAAAGCCGATCGAGCGGATCGAGCGAGGCCGCGCTTACAGCACACCGCCAAATGTCGAGTTTTCGGCGGCGCGGCGCCACGGAAAAATCGAAGAGCATCAGCAGCTGTGCTGGCGCTGCTGCTGCTGCTGCTGCGCCGCGGTCTTGACGTCGACGCGTATCGGCGTTACGAGCGCGCGGCGGCGGCGGCTACGACGACGATCGACGACGAAGGCGGCGACGGTGACGGCGACGGTGACTCCGCGGACGGGTGTGTTTTAACGCGCTCGCGCATACATACAGCACGATACGTAATAATCGTCAACAATAAAGTATAGGGGCGAACGATCGGCCGATCGACAGGTTGCCGTCGCATTAGGAGCGCGGACACGAGGAACATGGAAAAGCCGGAGACTATCGCAGCAGGAGCCTCGAGCACTACGTCAGTCCACGACGGAGGTGAGGCCTTGAATGCTATACATATGCACATATGTATGTATATATATATATATATATATATATATATATATATATATATATATATATACATGTATAGGTGTATACGCGTTGCGATCACGGATCGTGAGTATATATATATATATATAATCGCCACGTTAGCGCGCGATGATTATTAAGATTGCGCGCGCAAGCGAGCTCATACGCAAGCGTGGTGTGCGTGCATACGTGTATGTATGTATAAAATATGCACTCGAGGGCGCGCAAGTACACGAGTGCGTTTATGTGTGCAAGTGTGTATTTATAAGTATTACATATTAGGAGCATCGACAGAGAGCGTTGATAATATTATTACGTTTCCTTCGTTTTCATCGCTTTTTTTTGTTTTCCCAGATCGTCGATTAAGCCGATAGTACGTGACTGAGGTGAGAAAACGGTCGACGACGATGTATTAATTACTGTTCGTTTGAATGCAATTTAAATTGAGTTTATGTCGCTGAAAGTAATTTATTCAGAAGTATTTTAAAGCCAATACCGTTAAAAGTTTATTAAATTTTTTCTCAGCGTTGTTAAAGATTGTAATGGTGTTGCGAAATGGTCAGCCATATACGTCTTTGGCTACTTTTGACAAAGTCTGATTTTTCGCAATAATTTTACATATACTATTCAAAAATATAAATATTGCACGAATGATTAACTATTTCAAAACTGATAAAATAAGTCTCTTGCAACTTGTCAAACACTACATTAATAATTAAAAATTAAAATATGAATGAACACAAAGCATCGATTTTCTTATTCGTCAACAAAATGTATTTGTTTATTCTTCAGCAACAACGGTGAAAGTATTACGGTAAATACAATTAACTTTGATCATTTTTACTAAAAAATTATTTAATTTAAAAAGCAGTCGAGCTACTTTACAGATGCCTGTGTGTTTATATTTACGCAATGCATGATAAAAATGAATCTGAAGCTTCTAACGGAATAATTTTGTCCGATGATACAAAGCTAATGAAGATCAGAAACTTATAAATTTTTAACTGCAAGCTTTATATCCAAAAAGAATAAAAATATCTTAATAAAATAATCGATATAAGCTTAGCGTGAAAGGATTTTTTTTTCAACTTCGTTGCACTCCAACTATGCAAACTTCCATCTCCTTGATATTTAATAATTTAACATTTTTATTTCCTCTTTACTTGCTGAACAATTATTTTAGGAAAAAACTTACAAAGGCTAACTTTATATTCGCTGTTAAATGGAAACTTGTTCAGTCGCGATAACGAATAATAATATTTTGTTGAACAAAGATACAAATAATTTTCTATTAATAATAAAAATTATAATAACAATAATTTCTCGTATTCAATTTCCAATAAAAATTTATATAAGCGTTTGCAAAACCCGAATCGTTCCGATGGCACTAAATAATAAATAAAATTTTCAATTGTTTCTTAAAAAAAAACTACAATAGTGATCTTTTATTATCCGAAGATCTATAAATAACATAATGCTTAAATATTTCATAAAGATAATTTCAATGCAATTGAAAATCGTATCCATTTGAACCAAAATTGCATTGTTCACCAACAGTTCAGAAGGTATATGAATTATTGATCTTGCATAATAATCAGTAATATAAATAAGAAAATATTGCATACAGAATGTTTGGAAAGAAATGTTTCCGTCCTTTTTATCGATATAATTTAGTCAAAAATAATTGATGTAGAATAGTTGCCTGTTCAAAAAAATGAATTTTCATTTTAGAATAGAAATAATTATTTTTTCTAAAAATTCTCTTCAAGTTAAAAACAAATACAATAAATACATTTTCAGAAAACGTACTTTGCAGTATCGTATACTTTTATTTAAAAATAATGAAAATTACCAAAAATAGGCTGTGATCTCTGCAAGTAGTAAAAATCACTTTGCTTCGATTCTTTTGATATATCTTTTCCTTTTGGAAGAGCGGGCCGACTTTTCTCATTCTTTACAGCAGGGAAATTCAAGTTATAAATAACTCTTCACAGTTTATTATTCTTCACTATTTAATGAATTCTTTGAATTATTCATAAACAACTCTTAGATAGCTGTTTTCGCTTTTGAAATATATGCGATGAAGAGTTTTTTGAACGTAAGGAGCTTGGTATAATTTACATCGTTTGAGACAGAAAATGTACAGAAGCTCGTCTATTGTTAAAATAGAGTGACTGCTACATCCAGTAAATAGTACGGCGGGTAGATGCGTGTCTACGTGCTAGTATGTATGTTATATATCAAAAAAATTTCTCGTTCTTCCTATATGTTTTCAATTACCTATAGATTTATTATAATTGTAATTTTTTAAAATCTTGTTAAATATCATAGCAGAAAGTTCAGTTGCAAGGGAGATATACATGGCTATAGAATAATATTATCTTGAATATTTCTAATAACAAATTAAAATAACTTTTGGTTAAAAGACAAATTTTCAGTTTACCCAATATAAATTTAGTTTCTTTCCCTTTTACTCGATATGTACGTGTCCATTTTAAGTTTATATTTTGTGAACTTAAATTCTTTAAATTTCATGTAGTATAAAAACTGAAAAAAGTCATATGGAAAAGGTCATGGTAAGGCCGGATGATAGTAGGCGTTTAATGAAAACTACTAGCCCTGATAAACAATTACATAAATAAACGAGTTTATATGTTTGAATGTTATATACTGAATATACACACGATCTAGACAGATAAAAAATGTATAATTATTGGAAAAAATACATGTTTTTTATATATTAGAGCCCCAAATTGTCAGAAGTTTAGGATCCTACAGATAAACACAAGTCTGGTCTCCGATATATTATGCGCACCGACGTGGTCGATGCACAACATATGATCAGCTTTTGTTTTATGTAAAGGTACTGCTATATGACCATAACATGATTTTATGAACAAGTATACGAAAGGATTTTTTAAATATTAAACAAAAATCTAAAAATCTCAGAAAATTAATTGTTTTATTAAATATTCTGATTAAAAAATAAACAAATTTACTAAGATATTTCATAAAAATAAATAAACAAAAAGTAAGTATATAACTTTTAGATGAATTTAGAATTGAACTGTTTGTATCACTTTTTATAATTATTTCATTTCAATTAAAAAAATATTCAAAGTGCTGAGTATATTTGGCTTTTCATATTCAAGCTACTAAGAATCATCATTAAAAAATAAATACACGTGAAAAATAATTTATTTATGTATACAATGATGATTTACAAGAAGAATTTATTTTGGAAATAAAAAAATTTGTGCATCATTAAAAATTGCAAATAAGCACTGTTCGAGACAACCAAAAAGGGATTAAACAAAAAATAAGGTTTAAGTTTTTTCAAATTATTTAATATAATAATAAAAACGATAATTTTTTTACGACGTACCAAACAGAGGATAGCCAGTAATATAATGAGCTAACATTCGGCGCGTTCGAACCTTTATAGGCTGGCTTCTCGCGCAGCCATCCAATTCTCTGAATTTAGCGATAAGATACAAAGGAAACACAGATCTGTCGAGAAGTTTTCATATTTAACCTTTTTTGGTTCAGATATATAAGCTTTTTTTTTGAAGCTCTTCATTTATTTCTATCCATCATAGAAATATTTCATTTTCAAAATTTCCAAAGTTTTTTTTTGTAAATTAAAGTATAAATTTCAGAAATACAGATTTTGAAAATCCTGAGATTTTCCGGTCACGGGACCGATGAATCTGAATTTATACATTAATCAGTACAAAAAATTTGGTATTTTATGGTGCTTCATAACTTTTGTATGAGCACGTTTCAGCTTTCGAAAACCTTATGGTTTTCCGGTCACGGCACCGATGGATTTTGAAGGTATAGTTTTCTCGGAAAAAAGTGGCATTTTCCAGTCACAGCACTGATAATAGTAAACTTCTCGAGGTCTGTGCAATTCAATCAATCTAAGTTGATTTTATATTTTCTTTATAATTCCGTTATTCCCTTTTATTAAATATATAAGTCAAAATATCTATTCGATTAAATTTTCATTTAATTTTTTTTTTCTATTTCCAAAATATTAGTGATTTTCCTTTACGTTAATTATTTGACCATTAATTTTAAAATACTTATAAAATATCAAATTGTTAAATAAATTTTCATTTAATATATTTTATCAAGGAATTTTAGCCTAATATTTTCTATAATACAACAAGTAAAATAAATCTTATTCTTAATAATAACACACACTTCTTAAGATAAATATACTTAAGTTACGCCGTCATTACATTGCAATATAATATCTATACATCAATTTCCGCTTAGAAATATACACATAAAATCTTAGTTTTTTATATCCTAAATATGACGCAATTGCTTTATTATTTACATTTCATTAATTTAAATATTATTATTATTATTTCTTATTATTATATAAACTTAAAAACATAATTCTATGCTATCTTAATAAATATATAAATTTGTATAATTTGACATAATTTTTCATCTTATTATTCTATCAATAATAAGCACATTTTTATAACGAATGGCAATAAAAATACTTTAAATCCCCTAACATTGTTTGATCAAATCAAAGCAATAGAAAAATCAGTATTAAAAAGAATAACAAATTATGTATCAAATGACAATTGTTCAGGAATGATTACCATTTTTATTCATTAGCCATTTCAATAATGGAATTCAATCTATTTAGATCTCTTTAATTTGAATGATTTGATAAAAGACTGCTGTAGAAAATTCAAGAAACAAAATATTATTTAAATAGATTTTTATTCTGGTTTTGATTAATATCGAATGATTAAAATTGAGTATATTATGAGTAAAATTAATAGAATACTTGTTTAGGCTTGTTGTAAAACACGTTTTTTGTATGAACCATTTTAGGTTTACCCTTTTTTAAAACTTTATTTTTCTCATCCGTTATGTAGATCTCAATAAAGCATTTTTATTAACGTATATTATTATGTTTCTATGTTATTATGCAAACAATAGATTTCAATATTGAATTTGTTTTAGTAGTTTTAAACATCAAAATTTACAATGTAATAGAAGATTTTCTGTAAATACAAATTATAATCAGACGCTAATGCTCTCCTTGAAATGTAATACTACAGATAAAAAGGGAAATTTATGAAAGAAAACATTGAAGTTACTGAAAAAAGAGGAAAAAGAAAAAATGTTAGTGAGCTGAGAAAAATAACTATTTTATCTGTTTCGCTTTATGACGCCTGCTGAAGGTGTGTAATTTAAAAGTGGCGAAAAAAATCTTTCAGAAATGATATTTAAAAATAATGTGTTGTAAATGGTATTGAATATCAGTTGTCATTGCCTAGTGTAGCTAATGTTCAACACTTTATTAGGTATAGTTTAGCATTTACTACTGTGAATTTAATGGTGAAAATATTTGGAAATATAGAAACCCAATGTCAACAACAACTTTTGAAAATTCTAATTTGAGGCGAAATATATATATATATATAAAACAATCTTCAAAAAAGTTACTATTCTTTTTTTTAATATTTCCAAATTTTTCTTTCATTTTTTATTATAATTCATGTTAAATACATAGAGCGTCCCTAATAAATATTTTCAAGTTATTATTTTGTTAGAATACTTACTTTGCAACGATATATAAATAAATTATTTTTCTATATTTTAACTAATTAAATAAATGAAAAAAGAAAAAACGTAACAAAAAATATCGAAATATGTGAAGAATAAGAAATAGATCATGAACGCGACTGTTGGCTTTAAAAAATAGTTATATTTGATAGAATAAAACAAAAAAGGTTCCAAAATATGTTAATAACGTATGTCTCGATATAAATACACTAAATTATAATAACAGGTTTCACGTGCATTATTAAAAAACTTTTTAATTAAATTTTATATTTTTTTATTGTTTTAGAATTATAGTCTTTATTAATCCTGCAGCATTGTTTTCTTATATCAGGTATGTGAATAAGTCTTTCCCGTTTTTTTTCAAATTTTGAGCCTTTATTGTGAAAAAATGGTTACAAATGAATTATTGAAAGTATTGGCCATCGCTAGCTACAACTTTTTCCCATCTTTCTGGCAACATACGAATCCCGTTGCGAAAAAATTCGACCGGTTTGGCCTCTATCCAGTCATCCACCCATTTTTTGGCTTCCTCGTAGGAATGGAAGTGCTGGTCAGCCAGGCCATGCGTCATCGATCTGAAGAGATGGTAATCAGACGGAGCAACGTCTGGACTATACGGCGGGTGGGGTAGGACTTCCCATTTGAGCGTTTCTAAGTATGTTTTCACCGGCGGTGCAACATGTGGGGGAGCATTGTCATGTTGCAAAATAACTTTGTCGTGTCTGTCGGAGTATTGTGGCCGTTTTTCTCGCAGTGCGCGGCTCCAACGCATCAATTGTCGTCGATAGACCTCGCCTGTGATCCTTTCATTCGGTTTCAAAAGCTCATAGTAAACCACACCTAGCTGGTCCCACCATATACAGAGCATGAGCTTGGCGCCATGAATATTTGGCTTGGCCGTCGATGATGATGCATGGCCGGGTAGTCCCCATGATTTTCTTCGCTTCGGATTATCGTAACGTATCCACTTTTCATCGCCAGTCACGATACGATGCAGAAAACCCTTTCTTTTATGTCGCTGAAGCAGCTGTTCGCAAGTGAAAAAACGCCGTTCGACGTCTCTCAGCTTCAGTTCGTACGGCACCCAATTTCCTTGCTTTTGGATCATTCCCATGGCTTTCAAACGCTTGGAAATGGTTGTTCGGTCAACTCCCAATGCTTCAGCAAGTTCTTCTTGCGTTTGACAAGAATCTTCATCAAGCAAAGTCGCCAATTCTCGATCTTCAAAGATTTGCGGCCGCCCGGAACGCTCCTTGTCTTCCACGTCGAAATCACCGCTTTTGAAGCGTCGAAACCATCCGCGAACACTTGAATCATCGACACAACCTTCTCCATAAGCCTCCTGAAGCAATCGATGCGTCTCGGCAGCAGATTTCTTCAAATTGAACCAATAAAGTGAAACTTCCCGCAAATGACGTCGACTCGGCTCAAATTTCGACATTTTCACGATATCAAAAATTTATGATGCGAAAAAATTTTAACTAATGTGTTAGTATGGAATTGTTGACATATGAATAAGCTTTGATTATGACATATGTAACCATTGAATACTCGCACAGTATTGGTGGCGCCATCTCTTACAAAAAACGGGAAAGACTTATTCACACTCCTAATATAATATTTCGCTATTACAGATTTTTGTCTTGGCTTTTCAACACTGAAGCAGTTTAAATAATCAAAAAATTATATCGTTTAGCTACTAATTTTAACTGCAGCTGTAGCTATCGTCATGCATAGATTATTATAGAAACTCCAAATCTGATGTAGTAAAGTTCGCATTATAAATTAAAATAAATTTAGTGTCAGATTTCTTTTTATTCTAAAATATATAGTATTCTAAAATTTAAAATTCAAATTGTACTTATATATATATCGACTGTTTTGAATTAAATTAATAAATATTTTTATCGGTCCTTATAATATAACTAACATCCCGCATCTCGGCTTTGCCCGAGGTAATAATTTAACCGATTTTTTAAACAATTCAATAATATCTAAGTAAAAAGACTCTAGATATAAAAATCTATATTACTATAAATAATTGACGTAATTTATCTATCGTCGCTTCCGTACATACAGTATGTATATACAGAATGTACAACCATATTTAATACAAATGTATATACATATTACATACGGCTTCTATGGGGAAAATTGTTCTTTTGAGTTCGGGCGGTTGAAACAGATGTCCAAGTGTCTCGAGACGACGTTTACGGAGAGTATCATGTTCGGACTATACGAGTAGGACATGTCTCGGGACGACTGCTATAGAGGGTTTTGTGTTGGGGAGGTAAAATACGATGTTCAGGTATTCCGGAACGACTTTTACTGAGAAAAACGTGTTCGATTGTTAGAATACGAATCTCTTCATAGAAGTCACATCGTCTTTTACGGTCCGAACACACAACTCTCCTTAGAAGTCGTCCCCAGAATGCTAGACATCGTTTCTTACCGACTAAACACAATACCCCCCTTAGGAGTCTAAAATACCTGGAAATCGTATTCTACCGCCCCAACATGAATCTCCCTATAGAAGTCATCCCGTCATACCTGGATATCATCTTCTATCGTCCGAACACGAAGTTAATATAATGTACCAAAACACAAATCTAATTCGTTGGTACAAACTATATTCAGTATGATTTGGCATACAGAACCATTTTAAAAAAGAAGGAGAAAGAAAGACAGAGAGACACGGAGAGAGAGAGAGAGAGAGACAGAGAGACAGAGAGAGAGAGGGAGAGACAGAGAGAGAGAGAGAGACAGAGAGAGAGAGAGAGAGAGAGAGAGAGAGAGAGAGAGAGAGAGAGAGAGAGAGAGAGAGAGAGAGAGAGAGAGAGAGAGAGAGAGAGAGAGAGAGAGAGAGAGAGAGAGAGAGAGAGAGAGAGAGAGAGAGAGAGAGAGAGAGAGAGAGAGAGAGAGAGAGAGAGAGAGAGAGAGAGAGAGAGAGAGAGAGAGAGAGAGAGAGAGAGAGACAGACAGATTTTCCCATGTAAGAGAAAATAACATTTACAAAAATCAAGACATCCATTAGGTATGAGATTAGTGTCTGATTAGTGTTAGATAGGTGTGAGAATAGTGTTAGATTAACCTGAACGACAAAAAAGGTAATACCGACTAGCATCACACCTTCTTTAGCATACGAATCCCAAAGTTGGATATGAATGTTCGTTTTTTTTTGTGACGCGGGGAGGGGAAATCTTCTAAAGACACCTCTCGAAGAAAGGTAGTGTCGGATTCATGGAGCCTTTGCTCGCATGCCTACCGACTAAAACCCCTCCCCGCAGGGATTCCTACCCGGAGGTATCATTTCCTTTACCTGTTGGGATAAAATATTATTAAACGGAACGGTGTAGGGGGTGGGGGAGTAGGAGTGGGATGTGGATAGGGGAGGAATTGGTGAGTTTAGGGGCTCTGCCTTTTTGGAGGCAGAGGCTTACGTACGAAAACGAAGCACGGAGTGGCCGATAGTGGCTGATGGGGTTACGGATCGTTGATCAAGTGGCAAGGCCTCCTGTAGCAATCCGTCGATTTAGGTCGGATTCTACTAAGGGATTGGATTCCTGAGTTCAGGTGCTGTTTAATTGATTCTCTCAGATTTTTGGCGAATTTGTTCGCGTAATCGTTGAGAGCAAGAAGGTTAGTTTCCTTAAGTACTTGAGTGTTCCTTAAGTACCAAGGGGTGTTCAGCGAAGAGCGTAGCAACCTCATGTAGGTGCCTTGGAGTCGCTGAAGTCTTTCTAGGGGGATGGACCCCCAGATGGGGATGGCGTATGTGGCAATGCTCCTGATGATGGCGGAGAAGGCTCTGGCCTTTGTTCTGGGTGACAGGGTTTTGCTATGGAAGAAAGGTTTGAGCTTTAAGAAGGCTTCTAGCATTTTGCTCCTGGTGAGACGGAGGTGTTTGTTCCAGGATAGGTTCCTGTCGAACGTCACTCCGAGGTATTTGACCGATTGGCTACACGGGATGGAGGAGCCTTTGATCGTTATTTTTGGGGGGGGGGTGCTGTTTTTACAGGAGATAAAGATTGCACTGGACTTGCTCTCGTTGATGGAGAGTCTCCACCGTGAGTACCAGTTGATGAGGTGTGGGAGAAATCTGTTTAGCCTTGAGGTACTGTGGCAGATTGTTTTAGTGGCGTCTATGAGGGCAATATCGTCCGCGTAGAGTGCTGTGGTAATTGTATCGTGTATGGGAAGATCATGGCAGAAAAAAGTAAAAAGTAGGGGGGAGAGCTTAGACCCTTGAGGGACGCCGGCTGAGATGGCCTTTGGAGCGGAAAGGGATTTGCCTACCCTAACTCGAATAAATCGGTCTGATAGGAACGACTTTATTATCCCGATCAAATAATGGGGGATATCATTGGCAATGAGCTTGAAGACGAGCCCGTCATGCCATACCCTGTCGAAGGCTTGCTGGATATCTAGCAGCAGCATCGTTGTGTGCAGCCGTCTGTTCATATTGTCAGCAATGAATTCCGTAACTCTGAGAAGTTGGTGACAGGTGCTGTGCCCTGTGCGGAACCCATGCTGACAGTCAGGTATGAGGTTTTTTCTGGTGACCGAGGTGGAGAGGCGTTTTAGGATAACGCTTTCGGCCACTTTGCTTAGGGAGTTTAGAAGACTGATGGGACGATAGCTTGCGGGGTCGTTGAGGGGCTTCCCAGCTTTTGGAAGACAGACAACTATGGCCGTTTTCCAGGCCTTGGGAAAGTATTGATGTCTCATCATTGCGTTTACGATATTGCAGATGGACATGATGTGTTTGTGGGGGAGGATTTTTAGTGCGTTGTTATTGATTTTGTC
This sequence comes from Sycobia sp. Sy_11, assembly GCA_018907035.1. Lineage (NCBI taxonomy): Eukaryota > Metazoa > Arthropoda > Insecta > Hymenoptera > Epichrysomallidae > Sycobia > Sycobia sp. Sy_11. Next base: position 2,512,041 of record JACCIC010000022.1, on the reverse strand, counting down.
AGCGCCAGGGGCTTTCTTGTTTTGAAGACTGCGAATGATGTCGCGTATCTCTTTGGGGGAGGTAGGGGTGATGTCCCTGTTTGAGGGGAGAAAGTGTTGAGCTGTCTGGTTGACATGCTCATGAAAGCGTGAGAGTTCTGGTGCGCTGGGTAGAGGTGAGCACTGATTGCTGAGAGATGATGCGAAGATCTCAGCCTTTTCTTCAGCGAGTGAGAAGGTTTGGCCATTTTGCTTGAGTGGTGGAAGGCAAGGGCGACTGCCTCGTATAGACTTTATCACCTTCCAGACGTTTTTGGAGTGAGTTTCGGCTTCAGTGATGAAATCGTTGAAGCGGCTGTTTCTTAGCTCGTTTATCCGAGAGTGGGTGTCCCTTTGTAAGGAGTTAAGTTCGGTTTTGAAAAGTGGAGTTCTAAGATGTTGCCATTTCTTCTGGATTCTATTCTTTTGCTTAATTAGCTTCAAAATACCATCGGGGAGCTTATTATTAGTGCCCTGTGAAAGGCGGGAGAATGTAGCGATTCTAACAGCGTGGGTAATGTCATTAGACAGGGAGGTGATCTCTTCATCGATTTGAGAGATCGATAATATGGGTCTGCATCGAAAGGCTGATGTCTCTAGGTTGAATTTGAGATGTAGCCAGTCAATGTGTTCTGTGTGTGACGGGAGAGAGATGTGTGATGCATGGAAGGCGAGGATCACCAGGCTGTGGACTCAGCTCAGTGCACAGATAACCCGGGGGTTGCTTAGGGGTGTGATATTTTTGGTGAGAAAAATATCGAGAATGTCTGATGCGTGTTGTGGGGAGCCCGGAAAGTGAGTAGGTAAGGGAGGAGCTTCCACTGTAAAATCATGCCGAAATGTTTTTCTGAGGAGGGCGTGGCCGTTGCTATTTCTGGAGCCGCAGCCTCAAGAGGGGTGCTTAGCATTTAGATCCCCGGCGATGATTGTGGGGGTGTTGCTGCTGAGAAGCAAGGCAAGATCTTTAAAGATGTTTTGGAGTTGTGGAGGGTTATAGCATGCAATTATCCTCAAGGGACCTTTTTGGAGGGAAGTTTCAACCCCTATTGTCTCGCAGATGGAGGTAGTTGTAATTCTACGGTGGCGGTAGGATTTGTGGACGAGGATTGCCACGCCCTCACCGTTAGAGTGCTCTCTGTCCTTCCTATACGTGATGTAGTTTGGAAGGAAGAGTTTGTGGGATGGGTTGAGGTGTTTCTCTGTGATGCCGGCGATCCCGATGTTTTCCTCCTCCAAGAGTTGGAGGAGTTCTAGAGATCTATTTCTGCAGAGGATGCCGTTGGCGTTCCAGTTGAGGATCTTTATCTCGGAATTAGCCATTATTAGGTTTGCAGAGAGCGGCGGTAATGTTCGTGACGAACTGCATTATGATGTTTTGCAGTTCGGACGTAATGGGAGGTGAGTTGATTTGCAACGGTGCCGCTGATGCTGCACTGTTGCTCACTATGCTCGCATATGTGTTGCGGGTGGAGTTTGCCCGATTTTTATGAGGATTGGTGGTGATGCTCTTTTTCTGTATGAGCTGCGGTGGGAAGGTGTTACCGGTTTTGGGGGCATTTACCGGCTTCACTAGTTTTTGAGAGAGCTTGTCCTTCTTTGGCGCTTTGGGGCAGCCCCTGTAAGTTCCCTGTGCTCTCCTTTGCAGTTAGCGCAGGTGGGGCGCACGTCTTTATTGTCTTTTAGAGGACATGACGGGGTGGCGTGATTTTTGCTGCAAAAAGCGCAGGCCCATGCAGTGTGGCAGTAGTTTGCTGTGTGATTAAATTTGAGGCAACGCCGGCACTGCGGCGTGCCTTTCGACTTCCTCTTTGCCTCCACTTTTATGTTGAGGCCACCGATGGTGCTTAAGTCGAAGATTGACTGAGCGGCGGGTGAGGGGGGGTCTAGGTGAACAGCCACTAGCGGCCAGATTTTTTCGCCGCTACGCAGTCGGTGAATTCGTCGTGGGGTGTAACCTTTCGAATTTAGTTCATTCAGGATGTCTTCATCTTTGATAGCTTCGTTTATACCCCGAATGACTACAACCAAGTCCCGTTCTTCGGGAAGTTGGTTGGTGGTATATTGTATTTTAGTATTTTCTAGGCGGGCCGTTAGGTGCCTGAAGTCGTCTACCGTTGCCGCGTACACCTTGACCGAGTCAGAGGTGTTGACGGCCCGGCGAACGGAGATTCCGGAATTTTCTATGGCGATCTTTAGTTTTGGCCAAATCATTTTTTGGCGGATGATGATTGGGGGTGGGGGTCGAAGAGCGATGGTGGATTCTTTTTCAGTGTCAGAATCCAGATCGGAGAGCGTTGGTGCGGATTTGGCAACGCGAATGCGTTTACGGCCTTGCTTTATGAACTCGGCTTCTTCGGAGATCGGGAATGTCCGTTTGAGCTGGCCTGGTATTAATAATTTAAGCGGACTACTTTGAGTTGATGGTCGTGATTCAAGACGCCACCTAGCGGCCGCTGGTGAAACTTTATCAATAAATTAATTTAAGGATTTTAACAAAGTAAAATGATTTTCAATAGAAAACATAGCCTACCTCCTTCCCAAGATAATATAGAATCTATATGTCAAATTTCAAAACAATTGGTTCAGTAGTTTTTTCGGTTATCATGTACAAATAAAAACACGTTTGTCTTGATAAATATATCATATCATGATATGATATGATATATTTACTAAAATAATAACAGTCAGAATGCCTTGTTTATTATCAGCCCTGATGAATTTGAAATAAAACTAATTTCTAACTAATAAATTAAAATAATAATAAAATAATATAAAATAAAATAAAATAAAAATAAAAATAATTAAAATAATAAACTATATTCCATGTTAGCAAAGAACAATCTGACTGTTCCCACCACCTTATTTTCTCCTTTGGTGCTCGACGTTTCGAACCGCTAAACTGTAAGTTCTGGGAACTAAATTTCGGAACTAAATTCTAGGAACTAAATTTTAGAAACTAAACGGTTTAGTTCTGAGGATGAACCGTAGTGGTTCGAAACGTTGAGCACCAAAAGAAAAAATAAGGTGGTGGAGGCAATTATATCGTCCTTTGCTAACGTAGATTATAGTTTATTATTTGTATTATTTTTATTTTATTTTTATTATTTTATTTTATTTTATTATTATTTTAATTTATTAGTTTTATTTTTTAATCTAATTAAATTTAGTATTAAGTTTTATTTCAGATTCTTCGGGGGTGATAATAAACAAGGACAGTTTGACTGTCATTATTTTAGTTAATATATTATATTCTAAGGACTGTAAGACCAATAAAAATATTTATTAAATTAAATGAAATTTAAAAAGTGGTTTTTAAAATTAATCTCTGATATTCAATTAGAAATTGTATAAAATAAAGAGAAATTAAAGAGAAACTCTGTAATATTTCTTGATCTCCAAAATAGTAATTCGTAATTCTCATTAAACACATGAACAACTGCATATTGCTAATAAAATGCTACTGGTTTGAAATTAACATACTCTGCATTTTATTATTAAATAATTTTTTTATAACACTAATGAATTTTTACTAGCAGAGTTAAATTTTTTATTATAGAGTAATTTTTTTTATTGTTGAACTGACAATTGTGACACGGGAATCAAACTTCATCACGAGACTAATAATTATTATTACCAGAATTTTTGCCTGAAACTTCTCTCAACAGACGAGGAAGAAAAATTACTAAAGAATCACTTTTGACCGACAATACTTTTCTTTAACTTCTCCTCGCAGTGCTCTCTTTTGAAAACGAACCGCTTTCCCATTGAAGGGAACGGAGTCCTTTTTCTGGCTTCCCTACCGTGACAAAGTCAGTATAATATTAAATTTGACTCGAGGGAAAAAAGGATAAAAAAGGAATGAATTTATGTTTACTTAAAGTTAAAACGAGGAAGAATATTGGAACCTGACGCAGGAATCCTGCCAGTTCTCCAGATATAGAGGAAGAAGAAAAAGATAAAGAAAAAATAATAATTCAAATTAAATGAACATATTTCTTACTGGATTCTTTAGCCTCTTCCCCTTTTCTCCAAGTCTCTGTGCGACTTTGCATGCGTTTGTAATATGTTTTTCTGAATAAAGCCCTTGTCTATATCTTTGGCAGAGCTAATCGTGAAATACTACGCGACTTAAACTTATTCTAAATCGAAATTATTTTAAATGTATAGAAAAATGACTTAACTTTTATACCGTAATATTAATGTTATAGATATGGATTACCCTATCATGGAGCATAATTATGATGTAAAACTAGAGATTAAAGTCAATAAGAAGTTTGAAAAAAGTAAAACATTATTATACATAAGTACACTGACTATAGATGAAAAAATAAATCCAGACTGCTCGACGGCCCGAGTTCGATTCTCGTTAACCGATTTTTTTTTGGATTCATTTGAATGAATTTTGAATTATTTTATATTTCAGATTCTATTGGACTCATTGTCGTTCTAATTATATTTTTTTTGTAGTAAGATTGTTACCACTTAGTTATTTTCGGTAAGATAAAGAATATTTCTTTATTTGCAATTAAATACTTGAGTGTATTCAAATTTCCCATGAAATGTGAAACAGAAAGTTTTTGACATAATTTTTATTTCCTTTGTTTTCTACTCATTTTTTAATTGTTGAAATTTATTTTATATGTGTATAGTATGAAGAATAAGATAACTTGAATAATTTTGTTATCTATATTTTACGTCAATCTAAAGGTATACTTTCTCATTTAATAATTTCGTAGATATTTTGAATTTTTTCAATATCATCTGACGTTGAAAAGCACAAATAAGTTTTTACGAAGTTGTTGGTTTCATCCATCCTAGACTCGGCCCTGAACTCGGGGTTATCGAATTGTTATATAGTCTCTGATTCTATACCAATCGTTGCATTGTATAGGTATTATCTAGAATAATTCAGGGGTAAAATATATTTCGTCTATTATTATATTAAAATACATATCATTCTTTCCCGCAGACTTCCAGGGATCGCCGAAATACAGTCCTGAAAAACTGATAAAGTACAATAATGCATTAAGGATTGAAAGCAGAAGGTGAATAATCATAACTTTACTTCGAAATATTGAAATTTATTATTGCTTCTCGTTCGCAATCCACCCGAAAATTCACGGGCACGCGCTTTGTAGAACAAAAAGAAAGCATTTTCTCCGATAAGCTGCATCAAACTGCCATCTGAACCCCCCTCCCCCGTCTAAGCCAGCGCGTCAGTTGCCCAAGTGCAAATACACGCTCGAGTCGACTCGTCTTCGTACCTTGTGAAATTATCTCGAGAAGTAACGGCGTCGTCACAATCTCGTTCCAAAAATATCCGCGCGACTCCTTTTATAAGCGCCAAAAGTTGCCCCGTCACGTAATTCCCCCGTACGCTCGCGCGCCCCGCCCGGCCTCTCCAGCCGCGAATCCCGATCAGCGCCCGCGCATCCGCGCGCTCTTTCCACGGGTACCGGTATGCCGCGCGCTTGCGAAATTTCCCCGAGATATCGCGCGCCCGAGTCCGGTCGATATATTGTATCGGGCATTTTTCGTTTTACCGATCGGGGACCGGCGTTGGGCGCGCGCGCGCGTTCAAGCCGCGGGCACCGTTCGCGTCGTTTGGCCTCGCTTATTAGACTCGCGGTTGATCCATTATGCGGTTTTTAATTTTTTGTATAAATAATACCGAGCGCGCGGGTCCGTGGCACGTTGTTTTCATAGGCGACGCTCGCACGTGCTCGACATTCTGGAACCGAGGCAATGACGCGGGCCTGGGTGTTATTTGCGAACAAGAAAAAACCATACGCTGAATATATATACGGCTACCGATACAGTGTCCGCGGTTCGAACGTACCCGGTCATTATACTATAAATTATTCCCGAAGCTAATCGTGAAGAGCGACCGTTGCTGCGTCTGATTTTTCCCCCCTCAATGCTTTATTGCGTATATTGCACTACAATAATGGATCTTCAAAAATGGAGGAAAATAGTTCGAGGAAACGAGGGCTGAACGGAGCCGCATTGTAATTTCTCTAGGGCTTCTTCTATTCTACTTTCGCCTCGGGCCCAATTTTTGGTTTTTCTCGACCTTGAATTCAAATTTAGCAGCGCGTCCGATTACATTTTACCGGTCGAACGCGAAATAAAAGCTTATATTCGTTACGTGTACAACGCGCGTAGAATTTTTTTGTTAATTTGTAACAAACGAAGAAAATGTCAAGAAAATATCATATTTAAGTTGATTCGAATGTCGCTTAACACACTTTATATGAAAAAATCTTCAATATTTTATCAAATAAAGTCATATAGTAAATGGAACGAGGTTGCTGTCCGAATTTTTCTGTGAAAGCATTTTGAAAATTACTTGCTAAATATATCTATAAATATAGCATTTCATGCTTTTATTAAAATATTTATGTAACTGTTTGATATAGAAACTGAAGATATTGTGAGTAATTTTTCAAATTATCATCGATATTTTTCATGATACATATACCATCTCGATTATAGTTTAAAACATTTAATTATCCCTATTAGAATGATTTCGGTATTTCCATGATTTAAGGTTAGCTGACAATTATGAAAAATAAAAATAACTTTGATAAGACTTAAAAAAAATCGTTTGGAATTTTTCTTATAGCATCTCTTTGGCTCGAGAGTGACACTCGAACTACCTTAGATTAAGAATTTTATGAAAAATAAAATACAAGCGACATATATTTTAAAAAATTTTATCTTAAACCAATCGTGAATTGTACGTTTAATTAACAGTTTACGTAAACTAAGATTATCTTCGAGATCAAAAACCTCAGATGAAATAAAGTAACGTATTAAATTTTTTTATCTTATCTTTCATTTTTATGATCATTTCGTCTTTCATTTTACTGAAGCATGCGCGTGAGCTGCAACGGTACAAAGGTAAGCTGTAACTTCGCCCAAAAAAATTTCTTACGCATTAAATCAAGCAAAACGTATTTCTTAATATAAAATATACAGGCTAGTCGTTGCAGTCAGTAGAGCGAAAAAAGGCCGATTTTCTCGAAAAATTGGGAACAGGGCAAAACCCCACTTTCTAGATCTAGAACGTTAAATAAAAGATAAATCGATCCAATATAAATCAAACAACAAATTGATATCGGAATTGTTGAAGAGAGCGTTTGGTCTTATAGTACAAATTTTAGTTTTTTAACTAATCAAATAAAAAAAACAAAGTTGTAGAGATTGGATTTGCAAAGAGAACGAGGTCTTATTAAAGTATCAAAGTATAAATTGTTAACTTTCTTCAAACACTTATAAATTCGTTAATTTTTGTGATATAATAAAAATCTTTGAGAAAATTGTAGGTAATTCTGTTATAAATTTACGTAATAAAAAATGTTTATTCCAAAACTTTGGAAGTGTTTGCAGAACTTTGAAAGAATTGCTCACTGGCTGACTTTCGCAATTAAAAAATTATCCAAGACTGCCAAGAATATTTCTAAAAGAATAATTAGCTATTTAATTTAAACCAGAAATAGGAAAACAAATATAGCACAGTGTTCTTCGTATATCTGCTCTCTTGATAAGCAAATTAGAAAAATTGACCATTTTGACATTAATATGACAATAATTCGTTAATTACTTACGGAGACAAAATATTGACCACAGTCTGTAGCATCCATACAACTGCGAAAGATACGTTTACATTCGATGCCATCATGTTTGTACTTGATCAAAACGTATACTACACGCTATGAAACTATATCAATAGAGTATTCTATTGGTCGGGAATTATCTGAAAGCATACCGTGTCAGTCAATAACCTATTACTACTGTGATACGTCGCCTAAATATAATATTTCTCTGTCGGCAATTTTTTTCCCAATGTAAAGCTGCATCGATAATAGCAGAATGCCGCCATCAACCAAGAAAATTAAAAGCATTGGAGGATTCTGGTTAAAATATTCAAAAATTTCTTTGTACGTTTTTTATTGCGGTGCGTGAGAGAGAACCTAAAAATAAGAATATATATGTATTTCAGGCATTCTATTCTGATTTTTCTTGTAATATGCAGCTTAGCTACATGTAATTCATGTTATAAATACTTCACCCTGTCGTTAAATTGTTTTGTCGATTATCAGTTTGCAGCGCTGATAATAGGTGCAGTTACCTGTAACCCTCATAATTTATTGTACATGTAAAGTTTATTTATTTATTCGAGTATAATCTAATGCAAATTTCAAACTATAGATAAAACGAGATATGTGTATTTTATAGATACATTTTGATATAAATAGGCTTATAATCTGCTACATTCGTTATAAATACTTTTATTTCCTCTATTGAAGGAATAGACTCTCATAACTTGCATTTTTAAGACAACTGTAACCATTTTCTTTTCTGAATAGATAAAGGGTCAGGTGTGAAATCAAAATAAGAAGATTTTTATGCAACACAAGGTTTCGTCGACTTGAATTGTTGACCTTCTGAAGTGCTTTTTATGAAAAAAACCAAATCAATTAACACAAATTAGTAACATTTAGATGTATTTTATCTAATTAGCTCTAACAGATTTACAATGATAAAGCAAAAGGTGTAGGCTCATAAACCTGAAGATGAATATATGTTGTTTTAACGATCTTATAGAATAAGAGAAGCTAATATAAAAATAATAATTGTATATATTCATTGTATCTGTAAATGAGGTAAAAATTTTGCCGAGGAGTAAGATATATTCTTTTTTACTAATCGTATATACATAATGCTGATGTGTTTGGATACGTAGAAATTCAGATAAAGTACGCTTTTAATCACTGTTGTTCAAATCTAAAATATTATCCCAATTAAAATGATGCGAATGTTGAATTTTGCGGTCATAAATTACATTTTCATTATTATCATTTTTCTTATGTTCGTTGACCCTTTCGTCGAGCATATGCGCTCAACTTCTTTTATATAAATTCATTCACAAGTTTTTATAGGTGATCTTATATACTACGCGCCTGTATTATTTCATTTTTCGAATTTATCTTTTTCTAATTTAATTATATTATTACAATTATTATTAATAATGGAAATAATGAAAAATTTGTCATAAATAGTTTTTGAATAATTTTTATAAAAAGATTGTACATATGTAGCAATATTTTAGAAAGAAACAAGTGTGTCCGAATTCTTGTGATTATTATTAAATATTATGTTACTATTTTAAACAATTTATTTACTTCTTGCAAATACATACTTGTAAGAATTCTGAAAAAAAATTTGTGAGTGCACTTGGCGCCAATCAAAGTTGTAAGGATTCTTGCAGAAGTTATTTTTGTTTTCTTATATGAAGTTAGAAACATTTCTGAAAGAATACTTGCAACTACTCGGGGTGATCAACCAGTAACCCATTAGAAATTTTTTGAGATCCCTTTCAAAGTCTTCCAATCTTTTCTTTCTTGTAATTATTTCGGAAGTTTGAACAAATAAATACAATATATAATTATAACAAAAATAAATTAAAAGCAAATTTAATAGTTTTCAATATTTTAAGAATCTTGCCGATTGGAAATAATCAAATTGATCTAGATTCAGGATCGTAAAATATTATTTACTTTCATTATTGCATGAGAAAGACATACATTTTTTTTATTTATTGAACAACTAATTACATCTTACGAAAGAAGTTACTTTTCTTAAGCAACTTTTTTTCTGCGTGCTTTTAATTACAAATCCATTTAAGAACAAACGTATCTACATTTGGAGTTTTCTTTTCCTTCTTATATTGAGCAACATCCTTAGCTTATTTTTGTGGTTGCCTTCGGCATTCCAGTTCAAGTTCTTAATACCTATTCGGAATTTTAGATCCATTAGAATCTATAAGTTTGGAACTGTTTTTGGAGATATAGTCGAAAGTTAATTTAAAATTAGAATGAAATTTTGATATTCTTCCATTTTATATACATCTAAAATTTTTCAGAATTAGAATGAGATTTTTAGGTAAGTTTTTTTTTTATATTATGAAATGCATCCAAAAGCACAATATTATCTAATAAAGATCTTTTGAAGATTAGCACGATTTTTAAAATCTTTTCAATAAAAAATCGTATTCTATAATTTTTCCAAAAACAATTAGCTTTCTAAAATAATTGTTAATTATACATTTACAAGTACGTTTTAAAACTTAACTGCAAACTCTTTTTGCCTGAACAGAATGATGAATGATTGAATTCAAAATTCAAATACACTATTGAAAACCTTTTTTAAGAAATAATTTTAATTTAAAAAACTTTTGTTATCCTTCTTATATTTTTTACAATACTAATATTGAATTATTTAGATAAAAAACGGAAATTTATATTACAGCCAATTTAACGATCCTCATAGCCTTATCAAATAATGTTGAGCAAATAAAAATTTACGAATCCTTTCAAAATCATTTCCGACGGCGTACTTGAAAAAATTTTTTTGAATTCCCGCGTTGAATAATGGAAATTCATGGCCGGCCCTCGTATTTCTAAGTTCGACACTAGAAGAACTGGAACTTCGGGCTTGGGAGTGCCGCTCGCGTTATACCATATAACAACGTCCTAGCCCGACCTCAACTAATACAGTGATTGTGCAAAGTAAACTTCATTCGTGTCACGGTCATGTATTTTTGCGATAAACGCATTTGCCACTGACCTCATTTGGGTAATTTATTTGCGCTGAGAACCCCCTCCCTCCTTCCTCCCCCTCACCACCATTCTCCATTGCTCTTTCTATAATGCACATCTGTGGAAATTCGAGTAAATGCGCGACTTCGTGCATTTGAAGCGGAACTGCAGTGACTCCTTGGTGACTTTCGATATAGGAAAAGATTAAACTGTAGGAATAAAAGATTGAATTTCACGATTATATTAGAAGAAAAATTAAATGTAGGTATCATTTTCGAATGAAACAAATTAAAATTTACACTACTTGCATTGTTTAACAAAATTGATGCACAAATTATACGCAGTCATTATGTTTCTATAAACATGTATTTTAGTTATTTCAAATATTATTTCTTTCAACTTTATTAACGTGAAATTCGACAGTTCTAAAAATTAACTCACTTGAATAATTATGGATCATAATAGCTTAAAGTGATACGGATTGTTAAAGAATATTTTTTACATTAAAAATGTGAAAATATAGCTATAACATCCTGTATTAGAAAAAGTAGACTTATGGAGCACACCATCATCAATATGTATTGCTATGTTAAATTAAACTAAAAATATATTTTATAGATATATAGATTGACGAAGATTGATTCTAAATGCATGAATTAGAATTTAAATTAAATGTGTGTGTGTGTGTGTGTGTTTCTTTTTATTATATTTTTTTAAATTTCCTTTTAATATGCTCCATAATTTAAGTAGATTTGATTCTTTCTTCAGATACTGTTATGTGACCTTGAGTACAAAATTCACAATTTCTTAAAAAGATATATTGATTATACTTGTTATAATAATGCGTGTATACGATAGCTATTTAATAATAATATCTTCCTTACACCATGTTATTTTTAATTTATTCAATTTCAGTATAAACTTTGGATAGAATGTTTTATTTTTAATAAATGAATCTCTTTTTTCCTCTTAGAAATGGGATTTCGAAAAACCCATCAATTGAGTGATACATAATCGGAATTCTATATGAACTTAATCAAATTGTATAATAATTTTTATTAGCTTACTTTTTTATTAAATAGAAGATTTTAAATAAATTCTTTAATTATAATTCAAAAAAGAAATAATCAAATTAATATATAAAGAAAACAAAAAATTATTATTATATTGTAATTTGTGGGATTTTGCCCTTATCATTCCAATAATGGTGGAAAAGGAATTAACCAACTTGTCAATAACTTTATGATTTTGATAGTTATTAATCAGATATATAAATAATAAAATCTAATGTTGTCAATGTAAAATATAAGCAGTTAAGCCTCTCTTTTTTACCCATTGCAGGAGAATTTGGATGAATTTTTCAAAGCTTCATTTTATACAAAGAGCAAATGATAATTTTCTGTATTATGTAATTAATGACGAAAAAACATTATCATTCCATTTTTACTCTCTTAACGGTGGATTACGTATCCAATACCTAAATTAATGTTTCATAAGCAATTTTTTTAAACAAAATCTAAAATTCATAATTTTAGAAAAACCGAAATTATCGATGACAAAAAAAATATTTCTTCCCTTTTCGCTCTCGTAGAGGGACATTGGAGTAATTTCACGCGTATAAAGGCAGACGATTATCACATTATATTCTGTCTGCACGGCCTGTATTAACACATGCAAATCCAATTGACAAAAGATGTATTTTCGAACGCATATAGGTGCACTTGACCATTTCTATATTAAATTATCTCTTCTTTCCAAATCCGTGCTCAGAAGTAGATGTTTCCATTTTGAAAAAGAAAGTTGTGATTCAAATGAACTTGATCCTTGACCTCAATGTCATGATGAAGGCCATCATGAGTTGATTCCCTCTAAACTCTAAAACTTTTGAATTTAATATTTTCGCTATCTTCTATAGTTCCCCAGGTACGTGCCTGCGGCCATTAAATTAGGCTATCCGATATATATATATATATATATATATATATATATATATATATATATATAGTTAGATACCGTTATGAGGTCCATAATTATGTTAGTAATAGTGCAAATTGGAAATAGATTTTCTATACTTAAAAAAATAAAAGCTACTTTTTTTATTGTCTAACATATATATCTATAGAGGACAAATCAACATTTAATGTTAAGTCTTCAAATTCGCGTTTTGTTAAAATATTTTGCAATAATCGCAATGAAGGCGTATTTAAGTAAAATTAATATATGCATTTTTTAAAATAAAAACATAAAAAAATATTTATTGCTTCGACTATTAAAAATGCCGTATTTCGTGCACTTTTGTGGATTACAATATTTTGAGCATTATAAATCGATTGCTCCTTGAGTTAGATATTGTAAAGTAACACATATTTTTGATCGGTCTTACAGTCTTTATAAAATAATATAATTATAATGATAGCGAGACTATATTTGTTTATAATCACTCCCGTAGAGTCTGAAATATAATTACTGTACACTACTAAAAAATCATAAAAAATATAAATAAATATTCTACTATTAGTAAAGGACCCCTTGGACTGACCCTACCATCAAATTTACCGAATACCTGCATCTGCTACGTGTGAAGTTTCGAAATTTAGATGTAATAAAATTACACAATACTAACGATTGCTCTTAATTAATATTCTAAAGGAAATATAACATTTGATGTTTTCCTGAAATAATACTGTTAATTAAACAGTATAAGAAAAAAAAAACCTTGAAAAATCTAGAAATACCTTCATTATTGTGCTGCGCATCCAGAAAATAACAGGCTGATATCATCTGTTTTTGTTATTTCTTTGTTACATAATTTACCATTAGACGATCGAAAATGATTTTCATCTTTTATGTAGTCATGTCAATCACTGTTGTTTCGAGTTTTTTTTCTGCCTTATTAGAAAATAATACGTTCAAAAGATAAAAATAAACTACACTCGAGATTTTGAATAGACAAACAAAATTTATTTCTTTTCAAAGTTATGCGAAAATGAGTGAGGGAATACTAAGGACACCATGCAGGCAAAATGAAAAATAACTGACATATGCACGCGCTAAATATTTTTATAGTCTTCTTTTTTATTTCTCAAATTTTTAGAATAGGAAAGCGTGGCCGATTATTCTGGCGAATTGTATGTTTTGATGGCAGAGAAAGGAAGCAACGCCAGATCTTATCAGTTTATTGTATTGTATCATTCCCCCTTTATTTAATACCCGAAAGAGGACAAATATGTGTCCTTTTACTTGAATAGAGAGATCTTCGCTATTTTAATGCAGTTTTTCATTACAAAGAATTTTACGTATTTTCGGAACTATTTTAATACACAGAAATAAATGAATGTTTACAAAATGCACCACACTATTCTCTGATCTATATGATTATAATACTAATTTACATTCTGTTTGATATATTTTAAGCCATATGAATATTATATTTTTATTGCCCATAACTATGAGATTGAACCTTAAGTCATGAAAATACGTCAATTTTTAAAAGAGATAATTAAATATCTTTTAACTAATCGGGATGGTATATCGTAAAAAATATCGATCATAATTAATAAATATTTTTATCGGTCTTACAGTTTTTATAATATAATATATTAGCTGAAATAATGACAGTCAAACTGTCCTTGTTTATATTCACCCCTAAAGAATCTGAAATAAAACTTATTACTACAATAAATTATATTAAAAAGTAAAACAATATTCTATGTTAGTAAAGGACAACCTGACTGCCCCCACCACCTTAAATTTAGATTCACCTTTGGTGTCCGACGTTTCGAACCGCTACGGTTTAGGATTCTAATATGGTGGTGGGGGCAGTCACCTTTACTAACATAGAATATTGTTTTTAAATTTTAATTTTACAGATTCTTTGGGGGTAAATATAAACAAGGTCAGTCTGACTGTCATTATTTTAACTAATATATTATAACATATGAACTGTAAGGCCGATAAAAATATTTATTAATTTAATTTAAAACAGTCGACATAAGTACAACTTTTAATTCTAATATGGATCACAAGTTTAAAAATTACTATTAATATTTCGTTTCTTTATTGAGATCTTTAGTTTCTATATGAAACAGTTAAATAAATATTTTTCAAAACGCGTGAAATGTCATATCTGTATATATATTAAGCAAGTAGAAACTACTATTTTCAATCTGTTATACACATAAAGTCGACCGGTATACTCGGTTTATATTTTTCAAAAAACTATATTTTTATTTGAAAATTGAAGACTGGTTTCGTGTAATTTTTCAGAAATTTTAGTTATAGTTGAGTCAACTTTCATTTTTTACTATCCAATCACCGTAGCTTTACGAACAATTCCAGAATAATGTAAGCGTACATGTTTTATTCAGAAAATGGTGCGTAGATATTTTCATTAATCATAGCAAATATAGAGGAAGCTACTTCCGCCGATCAGTTCAAATTAAATATTTAGGAAATACATTTTTTTATTTTTTGAATATTTCTAGCTTTGTGAACTAACAAAATTTAATTTATGTAAAGCTGATAGAATCTTATATGCCTCCGACGCTGTTTACTCTTTCCAAAATATTTAAAAATAATTCAGGTTTATGTTTTCCTTAGTATTCTTATTATACACTTCCACTAAACGTAAATTGGACAAAACGTATTCGTAAACAAAATTTAACTCCAATTCGAATCGATTTAGCAGAATTCTAAGTATATAGACTGGATGCCGACTCGCTCAAATAAAGAATTACCTCGATCATTATATAAGATTATTGATCCGAAATATTATTATTGTTGTTGTTGTTGTTCTTGTTGTTAATGTTACTGTTGCTTGGAGATGCGAGTACAATATATACCATACATACAATACATACAATAGGTAGGGTAATGTTTATTGCATTCAAAATGTACAAAAATTAATACGCAATATACTCTTAAGATCTCTCTTGTGTCTGTAATCAAATTATAAAAACAATTCATTGTAGGAATGCAACAAACAAACTCAATAAACGATTACAAACTTTCCTATTTATGAATCTATCTCACTGCTTCTTGTATTAATATAAATAGGTCTACAACAAAATTCTAAAATGAATTGAAATAAGAATATAAATTTTTGAATTTCTGATGAATCTATTTCGAGTCGGATAATCTGTTGTTTATCTCGAAAAAACATAAAAAATTAAAAAAAATATGATTACATACAGTAGATTACAATTCAAAAACAATATGATTAATTTTATAAATTCATTATATACTTTTAACAATACGAATAAAAAAAATCATTATTTTAAAATAATAAATTTGATAAGTATAAAACCAATAATAATTATTGAATATATCTTTTTTTATTATTACCAAATTGCGAGTGATGCATTCTTTAAAATCCCTGCCTTATTGATAAATAAATTTACTAATCGATCCTAAAACTGTAAAAAGATATAGCAATCTTATCAACATTTTCACAGCTGATACATAAGTGGTTTCCAAGATATAGAGTATTCATTCAGCTAATCGAACTAACAACCACTTAATCTTCAAACTTTCAACTTTCGAAAATTTCTGTATAAGTATATAATATACTAATAGCACTACAAAATGGTGAAAGTATTTGAAACGGATGAAAAAAAGTTTTTGTGATAATCGACTTTACACGATAATTTTTCATTTTTTTACAAATACAACTAATAGCCCAGATTTAATATATCAGTGAAATTATAATTAATTAACGAAATACCATATAATTTGTTTTACCATAAAAATTAACTCACTACAAAGCAATTACGTTTTTTGTTTATATTTCTTTGCATGTCGATGTTGGGTTGAATTATATGTTAATAAGATGTTATTAAATTATTTAAATTAATTTTATAAATAATAATATTATTATTATATATTAATTAAAATATTTTATTGTTTTTTTATTCAGATATAATTATTCGTAATCGAATATAAAATTCTAATATTGGTATTGTTTACGAAATACTTTACCGCGATTTTAATTTAATTTTAGACCTTAATATTGTTCAGTTCTTGCTATATATGTTTTAAGATTTAAATAAAATTAATGTTTTATAAGCTAATGGCTAGTGGGATATCAGAATGTTCTAAAAGAATTTAAGTAAATTGCCATATTTTTTGCAGAGATATATAATATGATAGTGTTTTCAAACTTTAAATAAAATAATGGTTTTTAGTCGGTGGAATAAAATTTTTTATTAAATCATTAATTTTTTATTCTAATCTGTCCATGTCTTAGATTAGATCCAAAATGAGTTTTTGATTAAATCATTGGACTCGTACGTAAACTCTCCCAACCTCTATACTACATAGAAAACCAAATCTCTAATTTATACATTTAAAACTAAAACATTTTTACTATTAAGATTAATAACAGCAACATATATAACACATGGTTCAGTATTCCTCTAATTTTCCCATACCTTTTTTATAGAAGCAATTGTCTTTGCTTTTAATAGGCTTGATCTTCGACAATTTTAAGTTGAGCAAAACCTCTTTTCGCTTGAGTATTCTTTTGAGAACAGCAAATTTTCAGTATTCACTGTTGTAGACAAGATCTGAAGAATACAATGAATGAGCAAGCAATTGGAAAGACAATTCCATTTCATTGGACCGTTGCTTTGATATGAATTTGTGACACGGTGCATTGCCCTAACTAAACAGTACTTTTTGATCATAGTTTTTGATCACTGCTGTCGATTCGGTTGCTGATGTTTTTGGTTCTAGTCTTTTTTCTTTTATTTATTATGAGCGAATGTAGCTCCCACTCTGAGCATAGCTTTCTCATTGGCAAATGTCTATGCAAAACAGTGAATTCATTGACCTTTGATATTTTCAAATCCGGTACTATCTTTTAAACATATACTAGATAGAGTCTTTCCGTCATAACGTAAATATAGAGATAGCATGCATAAGACTAGAGCCTATATTTATGGCTGTTCGTAGGAAATACAACTTCCAATCACGTAAGGAAAGAACAGAGAGATATTGGATACTATTCGTGCTATTCTCTCTTGGCCTTATGACAGCTCTATTAAGCGTTGAAAGCTGCTTCTAATATAGTATATTCTCGAACGTGTTATACCAGGTAACTCTAATTTACGAGATGCCAAATCGTTTTTACGTACTTGGCGTTTTCAACAATAAATGTCCCGTTCGGGTAATTTCAACATTTAACATTATTTGCGCCTGTGCGATTCAAGTCAGTCTACTACCTCTCAACCATTGTTGTCCACCGAGAAAAGTCCAAATAATACTTATCAAGCTAATGTTTTGCTTGACAGTATCTTTTCCTATTAAAACGTAATCCTTTACCCATATACGGAATCCAAAATTTTCCGTTATTATTAAACAAAACACAATTTTTTAATGTAATTTTTAAAACAAGCAGTCGATTGCCAAGAAATTTTAACTCATATTCTTTAAAGGGTAGAACTTCATCAAGATTATAGGGATTTTGATTAATGGCATCTCCTATACTACAGAACTTATTGAGCGATAAATGGAAATGAAAATCCTCTACCAGTTTTTTTATCTAGAAGGCAATTCGATAAAAAATTAAAAATTACAACAATACATTTGAATATTTGGCTATATTTAAAGCAATTTTCAAAATACGTAAATATTTAATTCTATGTATGTAAATATTTATATTATTAAATTATATATTTTATTATGAATTTTTAATTACATAGCAAGTGTCAACAATAATTTGAATATTTTATAAAAATGTATTAAAATGAACATCGATTCTTTTTATATTTTAAAAGCACTCATAAATTAGTTCATAACATTTTAATAAATATTTTACATGAATTTGTGAAATATACTATTTCTTGATAGAAAATGCTAATATGTCTAAAACTACGTAAATATGTACAGGATAACCTTTTTGGTGTACCTCAATGAAGTTTTAATATAACATTCAACACTGGCTTGCCTATACTTCCCTCTTTGAATCTAACTTCAAATTACAAAACTACAGATTGAGTAAATGTTATAATGAGGCTTTTAATAAGAAAAATTCAAAATATACTTTAACAGTTCTGTTTTAAATATAATAAAGGATAATTAAAAACTTTTTTTTCATAAATTGAAATGAATTAAAGGTACCAAATTTGACATAACTTTTTAGGTATAAAATGACTTTGATATTGGTAAAGATAGACTACTTCAATGTTTTCTTTTAAAATCTTGTTCAATACTAGAGGTTATATAAAGATTTATATTTATAAATTAAGTTTCAAATTGGGTTACCCGTTTCATTATTAATAATCCTTATATTTGACTTAGAACACGGGATAATTGCAATGAAATAACAATATTTCTACTTTTTTGTCTGTTAATTTAATTTCAATTATCAAGTTTCGAATACTATCATTTATTTTTAAGGTATTTTTGAACTCTATTTTTTTCAATTATATTATTTTTAATATAATTTAATTTTTACAAATTATATTAATTTTAATTCAATATAACAATTTTTAAAAAGTCCACAAAATGACTTAACATTAATTGAATTTTTTAAAATAATTAACACTTTTAAAATGTAGAATATTCTTAACATTTAAAATCGAGAAATAAAAATAAATATCACATATAACAGTACCAATGTAAAAACTGTTGCTGTCGAATTTTGATAAATATTACCTATTTTTTATATATAGCAGTTGAATACAATATTTACTATCTTTTCATTATAATAATTTGATAAAGCTTCCTACACATTTATTTCAAATTACATCTAACCATAAAATGAAGAAGAACATACTTCTATAGTACTTGTGCTATAAAATATACCTGTTTCACCATAGTGTATAAATTACTTGTTACCTTATTATACCTTGTTCCCTTATTTTCTGTCAAACTAAACTGTATCGCCCATGAATCTCTTCATTTATTTCATTATAATTTAATTTTAAGGGAACTTTTGTAGAATCTCTATAATATAGAATAAACGATTTCTAAAATAATATAGAAAAAAAGTGAACATATTCTAGAAATTAATTAACTTTTTTAAATTAGGTAAATCAAAGAATTTTGAATATAATATTTGGTTTAATTTAATACTATTTGGTATATCAAACTACTAAATATCATATCGGATCATTGAACATCTTTAATAAACATAAAAACATAATGACTTTATAATAATGCCAAGCTATTAATCATTTCAGACAATAAGATTATGCATAATCAAACTAATATAAAATTTAATCAAAATTTAAAATCTTCATTCAAGTTACTATAATTTACTTTATTCCTTCTAGAATATGGTTCTAATGTTCATTATTTTCAATTTAAATAAAAATAAACGAGAAAATTAAAATATATAGAAAATATAAGAATAAAAGAAAAAAGACAAATATCTTATATTTGTATGTCAATATCCTGATTATGAAAACAATTTCAATTTCTCACAGAAAGATATAGTTTTTAGACACTAACCAAAGGACCAGTCGTATTTTTTTTAGTTTTTATTTAAATACTACTTTAAAGCACGCACAATACATTAACTTAAACAGAATTTATTATGCTTAGTTTTTATATGCTAAAGTATGATTTATTCAAAAGAAATTTACTTTTAATACTTATAATCAAAATTTATTTATATGAATTAATTATATGAATTAATAGTAAGAGAATATAATGTTTTAAAAACTATGTTCTTATATATTTTTTTCGCAATAATTTTTATGTCTTAAAATTTCTGAATGCTTAACATTATCTTAAATTATCGAAAATTTTATCTTAAAATTAAAAATTAATTTTATCTTAAATCTTAAATCATTATCTTAAAATTATTGAAAATTTTAGTCGTTGATAAGACTTCCTAATCGTACACGTTACTATTTTTGTAATAACTGGCTCCGATCCAAAGGTCCGCTAGTCATTAAAAATGGTCCTAAATAATTATCAACAAATTCATGTTAAAAAGAAATAAATATCGCTCATTTGAAACGTACTGTATATGATAAAGAATACGCTAGGATTAGATCTTAAAACAGGAAACGTTTCGTCGACTCGTGCGATCAAAACAGCTTTCATAATGATCTGTTATACAAACGTAAATTTTGATCCGTTACACGAAGCGTCTGTTGATAAAATTAAATCGAGGAGCGACTATACTTACGAAACCTTTTCAGTAGCACTTTGATACAGTGTGGAATATGATAATCGAAATGCCACGAATGAGCCCATTAGCATCAGCACTGTATGAAGTATAACCACGAAAGAAAAGCAAGTCATGATGAACGTCGACGTGAATTTCTGCAAAAGCTGCGATAATAGGCAGGCCTGTCCGAAAACGGCATAAGAGTATGAAAGCGTTCAGTTATATAAGCGATTAGCGGTAAAAAATATTGAAAACTATAACACACGTGGATTAACCACAGCTGAAAGGCTGAAATCCGCTTTATCCGACAATAGAATTTCTATAAGTGGTATAATGAGAGGAGTACGAGGGGAGGAAAAATGATTGAACTGCGGGAAATCGGGAAAAGTGGTTTGGGCGCGCGTGTCTGCGCTCTATCTGTAAAATACACGCGCGTGCGCGCGCTCGCGCGAGAATGTCGCGGACGAATGAACATGTTTAATTTTAGGTCGTCTCGTTTTTTATTCCAGAAATAATTGTCATGCGCAAAAAATGTGGCAAATAGAGAAAAACTTTGATAATTACTCGGATTCTTAAGCTTCGCTCTAACTTTTGACATTGCACCTGTTCAATGTATTGCTCGGAACAAGATTGTTATTATTGTTTAGAAGAATTATAATTCAATGTATTGTTCTTTTTCCTGACTTGGACAAACATCTTGCATAAATTATAAAATTTAATCTTATCTGCGAATTTGTTATTGCACATAGATTGTGCATGGCATATTCTTACCTTGAACTTTAACAATAAAAAGTTTAGCATCCATATCTTTTACAATGCGCAATGACGTTTGGGGAGAAAAAAGCAGAAGTTTATAATAATCATGAAGTTTGTCAGTAACATATAGATAATATATTAATTGTTTTGCCTATCTGGAGCCTATAATTACAGCAACTAAGTATACGCAATAATGGCAAAGAATATCTGCTCGTCAATCGCATATTACGAGAATAAACATGACCCCATCGAACAAGAATTTTTGTATTTCTTTTTTTCATCGATGGACAAATAATATTGATACAACGACGTCTTTACGATAATAAACCGAGAAGAAGCAAAAAAAACCATCAATTTCTGTATTTTAATAAATCAATTTTAAACATTATACACAACAGCTTTTCAACCTCGAAATTGCGGGAGCTTACGCAAGCTTAGTGTTTTTTTTCCTTCAAAAGTCCGCGAAGCTTTAGTTTTTAAATAACGTGCGTAGAATAAAGTTCGATTTAATCAAGCGTACAACTGTATTTATACCGTAGCGTCCGTGGCCGCGGTAAGCTGTCGAACATTGCTTATACGTATAGTTGCGAAAAATCAGCCGTGACATTATGCGCAAACAATGCTCAGCGCGCAGTATATATTATACACGAGTCCGAGAGTAAAGCGCTTTGCACCTACCTCTCGCCCTCTCTCTCTCTCTCTCTCTCTCTCTCTCTCTCTCTCTCTCTCCCTCTCTCTATCACTCTCTCTTTCTCTCAGCGTCGTGCCGTGAATCATGAATATGGAAATAACTTATAGATAAATATTCAACGATAAAAGAGCGGCGCAGTGACGAGTGTTCTCGGCACGGCTATTAAGAGTATTATATGGGAGCTGAGGGCGGCGAATATATAATTATATTATATACTTGATGGTATATAACTAAAAATAGAAGTGAAAGCAAATGCCTGCGTATTATATGCATGCGCATAGCGCGGGGAAAATGTGAAGCTGCGCGTTATGTTTGCATTTTATATATATATATATATATATATATATATATATATATATATATATATATATTATGGACGGGAGCCGAGCTGGAGGAGATGAGCGAAAGGAAAAACTCCATCTATATGACCTCTTCGTATAAATAATGACCAATTTTAAAATATAAAGTGAAACGGATTCCGAGGCGCACGGCGTATGGAGAATATATATATATATATATATATATATATATATATATATATATATATATATACACATGTAATGAAACGAATTGTATTTATATAATAGAATTGATATACAGCTATACATTAAAGAATAGGCCATAGGGGGAGGCGGCGCGGGTGTAGGGAAGAGCGAAAGAGGCGGAGTTCGCGGAGGATGGGCGCAATTGCTTTATTACGCAAGAATCGCTTAATAGCCTCGATTTACCTCTTTTGTTTTTCCGTTCCTTGTGTTCTCTGTATCGGCCTGTCAGCGGCGCGGGCGCATCTCTTCCTCTTCCTTATTTACTCTTTCCTTTCATGCTGCGAACGATTAGTTATTTCAAAGGCGCGCGCGCGATTGTCACCGGGGACAACAACACAAACAGCAGCTCATGCGCACTGATTACGAAAATCTTGAAAGGAAAATTGCGCTTTCAATCAAGGCCATTGTTATTAATCGAATGTAATATTGTATATTAATTTCATTTGCTCGAAAGCATTGGTAGATTAAAGAAATTGATCGAGTTTTAATATAAAACTAAATATAACATTACAACAACAAAAATCGAGGATCAAACATCGTTTCAATTTCCGTTTCAAATGTACAATAAAATAGTTCTCAAGGTGAAGAATTTCAATGCTACCTGAAATTAACCGTGCCGACTTATTAAGGCCGCCTGGAAAGGTATTTTAAATAACGCTGAGCGTTACCTCTTAAAAGTAAGCTTAAGTTTTTCATCAGGTTCTTTGTTGAAAAAGTACTTTAAAGAACAGGGTCCTGTTGAAAGAAATTTTATCTTATGAAATATTTATCTATCTAGGTATTTTCGTAACTCTCTGATTAAATAATATACATGTAGATCGTAATATATTTCATATTATCTCCTTGCTTTACAAATGAATGTATAGATAAGATACTAAAATAGAAATTAAAATATCGAAACAAAATATTAATATAAAAATCTATACACATTTTCTGCTTGTAAGATGTGAATTATGCCGATAAAGTTGAAAAAGGATTTAGAAGTTGCTTATTAAACAATAATTCATTGAATATGATTGCATAAACCTATATATATATATATATATATATATATATATATATATATATATATATACTTATACGAATCACTTATTCTGATGTTGTCGAAAAAGTATATGAAAAAATTGATCATTATTTTGTATTTTAAAAATAATTAAGTTTTTCTAAACTAACTTAGAAAGTGAAAGAATAAAATAATATATCATTTTTTACTCATATTTTGTTCGCATTTTCAGTTGCATTTGAAGCATCAGAACATTTTTAAATATTGATAGAAAAGAACAGAAATCGAAGTATTCGTAATAAAATTAGTTTTAGTGTGATTTTAGATAAAATCATTTTTTAATATTGAATTAATTTCTAGAATGAAAATCCGGAAATACATATTCTCATTTACTTTATCATGTTATAAAAAAAATTCAATAATGTCATAAAAAATATCGAATAATATTGCAAATATAAATACAAATTCTGTAATAAATAAATACAGGATATTTTTATACTAATTAATTTATACTAAGATTTTATCTTAAAATATGAAATGTCTTATAAATTATTTTTTAAGAATTATTTTTTAAGAATTTTAAGTATAATAAAACTATATAAACTTAATAAATTAGTATTTGAATGTTAAAATATACATATTCCAATTGAAAAATACTATTGATTTTTAAATTCGATTGTTAATTAAAATCTGTTAATTATCATGTAGATATTTCTATTTTTTAGCTCATAATATCATAACTGTGTCTTGAAATTATCTTATAGTTCATACGGTGAATAATTTTCAATTTATAAAATGGACTTTAAATTCTACTTAAATACTCATTATTTATAAGATACACACTGGTGCAATATACATCTGGCGCCTTCCATGGGAGTAAATTTCGGCTACCAGATTCTTAGAAAGTCGCGCTCTCAATCAGGAATCGTGACCGTTTTTTCACACGCGATTGACTTCGTACGGTAGCGCCATATTATGCTGACTACCATCCGCAATGGCAGCTCGCAACCGCTCGAGCGTTTTTCTTTTTATAATATTTATCATTGTTATTACCAAAGCAGTGCACGATATTTAGACCCAGGCCGATTCTCTGCCGACGCCCAGATCTGACGATGAGAAACCCACTTATATATATATATATATATATATATATATATATATATATATATATATATATATATATAATTATATATAATCTTCTTGAATATAATCGTAGACTTACCATATACGATTGTTTACATTTGAAACAACAAAGCCGCAGTCTTCAGTGCATGAGTGCATGTAATGGTTACATCCTTGTTACGTTCTGAAATGCATTATTAATACATATATGATATGGCGTCGTGCATAAAAGTCTGATGTTTCTACGATGCCGTAGCGACGCGGCGTAGAGTTTTGGCTATACGTACAAAGACGTTATATGTATAAAAATTACGACAGCAAGGATGTTACAATTGTGCGGGGTAAACAAAACAAATAGCAAATAAACCATCTTTACGTCATATTCGTCTTTAAAGTTTTTATTCTATCGAACATTTCCTATATAATCCTTAAATATATCGCAGACAAATTGCAGTTTGGCTGTCTTTTGCCATTTGGGATATAGTTTTTGCTAATAAGTATTATATCTTGAATTTGGTACGATAGCAAAGGAAACGTCCACTGCGTGTACGAGAGTTCCACTAAATGAAAACAAAAATGGCTGCCATGAGTTACCGATAATACAGTGCCCAAATGGAGAAACCTGATATTTTAATGAAAAAATAGTTGTTTATAATTGAAATAATTATTAAAATTTTGTACTATATTTTATAATCCCATAACATATTAAAAAAGAATAAATATGATATAATTATTTATTCTTTACATTTTAATTAAATACATAATCTAATAAAAAGGGAAATAAAATAAAAATAATTTTTCCAATAGATTTGTTTCGCTTGATAATTGTAATACATATATTTTATTTAGCGGTACAATTATCGCATAAACGACAAATAACTGCTTTTATCGTAATGCATTTTGATTATTTTAGTCTACTCTTTATAATTGTTTGTCAATTCAAGATCATAAAATAAATCCAGGAGTACAATAAAGATTCAAATTATTATTAATACTTCTTCGAAAAAGTGAAGTTCTTTACAGCAGTCTCTATTTCAGCACCCTTTCAATGATGTGCAGAAAATTACACGATGTATTTTCTGCACTGTCTACATAACCATCGCACTTTTTATTCATTATTTACATTTATTTTGATAATTACATCGTCGCTGTTACACCCGGGAACCCCCGAGGTTGAAAGATTCAATTTTTTTTCCAGAAATATTGTTTGCGCCGAAAAAATGTTTATATAAAAAAATATGTATTTCAATCAGATCTACAAATTTCGTTTAAATAGTTTTTTTTTTTCAATTTTCGAATTCTCAAAAATAATTTCCAGAAATCAAAATTCTAAAGAAGTTTGCCCTAAAAATACAATTTTTGTTACAAGACGCCGCAATATTCGTAATTAGCACCCCGCGAATCATAGAAATCTACAAATTTTCATGAATATGGGGGGATGAGTGCTTTTCGGAGCTTTGTCCCTTTGTAAAGCGCGAATGAGCAGTGCAAAGACGGTTTATTCGCGATTCGTGTCTTGTTTTTACGCTACGCGACCGCATCGTCTTTGGCATATAGTGATTAATTTTATACGCATGGCTAATACGCATATATATATATATATATATATATATATATATATATATATATATATATATACGCTCCCACACGCGTCCACCACCCAATGCGGGCATTTTTCACGTTCCGTCAACGCAGCGGTTACGTATATTTAATATAATTCTAATGACCCGCGCGCCTACCCTCGTTTGGAGAAATATACGTCTGCTGTGGCGCGGTAGCAGAATCGTGTTGTACTGGCTTGGAAGGAGACCACGCGGCGCAGCAGCGCTTTCGCCAACGAGCCCGAGCCATTAGCCCTCGGCGCACGCGCGGGGAACCGCGCCGTTTATCGAAAAGATTTAACGTCGAATCCTAACGGAAGTAGGGGGAAGGGGGATAGCGATCAGAGCTGATAACCCACTTGTGAAATGCGTCGTATCCGTAATTCTTAATTTGCTATAACACTCCGTGTACATATGCCGATGTGAGAAATAATAATAATTAAAAAAAAAAAAAAAAGATCATAGTGCCCCGGCAGTTTTCTGTATACGGATAACGTTCAGGTGTAGGGCGCATCGGGTATATATTTTATAATTATACAGAAGCGCAAGAGAGTGCCCGCCCTCCATTCGGTGAACATGCGAGCATTTGTCCATAATGCGCGACGCTGATAATGAATAGCCGCTGCGTTGAAAATGACAAAATAATGACGCAAATTAATAAGGACATAATATAATGATATTCTGGTGTAGGAATGCGCTATCGTGATTAAGCATATAAATTTGTCAAATGCATTAGGCTTGCGCTAAATGCTTGAGGGAGGTCCTCTATTCAAATAACTTCGAGAACTGTACGCTGCCGTAATTTCAATGAGGATAGTTAGTAAAGTTCTGATACTCTTGCATACTATATATATATATATATATATATATATATATATATATATATATATATATATATATATATAAGTACAATTTTAATTGTATAATTTACTTTGATTATATCTATATATAATTTTACCATTAAAATTGATAATGCGCCATCAACAGTATTGTGATATTAGATTCGTATTATGTAATACCGAATATTTTTCATGCTGTTTTATTTTTTTATTTTTATTTTATAAATGTTTTTAAAAATGTTGCTGCTCGAAGAATAGCCAAATTAATTTGTAAATGATTAAAAATGTAGTAAGATTTAATAAATAAAAGGGATAAGTATAATTATAAGATAAAAGTGTATAGCTTTAATATTCTACATATATGCTACAAAAAAATTATTAATACATTGCATATTTCAATTATTTTTCCCTTATATTATTGTACTTATCAATTGATCAACTTTTTTGGATTACGAAATTCAATATAAAATATGGATTTTGTGAAACGTCTAAATATTTAAGGCCACTCGCAAAATACTTTAAATATTTTAAATACATTGTGGCTGTCACGAATTCATTTATATCCATATATACCGAAAAATACTTCGAGAGAAACGTTAGTATTGCTTTTAAAGAAGTCAAAATGATCGAAGTGAAGTAACCGAAACTCGCTCTATCTTCATCCAATTCTAATACAAGGCTTTTTATATATATATATATATATATATATATATATATATATATATATATATGTTTGAATATAAATTAGTTTTTTTATTGAGATATTTTTTAATAAAAATCATATATCGTAGTTATTTCCTAAATTCAAATTAATGTTCCTATTGTATTTGCTGTATGTAATTTATTAGAATCCAATTCATTTTTTAACGAATTGTTACATTCAGATAAAGAAACTATTATTTTATAAATTTAAATATTAAGATTTACTTTATTTATGTTACTGTTTGATAATTATATTTATGTACATTGCTGATTTGATGATTATGCATAGTAGATACATTATTATGCATACTAGATATAGTTTAACGTACAAATGAAAAACTAAATAATCCTCTCAAAAGGAAAAAGCAAAATTTCTTCGAAAATTTCTGTTATACTTCTAGGTTTGGTTTTTTTAAGGTTTTCTGTAAGCATACATTTTTCTGGGTAAAATGACATGAAACAGAGGCCACGTGATAAATAAATATGTTCTCAACAGTAATAGCAAAGATAACACGTACGATATATACACTTGGTAGTTTACGCAATTCACATCTACCTGTCAATATAAGTATGTGAAAGAATGAAATTTGGAGATGACAAAAATATCTGCATATAACAATAGAACTTATCCAGTAGATTCTTGTTTCAAGGGTGTAAATTTAAATCTGTGACAGAAAGTAATTTAAAAGGAAATTGTACAACTCATATATGTATTATATCGTATATAGTTTTAAACGTAAAACTGCGAAGTATACTTGTCTTCTGCACAACAATAGGAAATATCTTTGTCTTCCATGCAAAACTTAAAATGCACTAACTTTTGATGGTTCTATTTAAAATAGATTATAATCGATATATACTATATATATTGCAGGTTATACTTTAACAAGTAGTTATATATATATGCTCTATTCTCAACGCAGAGCTCGAAGTATTTTTTAATTTTTTTTTAATTCTACAATGCACTGATGATACGCATACATACGAAATTAATTACTTATGCATTACAAGAAGACACACGCAAGAGACTTCTAATTCTTTTGTTCTCGATGTTACTATAAGCCTTTCGTTGTGCAACGTATTTTATCAAACATATGTATGAGAACAGCTGCGGATTATATCAGTCGTTGAAAAAGCCCGTTTACATTAAAAACTTACGCAGCTGCACCGACATATATAAAAAAGCTGCGGCATTTGACACAATCAAAAGAAAATTACATAAAAGATCGCTATGCAAGAAATTTATGCCCGCGTCGATAGAGCGCCAACGCGGCAACCGATATTCCTGCTGTTCTGCGATGACGCCCCCAAGCTTCATCCAAAAAGTAAATTCTAGCATTGAAAAAGAGAGAGGGAGAGAGAGAGAGAGAGAGAGAGAGAGAGAGAGAGAGAGAGGCGTTAACAACCGCGATGTCAATCAAAATCCTTAGTTATTAGTGTTTAATGAAACCACGATGACGAGTGTAATCATCTAGAAGACCGCGGTCTTCGAAACGGGTATCTGCACATCAGTAGGGAATACTCAGAATCCGAATCCGTTCCTCCATTCTTAGACCACCGACGCTATTATTTAAGGAGAACTATGGAGGCGCAGAGAGAGAGAAGGGTGAGCGGGAAATTACCGCGACGACTATTCCGCCACGTCTTTCTATTTCCCCTTATATTTACTTCACCTCGCGCTCATCGCTTCTTTTTCTTCGTCTTCTTGTTCTCCTTCGTCTTCTTGTTCTTCTTCGTCTTCTTGCTCTTCTTCGTCTTCTTGTTCTTCTTCTTCATATCTATTATAATTTGATGCCGCCGACTATATTATCTTCCGTTTCTCTTTTCTCTCTAATTCTTATCTTGCCCGCGGGGATGACGCACGTGCGCGCCCTGTATTACCTTAAGACCCTTCCAAGTTTCTGGAATATTCTTATTTGTACTCTCTCTCTCTCTCTCTCTCTCTCTCTCTCTCTGTCTCTCTCGTTTTCTCTTGCTCTGTCCCTCACGAGATCCCTCATTTTCTCTAGCACTTCCTTCTTAGACCCGTCTGAATGGGTATACATATCCATTCACAGAGAAAGTTATTTCCGCTATACCTCTCGAGGTCTGGTACAAGTGTATACGAGTCACAGTCCTCAGTGAACAGTCGTATAATTGCTAAGAGACTGCTAGTACTTATTAAATATAACCATTTCATTCCACCAGGGAATAAAATTAGTGCGCGATTACGAACTATATAGTTATCTCCTGTAGGAACGAGATTTTTATTTCGCCTATTTATATATTATAATAAATAATCTTGAATATTGAAATGTTAAAAAGATACTTAATTTTCATGTTATTACAATGATCCTTTAAAATGAAGATCTATTTGACTAATTTAGAAAAAAAAATAATTTTTATAGCTTATATATACTAATAAGTAATTTTTATATACGATATTTTTGAAATTCCATCAAATGTTCCACTTCTTAATTTACTTTTCTTCGAACACTCGTACCTCCTCATTCCTTATTCGAAGCAAATTCCCTTTTCTTTTATCTGTTTCCCTTTGTTCTACCACCTTTTTCATTTGTCCAGTACTATCTTTATCACTTCCTTTACAGCCCCCCCCCTCTCTCTCTCTCTCTCTCCTTCATTTTCTCTCGTATTTATAGATATCATATACACGCTAGCACAAGTTTTTAATTTAATTTTCAAATTACACATTTGAACACATGATTTTTAGCTGCAAAATGTTGATATCTAACCGGAATGCAGATTTCGAGAGATACGTTAATGAAGTTTTTTAATAAACTGTAAATGAGTTGTTTTCGGATTTTACACCCATATAGTGCACGTAGACAATGTAGCAGTTGTCGATGATACGATGTGATGTCTGGCTAGGACAATATATTCTCACAAAAGTAAACATAATATTATTAAAATTTCTATAGCGTGCAATTGTTGGCAATTAAAAAATTTAAATGGATGCTGAACATGAAGATTACAGTAGAATATTTTCCATTACTAGAAAGCGGGATTTTGCCTTGAGAAATATTATTTTATTAGTAGGTTTATTCTTGCAGTCTCACATTGTTCATTACGAACATGAGCAGTTGGTCTCATTCCGGTAGGGGTACTATGTTGGAATAGATGCATGTGGGATATTTCTAGACCTTTTGAAGAAAACCTATGCCTTATTTCATGGAAAAAATATAAAATACCAAAAAATATCTATTGGATTTTCAACCAATATCTTTTCTTTGCTTTATCTCTAAGGTTCTGGAATAGATTGTGCATAATTAATAGCCCGAGCATCTATATTTGACCTCTTATCTGCATGCAGACGGGTTTCTGACGATGCCGTTTAGAATCAAACTGAATTGTTAAAGCTTAGACTAACGTACTCTTCCATGTTAAGGCTTTCATTGAGTTGTGTACTATTCGTATTTCCCAACTAAACTGCCTTCACCTTTGGAATTTTTCGGAAGTAATTCTTAGCTTACTTGATTCTCTATTTTGTGGAAGGAAATAATTTATTGAAAATTCTAAAAATAAAGCTGTAAAATTATGCAGTGCGGCCACTTTTTTGTATTTATTTGAATGATATTGAGCATCCAGCACATTGTATATGCGGATGATCTGAGAGCATAAACGAGACTAAAGTACTCTTCGAATTTGAATGCGAACAAAGTTAAGGTCATACTATTTGATTCATGAAGAAATTTATGCCTTTAAAAGTAGAAATCAGTTGGGCATTGATCTTGAAAATGGTATTCATGTGTTTTTTTCTGATGCTGTTACCAGTTTTGATCTGTATTGAATTCGACATTATCTTTGAGATTACAAGTGGATGAACTAACTAAAAAGTTTAGTAGAATCATGAACCAATTTTTTTTTAGTAAATACACCACTAAGACTACGTAAGCACGTTGTTGAAGCCTTGTTGTTTACTCATTATAACTATTATGCGATTTCTGTACTGAATAATTCACGGGAGTTGGGCAATAAGCCTCAAATTCTACAGAAGTCGTGCGTGCGTTATATCGAGTTTCATTTCTGTGACGATCATCATGGATCCATCATTGAAGCAGATTGTCATTAGCGCTGAAGAACTACGTCTTTCAACTTGAATAATACTAATATGCAGTCTAAATATAAATTTGTTTTATTATATCTCATATACGTTTTACTCTTATTTGTATAAACGCGTATATTTAAGCGACAATTAGACAGAATAATTGGTATTACATGCATTCCTAGTATTTTAATTTCTTAACTGATTCGTGTATTAGAATTAAATTTGTCTTTTTGTTGTTGCATTTTTAATTCATACGATACATTTATAATTTTCTCTTATATTGTTTAACAAATAGACTAACTATGATTATAGTGTTAGCGCGATTTCGTAGTTAACTAGTATATTACTTTTTCATGTTCCCTATAGAGTACCTAATTGTTATTCAATTGCTGTTATTTTTATCATTGCTTTTTAAGTGTTTGAGCGTGTAAGTATGTATTTATTACGGATTTATGTTTTTATATTGAAAGATACCAAGAATTTTATACCCCCTCTCCCTCTCCCTCCCTCTTTCCTCTCTTTCTTTCTCTTTATCTATCTCTGAGCAATTAAATCGAGTCCGCAATTCGCTATGATCGGCGAGTGCCGTAATTCGCGGCTCTGATCCATACCTACACGCGAATCGATCGTAATAGCAGGAAGAGAAGGATAGCTCCGAACCTCATGCTTTTTTTATTGTGCAATATATGAGTATACTTGATCGGAGTCTCAATTTGCGCCGCACGTTGTCCGAGAAAAATCAATTCTTCCTCCTAGATATTTTATATCTGCTACCCTCTCTATCGATTCTAGCTTTTTCTATTTCAGTTAATTTATATACTTCTTTCAAGTGTTTCTCTAAGTCTCCGTTCTCACATTTTCTGATAACTGTAATGCACACATTCGGGATAGGTTATATTGATTTGCACGATCCGTATAGTCTTTTTAATATATATATAATGTAATAGTCATGGAATCTTTTTTTTTATAGATATCTTTTAAATTGATTTGAAAATAGTTTTATATTGCAAAAATTAAATAAGAGGACGTGGAATACTTATAAGACTTAAAAACAATTATTAACAATTTCATTCATTCGATGGTATCAATTTAATTATATTTTAATAGTCTATAAAAATTTAAAACAATTTTTAATTTCTACTTTTCTTAACATCATAGCTAATACATTTTAGCTTTTATTTTTAGAAAAAAAAATCGATGCAAATTTATTGATTTGAATTGTTTTAATAATATTATTAATATTATAAACAATCATACTTCAAAATTAAGATATACATTATGTATTACTTTTAAGGAGTGGAATCAGTCCATAAAAGTGATCACTAAAAAGCGTAAATTATTGGGAATGTCCATATTCTTCAATTTTAAATGAAATACTTATTCTTTTTATAACAAGATATTCTGTCTTTATGTCTATCGTTTGTTTTATTCAAAAATATGAATTTTTCGACGAGGTATTCAGAAAAAAGTCAGCTTTGAAAGTTTGCTTTCAGGTTCCATACATTAGTAACGAAAATCCGAGTTTGGTTTGGAAATCAATATTTATTAGTAATATGCATTGGTGTTATCAATTTATTATCGCATTACTTTAAAAATGAATTTGACAGTATTGAGTAATTTTATTGTACAATATAAGTTCACGATTAACTGTAATCATTCAACAGTTGCAATCTAATTACTCTCAATTACTGTACAATAAAATAACTTCTTAATCATAATTAAAAAAAAAATTAACTATTAAGTAAAACATAAACTAAGCAATCCAATATAAAAGTTATCCATATGCATGTGTGTGTTTTGTGTGTGTGTGTGTGTGTGTGTGTGTGCGCGCGTGCGTGTGTAAATGCGATTGAACGCCGTATTCAATCATCAATAAGCCCGTATTATGACTTACGGCGGTCCATGGCCATAAAAGCGTAAGCGATTAATTAATTATGGCTACCGTAATCGTGTAAACCGGATGTAACATTTAAAAAATGAATCTTTTTCCAGAACTACTGATTTGCAAAATCATCTAGTATATTTTTAAATTTAATTTGAATTTTTAAATTGTCAATTTTATCATTTATTATGCTAAGTTCATTTTTAATTTTTATATATAATAAAAACTATATAATATACAAAGATAATTAAAAGGTTCAGTCCAGGCTACTTAAATATTGATGACATAGTGGTTTTCGTCACAAAGCCGTAAAAGTATGTATTTCGACCACGCCATCAGAGTGCGCTACTGATGCATTTGCACAAGATCCATACGGATGTTTGATGTTCATCGATAAATCGTAAAATTCCTAAAAATTAGGTACGGTTTATAAGAATTTTTCCTAATCTATATTTTTTGTGTTGATAATTTTTATTTGCCAATCGGGAGAAAAAAAATGTGGCATAAATGTCGATTTAAATGGTGTTCATACTGGTGACCAATTTTTTCAACGTTCGAGAGCTAGTTTTTTCCTTCAACTTACAATCAAAAGAAGCCATTGAACATAAAAGAGAACATAAAATCGTAATTATTTACAAAAGTCGTGTCAACTTGTTAGCTTTGAACATGAAAAGGATCCTTAAAACTTTTACATAAGCATCAAATTCATTTTTATATTAACTGTTTCCAGCTATCCGTGTTAGCAATTAATTTTCTATGATTTTTCGTAGATATATACGTAATAACGAATTTCCTGGTTGTATATCGAATTAAAGTTTCATGCTCTTGTATGTCACTATCGTTAATGTCCTGTACATAAGAGTCCCCTTATGAATTTCTTCTCAAGAGTCCCGTTTATATGAATTATAGTGTTTTGTCCAGTTGTACTAGCTGGTACTAGTGGACTGCTCAGTAAGAGAATGGTAACTGTTCCTGAAAGAATCAGGATGCAACGTGGGTAATCTTGCAGCTATATTATAACTTTTTTAATTTCATTTTGAAATTTAGATAAAATAAAAAAAATCGAATTCCTTCCAGTGGCGAAGTCACCAACTAGAGGAGTACACGGAAGGTTTGCCAGTGCCTTTACTAGTACATTTGGACAAAACGCCTCTAACTTGGTCTAACTTTCAAATGTAATCGAAGCATCGATCCTCTCCCTCTTTTCGCCAAATTAGATAAACGAAGCACTACAATTTTTCGCATAATACAGCACGATTGGGGCATTCGTCGAAAGTTTCGATGAAAATTGCGAACATAACAATTATAGCAGGAACAATAACAACAACAGCAACAACAACAGCAGCAACAATAACAATAACAACAACAATAACAACAACAATAACAATAACAACAACAGCAGAAGCAGCAGCAATAACAACAGCAACAAAAACAACCACAACAACATTAATAATAACGTTCTATGTGTAACTCGATGATTTCTATCATTCTTTTTTTTCTTCCTATTTTATAAGAAACAACTTTGCAGAAGTCGAGGTCACTCATAAATTTAGAAATTCTCCGAACTCGAGTAATTTATAACACTTTTGATAGACAGTTTGAGTAGTTAATATAAAGCTTTTTTAAAACTAAAATTTTATTTTCAACAAATATGCAAAAAAAATTTGTTTTAAACAATGTTGAAAATTCTATAGTTTATGTAACCTAATGTAATGGACTGATATAATATAAAAATAATCAAAAAGACTTTCAGAAGGGCTGCAGTGTTGCATGGCGAAAATTTCCAAATTATTTTCGAAGATAGTTTTTTACTTATACAATCAATAATTCTGTTTTTCTGCCAAGATTTAAATTCTCAATAAATAATTTCACGACTCTTAATTTTATTTCGATTACAATTTCTGATTTTTCGTATATCATTCAATTAATAACAATATACAAAAAACTAAATTTTTTTAACAATGTTTTCTGAAACAACATAATAACTTATTATTTGATATGTGAAAGTTATATCCGCTTCTGGTTATATACTTTTATTTTTTACTTTTTATTTTATTACTTAAGTATATGGTTATATACTTGCTATAAAATCTTTATTTTTTATTAAAAAAATATATACATATTATATATAATAAAATATTTTTTATATATCCATTTAGAAAGACAAACCTTTTCTAATTATTCACAATATAATTACAATAATCCATTAAGATTGTACGTTTTTCATATTAATTTTTTTAACTTGGAAACATTCGTTTTATGTAAGATTTTTATCGACCATCGCGCTTCAATATGATCATTAAATTTAACGTTTGACAACTATAAATAATCGATCGATAAATTGATATGATCTCATATCTGTTATTTATAGATATTTAACTTTTACAGCATCCTGATAGTTACATTCGATGTAACTATATATGGTTACATTATTTTATAATGTACAGTTGGGATAGTGAAATATAATAATTTGGTTTATATTCTCACCAAAATTCCTGTATATTTCTAAACATTTGTATATGAAATTAGCGAAGTTCAAGACTATCATACTTAGTAGAATCATACATGTTCCATAAATTATATAAAGAGACATTTCAATTAATTAAAAAATTTTGTAGCATTCTGATAGAAGTTGGTTGCCACTAAAATATATTTGTAATGCTTAATTATACTTATATGAAAATTATATTTTTTCCTATAGTAATTACTTTTAGATAAGCTTGAACTGGACACATTTCTTGATATTTAATCTTACTTATTTATTATTATTATTGTTT
Organism: Sycobia sp. Sy_11; assembly: GCA_018907035.1. Classification (NCBI taxonomy): domain Eukaryota; kingdom Metazoa; phylum Arthropoda; class Insecta; order Hymenoptera; family Epichrysomallidae; genus Sycobia; species Sycobia sp. Sy_11. The sequence goes on along the minus strand of JACCIC010000022.1, from coordinate 2,475,336 downwards.
TTATTCAGATTCTTATGTTTGCAGATTATTAATATATAGGACTGTCACGATTATGAGATATAATATGCAACATAACATAGGATATGTTATGACCGTGATTTTAACTACTTTCTGTAGTTTACTCTGTTTTGGAGCGTTTTTCCGACATTTGAATTTTGTCATTTTAAATTTGATTTTTTAAACAGAAATATGCTGTTTATGTATTTGAATAAAAAGTTACTATCATAATTACATATTTTAAAATCGCGTATCACTTTTGTTGAAATCAACTAAAATAATTCTCTTCTGTATATCCAGATTGGAATTTAGCGCATGGGAATCTTACGGAAATGTATAAATGGTTTTTGAACAAGAATCTTGCTCGTCTCTGCAATTTGCACCCAGTCCCGATTTTGCGGAACATTTGCACGCTTCTGTTGTGTCAAATGCCAATTACAAATACCGCTTTGTGACTTTTGGAGGAAATGGAATTTTCATGGCCAAATCGATAAAATTCGAATTTCTATTGAAAATTGGGAAAAATTTTTTTAAAAAATTTTCAAACACATATTATAGGTATGATTATATAATATATCTATTTCCTTTTATGCATTGTTTATATACAAGCAATTTTTCGGACTAAATTGCATAAGTTTATATAAAGAGAATTCCGTTCGAGATCCCGCCACACTACAGACGGGAACGCAGGGAACCTCCGAGAGGGAAAAGTGAAATTTTTCTCCATGGGTAGAAAAATCGCTTATATAAAAAAAAAGTTATTAGAAGAAATATATGTGTCTCGATGAGAGATACAGCTAATTTAATTCAAAATAGATTTTTTTTTAAATATTTCCTATCCTCGAGATGTTTTCGAAAAACGAAAATTTTTATTGAATTTTCCATGAAAATTCTAATTTCATCAAAATCAGAGGAGGCGGTACTTTTCGGAAGTTGATCTCGTATAGAGATTACATCATGCAATGTATACTAATAATAATAATAATAATAATAATAATAATAATAATAATAATAATAATAAAAGTAATAATAACCTTATATAACCCACCTGCGACGACGGGATATACTCCGATACGACCAAAAACCTTCTGCAGACGCTGCAGTAAGGCGTAAGCGTATACTAACATGTACGTATAATCAAAACCCGAATACCATATCCGCGTCAAGTCGCGTTAGCTGGGTTATTGGCAAAAGCGAGGGCCCATTATAATGTTGATATTATACGGCCGTGGCTCGAGCGCAAGTCGCGAGTGTCTCGTCGAGACCGCGTGCGCGCCTCTTCTTTTCCATTAGGTTTTCTCTCCCTCTTTCTCTGGCTCTCTCTCCCTCTCCCTCTCTCACTCTCTCTCTCTCTTGTTCGCGCTCACGCGCCTCGGCTCGGCTCGGTGCAGGTGGTGGGGCTGGTGGGGATCGAGGAGGGGAAGGGAGAATCGCCGCAGTGGGGGCGCCAGAGCCGCACTGCCGCTGCACGGCGGACGGACCGTGCCGTGTAAGTATATGTGGTGAATCGGCGGCGGTGCTTCAATCTTTCAATTCGGTTTACAGTTCAGTTCAGCAGGAGGCCTTCAGGCATCGTCGAGGAACTGCTGCACTCGCTACGTAATATAAGAACGCGAGTCACGCGGAAGAACGTGCGCGTGCGAGAGTGTCAAATATAATAATAATAATAATAATAATAATAATAATAATATACGTGCGCAGTGGGCAGTGCTGCAAACTCCGAAGTGCATCCGCGGAAGAGGCGGGTATGAGCGGCGAGTGCATTCGGTCTTATCGCTTTTGATTGTTTTAATTCAAAATAAAAAATATATATTTATACACACGCATTGTACGCGCACTTCGCGGGTACAATAATAAATTCAATTATAATACAATAATAATTAATGACACCCAATAACTCGAAAGCTGTTCTTTCATCTGCGTGACGCGCATAATCCATAAATCCCACCACATCATCATCGGGCATACGCTTTGAAAATTCCCATTATAAGTACATGTGTAACATCTATAAAAATCCTTAAGTTTTGCTCTTATCAGCTGTTATCACTTATACCCAATTGCTGCTCATAATTCACGATAACAAGCCAGATCACTCAGTCAGAATAGCAGCTGGATTTTCAGTCATGTACCATTCACATTGGTAAATATCAGGGGGAACTTACCACCGCCGATCAGCCGTTGTCAGTCAGTTACTAGTTACACGTGCGCGCATACCCATATATATGTATATATATCTAATGCATCTATAGGAGACCGAAAAAAAGAAAAGGAGAGAGACGCGCATTATTGACATACATACACCCATGCATATAGCATACGCACTCTACGTCTTCTTTACCTAAAGGTGTCTTCCTCTTCTCTCGCTCACTCTCTCTCTCTCTCTCTCTCTCTCTCTCTCTCTCTCTCTCTCTCTCTCTCTCTCTCTATCCCTCCCTCTCCCTTTCTTTATCGTCATATTTCTCTAAATCGTTCTTTCATTCTGCCTCTCGATATCACCTCTAACATATATCTCGCCTTATCGGATACGATATTTCCCGGACCGAGTACAACGCCACGCTTCACCAAGTCCTCATTCAAGTGATAATACATAACGTAATATACATGCCTTCTGTTGGTGCTGAAAAGAAGAAAAGTGTTGTGCGAGGAACGAGCGACGGATAATTACACCTGTTTCGTGTATATATGTTATATATGCATATGATTCTGTGCCGCATTCAAATATTCGATGTGATATTCTTCGCGCGCGTTTAAATTAAATATCTCGCAGAGAGCGAAATCTGCGCGCGCGCATGTAGAACATAATAAAACGTCTGCTCTAAGACCGTATATATATATACACACACACCACATAGCAGAAGAGAGACGGAGTATCGACTGGATAATATTATTGTATTTATACAGCGTCCGTTATCTTTCGCCGTCTCCCTATAGCGTACATTTCACTCTCCTGTGCGTCCGCACGCCACGCGTCATATCTTACTAGATGATAGCGTGACAATTTATATAGTGGCATATATAACAGCGCAAACGTCAATTCGAAGAGATAACACACGACACGTAACGACTAGAGAAAAAAGAGAGAAAAAATAATGAAATAAACGAACATAAGTGTACATCGCTGTCCATTCTCCTCTTTGAGCTCTGCGTGCCTGTATACCAATACACTTGCGTCGCACTAATCGCGCGCGCGTCACAGTGTATTCATATAGACGTACGATCGTGAGTGGAGCGTCGTAAGAGAGAAAGAGACGGAGTGAGAATAATAGACGACAACCGTCGACGCAGACCTTCATCGTCAGCGAAGCGTGTTATATCTGGTTTTATGCATTCTTGTATTATTCTTTAAAAAGTAGAAGATTCGAGCCTATTCCATATATACATTTCGATGTATTAATATTAAAATAGGCTTTGATCGCAAATTTGGCACTCAACGAGAGGAAAAATCTTCGTATAGTTGTGTGTATATAAAGTAGATATAGCAGTATACAAATCCACACACAAACACACGCACGCATATATATATATATATATATATATATATATATATATATATATATGTTTAAATATATATATGATATATATAATCTGTATATGCTGATAGCAGACGAAGAAAGAAGACAGGAAGGAAAACACACTGGCATATAGAATACGCATAGCATACATTATATATATAGCTCCGCCTTTTTCTTCCGAGAGGTGCGCGCGCCGCGTCACGCTTTAACGGGGCAAACAGAGATAGATAAAGAGGCAAAAAGAGAGAGAGAGCGAGAGTACGCGTCTAGTGTGGTGTGGTGTAACTACGGCGACATTGTACAACTGCGCCAGCATAAGCAGAGAGTCCGAACTCCGCGCCAGCAGCAGCAGCACCAGCAGTGGCACTGCGGCGCGCGCATATTAAAAGCGCGCACGAAATATATAAGCGGCGAAGAGGAGAGGAGAGAGAGAAAGAGAGAGATAGATAGAAAGACAGTCAGTCAGTGGGCAAGATGGCGGCCGACTCGGGAATGGAGACGTGTCCCTCCCCGGAGATTGCAGACTCCAGGAAACGACCCATGAAATGCGACGACGAGAACGGAGCCAACAAACGCTCGCACTACGGCACAGGTACGAATCGAGTAGATTATTTTATATTTTATGCTGGGCGCATAATTAATAAAAATACAGCTCGGACGGCACCTCGGGGGGCGTTGCGTGTATATATATATATATATATATATATATATATATATATATATATACAATATGTGTATGTGTACATACTGTTGGCCGCATCGGGAGTTGAGGTTAGGGAGTGTGCGCGACACACACACACATGGATCATCTCACGAAGATTGTACTCCGTCTGCTCCGTTTTTCTTTACGGGCGCGCCGCTATAACACCTCTGTAATATTCGTTGCACGTTTACTCCGCTGATGCTACCACGGTCGGAAGCAGTCAGCAGACCTCCCGTCCGTTAATTCATGTTTCTTGCTGGCTCCGGCCCTCTCGCCGTATATTTGTCTAATAAATGTTTATACGCTGAGAATTATTAAACTGAATTAATATGTTTACATCGTCCGCGCCCATCAGCTGTAGCTCACCCTATGATGCGAGATCATTATTTCAGAGCTTGGCAGCATCGCGTCTTTGCGCTTTTATCTTTCCTGTGCTTTGGCATATCTTTATATATATATATATATATATATATATATATATATATATATATATATATATATATATTATATATATATATTAAATGCTGTCGTTAACGTGGACTCGGGGTTGCATTAATGCGGCCCGCAGCGCGTGGACCTCCTGTATCAATGGCCACTTTCAAACGAGGGGAGTTTGTAGTGAACAATGCCTTGGCGCGCACACACACACACAGGTGCGCGCGTATATATATATATATATATAGTAAGTTACCACGCATCTCTCCGTTTTTAGTGTATATATATGATGAACGTTTACTGCCGCAGCTGCAGTTATAGATATACAATTATACATAGTCGCGCGCGCTTGAGCATACGGTGACGGACGGGGAAGAGAGAGGAAAACAGTGTAGCCTAGCACACATTCCTACCATTCCACGATCGTACTTTGACCTATAAACGATTCATATTTTACTCATTTTTTCCCTTACTCCTTCAAATAATACCTCACTTTCGATTTCTTGTATATATATATATATATATATATATATATATATATATATATATATATATATATATATATATATGCTGGGATGTACGTAACGCCTACCTAAGAGTGTATGAGTTATAATATGTTGCGCATAGAGACAAGAAAGTCGTCGTGTAAATGTGGGTGAGTCGGTGACTCGGTGAGTGTTGCTCGCGCTATACGATTGCGCGACAGCGTACACGAGAAAGAGAAAGAGAGACCGTCATCGTCTTTGTCGTCCCCCTCTCATCTTGTCTCTCCTAGACACACAACGCTATAACCTTGCGCGATATTTTTCATCTCTATCGCAAATGAAGTTTTTTTCCGTCGTTACAGATGCGACATTCGTGCTTGCACCAGCTTGCACATGCATTATTTCTCTCTCTCTCTCTCTCTCTCTCTCTCTCTCTCTCTCTCTCTCTCTCTCTCTCTCTCTCTCTCTCTCTCTCTCTGTCACCATTCCAACTATACAACTATATATGTATATATAATAACTGGAATTCTCGTTCGCTCGGACTTTAGCTCCTCCTCGTGTCCTTCGACTAACTTGCAGGCATTTGCATGTATATACCTATATACATGAAGCTTTTATAGAAACCTCGTTTACAGAGAGATAGAAAGAGTCCAAAAAATGCATCAGGCGGTTATAAATTTATTCATAATCATTATATATTTTAATTCTCAAAAATCTTCCAGATATGGTTCTGTTGTCTTATTTCTTTAAATTAGGTCTATACTGCAGCAGCGTGGGTTTTATCGATTTTATTTTGAGGTATAGTGTACACTCACGCATGGTTTTCGTGTTATTATGTACCTATACGCGATAATATCCTGTTCGATGCTTCTCGCTATGCAAGTACAAACTTTCTTCCTCGCACGGATCAAGGGAAAGAAGGGAAATCTGTACTATGTATGATGTGCGCCTGCGCGTTCAGGTCGTTATATGTACACACACACACAAGCACTCACGCGCAAACACGCAAGCACACACACGCGCGCACGCGCATACACATAAACACACACACACACACACACACACACACACATATATAGTTTTCGGTGCGGGTAGAAGAGAACGGAAGCTCCGCGGAAGTGCAGAGAATGAAGGTCAGTGGGGTACTAGTGGATTTTTCGAAGCGTTGCTGCTGCTGCGCATTGAGTGAGCGAGGCGGCAATAGAGCTTTTTGCCAGTGTCAGCCGCTATATATATATATATATATATATATATATATATATATATATATATATATATATATAAGCTTAGACGCTGTATCCGTGGATCCATAATATACTGTATGGATTGCATGCGAATTGCACCGAATCGAACTTTTTATTGACTCGGTTATATATATATATATATATATATATATATATATATATATATATATATATATATATATTACAACTGCGGCGCTCGCTCACTTTCAACTGGAAGATAATATATTATATAGTATTAATTGCTTCTGTGCTTTGATTATCAAAAGCATGGTTCTCATTTTACTTGCTGCCGTGGTCATGAATGTAATGTCTGAGAAGCTTTAAAGAGATAGGAGACAACGTTTTTGTTTATTGTTTATTCATTTTGCAATATTATACAGTAATATACTGATTCCCATACCCGTATTCGTGCGAGATTCAATATGATTTAGTTTAAATTTAACCCATTGCGAGGCGCATAAAAAATAAGTATATTTTAATGCATTTTTTCCTAATTCTATTGGACAGGACACATTGCAAGTAATGAACTGTACCAGAATTATTGTCTTTTATTATTTTTCAGTTATATGAGAAGATATTAAAATCCACAGCCATATATCGATTATTCTTTTTAAACCAAGGTTTTTTACATCAGTAGCAATTTAATGGTACTTAAAATTTGCAGCAAGTTAAATGTACTTATTGCGTTTATTTAAAGTGAAATAGAATTTTTCAGTGTTATTGATTAAATAAGCCAAGCATGGGAAAAGGAAAAGCTGTTGTCTTCATTGAAAAATCCATTTTCCAATAAATGACTAGCTTCGTACGTTTCAGGAAAATCCTGATAAGAACTGCGATATTGATTATTTTTATTATAGACATAAACTAATTTATATATATATATATATATATATATATATATATATATATATATATTCTATATATATTCATTCATACATACATACATACATACATTTGCGTTCTATTCGTAAAAAAGTTATTTTCGTAAAATAATAAGAAAGGGCATGTCATTTGCAGAATATTATTTTTTATTTTGTACTTCTGATATATTATCGAATTATTGTCAAAATATTCTTTAAATAAAATTGTCCCGGTTATTGTATTCATTAGGGAGATTTCAGCGCACCGATCTGTATCAATGAGGGGTCTTCAAAGGGTGGGGAGATCTTAGCTTTATTAGAAATTTAGATCATTTTGACTACGTATTCTTTTTTCCTTTTTCTGTAAAATAATCTCTTTGAAAAATGCTATAAAAGCCTACTTTTTAAACCTAAACATTATTATACATAAGTTTCGTGTAAATCAGACGATTTTGCTAACCCTTTTTTTAACAATTAATTCGAGAACATTTTCTCCTCTTTTTACCAATAAAAATATTTTTTTATGTGCATATTTGTAGATTTTGTTTTTGCATAATCTATCAGTTTATAGACTGAAATTTTAACTATTTGTATTAATTACTACATTAATGCTTGTTAAACCGCAAAAAACTTATCGTATATTAAAGTATTGTTATCTTAGTTATTAAATTTAATTCATAATATAGCTTATGACTTACTATTTTGATTTATGTGTATTAGTTATATATGTTGCTGACGGTATAAACATAAAATTTGACATAAAATAAATGGAAATAACATAACATTGTGTAATTATAGTTCAAGATCAGTGAATATTGGTAAATTATTGTATTATTTTTATTTTCAATTAAAAAAAAATCTAAATTTTCTGCAGGTATCCTATAATATTGTTATTTTAGATAATAGCAGTAATTAATAACTTTTAAAATTTTTTATAAACATCTCGAGTTTATACATAAATACAGATTTTTTAATAACGTCGAATGAAACAAAATGAAAACTTCTATTCTTAACTCGGTAGAATCCGTGATAAAAATAAACGCATTTATATATTATATATACAATTCAAATTTTCGTTTCTATATAAATGTACTCAAATCGTAAACACGCCGTGCAATCGATGCAACTATTTTATTTTGCCTTTTTCTTTGTTAACAAATGAAGAAAAAAAAGCTCGCCCGAAGGTTCCATTTTATGTTTCACTCTCCATGTATTCGAAACGAATTACCATTGAAATAATTACATATAACGTATAGAACTTCCTGTTATGATCCCCTGACAGTGAAGTGTCCTACTATTCTTATGTCGTAATCCCTAGTAATTTCAGATGTGGACGCAATCGTGTACACCTAGTTACGTTACAGTCATTGACGTGAAACTTCGTTCTCTCTTACGACTTTCTCTAAACGTAAAACTCGGAAAGAAAATGAAAAGCATTATATGGAATTCTGAAACTACCAATGCCTTCTCGGAGTTTCACTTTATTTCGTATGGGTTTGGGAAAATATAAATAATTTTTTGCTGAATCATTTTTTTAACGTATACATATCTAATTTTAGAAGTTAAAACAATATGCATTTGGATTGTCGTAAAATAGAGATTTTGTAAATTATGTAATGCAAAACGCTGCGAAGTTTGAATAAAAATATTAACCATTCTGTGTTCATTTTGTGAAAATTTTTTTCTTCAAACTTTAGTCATCTCAAAAAGTTGAATGAATAATTCGATTTCCAGTTAAAATATTCATAAAATATTTTAAAAGCTTCGTAGTTTAAAAATTTTTCGAATTCTCATCTCAAATAAGTATCCACATGATTTGTAAAAATGCATACTATTAGATATTCTAACGAATGGACTTGTAATTTCGTTTCATATAAAACTGTAATTTTGTAGACGTAAAGCACAAATAACCATAATCGTATTCTGGAAGCATATAACAACAAGTCAATACCTTGTTGCTGTATTTTCTGTCGCCGTGTACTAAAATTTGAAGGTGAACTTGCTCAAAAAAGCGTAAATACAAAAAAAAATTAGACGAGAACACACACTCGTGTTGGATTGTTGGTTGACTTAATTTATGAGAAATAAAATGGTATATTTTCTTGTATTAATTCTTTTAGGTTATATGGAAAATTGAATTACCGCAAATCATTAAAGTCTACTAAATAGTACTTTATTGATTTATTTCTAATTATTGATTCATGCGTTTCTTTTTGAGATAAAAAGTAATTATTTATCAGTATCGTATATTTTCGTACTCCGTTTATATAATTGTGAGCGTTTTTCGAAAATATATATACAAAATACTTTTGTTATACATATAATCCTGATATATATGTACTTTCTGTTTTCATAAATATCATTCGATGCTCTCATACTAAAGTTGAAAGTGTACTTACGAATTAGTGCGTATATCTATTTATATTCAATGAAATCGCGTCAACTTACTGAATAAACTAAAATTCCATTTGTTAGTTTAGTTATTTAATGCGTCTAATGAAATATCAGAATCCAGAACAGGGAATATTTTTTTCGAGTAAACACTGTTACCTATATCGAATCATGCAATATTGCCGTTACTTGCTCGATGGAAAAGGTGTGCGAAGCAATTGAATTATCTCCGTGCAATTGCGTTTTAAAACTACAGCATATTCCACAAAACTGGACGAATAACTCGCTTATACGTCCCCCTATACAGCTTTTAGTTTTTACTTTAGCATTTATTTTTAACCTTTCGGAAGGAACGAGCCATGCACGCATTCTTACGTGATTTTAGCGCGCGCGGGAATATTATAAAAATTGTAAAATCGACGGTTTTACAAGAGAAAAAGAAACCCAAGGCTAAATGTGGAAATAGTTATTAACGCTCACTTAATCTAGACTGTAAATATTTGTCGGTATATCCATATCATGATTCTAATTGCACAAAGAAGAATGCGCCGATTTATATAGTTATATCGCTAAGGATTTAGAAATATGTATATATAAGAAATGTAAAATTGTCCACAATATTTTTAGAACCTTATAGAAGAAATTGAATCGTATATACTTACATTAAGAGACACGTTTTTTTTTAGAAAATACTAAAAATACAAATATTAATGTTATGCCCCTAGAGCGGAAAGTTGATTATACAGTTGATGAAAGACACGATGTGCCATTAAAAAATTTAAAGCAACTATTTAATCTTATTAATTACAGGTCTTCTTATACATGTTGTCTTATACAAGTAGAAAACTAAGTCCCTTGGCGTTTAATTTGAATCTTAATTTATTTATAATTTTACTGAAAGCTGTTAGCGTTAATCATGTCTCTTTGTAGTAAATTAATTTTATTTAATTTTTATTTAATGTTAATGGTATAATAATCGACATAAAATATTGTTTAACATGAATAATTTCATGTACATCCCAGGAGGGTATATATTCTAAACTTTTTTTTTTTAATGATACAACTGTTACAAGCGTCTAGATCTTTAGAATGTCTACCAACCTCTGCATGATAACTACACAATTCTGGACATTGTATCTTTAAAACTTAAAAAAAAAAAATACATAACTTTACTTATTATTTGTTCGCCTTTCTCTTTTACAAAGACTGTAACATGCATAATAAAATTAAGCCACCAATCACGAAACTACTCGTTTGAAAAAAAGAAAATTCGTAAATTTTTGAGAATTTCTGCCAGTAACTTCTCGGAAGCTTCTTTTAATTTTTTCTGCCAGGCAAGATTACGTATAGTGAATCTACAGTTTTTCTTTGTATCTCTATAGTCGAAAAGACAATCATTATGATAAATTTACATTGTTTATTTCTGAAAAAAAGTAATGGACCTTTTTTACCATTTGCATGCAATGAATTTCCTCCTCCATAAGAAATTAATTAAGTTAATTATATATTATAAATCAATTAACTTATATCAAATAAAAATATTTTGGAACATTGTAGTGACGGCTAATATAGAAATGTGCATTCCAATTGAAATTTCATAAATAGACGTCTAAGTTAAAAGTACAAATTTTATAAGAACATTATTATTTATTCCGATATTGTTCGTATTGATAACAATATTTTTTAAACACAGTATAGTCGGACCGCAAAGTAGCACGCGTGTACAGATCACAATCATATTAAAATGAAAAAAAAATTTTTTATGAAAGGAAATATATATATATATAGTTCAATTAATTATAATTTTACATTATACCACGATTATATTCCGTATAATTTGAAATAGTTTCTTTGGGTTATTCCCGACCGTCGTAAAATTAGTTAACGACAAATTGAACCTTAAGTGAAAGAAATGTAGTTCATCATATACCAGAAATTTCTTCCTCTCTCCTTCTCTCTCTCTCTCTCTCTCTCTCTCTCTCTCTCTATATATATATATATATATATATATATATATATATATATATATATATATCTCGGCATCTCTCAGTGTATAGCTGTCACGTACAGTGTCGCATCTTTGCTTTCCGTCACGTACTTTCTCTCTGTAGCTAGTAAAAAAGTCGTCCCAGCGCGTATATATGTCTATATGTATGTGTGTATGTGTATATATATATATATATATATATATATATATATATATATATACACCGCTCTCTCAAATGAGTGTTACGACAGAAAGGGACACCGAGCTCCAAGCCGCATACCTTAGAAATAAAAGAAAGGAAGGGAGGAAAGCAGAAAGAGAGAGAGAGAGAGAGAGAGGGACAGAGAGTTCCATTGGGCGTCTGTTTTGAATATGACGTCGGCGCCCGCGTATGTTTTCGCATGCGCACGAGTGGGCGTGCAGATGCGCTTAATCTCTCCTTCTCTTTATCTCTTCCTTTTCTTCTATGAACGTGTTTGCGGTAGCTACCAGGTGATGACGTGCACTGCATATTTTACCCAAAGGAATTTGTTCTCCTTCTACATCTCTTTAAACCTTAACTTATTTAATATATATGTCTTTTTAGCTTAGCTTCTACTATATATAGATAGGTGCGTATACGCATATGGAGAATACGAGATTGAAATTCGTTGCTTCTTTCATTTATCGTTCGCGCAAATTTTGTCAACGTGCCCGGGCTACGATATATTGAAGCGCGGCCAAATTATTATCTATTATTATACGAAAAGGATACCTTTTAAGCATTGTCCCGCATTCAGAGGACCCCTTCGTTCCAAATGCCTTGGCATAATGAAACTGTTACAGTTGTGGGACTACCTACGTCGGGTTGCAAGATCTTTAATTTTCCTGCTTTCTGCGATGGAGAGCGTGCGCGATAGCGGTGGTATAGTTTCCTAAAAGCGGGGAATAATCATTGTGGTCGTTTGGCGGTGAAAGGCTGTGGTCTGCAGGATGTCCGCCAAAGTTTCTTTTTTTCACTTTTGTTTATGAAACCAAAAATCTCTGAAATATTCGTACGGCTGGATAGTCGCAATTTTTACATCGATTCAAGAGTACGAGTGTAGTTGGATTTCACTTTTTAGTAGCAGAAGGAAGAATATAGTTCAATTTTCCTGAATCAATCGTTAATGTGGAAGGGTATTTCTGATTTTGCTTCGATTTTCAATCAATTTTTAACTAATATTTATTAAATCAAGATTATAGTGCGAAATTTCACGTCGAGTTCTTACTCCTTTACCTGCTTGACGTCTAAAATAAAAATGCATAAAACAATTATTTTTTAAACATATTATTCATCTCATTAAAAAACTGATTAATAGTCAATAATCACTGTTAATCTATTAATTACAATGATAATTTAATTTTTATATTATAAAAATAAGTTTATTATAGTATTTACTTTTAACGAGGTTAAATTTTTTATGTATAACGATAAAATTTAGGAATTTACTCATTTTAGATAATGATACCATAGTCATTATATGACTTTTTAGTTGTATGTCGAAAGTTAAAAATTGTAACTTACTCGCTAAATTATCATTTACTTGAATTGTAATAGATACTTAATAATGAAAACGTATAAAATATTTATGAATCAATAAAATAGTCGCTTTATTTCAATGACTTCCTTATGATAAATTTCTTACAATCATAGTCATAATTTAAAGCATCCGAAAATGGTTATTTGAAGTATATAAGAAATTCTCTGTTAATTTAATCAAAATTTTTATTATTATTTATTCAGTAAACCATTAGTCTTGTATAATTATTACGTAGCATGAGAGTATCTGAATGAGTTAAATTTTTTTTTTGTACGAAATACCAAATGAATGCTATAATAATTAATCAAATAATTTAGCTGAAGCTAATAGAGAAATCATAATATTTTATAATTTTTTGAAGTTTTGAAATTTTTATCAATACTAAAAGAAAATTTCATTAGAAAAAAAAATTCATCTATAACTAGTATACATTCCACCAAAATTGTTTTTTAAGCATGAATTCAAATTTAAGTACGCGATAATATATTATATGATTTGCTTCCTATACAATAAACTATATTGAAACTGTGTATATAAAAAAGTTGTTAATTTTTAATATAAATTTTAGCTAATTAAGTGTGTGCAAATTTGACTATTGAAATATTATTTTGTTATACACATTTAAAATGTAATATATTCTATCACAATCAAGTGATTTACGTATGTAAAATAATTAATAGATCATACTTTCTTTTCATTCTTAATTTGGGTCGCCGTCAGCTTTACTGCCGAGTCCCAGACACTGTCCACTGTTTCCTCTACATTAGAAATGCTTGGGAAGTGTAGTCCAATTAGATGGATAATTATTTCTTCGTTTGTTTTATCAAACTCCGATGTTCATAGCTTAAAGATCCTTCGAGTTACAGATTACTCGAGTTCAGTTGCTTCCGCCCCTTTTTCCAGTTCTCCATACAATTTAGCCTAATATTTTTCGGTCAATCTTCGTCATTCCATTTCTGTACTCATTCCTGACTATCTTACAAGCCGCCTTATGGACATTCAGTCTAGTTTTTGAGGCTATTGTGGTTTTTTGTCTAGTGTATTTTCCAAGTTTGTCCAATCTAGAATTTTACTGGAACTCTATGCATATCTGTGGGTTTTTATCAAATTCGCTATTTGTTCGTTATCTATGATCGTAGATTTAATTCGTTTCTGTAACTATATGATCCGGCAGCATTTTATCGGAGGTATTCCAACCGTTAATGGAATTTTATTTAGAGGATTCTTTAAACTGTCATAATGATCACACGCTTACCAAATCTCTTTAATATAGTCACTAACATTGCAAGATCCTAGTACTCGATCTCCTAATGGGATGTTATACCCCTTATTAGAATACAATTATACAATACAATTATACAATTATACAAACATAAAAATAATACAATCCACTATATTTGACTCTGATTTAATTCTGAACAAAAGTATATAGACTAATGGAGCTAAATGGAGTATTGTAAAGAACATGGAACTTTGGAAAAATCCTACTCCAACAATCTTACAATAAATTAATAATCAAATGTTTGATGGCAAAGAAAAACGATCAAAATAACTCTTGCTGTAGGAAAATTCGGAGTAGTATATGAGCGAGTAGCTAAAAAGTAATGGCGTTCATTAGAATATAATTCAATTTGAAGAACGATCCAGTTGCAAATATAGTGACATGCCGAGCCAAAAAACTGAGTATTTACCGCTCAGAACAGTGTGAGAGAGACAGAGAGAGAAAGGGAGGAGGGTCTGAAAGAGAATGTGAGAGAGAAATCCCAGTTGAGGTAATTGCCGAGAAAAATTAGTAGACAGTAAAAATTTTTTATCTTGATACTATATTACGTTCATTAGGAATTTCGTTATAAGTTATGACAATCAGAGCTCTCTTCGGTACTGCAACGTATTGAGAAATATGTTTTTAAAGTTGGAACTGTATAAACGCAGCCCCTATGCCGTACTATTTTGACAGTAAAATATGCGTTAAATAAATGTTAGTTTAACAATTTTAACAGACTTGAAAAAGTAATGCGATCAGTAAATTTTGTTATCTGTACGAATGTATATTTATTTTTCTGATTTGTTCCAATCGACAGCAATAAAATACAAAATATAAATTTTGAACTACATTAAATTATTACATATTTTGAACTTAATGAAAGCGTGTAAATAATATAAAAGAAGTTAATATTAATTCGAGATCCTACTTGATACGGTACGCAACGTGGCAACTTCTTAAAAAAAAGGAGAAAGACAAGCAGTCTGATGCTGTTTGCCTGATCAAAAGGTGTCTCTTCTAAAAGATTCGAAAGCGGTAGGCTATAATTAAATCGGGGTAGATTCATGCATACGCCTGCAATGCTCGTCTTGCACGCAAATGTGAGTTTTCCGCTTTTGCAAGAGTGGCGCGTAATTTGCAGGGTTAGGGCGAAAAATATGTCGCCGCAAAGGAAACGGATAAAGTTGACGACGAACGGCAACTACGGGACGCCGCCCATTCCTCGTATACCCGTAGGGGCGACGAAACCATGGGTCAGGGTCGCTGACGTCGAGCCAGCAGTAGCGACGCAGCACTAGCCGAGAATTTACCCTTGGGTTAGGTGCAGCTGTACGTGGCCGGCGCGGGTATATCCGTCGTTCGTTTCTTGGCCGGCTCGCCGCCGCTGCCGTCAAACAGCTGTTTGCTCGCGTTTGACGTCTTGGCAATTTCCTGAATGCTCGCTGATAGGTGCTCAACGAACGAGAGAGAGAGAGAGAGAGAGAGAGAGAGAGAGAGAGAGAGAGAGAGAGAGAGAGAGAGGAGGGAGGGAGAGAGAGAGCCCTCGGGACACAAACAGATTACAAATGTGTCTATATGGGTACCAGCACCACACGCAGAAAAGACTTGTTTCTCTAGTTACCACGGAATTCCTCCATTTCATCGTGGTTGGCAGATGCGCGCATGACACGCACAAAAGCGAAGGAGGTTATAGTGCAAAAAGGTGGATGTAACAATTTGCTTGTTCTCTCTCTCTCTCTCTCTCTCTCTCTCTCTCTCGCTCCCTCGTCCATGCCCTCTCGTTCTGTTTCGTCGACTTTTAGTTATTTATTTAAGCGAACCAAGGTAATTTTTATTTCGATTTTTTGGCCCCAGTGGTAATTTTTATAATTTATTCGAACAGGCGTTTTCTCTCATTGGAATAGAATTGGATTGGAGAAAAACAAATGAATAGAACGAATTTTGATAGAATTCGAATAGTTACAATCGAGCATTTATGTAAAATTTGTTAGAAAGTTAAGTAGGTCAAAATTTTGCGAGATTCACACCTCGCTAGCCTGCTTGTTTTTGGCTGGTTAGCGTGTTATCAAAGCTTGCGCAGAAGAGGGTTGCAGGAGATGGGATGGAGGGCGTGGGCGACGTTGCGTGTTTTTTTGACACATTATATATAAAACCTTTGCGCCAGTCATAAAAATGGGCAATTCATTTATATCTGTACCGATTAATCGAAACATATTCACGGTCCTTCGATCTATATGAAATGTTGAACATTCCATCACAGCATAATTCATGAGAGAATGCCACAAAAAAGTGCACATTCGCAAGAAACGAATGTTTCGCAAGACTTATGACAATAATAATCATTATTTATATTATGGAATTTATATTCGATTTTAGCTGGTAAAGAATTCTTTCCTTGAAATGAAGTTTCGCGCAGCGCTCGAGCATTAATATGTTTTAGAAGTGAAAGTTCAAAGTGTATCGAACCGTTATTGACACACATTAAATACCGTAAAAAGCTTCTCTCGTGCCGCTCATACAATTATATTACATCGATAGTCTCTGTTCGCTGTGTGATGGAAAACTCGTTTAAAACTCGCTTCGATCTATAACGAAGTTCTCTTTAATATAAAACAATATATTGCGCAAGTTTACTGTACATTTTTCGACGTTGCACAATATGCATTATTATTCGCACGACGCAAGTCGATGGTGGCAGGTTGAATCTGGTTAAATTTAAATTGTTCACTAAAACATTCTATGCATCTATGTTTGTTTATATTATACATATATTTATTTGTGTTGTAGAGCGTATCAAGCGTTCCGTGCAGTAAAAACAACGCACTGATTATAAATAAACAATATTTAAATATATTTATGCAGTAAAACAAAATAGAATAATAAAAACCTTGAACATTAAAGTATTATCTTAATTGTAATAAATGACAATAGAACATAGAATGTGTTGTTCTAAATAAAACTATAAAATTTACTTAGTCTCTGCAATAAAATTCATATATGGCGGTCTCGTGCACCAGTTTACAGGATTCAAGAATACCGTAAATACTGATAAGATTAAACTATTTTTAAGCCCTGAGCACAGCGAAATAACGCGCCTTGAACAAATTATTGTTCGACAAGTCGGAATATAATATAGCCTAGTTTTATAAACGAACATATAGTAATAAATAAGACGCTAACAAACCTCACTGTATCTAGATAATGCTCCTACGGCCCTAAAGTATCCACGTTGGCTCGCCTAATCGATTCTTAATGATATTGTTGCACCAAGGTCAATTTATTTAAAGAATAAAAAGGCTCTTGAGACGTTAGCGTGCTTTTTTTTAGATCGGTGTTGCCCACGCGCCCGGGTTGATAATAATGCCGACGACGAACAGAGTGCCAAATCGTGTTTATATACTTTTCATCGGCGCTACGAGGAGGATAGGTTAACGCGGGAGCTTTTCGATAAAACCACAAGAGTAGACTTTAGCAATCCACATATTGTGCTTGTTTCGCGCACGCAGTCATGACGTATACGATTGAAAATCCAATCATACGCACGACAATTATATACCGTAATTGTATGTGAATGCGCGCACGCGCGTACTTCTAATAATTATGGCATTAAAAAAAAGCGATAAAAAACGTTATACGAAAATAGAACTATACAAATTTAATACTGCAATAAATAGGATTACGTAACCATATTTACATAAATCTGTTATTTATATCTAGAAACGTGAGAAATACTAGTTTATAAGCCATAGATCATAATGACAGCATTACACGTCATTTGCATTCTCCAATTATATACTATTAAGAAAAATTTTTTGTTTTATTATAATATAAAATTGGAAAAATGAGTTAGTTATTCTTTCATTCTTTTTAAAAGTTTACTCTTGTTATTATGACAGCATTGAAAATTCTTTATATCTAATTAATAACTTCTCAGCATTTTTGTTATTTAACATTCTTTTGTTCCTACTAAGAGCTGCAATTTTTTATTATAATTTCTTTACTATGTAGAAAGGTATTATGGATCTATGTTAGAATGTGCATTGGTCGTCTCCATGAGCACGAGATTTAGTTAATTAGTTATTTAGTTTTAATTAATATCATTTTTCGTATAACATGAGTAAAGATTGTAAAGGAAATTAAAAAAAAGAATAATAATTCTTATTACATAATTATTTGATTTCTATTTCTCATAAAAAGTGCAAAGAGTACTTTTTTATATCACCTTGAATTTTCTGATTGGCAATAGTCCAGTTAAAATAATTTTTTAATAACTTGCGCCCAAATACTATATTAAATTTCACGTAAAAAAAAATTTTAATGAATTTGTGAAATATTTACGAAATATTGAAATTGGCTCAACAGTGAAGCCCGCATTGGATTCTTTTTTCATCTCTGTTCGAC
Source organism: Sycobia sp. Sy_11 (assembly GCA_018907035.1). NCBI lineage: Eukaryota > Metazoa > Arthropoda > Insecta > Hymenoptera > Epichrysomallidae > Sycobia > Sycobia sp. Sy_11. Next base: position 2,456,495 of record JACCIC010000022.1, on the reverse strand, counting down.
TTTAGAAATTTGAGCAACCGCCATGATGATGCAGCTACAACAACAATATTTTTTATCTGTTTCAATATAAGTACAACAATCATTAGGACAATAAGATACCATTGGGTGAAAAAACACGCATCATAACTTAATATACATACGGATTTTGTACCTCGAGCGACACTGAGTCGAAAGTACGTTCTGTGCTATATCGCGAGGTGTATCGATTTGCAGTAGCATGTACCAGTTGTTTTGACGTGCAATTGTATTTTATTGACATAATGGTCACGCGACTTATATCGAAATAGGCAAACTTTTCTGTGATATACTGACATCATCGTCGCACGTAAAGAGGTTTCAATGCAACATTAACTTTTAAGCTATGCATAAAAAAATTATTGTAAAATAAACAAGCATAATTCAAGAAACTGTCAAATGAGTTTTTTATTTCACTATAAGATTATCATTTAAATGTCAAATTAAATAAGACTAAGATACTCGTCGGATAGTTTTTCTTTGGTACAACTTTTTATTTAGAAATGGATTCACCTTCTAGCGTTGTAATTATTTTATTATTTATGAAAGATATATTGGTAAACATCTGTACTCAAGCATGAGCCGAGTGAAAATCAAGAATTCATTTTACTTTGCGATCAATCCATACTAAAATGCTAATAGAATCCTTTTCATATAATAATTTTGAATATACAAAATTTAATTTTAACCTTTGTGGATTTTTTAGTGAAAGATATGAACATAAAATAGTTAAAATAAATGAAACTTAAATATATTTTTATCATTAGCTTTTCGAAATTCCTTACGTACTTTGTCTCTAAAAAAAGAAACAATACTAGACACACATCGATCCTCTTATATTGTTTTTACCATATTTGATATCGACTTTTACAAGTTCACAAAAATTATATACATTGGAACGTGTAGTACTGCTGATTGAAAATGTATTGCATATAACGGTAATTTAAATTATTAATAAAAAAATTAATATTTATATTTCATTCATCAGCTAAGCTTATGTAAAATCATATTGATTTCCCAAAAGATTTTCGTTTTTTAAATTACCATTTTAATATATCTAAAAGAAATGAAAGTATTCCAAAGAAGAAAAACAATTAATTTATATACATTCACAAACAATCAAATATCAATAAAACGAGAGAGATGCAACTAATGCAAGAAAAAAGCCATATAAATACCATAAACAATTTCCTCAAAAATTCCCTAAACAATTCTCCTCGTATTCATCACATTTATCACATTTTTTTCCAAAGATATAACGAAATATTATCTTTATATGCTTCAGGGGGAGATGGCACGTATCATCTTAAGGTTCTTGTGCCCGGAGTGGCTGCTGGCGCGATCATTGGCAAGGGAGGCGAAACGATCGCTCAGCTGCAAAAGGACACGGGAGCCAGGGTGAAAATGTCCAAATCGCACGACTTTTATCCAGGTAAGTTTAAAGTACATATTATTTTCGCCGCTTGAGATCATTGTGCGCGCAAATGGTTTAGAATTTGTCTCTCAAAGATTTTGGGATGGCTGTTATACGAGGAAATCCAAAGTAATTTGTAGGATTTGATGTTGCTAGAAAACGAAGTATTAGAATCATTCTTATTAACACCTGCTTGTCAAATTCAACTTGACAAAGATGAAATGTAAATAATATGCACAATCTATGCATAAATATGGCCGACGTATTGTTATTTTAACTTATTTTCATTTTCTAACTTCTTGTTGGTTTAATATTCAATCTTCTAATAATAATGGAATAATTCTTGGCAGTAACATAGTTGTATATAATTTATATTGATTTGCGAACATGTCACTAATAGTATTATAAGTACAGTTTGAAAACAAATATCCCTGGATTTTTTAATTTAATTGTTACACTTTTTGCGTTATAACTTTTTGGACTTTGAAGTTCACAAATTTTTTGATATATTATAAAATATATAAAAATAAATTTTTTGACATATTACATACTATATTATAAAATCTCATAATACATTGATAGGCTGAATCACCCGATTTGTTTATCAATTCTTTCGTTATGTTGATTCTGAAAACATTGATTTTGGTGCGCCAATGATTTGATTTTGGTTTTTTTACGAATCGTACTTTGGATTTAATCGTATATCATCGCGACAATCGTTCCTCTCTCTATCTCTCTCTCTCTCTCTCTCTCTCTCTCTCTCACCTTACCGAAACAATCGAGAACGAACATTCGCGTTTTATACCAGTGAAACGTTTGAATATTGTTTGAGCGCTCTTTTTTTAGGCACGACTGAACGCGTGTGTCTTATTACCGGTAGCGTTGAAGCTATTATGGCGGTGATGGACTTCATTATGGAAAAGATCCGCGAAAAGCCTGACCTCACGACGAAGACATCGGTAGACTTTGAGTCCGGAAAAGCGACCGCCGAAAGAGATAAACAGGTAATTGAATTCCCTTTCTTTTTATCTCGCCTTCTGTTTTTCAACTCGGCAGCTGAGTTTTAGCCTGTAAGAATTATTCAGTTCTTTTTAAGACAAATTTTATTTAAATGGATATTTTCTTGAAAGCGGCGGTAAAAAACATTTAAGCTAACTATATATGTAAATATTTTATAACTATACGAGAAACGGTTAAAACGAAATTCGCTCGAGTTTTCTCATCTCTATAGTTAAAATTTTGTTTGTAAAACTTTCACTTTCACGTAATTGTAAAAGATTTATGCTAATGCTAAATCGTTCTCTGCTTATTAAGGATTATTATTTCAGAAGCTACTCTCTCTCTCTCTCTCTCTCTCTCTCTCTCTCTCTCTCTCTCTCTCTCTCTCTCTCTCTCTCTCTCTCTCTCTCTCTCTCTCTCTTCTCTCTTTTCTTTGTGTGTGTGTGTGTGTGTGTGTGTGTGTGTGTGTGTGTGCGCGTTATTATATAATTACAATTATTATCAAACAAAATTTTTTCCATAAAATATCCATATATTATCGTGATATTTATAAAAATAATTACAATTGTTCATTTCAAAATATTCACGATTCAAAATCACGCGTGCCTAGGTATGTGTGTGTATTATGTGATATTACCATAGCGTTGTCTAGCTCGCTATATATATATATATATATATATATATATATATATATATATATATATATATATATATATATAAATTTACCAGAGCTACAAACGTCACCGCCTAACAGGATTAGTCAGCCCGTGTGTTTTAAGGATTCCTTTTTGTCAGATTATAAATATGATGCAATCGAAGCGTGAGCCAGAGGCGTTTCTCATATATAGATTTGCCAATTCGCAACTTGATCTCGCGTATCTTCCACGAGTTTTGTATACAAAGAACCCGAGTGCTTTTCGTTTAATTTTATATATGTATGTTCTACATGTAGAAAATTCGTTTCTAAGTGGAAAGCCCTCTATGAATGAGTGTCGGTCTCGCTTCAAAGTGTACAATAAGTGCAAGAGTAAGAAAGGAGACGAGATCACCCCAGTTACCGTCAGAATCTTTAACCCGGAATGTTGTAACTTCGGAGAATGGATAGCTAAGTTCTTCGCATTTTGTATTCTTCATCCTCCCCCCTCTTGCGCATTTCGGCAAAAAAACTTTTGAGAGAAGACGTCGAACGTTGCTGTCCATGTACAGACGCGTATCTATAATTTATATAGCGCATTACCATATACATATATCGCATAAAATAATTTCGTATAAAATTTATCGACTATGGCGAATTATGCTCGCAGTTAAAGAACACTTTGCACGCACTGCGCTATATGAACAGGTCCTATAATACGGAGCTCCGCTGTCGCTTGTGTACACGTTTCCTTGGCACGCGCGCAAAACTTGGCTTATATATATATAACTTGCACGTGCGCAAGCGTGTGGTAGCGTTCTATATATATATAATATTGCAGCCAGGGCTTGTTAGCAATGACCCAGTTAGAGGAGCGCTAGCGAGCGGCTTTATGCTGGCGGCGCGGCGGTGCGATCGCGCTTTATACACAAGCGAATTCATTGCGAATTCAAGCGTCCGCGATTCTCGCGCGATTTTAAGAAAATCTCATTGCGAGATTTTTCTCCTTATTCACACACACACACACACACACACACACACACACACACACACACACACACACACACACACACACACACACACACACACACACACACACACACACACACACACACACACACACACACACACACACACACACAAACGTTTCGCTTATATCTTATACCAAAACAATTTTTAGATTCTATTTCATTGGAATTCATTGCCTTCTCTCTAAATTCGTCCGAGCAATTTCTTACTCGGGACTATAGATTTCTGAGTGATTCCAATAGCCCGAAAGCCACCACACGAACTTGAATCAAAAATTATTATTTTTAGAGTCATAATATGACTATTTTGAAAAGAGTCGGATATTAATGAAAACGAGTCACATATTCTTCTAATTGTAAATAATTGAAGTTAAATTATTTATTTATTTAACAAATACTAAAATTTTAAATAGTTATAAATAGTCTTTATAAAATACTTTTTCTTTTTTATAATTTTTGCATATTTGTGTAGACAAAGTTGTTGCCTAATTTTCTAATTTTCTGAGCCTATACTACAAATTTATACAAGTTTATAAGTTTTTTTACCTATGGCATTCCATTTTTATATCTCACAACCATTACATAAGTATAGTTGTTCTTATACAAAATTAATACAAGTGCCTCTCGTTTTAATTATAAATAACATTAAAAATCAGTTGGTGTTTTTCTTATCATTTTATTATTAATTTTGTTGCTTATTTAGTTTCACTTTTTCCTCGTAATGTTTTAATTATGTTGAGACAAAATAGGTATCGATATACGCAAGTCAAAAATAGTATTTCCCGTTGTTAATTTCGTAATAAATCGAGATGCAGTTAAATATCTTTCGAAGTACATTCGACATTTTCTATGACCGGAATACGTTGGAGTTCGGTTGGATAAAAGTATCAATCATTCATAAAATTCGTTCGAAAAAATACGACTATTCGAATATACACACCACATTGGACAACCTTAATAGAGGATACACTTACCAGAGGTGGGGGGTGTTTTGACAACCCGAACATCCATGTTTACGTGTCGCTACGTTTACGTGTAGACTGTATCACGAGATAAATATAATAAACTTTCACATTCATGTATTCAAATACAATGGTTACTGTATTGTAAAAATGAATCAAATGCCGAGTAGTCAACCTTTCATTGCCAGTCTATGAGTTGGGCGCAATTTCATTTGCAAAACGGGCTAGGCACGGATTTGTGCGTTCCATGCGCTCGTTTACTTGTGTGCGTGTGTGTGTGCGCGCGCATGCGTATGCACGTAGTAGTAGCGTGACCGCTTTGCCATTCGCGCGCAGTCACGCGCACTCGATATGTCACGGACGCTTATAAGCGCTTTGATAAGATGTGATTTAATTGTCGAAGCCACATATACGAATGAACGAGGCGATGTCGGTTGAGGCGATCCTATTCTTAGCACCACTGTGTAATATCGATGGTGGGGAAATGCGATTTTGCACAAGTTGTTCGTATATAATAGACGTGAACGGCGCAATTTCCCTTTTCGCGAGAGTGCGTGTGCGCATGCGTATGCGGCATCGATGTGTGTATTATATGCACAACACGGAGAAAAATTTATAGTAAAAGCTGAAAGATTTTTCTGTAAAATATTTCACAATTTTAAAGAATGAGGAGATATACTTGACGTTCAACAAATTTCGCAAAATATTATAAGAAAATCGCAATTCCTTAAATATTGCAAAATTTTCTGTCAAATTTTATGATCCAGAAGAGTAATTTTAAATATTCTGATTTTTTCATTATTAATGTTCAAAATCTAATTTTTTCCCAATAAATATGTGAATAATAATAATAATAATAATAATAATAATAATAATAATAATAATAATAACAACAACAATAATTTAACGTTGATTTAGCAATCCAGAATCGATTGAAATAATAACTTATAGATTAACCAATCCTATTTAAGCACATATATCTAGGTATTACAATCATACATTTCATTTTATTATTTCTATATAATGCATTATTTATAACTTTCGAATCTTAAGACCTAGCACACTGGCATTACTACTCAAATACTATCGATACGGATATACATATTGCACCGCACATGGATACTTCTGATCAAATATTTCTTATGTACTGGTGAAAGTTTATTTGGCGCCATCTGTAGAAAAATTAGATCCATTTTAAAAGAAAAGAATTGTATTTATAATCGATGCTTTCAGGAAAATTAAATATAATGAATCAAAATTTTTTATTCAAAGTCTTGCCCATTGCCAGAAACTTCATCCTCTTCCATCTTTCTGTCAGTATAGAAATTTAGCGTTGAAAAACCGACATGTCTGTTGAGGCTATCCAAGAATCGATTCTATTTCATCTTCTTCATAAGAATGAAGGCACTGGTCAGTTAAACCATGTGCTATCGAACGGAATAAATGAAAATCGGAAGGGCCTAGTCAAATGAACACGGCGTGCGGGATTAGAAATTCTCATTGAAGCGTTTCCAAGTCGGTTTTCATTGGTTTTACAATATGAGGACAAACATTGTCCTGTAACAAACTCGCATTCTGGTGTATTTGTTTGTCTAGTGGTCGTTTTACGTTTAGGGCTCGATACGAGCTCATCAATTGTAGTCGATAGCGATACTTCGTGATAGTCTCATTATAAATTATACTCTACCGATCCTATCAAATATAGATTAGAAGTTCTGAACCACGAATATTTGGTTTTCTGGACAATTTTGATGATAGACGAGGTGAGCTCACGATTTTTACATTTTACATCGAACAATTAAAAATTCTTTGCTTTTTCCAAAAACTTATAATTGAAATCAAATTGATAGCTAGTAATTGACCGAAACGATAATTAGCTGAATTTTTTGTTCTTTTATCTTTAATCGTTGTTTAAAATCATTTAATACTGAATCTGTGCCGCTCTAAATCTTAAAAATATTTAAATGATAAGAAAAGAAAAATATCCATTTTTAAAGTTAAATAATAAAAGACAAGTTATAGTAATAAGCTATAATAAAAAATAAAGATAAGTTTAATTATAGTTGAAGATAATAAATAGTAAGAAAAGAAATAATATAAATTAGTACCACGCCTATATTCTAAAGATAAGGCTTTCCCATCTTTATATATATATATATATATATATATATATATATATATATATATATATATATATAACGAATAGGTCATAAATTAAATGCACAAGTTTTAAAATAAGTAACCTGGATGGAAATAAATTTACACTACAGTAAATCTTAATCTGATTAGAATATATACTGTTTATACATGAAATCGTATTCAGTCCCAAAACGTTACATTATTATAATATTTATACTTAATATATTGTAATATTTCGAATTATATACAAAAAGTACAATCCTCACCACCAAATCATGTACGTAAACAGGTGAAGATTCTGGTACCGAACAGCACGGCGGGCATGATAATCGGCAAAGCCGGCAACTACATTAAACAGATCAAAGAGGAGTCCGGTTCCTACGTGCAAATCTCTCAGAAGGCGAAGGATGTGTCGCTGCAGGAGCGCTGCATTACCGTGATCGGCGAGAAGGAGAACAATCGTAATGCCCTGCTGATGATCCTGGCTAAGGTCGCCGACGATCCCCAAAGCGGCACCTGCCTTAACGTCAGCTACGCGGACGTCAGTGGCCCAGTGGCCAATTACAATCCCACCGGCAGCCCGTACGCGCAGGCGCCGGCCGCGACACCGACCTATCCATCCACCGCCAGTATCAACACAGGTATATATATCGATGCCCCCTTCTCAGCCCCCTCTTTTATGTGCAGATCCGAGATGTTGAGATGTTTCGTAAATATGTGTATAGTATACAAATATTCGAGTCATTTTTACGACCAGTTTCCTATAAATAAGGAAGATTCAAGTTTTTCGAAATTAAAAAAAAATCACGTGTATTGATGTACATAACGCTGCGTCACATGACAGAACATTTGACAACAATTTTTGACAATATAACAATTTTTACACTTCAGAGTGGTGAAACAGGTTCTTTATTCTTGACGTGTATAAATCGTTCATTATTGCAAAAAGTCGTCGTCAAATGTTCTGCCATACTACGCCTGGATTGGTAAACTGTCTCGGGAGGTAAATGATTAACTTCCACATCAGTGATGAAATATACTATTATTGCAAAATATCTGAATTACAGGATCTACTTAGAAATCTAATTCATATATGTACTTTCAGGATACATTCATCTGTACATAATTCATAATATCATAAATAATCAACGGGTAGAATCGAGCAAATGTATATTATTGTACTACGTATGCATAATTTTATAAGCACTATATGGAATTCAATGAACAAACATGTTGCATTAAAGTAAACGGCGAATTTTCGATAATAATAATATTATCCTCAATTTCTCAGATGTAATAATGGTGGTGCATTAATGTGGTGTGCCATTGATGCTATTAATGATGGATCGAACCTTTATTAATTAACAAACTTAATAGTCAAGAAATTATTTTTTTAAAATATTAATAACATTTTAACGCATGACTACGTGCTTTGATACGTAGTTTAATTTAATGGGAATATTTTTCAAACCAAATAAGTTTTCAAATCAAGTTATTAAAATTTCCTAGAAATCTACTGTATAATGCTTATACACGATTTATGTTCTTAATATAATTTAGCGCGGACTAAATTTCAAGTATTATTATTATTCTTATTATTATTATTATAAGTAATACTAGTTATAACTATGAACAATCCAGTATTTAATTTGGTGTGGAAATTTGTTTCATAAAACTGTACAATATTAATTAAATATTTGTGTGCGAATAATAATTTATTTATTTATTTGAAAATATTAATGGAATGCCATTTACAGTGGTAAAATTTGAACATAAAAATTTTACTTTATACAATTAAAACGTTTGCAATTTTAAAATACTGTGACCTACTTTTTGGTTTTTTATTTTTTAAATTTTTATTTACTTAGCAGTATATTCATCGTATTTTTTATAAATAACATATTTATTTATCAATTATTTCAATATTACCGTTTACGTTGTAATTTAAATCATAGGTAGGCTAATTAAATATAGTAATGTTAAATATATACGTTAATAAAAATTCAAAACTCTTATGTCGATTGTTTTTTAAGAAATTAATGAATATTTTTATTGGCTTTATAGTCTTATTATAATGACAGTCAAACTGTTCTTATGCCTAATCATTGCTCCAGTCACTAAAGTAGAACTAGAGATTGCTCGATAAGTCGTATTCAGATTTCTAGGGTATGGAGAGATAAGTTTTTGGAGGAAATCTTTAGATCATAATTCGTTTTCTAACTTATTATTCTCTCACGATAGTTACGATCACAATAATTATGAAATTTCAGATTCTACGGGGTTGATTATAAACAAGGACAGTGTGGTTATTATTATAATACGACTATAAGACCAATAAAAGTATTTATTATGTTCTATAGATTAATTTTATGTACATTATTTCTTTAAATGCATTTGTCAAATAAATGAAGTTAATAATTATTTTAATAAAATTATTCATTAGTAGTCGTGGATTGAAATTAAGAATGAAAAAAATAATAATAAACTACGAATATTTTCAATTCAATACGCGTTCTAAAATTTTGCCCAACAGTAATTCTTTTAACAATAAAATCAATTTATTAATAAATCGATAAAATTAATAAATAAAATAAGACTTTTGAAAATTTGGAACTATGTTTAAATTAATGACAGTGCTCGTTACGCGTTCGTAAAAATTATGCTTTTCACGTTATACCATGTGTAAAGTATAATACTCTCGCCAACTTGTTAATAACACGTTATCTCTCACTATCATCCATTATCGTCCACTATCATCTTACGTTGAATTTACTTCAGTTCTCTCATAATGACATTCATCACGTGAGTGACACCACCCCCCGGAAGCTGCCACCATAGACTAATGATTTTCTTCTCTGTTCCAAGCAGTAAGCATCTTGAACGGAGCGGGTCTCAGTCTGAATCTAAATCTGAGCACGGCTCTCTCTGCAGCCGGGACGACACCCGGGATCACCACGCAGCTCCTCGAGCACATAAAGCTCACCCTACGCACGACGGGCTTTACCGACTCTGTGGTTACAGAGATTCTCGCTGCCATCGCCACCCTGGTGAAGTACAATCTCCTCAACATGGGCCTCGGCATGCCCTCGTCCATGACCTACCTTGGCAACGCCATGGAGTCTCAGACGACGGTGCCCAACGGCTCCAACAACAACGGCGGTGTCTTCGGGCCGATCGGCACGGTGCCGACCCTGGGCTCGACCTCGCCCACGCCCCGGACCGCCCTCGACCGCTACGAGCCGTTCGTCGACCCGTTCCGGCAGAACACCAGCGCCGCCGCGGCCGCGGCTGCCGCTATCAATCTCAACAACAATTCGTTCGGTCTCGGCACGAACCAGTTGTCACTCGTAAGTAAGAGCCCCACGGCCGGCCAGGTCGACGCCGCGACCGCCGCAGCCGGCATCAAGGAGGGCAAGAAAGACATTGAGATTGCAGAGGTTATAGTGGGAGCAATATTGGGACCCGGCGGTCGGAATCTTATTGAGATACAGCACCTGAGCGGCGCGAACATACAGATCTCGAAGAAGGGCATCTTCGCCCCCGGTACCAGAAATCGCATCGTCACTATCACGGGCTACCCCGACGCTATAAGAACGGCTCATTATCTGATCGAGCACAGGATCAGCGAGGAAGAGACGAAGCGAGCGCGCCAAAATACCATTACCGGAATGATTCATTGATCGGGCTCGGCATTCGTTCAGGCTCAGGGCTGGCTGCTCGTCTGAGAGGCTTGTTTCTCTCTCTTTCTCTTTTTTTTTTGTTTGTTTTTTTTTTTTTCACGGGAAAACGGGAGAGCGACCCGCGCGTCGGATTAACCGGGTGTGAGAGGAGTAGTCGATTGCCGGGCGGTTCAGCCGTTAAATTCGACGCGCGGTCTCGCGACAACGCGTACAATCAATAAATTGACAGTGAGTCATACCGTAAGATAGCCAGTTCGCCTTTCCGAGCTGTAAACCGGGGTAATAGTACGCGCATAAAACTCTCGAACGAGTGACCAGCCTCCCCGTCATTTGTTAAAACTACCATATTGTCACCGTAACCATAAACACTCTGTTCACGTAGCTTCGTTTTTATCCTCTCTCCCTCCTAGTATACGAGTTGCATTGCGCATCAGTACGCAAATTAGGAAAAAATTTTATTAATGAAAGATAAGAGGAACTCTTCCTTTACACGTTTTATCCTCGACGATTCTCTCGGGAGAATCCGAAAGCTCACTATCACGACATCGACGAGGCAATTTACCGAATTCAAACATCGCTAGATCTGACTATTGGAATTGACAAAATCTTTTAAAATCTATATAGATAGAAATGAAAGAAATCAAGAGTATTGAATTCGTTAAGTTCTCTCTTTGATGCCATGACGCACTTCTGTTCGCTCGCACACACCCGTTGTCGCTTTAAATTTTTAAAAATGGAGAAAATGTCTAAAGCATATAAACATAAAATCCCGACACCCGTCGTCACCTTATCGCAGCATCACTATAGCGCCTGCATTGCTACTACTGCTACTACTACTACTACTACTACTACTACTACTACTATCAACATCACCATTCATTCTCATCCATCACGGCTCGTTAAACGATTGATTCTACTTTTTAAGAATTCATATATAATTATTACATGTTATATAGAGAAAAAATATAAACTACTACTAATTGTTCTGTGATACACCACATTACGGGGCTTTATCACATACTCATGAGAGGAGTCGTACACATAAAAACACGTTATATACACATATAGATATATGTGAAAAAGATACACTCGTTCATTAATCATTCGAGCCACATTTTAAAGCGATATACATCTAGTTGTACGGATTAAAGAAAGTTAAATAGGTTTATTCAAGTTGTTGCAGTCAAACTGTCGAGGGAGCCGTAAAAAGCAGCTTAGGCACCGTTCGAGGGTTAAAGTTTCTTAAAATAATAAGAAAAAATTCCAAAGTATATAAAATTACGTTCAATTATGATAGTGGCGGGGTTTCTATCGAAAATTTTTGTCATATAATGAAAAAAGAGTAGTAAAAGCAACCCCGACGCTTTCATAATTAGATTGAACGCATTTACTTTTTAAACGTTGTTATTTACCTTTTTTAATGACTTTTATTTTACGTAAGATGAATAAGGAATCTAATTTAAAATCCCTCGGGCCGGATGCGGAGCCTCTCGAGAGAAAAACTGAGTTGTAATGAATTTATATAGAGAAGCGTGAATTAAAGCAGTGCTTTAGGCGATTTATCTTTGATCATTATCAGCGTCGAGTTCCTGAGAGGATACACGCAAGAGGCAGTTGTAAATTTTTGTTTGAATGAAAGGAGTTTATGAATAATGGAACATTTGATCGACTGTCTAATGGACAAGAGAAAAGATAATCTTTATCAGAGTTTATTTATTGAGAAGATTTTGGCTGAAGTAATCGCATTTGACTGTTCATCAAAACGCGAAGCCTACATATTTAGTAATGAACGGCAAACTGTACAAATAAAGCATAACGTTACCAATAATGGATTTCTATGCTAAGAGCAAAGAGGGGTAACAGTCCGTCAATGCCAAAGATACTTGTTAACACGCAGATCGAAAGCACTGTTTACAAAGCTTATGATGTTTACTATTATTACAATTAATATTGTTAATAATACTGTTATAATATTAATTATTATTATTACGTTCTTAATTTTATCACTATTGTTATTACAAATAATTACTAATGTTTTTAAGCTCTATTCTGGGGCTGGCTGGTCCGGTCTCGCAAAATAATCATTCCGTCATTTCTATATTTACGCTCGTTTACCTTCAATTTTCGTCATCATTACATTGTATAAACTTTACTTAGTTTTTTAGTTGGATTATACTTCCAAAGATATATATTCCCATTATCATTTTCATCCAGACCTATGACCCTGAACTTTTAATGAGTAGATAATTCTCTTCGATCTGCCTGTAACTTGGAGAGGCACCGATGGTAAGTTAACTTCCAGGTGTGCCTGACGATCAGTTTCTCTCTTTCGCGTTGAACAATCAAATCCGTTTTACGGGGAGTCCAAAGTTCTGTATGAATTTATTATACATAATAATAAATTAAAAGCAAGTGAATATTATCATAGCAGAGAAGCAGGCATCATCCGCTTTTTATCCTCTAAGTAAGTACATTGACTAAAAATGTACGAATGTATGTTGAATTGATAAATTTCAGCGATTATAATCAAAACATCACAAAGTAACAGCCTTTGCGAAGGACACTCAAATTATTCAAAAACGATATATATATATATATATATATATATATATATATATATATATATATATGAATGTGTTTTTCGAACGAACTTTATGAATGATTGATGATTCTATTCAAGCGAAAATCATATGTATATATATTTGCACCATCGGAGATGTGGAAGATACTGTTGTTCTCATATCCCGAGATGTTAGAATGATTTAGTTTTTGCTCATTGCAACGTTAAAAAATCATTGTTATTAGTCTTCACTATTCTTTCACGTTCAATTTTCCTTTTATTTGTTTTTATGTACAAAATGAAAAATTTTAATGAATGACAAAATGTAAAATAGGGTGTACCGATCTATATTACGAGTCTCCCGCTGGTCTCGCCGGTTATGTAATATATAATAAGGTTCGATTGTCAAGGAATTGGAGTTGTATTTTATTATTTGGTTTCATGCGGAGAAAAATGAACGAGGCTTTTGCGAAAAATTAAAACTTTTCCGCTAATATACATCATTGTTTCTTGAGGTTAGGTCCAGTAGAAAGCGTGACATTATTACGCATTTAGATAGGTATATTAAAACTTAAAAAGAATGAAACAAATTAGCAAAACATAAGTAGGTACATAAATCAATTAAGTAAAAATCACACGTACACATGAAAATTTAAAGAACATTATAAATAGCTATATATTAATAGCATAAATAACAGATATTAGAGATTAACAGAGATTTAAAAATGAACTACAAAAAGAAATGAAATGCAAATATGCACTAGATTTTAGCCTAGAAAACCTGGCTATAATTGGATTTGTTTATAAATATTTTACTTGAGTACAATTAAACGAGTAGTTGAAGGCTCAGTGCTCCTTAAGCACAGAAAAAAATAAATAATAACTTGTATATTTATAAATACTTCCTAACATTATTAATGATAATATATTGACAAGGAACTGGAGAGATGAAAAAAGAAAGAGTATGTATGAAAATATATACGTATATTTAAATGTATATACATGATTAAAATTAAAATTGTACTTATGTCGACTGTTTTAAATTAAATTAATAAATATTTTTATCGGTCTTACAGTATTTTTTTCTTTTTTTCTAGGATTTAACCATTTTAAAAATTATTCTTGATAAACTCTCCGATTATACATTCTCGAGGGTTAGTTATCCTATTCCTTGACATCTCAACAATTTTCTTTTATTCTTATATTCAAAATTAACTTGAAGTCTAAAAATTAGAAATATGTAAACCAGGCTAATGCATTGGGGGTGGTTGGCTCGTCTTCGGTCGCTGCTCCTTTTAGGTCCGAAAGTTCACTAATATGTTTGAAGCATTCAGGAGTATTCTCTACAAACTCCTTAGTGAGGGAAAAACTGTGTGAAAAGGCATAACTTATGAGCTTAGCGGCCTGGGAATTGTTATCGAGATTTAATTCTGATATAAGGCGTGCGTTGAGAAACCTTTCAGCCCTTAATAGCGCCCCTATACAATGTTTTGTGAAGTAAACATAAGGATTTTGGGTAATGGAATAGAACGATTTTGTTACCAAATGCATGTCTGCCTGGTTAGGAAAGTAAGAGGCTTTGTTTACTTCTTCTCATGACATGATCATCCTTAGAGCCTCATCGACCATCCTTGGCGTAAAGATCCAGTCAATGAATTCTCACTCTGAGTGGAGCCCTAATAGGCTAGTTGTATACCCAAAGGACAGAAAGGTGCTACAGTCCCTGTGTCTCGATCTCAATGCACACATTCTAACTTGACTTCTTTTGCTACTCGCAAACTTTTGATAGAACATATCAATAGCCGCAATCATGGTATTATACCCCGGATCAGACGTCTAAGAATCAAATGCATAAAAAGGGGGTATGGATCCTGGATCATATCCTTAGTATCCTCATCAAGCTAACTATCATTTATTTTACTGCATCGGCATAGTCTGCGGTTGGACTGTAAGACCGATAAAAATATTTATTAAAGTATATACATGATATATACACGCGCGTGGCTGCCACTAGGTGAAGGCGAAAACGACGAATCTAGGAAACCCACTCGTCCTCAATCATTTAAATAACGTAAGAAAAAAATTACATTTTAAGGAAGATAATGATTACCTTGGACAGAAGTTGGTTCCATTCTCGATGATTCGTTTTCGTGTTCTGTTATTAAGCCACTTCTAAGCGTTAAAACATAATAAAATAAGACAGGAGACAGAGAAGTTGAAGAAACAGAGGAAGATATAAAATTCGAAAAGGATAAAAAAACCGTTGAACCAGATTATTATAAAAAGAGAAATCATATTATCTGATGAACATAAATGAAATATTATATATAATATAATATATAATAATATTATATATATATATATATATATATATATATATATATATATATATACCTATATAGAGATAATTCTAAGAGATGAATTGATATTATATATAAATATTGTTGACGAAAGATGGAAACCGAAAAGAGGGAGTGAAACGATTTGAGTTTAGGAAAAAATAAGGATGATGATGTTTAAAAAGAATACTTGCGTCCGCAAACAATAAAGAACAGACAAGTTTTACGTTAATCTATAAATTTTATTCAAATAAATTTGGCTCTGTTACCCTTGCGGAGACATATTTATTACATGTACGCGCATATATATATATATATATATATATATATATATATATATATATACATATATATATACACAGATAGTCGCCTTAGTAAAAAGTAGATATACATAACTACATGTAATAATGAAAATAAACAGAAACAGCATACAGAAGAATTATAGTTGCGACTTATAGATAGATTTGATTCTGAAAACGTATATACAATAAAAAAGACATAAATTATTAAATATATGAATTAACGCGAAATGGTTTCGTTTTAGAAGACACGTGCACGCGTTCGTTGTTAGAATAATTAAAAAAAAAGAAGATGAAGAAAAAATAAAGGAAAACTATAGAGAAAGTATTTTAGCTTCGGTGCGAAAAAGAGGATATAGATCGTATTTGTTGCGCATTTACTTTTAAATATCGACAATTAATTAACTAAACTGTTATCTACGTACAAGAAAAGATTTTAAATAAAAGTACATCAAAAGACAGCTCAGCGTGCGCAAGAGATATCGGTGAGATTCTATAGACATTCATCTCTCGCGCATAACAAATATCGCCAATTTTCAAGCTCGAAAGCTAAACTATCATTGTTCTCCGTTCATTATCTGATAATAAACTCTTATCACCTATAGATTTGGTTTGAGCATCGCGTTAACGTACATAATTCACGACTATATTGAGTATCCTAATGCGCGGGCTTTATTTTTCGCTTTAAATCCTCTTACACTGTTAAACGTTCGCAGATCTTTTTCCTTCGTATTCTCTTCTCGTTCCGTCACCATTAAAAACCTCGGAGGAGATTCGATGAGGAAGCAATAGTTATCATTCGTCTGACTTTAACCGCGATTGCACGTAAAATCAATGTCAATGGTCAATATATTGTTTACCAATTCGTAGATCTACAGAGAAGTCGATATGAGAAAAGCTTGGATCTTGTAATGCAACGTTGACCGTTCGATTCGCAGGTGCTCTCGCGTGACTTATTAATTGTAAGAATACCAACTAAATTAGAATTATTAAAGTAACGAGAGGGAAAAGAAAAGTATCGATGTTGTGATTAATAGCTTAGAACAGCTGTTGTAATTAATATAGTAGTAAGTTTAGATTTGATATTCATCTTTTGGTTTTTGAATACATTTCTACTCTTTCGTTATTTTTATTAGCAACCGCAGTCATATATATTTACACATACATTTTAATCGTCGTCAAATGTGCCTGGCTTCCTTTCATCGCATCTTCTCGAAATATAAAACACATGCTTATTAAGGTCACAATTTGCATTCGTTCGTTTTCGATAAGATTTGTGCACCATATACGCTCGTCTCGTTTTAGTATATGTGCAATTTAATTCTTTTTTTTTTTCTTATACGGATCCCATAAAGCGACACCGCGATCGTATTTTATGCAGAGGTCCCACTGAAATTTGCAGTTTTGGCGAACGATGAGCTTAATGAAAGAACAAACTAACGCGTCGCGCGACTACTTTAGCAGTGGTGGGTTGCGGCGTACGTATACGTACATTCCTTTGAAAAAAAAACGAAAAAAACAAATGATAAATTAAATAAGCGTAAAATAAACGTTACTTATATATTAATGTACCTTAACGCCAGCTGTGATGGAATAAAAGAATGGAAGTAAATGTTGGCAAAAGAATGCGAATTCAATGAAACAAAAATTTAAAGTTATTTATAGACAATGATTGAATGACGTGACTGTGTCACGGAGTCGCGATTCTTTTCTACCATTTAAGAAAATCAAATAATCTGTTTTACGAGATGATTGTAATATATAGATAATTTCTGAATAAAGATAAATATAAAGATTTGCCAAAATGATATTGACTAAATTAGAAAGAGATAAAATAAAAAAAGACGAAAAAATTTAGGACTTATTGTTTTGTGCAGGATAAAAAGAAAGAAGTCACCAGGAAAGCCTCGACTAGCAAGAGCAAGGACTAATCATGAGAGGGCGTGAGGGACGGGGGAAAATATTAAAAGAGAACGTGCGAACGAACCTCTTTGATTCTGTCAAATTTTATATTTTTCGTATGCACAGAAATAATCCCTTTCTGTTTTTGTTATTTTCTTTTTATTTTTATGCGCCGTTTATCGATCCATTTTTTTTCTATGCTAGATGAGAGCAGCTTTGTACGGTAAACGTGAAACCTAATGAATTATTCGATATACGCGCTGCATAGTTTTCTGCAATTGTTACCTAAAATTACAATGAGCTAAAGATAATCCGCAAGCAAACAACAAGAATATTTATCACAGATGTAGAACAATGATAGTAACCTAATTATTTTATAAAACGATGCATTATTTTCTCAGATCGTTTTAGTTTTGCGTAACTTGAATGACCCGGCTCGATCATCGAACGGGCGCATATAAAGAACGATTCGTTATAAATGCAATGCTTCGTCGAACCCATTATTAGGTCAATCCATGCGAATCTAATTAATTTTTGGAAAATCGATGAGCGGTGTTTAAGCATTGATTGCGCACACTATCAGCAATAAATCTAATGAATCCACCGCATCGAATGAACCTTCCCGTTATCGATCGATCTATATATATATATATATATATATATATATATATATATATATATATATATATAAAATCCGATGGTCGAAAAAAGTCTAAATAGCTCACTTTTTACTTCTACTTTTATATTATATTTGGGTTCAAAGAGTCCACTGTGCGGAGACTCGTAGTAAAAACATAAATCTGTATGTATAGCTAATACACGCGCATCGCATGCGCATATATATGATATCGAATGAAACGCTATATTGATACCAGGTTATATAAATTTTTTATTCAATTGTATAAATTTGAAAACTATGAAGTATATAGAAGTAAATGGATTAAATCTTTTGTTGTATCATTGAAAAAAAGAACGATTGATTTTGCAGTTTTTTATATATATTTTCTGATTTATATATACTAATATACTATATAGACGCAATATGTAATAATGAAGCAAAGCAAACGCAATTATTTATTCATAATAGATATTTATGAAATATTCTCTGTATACTTCTTCATAGAAATTTTAAAGAATTTTTGTTACGAATTCCCAAGCTTAATTAATATTTTTCTATTTGCAAATGCTTTAAAAACTATTACGAACTCATCGTTAAGATTAGTATCGTTAGTATGTACTAGTATAGAAATTTCATTACCTATAGTTTTTTTAATTATAATTTAATGGATCGAATAAACAAAATTGAGCCGCTCTGTACCGCAGTGATAAGTAAAACGCGAGTAAAATAAAATATGCAGAACGAAAAATCAATGGTAAATACATTAACGCGATTCTACACTGTTTAAAGAAAAAAAGTATTATATATATATATATATATATATATGGATACAATCTTGAATTCAAAGTGCGCATCATATACGAGCGCATTAAAAACTTGGCTGTGTGCGCTATTATAAGCTATTAACTATGTCGCATATAAAAAATACACATATACGCATGTACACGTGTTGCATATTTTCATTCCTTTGTCATTTTGTTCTCTCGATATTTCTTTTCCCATTCGAATATCTATATATAGCGATTGCTCGTTGTAAAAATTATTTTTCGCGACCTCGGGCTTGATGTATTTTTCATGTACGATATCCATACGAGGATTGATGTAATTGATAAAATCATTATTTATTTTTCTTTTTTGTCTTTTTCTTCATTTTTTTGTGAAAAAGGCGTCCGGGAAAAGGGAAGTTTTTGTTTTCTTATCTAATGACCATTGAATTTTCTATTGGCCATTCAAAGAGTAGTTTCCACCATTTGGTATACTATTATTGTCATTGTCACAAATTGTTTTTTGCATTGTTGTAAAAAAAATAGAAGCATATAATTAGTAAGGACTTGGCAATATAATTATATTGTTCTGTTTATATCGTTGGCTAGAATAGCGAGCATTTAGAAGAAAAGGTTAACGAATCTGAAAGTCCATAAAATCAAACATAAAGGAAAAATTTATTTAAAAATTTTAAATTATTAATGAATTGTATGTTAACATTTATTAATTAATTGCTTTGATTCATTTTATTATCTATCATATACTCACTTTTGCTCAGTGATTGCAAAAATCATTTTATGCTGATTAGATTTTTATAGATAGAATTTAAATAATGATACAAAAGAAATTCAATCAATAATTTTTACACTAATCGAAAAAAGTATCCGAAACTTTCGCAAAATTTACACAAGTGATCATTAATGCTATAATTCTTCACTTATTAACAAGAGCAGAACATGATTTCAAAAATATTCGTCTGCAATGTGCAAGATCTTTTGAAACATTATTTTTATATTATACATCCAACATTAAAAATTCTTGTCGAACTACTCGAATCATCCATTTGGACGCGTCCATTCCTCATATCACCAACTTCATATAGCATTTCATGATTTTTATAGTGCCATATACAAATATATAGATGAGAAGAGTGATTGAATGGTTAAAGTTTAAAAAAGTCTTCTCTAAAATTCTACATAAATATTGCCAAGCGCTAAGAGTTGGAATCGGTATTTTCAAAAGCTGTCGGCTTCGGTATGTATTATAAAAACATATTTCCAGGGACAAGTTAGGCCATTTAAAACTTATATAAGGTGAGGTGTACACGTGGAAATCTGAAATATAGAAATGGGATACTTATATATCATATAATTCGTTCTTTAGTTTTTCGAATTCAATACACCTTACTGTCTCGCTTATAACAATCGAGTTATTGACTGTTTATATGTCGGGAAGTAAGCGTTGTATGTTGCGACAATCTTTTTAAAATCAACAAAACTTTTTGATTATATATATAAGAACAATCCAGTTAGTACGTGGATAGGCACAAAATGATAATTGACACATTACGTTTACGTTGGATTATCTGCATATTAGGTGGATTCACGAAGAATTACGCAGTCACACGCATTCACACACACAATAAATATATATATATATATATATATATATAATATATATATATATATATATATATATATACACATAAGACCAGGGATTTCGTATGCCCCATGCTAATATATCGCAACAGCTTCCGTCAAATTCGAGCTGTGAAGCTATTATTTTTCTGCGCGTTTCAGTTAGTTTTTTCTTCGCACGACTTCATATTGTATTGCAAAATGGTGTTTCTCGATTATTTGGTTTTTGGGCAACTATGCGTTAGCATCAGTATACTGTTATTTTTATAGGAATCATAGTTTTACATACTGCATATAAGAATTTCGTTCATAAAAAATTCGCGTATACTTGGGATACATTGGATGCGATGAAAATTATTGGTCGTTACAATCGACCCTGGAATTTTCAGCAAACGTGTTCCAATTTCCCCGTATTTGAGTGCAACTGGAATTAAACGCGTTTGATAAGAAATTTCTCATCACATGTATTTAAATCTATATTGTAATTAAATCTCTATTGTAATTCATTTTTGTCAGTTACGCTCGTCGTCGGGGTCAAAGAGGTATTATGTATATGTAAATAAGACCGGCAGTTATCGGTCTCAATGATCATTGAATTTTTAAGATAAATAAAAAGGCATTCCTGTTTCATCCGAATAATACTTTGTCTCTGGATCTTGAAGATATATATTTCATATATGATGATAAAACTTTTTTCCGCATCTCATTGGCATTTTAAACAATTTAGTCGAACTTCATCACTTAATGTACCATCAAAATGTATATGGCGAAAGAGAGGGTTCAAGTGCCTTGGCATATTTTATTGTTTCATACTTGTAAGATCGACCGAAGACGAGGGTTACATTCAAAGTATTTATTTTCTAAAAGGTAATTTTATACGGGACGACAGTAACAGAGGATAATGTTTCTGTATTATCATTCTTATTTATATTATCCATCGATAGTATGTAGCTGATGATGTTAATTTTGCATTCTTCATAAAACTATTTAGTTTTACGAAAAAAATAATTACCTACGTGCAAATCAAATTTGGTTTAGGTATAAAATTGAATGTTCGTACAGACAAAACTTTTGCCTTCATTCATATAATAGTTTAATCTGTATAGTTTCCATCTATGTTACTGATTTTAGAAAGCTTGAAACTTGATTTTATTTACATACATATTTATTTTCTTTCTTATATCTTTCAAATGCTAAAGAATCGTCGCGAGGCGCGTGTATATCGAAATGACGGGAAACAAAAAAGGGGTTCAAGTCATTGTTAAACGTTAGGAATAAAATATAGATGCTTTTTAGAAGTTTCGGACTATAACTTTCGTACATAAGGAAAATAAGAAAAATTAATGATAAAAAGTATTAAAATAAGGTCTCGATATAATTAGGAAGTGACAAAGAAAGGGGAAAAACGGAGTTAAAGGAGTTAAAACGACAATGAGCTGAGAAAAATGATGAAAGAAAATCAAGTACCTTGTTGACTATAAATATTAGGTAAATCTGTCGCCTGGTCGGTGCGCGTCAATTGCTCACATCTTAATGTATATTGATAAAGAGATACTCGAGAAAATATCGCTGTCTAAGAATAAAAAAAAAAACAAAAAACAATAAAACGGCGCTCGGAAAACGCTTTGCAAGCACGCGCCAGTTAATAGGCGAATATAAACGTCGAAAATGTTATTATGCCATTAATTAAGGAGAAAAGGATCGTTGTATGAAATTTCGAGTCCTATAACCGTAAGCTATTGAAGAAAAAATTATATAGTCAAGTAATTAAAACGTAATAACATACGCGTATAGACAAAAATTTGTTCGATGACTTTGAAATAGTTTAACGGAATTGTTGAAAGAAAATATTATATTTAATTATGAGCGGCGGGGGCTCGGTAATATTTATAATGCGTATACGCTTAGCAGCGTAATATAGAACTAAACGTTTCTCCGAGCGTCCTTCGTGCACGCACAGACGCGCGCGCATACACACGCAGTAATACACACCATACTCGCAAAAAATTAATTTATTATTAATCACAAACGTTCGACGTAAGGAAAAGATATCTAATATATAATGCAACATTTGTGTGTATAATATTGAATTTGGAACCTCGGCACGCGAATGATGGGGTCGGTTCAAAATTGCAAACTTGGTTATATATAATATACCAAAGTTGGTCGAAGGCTGTTTTGCAAAAACAATCGGACCAAGTTTGACGAAGCGTAGTGGGTTCACGGATTCGGGAAGAGCTCTATATAGCTATATCGCAGAGAGGGAGGGCGGCATTGAGGTAAAGCTTCCACGATTCGTCACTAATAAATATAAGCAGCTGGCTGCAAAAAGAAGATACAGAACAGATTTAATTAATTATAACACAGTCTTTCTTCGCTAGTGGAGTACGATGAAGTATTGTACTATATACATTCCTTTGGCTATAACTTAATGTTTAAGTAATCCTATATATATTACGTGCATATGTGCCCAGCTCAAACACACTTAGAAAATATCGCATCGTATCATCATATGTGCGTGTTCGATATCATATAATTGGGATTTATGGTCGTGATGTCATAATGAACAAGACGGCGCTAAAACTAGGGTAATTCGAAAGTAGAGCACAGAAATCTTACATTTTTCTTTTTTCTTTTTTATAAATTATCAAATTAAAACTATAAAATGAAGATTTCACTAAAAAAAAATTTGTTTGTTAAAACATTCGACGCCTTTACCAAGAAACTCACCATAGATTTTAAATATGGAAGTAATTATCTCAAAATTATCAACTCCATTTCTTGTACAAGAAAAATATAAGAAATACAGAATGTTCTTGCCAAACAGATCTCTGTTATTAGGATATTAGAATTATCTTGAATATATTGAATACTATTGGAATAAGGAGGTCATTGATAAAATTAAAATAAACCATCGACAGTGGATGTTGCTAAATATAATTAAACAATTGTTTTCTGTAATATAATGATATTCGTAGTTTACATACATTGGCGTAATATTTAATTAGGATTTATTTAAATCTTACATATCTTATTTTTCTTGAGGTGGAAGCATTTGAATGAAAAATAATAGGTAGGGGTGCATATAGTTTTCAATATTTTGCACAATTAAGCTTTCTAAATAGATTTATTTTTATATTTGAAAAACGTTAAGGTACAACAAAATTTTGGTTGTTAGGCGAAAGCATTATATTTTTTGTTTTTTCTTTTTTTTGCTAACAAATTTGCTTTTATTGCAAATCTTAATATTTTATCATTACAGCTGTTAATTTATTAAAAACTGTATAAATCTCGTGTGCTCTGTTCTCATATTATCCTATATACACTTAGCGCTGTCTCTTATCAATCATGACTTCGTGACCCCCATAATCTCAATAATCACGCTGTCTCTTTTTTCAGACCCTTCGACCAGCATTCTTTTTTCCTCTCCGCGCTTCTCTTTTTCCATATTATCTTTGTAAAATCTTCATCGAATTTCTTGCGCTCTCCTATATACATATATGCATATGCAATGTCTCTGCTCTCGTTTCTTACTCGTGGAACTTTTCTTTTGATTGTGTATCCAGCCTTTATAACTACCTCGTCAATCTTCCCGTTTTCTATTGCTTTCATTTCGTATCACGCACTAAATACATACATATATAGCTCGAGTTTTGTCAGCGTATATAATAAGAGTCAAGCGACAAAAGTTTAACGAGAAACGAGACGCGTCTTCGTAAAAATATGTCGCGTTAACGGCCGCTAGCGTTTCTTTATTGAAAAGAGACTTAACAAAAAAAAAAAAAAAAAAAAAACAACAAACTTTAATGCTCGTATATAGCACAGCTGTTGTTTCGCGAACAATATAATAAAAAAATGTGCGAAAATTCGAGTGTTGTACATTTTTGTGACACAGTTTCCTTATTGTGCATCGTTCGACAATAAACGGCATTTTTAGGGGGCTGAGTGTTTTGTAAAGAAAAGCGGCGCAATCCCCTCTTCTCTTTCTAGGACTGCCGTTGTCGCCCACAAACATCCGCGCTTATATTTATACGAAGTTCGTTTCCCGCTCGTTACTTACTTTCGGGCTGTGCGCTCGTTTTTTTCCTTTTTTATAACTTTCTTGTTTTTGCGCATCATCTTCTCTGTGCCTCCCCCTTTCCCCTTCATTTCACCGGAACTTCGAAATGCAAACGCAAGTATATGAATATAGAGAAGGCGAGAGGAAAAAAGTAGCCGAAACGTTTGCTTTTACATAACATCTACTCTCGCGCTGATTTGAAAAATGTACGCAGCATATTTGCCCACTCGCCCGTATAAATTAACGCTATATAAAGAATATAAAGAAGCATCGGAAGGCAATAGGCTCTATTTAGAATGAAGGAAAAAGAGAAAAGAAACGAAAGACAGATAAAGAATTTCTATATATTAGTTGGCGCGAGTACGAAAAATAAACAATAACAAAAAAAGATTAAAGAAAAAAAAAATAAAAAGAGTTATTAAATACATAAAAAATCTCTATATATATATTTGTTAGTTTTATCTGCCAAACGCATACACATTACACATGAACATAAATATAATTAACATTTTAATTCGCATATAATAGATGATGCAGTAGTGCAAAATATATAAGAGAAAACTGCGTTCGTTTGTTGTAATTATATATATATATATATATATATATATATATATATATATATATATATATATATATATAAATTAGATAAGCTAACACAGAATTGCTCTTTTCTCTTTCTTTTTTTTATTTTAATTTTATTAATTTTTCGTCGATATCGTAATCAAGGCCAGAAAGTGTTATATATGAAGTTTATTATAGGTCCGAGGGGTAAAAGAGACAGCCAAGTTCAAAAGTACATGTTCATTATAAAGCGTATAGTCTTTCGCACGAACGAAAGAGCGTGGCAAAATTTGAAGTGAGAACGTTTAACGGACAAAAGCAGAGGAGCGAAATAAGAAAAGGATATATATAATATACTTGGAAAAAATAAGGGAAAGCTATATAAGTTGTGTAAATGTGTAGAGGTAACGTTAAAAAATTGTCACGCGCCCTCGCGTAACATCGTATGCGCGTCGCACCGGTTAATGAAAAACCTGTATTAAACTCGTATGATAATAATGATATCCCTAATGGATAGGATAATGAGGTCGGCGTGACGATTTTTCAACGCTGTATTTGTACTACCAACGTTTTAACGGAGAAAGATGAAAGTGACAAGGAAAAAAAAACAAATCACAAAGATAAAGAAAAAATAAGAACGAGATTCTTTTATAATATATTAGTTAATTCGACATTCTAATCACATTAATTTTCATTCATATAGATTGTTATTCTTTCATCATCCGTTTTATTCCATTTCAATGTTAAATAATTATAAACGATACAGAAAAAAAACATAATATATTAACTATTTTCATTCATGAAAAAAGCATCGTTACCTGTATGACAAGTGATCACAAGAGCATAATAAACAGTCGCTCATTAAATGCATTCTGTTGTTTCTTCATTTCACGACCTTGGCCACAAACACCAACAACGTGTCCATCCATCCAAATGCCATCCAAACGCCATGAAATACCATCTATATCTATATTATATAATTAATATAAATATATAATGCACAATCTACTACTCTTTCCATGTTCACTGCGCACCTTTCCATTCTAGTTTCATCAATGCAATCTTAATCTTCTGGCCTTCATTTTTCAATTACTTTAATACTTTTTTCATATGTTACATATATATTTATGCATTAATTTCTATACTCACTTGACGTGCCTCTCATACTATATACATATATATATATATATATATATATATATATATATATATATATATATATGTGGTTCATTAAAGTAATAAAACAATATGAAGCTACATAAATTAAGTTTCGCGTGACGACAAAATTTATGGTGCGCTATAATATATGCGCAGATAAATCATTGAAGCGCATTTAGAGAAAAGGAATGTATATTCAAACGATTCTTGTTGTTGTTATTGTTGTTGTTATTATAATTATTTTAATTCTTATTCATCGCTCACTATGAAATTTCTAACGCTTTGAATTTCTGCTTTCTTTTCTGTTAATTTAAATTGTTTTTTTCTTTTTCTTTTTTATTAGTTTATGATTTAAGGCGATAATGCTTCGAAATCGAGGGCACATTATTTTATGCAAATATAAGGTTAAATTGGTTGGCAAAGTATTATTCGCACACTTGTGATTTTCCACAAAAGTGGAGTAAAATACGGATAAATTTGTACTGCATGGTTTATTTTGACCGGGTATAATTTTTTACATCTTTTATTATTGTAATTACTTTTTACCTAATGTTTACTTTATCTGTAACTGCCATTCGTAATTTGATTTCGTCAATTAGTTAGTAAAATCGTGGACAATATTAATCTATTATTTTATTAACGCAGCATCTTAAAAAAGTTGAATCGGTTTATTATTATGTGCGGACTTTTTCAACGTATAGTAATGATTTATATTTAATTATTACAGATAGTTAATAAATTTAGTGTTCAGGTTTATCGAACAACTGCGGGATTTTGACATCAATTTCAAATATTTTATCATCTATGCGCATATCATTGCATTCTAAATTTTAATGTATTAAGATATAATTGTTGTACAAATAACATATATTTTTATATATTTTTTTACATGAATCGTTATATATAGTGTAACAGGGTTCGAGGTTACCAAGGTACTAAATACGACCCTGGTGTATCTCTTCTATTTTACCTAATCCTGTTACTATTAATATAGAAATTAATAATTGAATTACTTACCGTCGCCAAAGGATCAACTTACCTTGGCCGGAAGCGGTGAATGAAATATTTTTTAATTTATAAATAATTATAAATTTAATATAAATATTATTACTTAATTCTATATTTTTTAAATATTTTATTTTCTTAGTATGAATTTATTCTTACTGCGCGGCCCTCAGTTTTATCCTTGGTAATCGATTATGTAAAAATTTTGATTTAGCATAATACAAAATTTTATTTATAATTTATTTATAAAAATATAGTTTTATTCCAAAGATACCGCAGAGGCAGCAGGATCCAAAAATCACTTCCAAATATGTAAAATCTTGTTATGAATTATATGAGGAAATATAGGATTATTTATCTAATAATTATTTTTAATAAATCAAACATTTAATAAAAAAGAACTATAAATAATTGTTTATTATAAAAAAAATAATTATATTCAATTATAAAATGTATTATTTCTATAATATACCTATCTTTGTTTTATAACCTAGTGTGCACCCGCTATCTCTCACTTACTCGACTAAATCAGAAAATTCGTCTTAATATTATAAATTCTATATATATTAATAAGAATAAATAAAAATATACATTAATTTAATTTAAAATATATTATCAACGTATATGTTGATATTCTCTGATTCAGTATGCTTGTGCACATTGACAACACACATTGTAGCGCCAATGTACACAAGCTATCCAATCTATATTAACTTGTGTATGCGTGGCTTCCGCTCGAATCAACGCTCACATACACAAGTACACATAGTTCGAATTCTAATCGCTATATACAATATTAAATTGTACGGTATAAATTCCAAATTATATCACCGCGGCTAGTTGTTTATTCAACAACTAGCAGGTGTATATATTTGTTTCGCGCGTTGCCCGATATTCTTCCGTTGCTGTCGACTATGAAGTTTATCAGCTCAAACTATTTGGAAGAGTTTCTCTAATTATCCTTCACTTACGATGAACAGAATTCACTTCGAATTTAATTAAATTTTCTTTGCAGAAAGGGGGATAACGTAAAGGAGGTAATATATATATAATTTAGATAAAAAGCGAAAAGAATGAATCAATTTATACGTAGTTTACTTTGCAGCTCAAACGATACTAACTAAAATTTTTCCCCCACTCCCTCGTATTTGCTGAAGTCGAGAGAGACTGTAACCTGTCTTCTGTCTCTCTCTACTTCGCGAATGAACTCCACCAATGTACATATCGGTGCATATAACTATTCACCTTTTCAACATAACTATATGCTTATTATAGTAAAAAAATTTTATTAAACAATCAATTCATTTTGTAAATATGGCATTAATCTCAAACTATAAAATGGTATTACATTCGTTCATGAAATTTTTTTATTGGCTTAGTAATATGGAAAAAATATAGTAGAAAAGTAACGAGAAAGTCGTCGACGACGTTGTTATTATTGTTATATTGTTAAGCGCGATGCCGAATATAAAAAAAGCCGATCAATTTTTTGGATTTTTTCGAAATTTTTTCGAAACTGGGAAAAAAACGCAAACGATATTAAAAAAAACAAGCGGCCTATATCATATTCGTGTAGTCTGTACAGAAAAAAAGCAAATGATAATCAAACTGTTATTAAAATTACGACATTCCCAATTTGGACGAGACAAAGCAAGAAAGCAGTGAGTACAATATGCGCGTAATAAAAAAAGGTGCAATGATCAAAGATTATATAAGGATAATTAAAATTGATAAATTAATGTAAGACAAAAGTGGAAGACTTCGCGCGAACGTGTTCGCCAAGAAAAATATTGTTCAAATTATTTAGTTTGTAAGCATTCACTTTTCGTCCCGCTCTTCTTACACTTCACTCTAACTTCATTTTTCCTTTTAATTATAATGAATCTAAATAAATAGAAATATGTCAATGGTTCGTATGGATATTGATTGTATAGCTCAATTTTTTTTTATTCTCTTTACATCGAGATTCTTACAGAAAACCTTTACAAATCATTAAGAAAGTATAAACTATTTTCACAAGCTCTGTAAAATGTAGTATTCAACTCTTATTAGCTGAAAATTCGGCATTTTACGAGCCGTTGATGCTTATAGTTATACTATGATTGTAATCGCGAAGTAAAATAAAAAAAAGGTAAAGAATTTCGGCACCCGAGCTTGCATTCCGACGATATATCTGAATTGACAAATGTTTCACAAAAAGTGTTGTCTTTCTACTAGTCAATAAAGTTAAGCGTATGTATTTTTTTATAATGGAAATAGATGAAAAAAACTTTTGAAAATAAAAATATATATAATTTATTGAAAAACAAGATAATTTAAAAACAGTGAAGTCTGAGATTTGAAGTGGTTTATCTACTGCTTTTTTTTTTTTTTTTGTTACAAGTGAATTTTATCAGTGAGGATATTTTTATTGTAAATGTTCGTCGATGAAATATCGAAGATTGAAGAGAATACCAATCGGTGAGTATTTCTTTTGTGATGAGCAAGCGACGATATACTATTTAGAGAAAAGCATATTTTTTTAAAAAAAACTCTAGCCATACAGACAATATTATTTGTAAAAAATTATATGTAACCACAAAAAGATACTCTTCTTTTAGAGAAAATTATGTAAAATTGTGAGAATAGAATACAATTAAAACAGTTTGAATGAATTGGCACTGTAATATGACACAAAATTTATTATTTCCTGTAAGCCATAAACATACATAATCACTTTCACTTACAAAATATTTATATATCTGTGCTTAATCATATTGCATTCAAACTTGTAAGTATACATAGCTAAATAATATTACTTATCATACAGGCTCACTGTTTTTTTATGGATTATCTCTAGTTACAAAACCTATTTAATTAGATATCGCTTCATTAATCTGCAAAAATGGCTTTCTTTTATCTTTTAGTAAATCTTGACAGTTTATACTTTATTTTCGACGTTAATTGTCAGAGATTGGTTCTAAAAAGTAAAAGCATTAAATATATCTCTAATTCTTTGATTATTTTTAACAAAACATTTATGTTAGTTTTTTTTTTTAAATCCAAGCGTCTTAAGTAATAGTAATCTGTCCTTTACAATCCATAAAAGTGTTTGTAAATCTTGTATAAACTAAAATATACAAAATCACTTAATAAAGTAACTTCTGCACTTAGTTTAATTTTTTTAAAATTATGATATACTAAGAAAGATGTTTTTGCGAAATTTTATAATCAAGATATATCTCCGAATATATCACTAAATCAGATATATAAAATAAAATTTGATTTTTAAAATAAGTTGTATTTATAATCTGTTTAGCACCAATCTTGAGTTTTTTCATGATGCAACATGTAATAATGCTGGCACAAACGAAAGATTGGAAATACTAAAACGTCCAAATTTTGATTTAAAACATTCCTACATACGGGGCGACATTATATATCCATGTAATATCTGTAATCTCTTGCACTTACAAAATAAAACTTCGTACATCTAATGTTACAAAAATGTAACATTTCATCACATACTCAACGTACTAACGATCCTATAAAAAATAAAAAAGTTTTTTAAAAATTCATAAGAATTTTTTCTTTAAAATACATATTAGTTTAAAGTTTTAAAATGATTTGTCGGAAGATATGAACGTATACAATTTGTATTTCTATTAAAGTATAAATCTCTTTTGCTTTTTATAATCAGATTTATGAAGCAAAATACTTTTTCTATTGATGGAACATAGTTAGTTCTACCATCAGTATAAATAATAGAAATGGAAACATTTTGTACTCTTTATTTATCCAATGGATATAATGGCATGCTTTTGAACTGCACTTTTACTTTGTTTTACGTAGTTTTATTTTAATAAATATCTGATTTCTTATACTTTGCAGTAGTTATTAATCTTCTTCTTTTACTTTTATTTAAAAAAAAGTATAGATATATGTTGTATTTTTTTTGTATCAAAAAAATATTTGTTTTTCATGCAATAAATATAAAAAAGTAAACTTTTAATTTGAAACAACAAAACCTATTTGCAATAGGTTAATAAATTTTACAAAATTTAATTTTGAAATAATGAACTAAAAAACTGGGCCAACACCATTTAGTATCTAATAAACTTCAAAATTTTCTGACCAATGACTTAATTATTAAAAACATAAATAATGTATTAAAAGAAATAATATAAAAATAACGTTATAATCATTGGTCATATTACTAAGTTGAAGTTTCATCGTGGTTTTGAAACGAGTAAAGGTAATTTTTATTAAAGATCTTACTTTTATCTCTAAAAATATTATTTACATACAGTTAAGGACCACCAGCAGAAGTTCATAAGCAATTAATTTAAGTTTACAAAATAATATTCATGCTTAGACAAAAACTCAAGTATATCAAGAATTTAAAAAAGTTTTTTATCAAAATAACTATCAGACTATTTTAAAACAAATAGCATAATTATTAATATTACAGCTATTGAAACTGTATTATTAAATTCTCTCTTATTAAGTAGGTACTTTAAAAAATATATGCATCTATGTAAAAACATATCTTTTCTTGTACAAAACTTTTTTGCTATAAAATTCAAAACTTTACATTCTTACTCAGCTTTGCTTATAGCCCTTGCCAAGTTTTGATTGATAGAAATTATTATGGCCAACCGCATGGACCTTTTATCGTTCATGAACCACGAGAAGACAGACCACTCTGTTTATGTTCTTCTATATCTAAAATAGAAACAGAGTGGTCTGTCTGGCCTGCTATTTAGTCGCTTCTGGTGGACAGTCGGGCTGATTATTAGGGTGAGCGGCGGTAAAGGCCGGATGATTTTCTAAATGACGATCAACTCTTAAAATAGTAGGAAATGGTCTTAAATCCACGTGAAACCTTCTTGCATTAAATATTTGTGGTACTAGGCAACAATCTGCTAACGTGATGTCATCACCCACACAGTATTTACCGGCACTTGATGAAAGCAATTTTTCCACAGCTGTAATATTAATATTAATTAAATTATTAATGGTTAATGCATAAAAAAAATTTTATAATTAAATAGAATAATTTTTTTAATAACAGTGAAAATAGTTTTAGTTCATAAATTGAAAGAAATTTATATTAATATCGTTATTTAATTAACCTCTTTCTTGTTAGAATGTTTAAATTCATTATTTTAAATTAAAATTTATAGTATTCCTAATTATTTTCTCAATTAATGAATCATTATAAGAAAATATAACAAAATCAAAAGTAAGGTTGTGAAAAATATTTAGATTTATTTCAAATCGAAATATATCATTGACTGATATTATAATATACTTTAAATAAAATACTTCACAAAGGACTTTTTGTGAAGTATTTTTTTGATAAGTGAAGCATAAATTTGTTTGAGAATAACAAAGTTACAAAAATATATTAAAGAACAACAAAAATAAAGTTTACCTGTGAAACCTCGAGTTATCCAATGCTGTGCCCATTCTTTTTTACGCTCTTCTCCAACATAAATGAGAACGATCAAATTTTGTAATGGTTGGATTCCAGCTGCAATTACCTCACAAATTTCTCTGACTCTGGCTCTTTTCACTGGATCTGCTGGCATTAATGGACGATGCGGTCTTGTTTCTTCCAAGTACAGTAATATATTTAACTACAAAATGGTTTTTTCATTATTATTTTTTCTGTAGTTAAATTATACTTTTGATTAAAAACTAATAAGCAGTTTTCTATATAACCATACAATTAATTTTTAAGATAATAATAGAATCTATTTTTTATGATATGCCACAAACTTAATGCATATTCATAACAAATTATTATTTCCACATTAGATCATGCAAATCATTTTTTAAAATAATTTCATATGCATATCATTTCCAATTCATCTGAAACTTTTAGCTGTTAACTAAGTTTTTAAAAGAAATAATTTTTCTTACAGATTCAATTAATGTATGATTGTCGATATGGAGTGCCGGGACCTGTTCCATCGGATTGATCTCTCGGAATTCATTACTGTGCTGTTCACCACCATTTTTCACCAAACTAATAGGTTTTATGTCATATGGAATCTCTTTGAGATTCAATGCTGTACAAATGAAAAAGAAAAAAATATATAAAAGATTTATTTTAAATAGAAATATATATATTACAATAAATAAAAATGTAAAAATTTGAGCTTACCAATGCGCACTCTCCAGGAACAAGAACTTCTCCAATATGAGTAAAGAATTGGCTATATTGAAGAAAATTATGCAATAAAAGTTGATTTCAAAATTATAGAAAATAAGGAAAGAGCATATAAATAGTTACCATATAAAAAATAAAATTTTTTGAGAGTATATATAAAATAATTAAGTCAAATAGTTATTCAAAATATTTATCTCAATGCAGAAAGATTATGCGATAAGCATTTTTATTGTTACTTTTATTGTATATATTTTATATATTTATTTTTATTGTTAAATAAAACATAAATGAATTTATATATATACACAAAATAAGACGATACTGTGTTATTTATTCCACTTGCTATTTAATGAAGTCATTATATATTTTATTATTGTATTAATAAGTTAAAATAAAGAAAAAAATCGCTTACTAATATTAATTTATAAATAAGTTATTATCCTTATAATTAAATTTTCAAAATAAATATTAATTATTGATATTTTTTATAAATATATTCCATTACAATTTTGAATTTTTTAAATTGTCAAATACTGTCAAAACTTTGCAAAAACGCATTAACATTAATATTGTAAATAAAAGTTTTTGATGGCTAAAGCAGAAATTGTTAAATAATTAATTTGGAAGATTGGTACAACTTATATTATGAATTAGTTAATTTATTATTAAGATAAAATGATAAACAGTTGTATTAAATGACATGTCTATTTGAATTCATTGTATTTTTTAAAATATATAAAAACAAAAAAAATTATTTTTGATTTATTTATATATATTATATTGAATTTTAAAAGAAGCCATTGTAAAGAAACAAAAAATTTCGTTGTAACTATTTGTTGGACTTTAAAGTTTTAAAAATTACTTGTTTAGATTGCATTCTATTGATATACGAAATACCTGATCAATCCGCACCAAAATCGCACTATAATAAGCCAGAATAATAAAATGTAGAAGCGCAAGGTCGACCTGGTCGACGGGGAAACCGGAATGGTACGCGTAATATTACCTACCAGTCTAGGCCGGATAGCTTGGAATTCCATCTTCGAAAGACGCGAGTGAAATACCGGATCACCTTGATACTCCGATTATACGTGCAATTTATAAGCAGTTTGGGAATGTCCCGTTTATAAATTTTTACGGGTTTTTGAATTTTCAATACGATGATCCACTGCAAGGATAAAAGCGAAGAGAACATCCCCCCGGTAATCGAATGTTCCCGTTTGTGATAAAAACAAACACATGTGATATATACTCGGGATAAGACCGACAGGCCAGTGTAGCGCGTGGGTAAAGAGAACAAAAAACGAGCTGAATAGTTATATAAATGAGGGCGAGATGCTCCTTGCATAAAGGAATAGCGGACCTATATATGTTATAAACCGCCCGGCATTTTCGCGTGTGCCCTATACTACCATACTCACCTTCACCATGACGGACATTTTTCACAGTGCTCGCGCGTGCACGCGAATTACTGATGGAGGTATATAGAGTGTGTATACCACGCGTCGCTCCTTCTCGGCTCTCGTATATGTATAGATGTAATGATAACACAGTATACACACTGGCTGCTG
Source organism: Sycobia sp. Sy_11 (assembly GCA_018907035.1). Taxonomy (NCBI): domain Eukaryota; kingdom Metazoa; phylum Arthropoda; class Insecta; order Hymenoptera; family Epichrysomallidae; genus Sycobia; species Sycobia sp. Sy_11. The sequence continues at coordinate 2,420,991 of JACCIC010000022.1, read as the reverse complement.
CCTGATGCACGTCCGACGGTTGCACCTGCAGTATCTACGCTTTGCGTGATTCGCAAAACCCTATTGCCCTCTTTACTTTTTGGAGTATCTATAATATACGCGATGATAGAATAATTTCGGGGAGAGTTAGGAGAGCCTCATGCACCTCCCTTCCCCTGCTTTAGAGCAACCGACCGACTCTTTCTCCTCCCTCAGTTTTACCCCTTCTTCCGAGCCTTCTCTCTCTCTCTCTCTCTCTCTCTCTCTCTCTCTCTCTCTCTCTCTCTCTCTCTCTCTCTATCTTTCTCTCTCTCTCTCTATATATATATATATTTATATATTCGGCTCTTTTTCTTCTCGCTTCACGCTTTTGCAGTATCCTCATGTGCGTACATGTTTGAGCTAATATGAGGTTGATAAGTATCGTTCGTGTATATTATAATATAATAAAGCTGTGTAGTGAAGACAGCAATGTTGCGATTTTATTTGGAGGCGAGTGTATTAATATCCTTAACACAATTGATAAAAATATTCTGAAACAAATAATTTTTCTGTTACTTTTAAATTGTTATTTTTCAAAAAAGACACTTTTCTTAATTTTCAAGTCTTCTGAAAAAAGAAGAAACGCCTAAAGCTACTTCCAAATTACGTTGTTTTCCTTTGTACCATTCTATAGAAATAAAAAAAATAAGATAGTAAATAATTCGGTTAAGCTTTTTTATGACATATTGCTTGTGTAGATGAGAATGTAAAACGTAATAATCTACATTTTTGGATTTTTTCATATTTGAAATAATATTTGAAATAAAAATTGTAGAGAACATAAAAAAAATTTTTTGATATAAGGGTGATTATTTTCTAAAAAAATCAGCTAAAGGACAACAGGCTCATCATTAAGACAAAGCATATTATATTTTAGTGCATCTATACTAAGAACTTATGTCTAAAATCTCTAACATTTTAGGCCGAGTTGCAATAATAAAAAATTTATTATGTGAGCACAAATATAATTTTTATTCTTATAATTTGTATATAAGATGAATCTGTAGTAAGGGTAAATGCTATTCCCGCTATTCTTTGATCTAAATCTTTGACAAACTTACTATACTAACTTGTTGCGCTTACACTCAGAGTTGCCAGAATATTACAAAACTTTTCTCTGAGGCTCTTGATTTCACTTTAACGTTCTTTTAAATGTAAATGAAATATTCTTCTCAAAATTCCATCGAAATATTTAAATCTTTTAACTAATAATAAAATAATTATAAAAAACAAATTAGCAATATAATCGATTATAAAAAATAAAACCCTCAATAACATAACACGTAGGAAGTTGAAATTAATCTACTATAATTAATATTAATTATATTTTGATTGATATATTACAAAATAATTTAATTATTTTATTGAAAAAACATTAATAGTTTTATTGCTATGAATGTTATCTCATATAAGTATTGATTAAATACATATTAGTTACATTAATATTATTTATAATTAGAAATCGGCACTTTATACGAGTTTTCGCTGCACCTTATTGTACAGGGCAAATATTGCACTGAGAGCTGGAAAAGTAAATGCATCACCTATTCCTTGACTTATAAGCAGCTTGTAAGTGAATAATTTTGGCGGTCAACTTATACGATGGAGAGATATTGATGGGGATTAGGGGTAGAGCGCGCTCACTAGTGTTACCAGTGTAGGTACCCACATGCCAAGTCTGCCAGCAGAGGGCAGCTTGGCACCTTAGTTAACCGTGAGCGAACACACCACAGGCCTCCGGTTAATATATAAGCCCTTGACCCGGTCCATATGACCGCGTCTAAGGCAGGGGTTACCGACAATGCCTTACTGATGAGTCCAATAGGTAACCCCGGGACGAAATGCACCATGAGCCATCGCTCTAAAATATAGGTGTGTACATACGGGACTGTAGCATCCCCTGTGATACACCCTATACCAGGTGTTACTATTAGGTCCTATCCTATCTTTTGTCATTAGCGGATGACGTACGTGTAGCCGTTTGAAATTTTCCGCGGACTGTGCTCCTAATGACCGAAAGGGCGGGCAAGGAAGGGGGTCGGGATATTATCTCTATCCTCTTCGTGCCACTTATCCATCTCTTACCTATGCTCTTACCACATACAATCATGCACCGTGCTTCTCACCCATAAACTTAAACATAATATGCTCCGAAAGTTATAAGACTACGGGTATAATATCCGTACTCTTTGCGACATCTTCATGAAACTTTGGTAACTACTTAATGCAACCTTCTTCTACCTCTATACAAAGTTTCAAGTTCATCGGATTACATTCAGCTGTTTGTTAGAAGTTTACGTGACACTATCAAAATCGTCGCTGTCGTTGTTGAATAAACATATCAAATAACGTGTGGCAATTAAATTTTGCTTTAAAGTTAGTAAAAGTGCAATGGAGACGAAGGAAATGTTAAAAGTGGCTTATGGTGAATGTGTTATGTCTTGCGCTATTATTTTTCGGTTGTATAACCTCTTTGCGGCAGGTAGAAAGTTGATTGAAGACGACGAAAAGAGTTAAGTTAAACGATAGCCGTAATTCTAATTACAGATTGATTAAAGAACGTACGGGAATACCAAGATTCATTGTTTACATAAAGAAGGACTTGAAAAAAGGTGCGTCTTGTTCCACACACGCTAATTGTCGAACAGCGAGAACAACGAGTTTCTAATGCACGTGACTTGAATGATTGAAACACAGCCAAATTTTCTTCAAACTATTATTACGAGTGATGAAAGTTGGTGTTTTGCACACAACCCTACAACGAAATGCCAAAGTGTTGAGTGAGTTCTGAAAACTCCCTACGACCCAAAAAATTGCGCTTTCAAAAATTAAAAGTTAAATGTAAGACAATGTTATTTATTTTTTGTATTCTAAAGATATCATCCACAAATAAGTTATTTCTTAAGGTACTACTGCGAATCTGCATTCTACCAACAAGTTCTTGGGTAAAAGTATTGCACGTGTTAGACCCGAGTTGTGGAAAGACCATACTTATTTCCTCTTGCAAGATAATACACTAGCAGATACTGCGGCAACTAATACTACATTTTTGGTAAAAAAAAATGGATCCTGTACTCAGCCTCCCACCATACCCATCTGGTTTAAGTCTCCCTGACTACTTTCTGTTTCCAAAATTAAAAATGGACTTGTAAGGAACCGTTTTGCATCGATAGACGAGATATAAGAAGCTGTGACAACGAAATTAAAAAGTATTCCAAAAGAGGAGTTTTTAAAAGGCATGACGAGACTGGAAGATCGTACTACCTTGTATATAATTACTAATTGAGGCTATTTTGCATAACAAGTTTGATGAAAAAATTTAATACATTTATTGCGCTTTTTATACCCCCAGTCTTAAAACTTTTGGGGCACGCAGTAAATTTTAGATCACATGCTCTGGGAACAGAGTTGAAGCCTAAACCAGAGTAAGAGAGTAATAGGGAGAGTTGTGCTATCTTTCACTTACAAGGGAGGAAATGGGGAGAAAAAAATAGGGGAACAGTTGCAGTAGACAACTGTCATCAAGTATAAAATACGAAGTATTGCAGTAGACAACTGTCATCAAGTTTAAGGTTTGCAAAATTAAATTTTGTCTAGCCGAAGTTATTATTGCCTAATCGTTCCGTTACACTACCGCTTTAATGCGAGTTATTATGCAATAAACTTTAAAGTTTCAGGCACAGAACCTTGGGAATCTACGGCCGGATGCAATTACTTTGGATATCAGAAAAGAATGATCTTCGTCGTTAAGGTGTAACTGTTTTAATTTCAGGAGATTATTCTAGCCCGTTGAAACTTCCAATAACTCCTATTTGATATCTTACTCAAGGGCAAGTTTTTTTACGTTAAAAGCGTTGGAAGACGGCTTTTATGAACACGATTTCTAATGTGATTTTATTCCTTGATGGGGCAATTAAAACCGTTGTTCTAATCTAAAAATGTGCACATTTTGGCCTATTTTGTACCATAGTGTGCCGCTGGAGTGGTCAGAGTCCAGCGAGGTCGAATGTCTCCTAGCCTTGGCTAGCGTGGTTGTATTCCGAGTAAACTTTCTTCCCTCAAATTGGATAAATACTTGGGCATCGGCGTCCGGCAACCGTCCATCCGTCCGTTGCTGAGACAACACAACCCCGAAGTCTAGCCTCCCTTCTTACCTTTACTTCCACAGCACTTATTCCTTAACACGTTTTTATCTTAAATTCGCGTCGCGAGTATTATTTTTAAATTGAGAGTTACTTACCAGTGTCGTATGTACACTATAATTATTTAGGAACAGCCCATTTTGATTAACACCGTCGTTCTCTACATTGACCGACAAACTGATTTTCTCTTATGTAGAGGTGCAAAGGATCTCTTTGTTCTTCTTAACTTTCAGAGTGCCGCGATTTGAGAAATTTCACAAGCTCCATTTTTCTCTAAAAAAGTGAGTTTAGGCCGTGCACAAAAGACTAAACTAAGGCCGAGCCTTTATCAGATCGTAGCATGATGCCTTCAGACGTCATCCTGGCCCGGTATTGTAATGCGGATAGTATTTTTTTCTTTTTCGTAAAAAATGTTTAGAAGATTGCTTAAAAAATGTTTCCCTAGAGGTTTTTAAGATTACTGAATATGATTTTGCAATGAAACTTTCAAAATTTAAAATAGCGGATTCTAGATGGTAACCGTCTGGATCTTAAATTAGTTTTTTTCACTGATTATGCTGGAAATAATTTTTATCACTTTTATTCACTAATTATTTATTGGGAGAAAGAGAACAATTTTTTCTATATAAGTTAATTTTGTCCCACCTAGAACATATTGCGAAAATAAATAATTAGATTTCCTTTGAAAAAAATCAAGTTGACGCTAAAATGGGTAGTGTGCTCACTTTGGGTAGAAAAATAGTTATATAGTTTTTCACCCCCATCAAATTCATGGAATACGTATTTCACCGATTTTCAATCCGTGCCGCGGTTTGTGAAATCTTCAAATGGAAAGTTAAAAAAACACCCAGTATAGATCCGTCATATTACTTCTGTCATTTTGAATTTTCATTTTTCTGATAGAATCGAGTTCTGAGAGTTAAATAACCTTAAGCACCCACTTAGTTGTGCTTGATTTTAGCTACAAAAATGAGTCAGGGAAGGTGTACGAAAATGCGAGATATCTTCTAAATGCTACATAAATTATACAAAATCTTTCTCGATACACGTAAATACCATAACAAAAAATTTCACAACAGCCGGAATTTTATAAAGAACATAAATTCATAAAAAAAATAAAATTTAATAATTTCTTAATTGTTTAAATTTCGAAAAAATAGTACGAAATTCTCAATTTCTGCATATCATATCTATATGAATATTGATATCGTGAAATATTTATAATTATCTTGTTCTACACGTCACACACTCTTGCCGACATCATTTAGTCAAGTAGCGGCAATAGTGCATTCTTGCGAATTAAACAGATATATCGAAGTCAAGCTCAAACATCAGGTTAACTGAATAAGCTCAAAATGGTCTACATACTTCTACATACCATCAGTCGAAATCTAAAGTGATCGCATTAAATGCAATGACAGCATAGAGAATTTACAATGATTATAAAAAAATATTCTATCATACTGAGTTTTTGAATCGCATATTATTGGACATCCGTTGTCGGGCGAAGGAATTTTAAAGGTCAGGAAACCTCAATAACAGTGTCAGTTTTGAAATGTTACTATGACAATTTGTGTGTGCAATGTCGGTTCACGAATCTATGATTATGCATTTTAAAGCTATACATTAATACTAAACTTGCTTATAACTATAATAAATACTATAATAAATATTTTTTAAAATATTTAGTATTTTATATACTACTATTTTTTAGTTATTATGCTGTATGTAAGTGGGCATTGCATAAAATCGCGGTAGATAATCGAGAAAGTAAAAAGAAGCGCGAACGTTGTGTATGATCATCATTATAACGGCGCTCTACTGAATGTTTTTCTACATTGGCTTGAACTATTAGAATGGAGGTATCGACTGTGAATTGGGTGAAAAGTTATAACACACATATATACGAGGGTTGCTATTTAGATTTTGAGCCTTGCCGTACCAAGTGTTTACAGGCGCCATCTGATGTATCTAATTGAAAGTTTGACCTTTTTAACCATAGCCTTCTTCAGAATGTTTTGTCATTTAAGTATATGTAATTTGTATTATTTGCAGCGACTTGAAAATTTTGTCTCAGCGAAAAAATGGAACTAACTGGTGAGAACATTTCGTGCGATGATTTTTTACGACTTTCGACTCATGGTTTATCAAGACAAAAGTGCATCGATCAACTTACTTCCATTTTTTGCGAAGAAACTCCATCCTTGGTCACCGTGAAACTTAGGTATAATGAATTTAATCGTGGTCGCAGTTTGCTTCAGGACGAGTTCCGTGAAGGTCGTCCAAAATCGGTTGTTGTGCCAGAAAATATTGATGCTGTGCGCGGAATGATAAAGTAAGATCGTCATACGACATATCGCGAGTTTAAGGCATCTTTGAGCATTATTATGACGAGCATCAATAAGATATTGCATGACCATTTAGGTATCAAAAGGATCCAACGTGAACAAATCAAATTTGTTCACGTTGGATCTCGCGTAATTTAACAAAAGCTCAAAAAGATGATCAATTGTTGTAAAATAATGCCGAAGAAATACAATCATGGTTCATCAACAGCTGTGTATAACATCTACATAGGTCACAAATCTTGCATCTACGCGTATGAGCCCGAAACAAAACAGCAATCGACTGTAGGGCTCTCATACATTAGTTCAAACAAATAAATTTTTGACAAGCCAAAACATCGAATTGATGGGTCATCCGCCTTACAGCCCTGATTTGGCACCCAATGACTTCTTCTTACTCATGCACATCAAAATAAATTGCGTGGTCAACGTTCTTCGGTACCTGCAGAAGCCATTGATGCATTCAAAAACCATGATTTGGAGGTACCCCAATTAGAGTGGAAAAAGTGGTACGAAACTTATTTCGAGCGCATGCAAAAGTATATTGATCATCACGGAGAATACTTCGAAAAACAATAAAGCCATTTTCAATAATAAATTACTGTCTTTTCATTATTAGGCTAAAAATATAACTAGCAACTTATGTAAATATGTATTCCAACTGTTGCTTTCACGCTTAGAATCAGCGAAATGTAAATTGCATGTATCATTGGATATATCGAAATCGAGATTGATGCGAAACCGACACCTGACGCGACGAGCAGATTCGCTCTGACCATCGATAAATGTGCACACACGTAACCACTTTCTACGTATACGGCGATTGCATATCTAGATTCCGAAAAGAAGGTGCAAGACAGAGAACGGGCGATCGGCATGGAGACCATTATTATTAACACCAGTGCGCAACAACGTATTTTTGATTTTTTAAATTAGGAAATAAATGATAGCCACGAGTATTCATAAATTCGCTATTTTATATTTAGATAGGCAATTTCCTCCTTTTTTACGATTACTACCCTGCAAAATATTGGTGCAATAATACTGAAATATTTTCTACTCCTCGATGAGTGTATAGTCTCATCTTTGCAATGTTTTTTCCGGTAGCATTTGTTTCTTCCAGAATGGTACGATCATTTTCACGATCTGATGAACTTATTATTGTATCATCCGGTTATTTTTTGAAAAGTAATTCCATGAGTCTATTATTTCTAGAATAAGCTACATATCTAACTTTTATTATTTTATCATCAAATTTAATTTCAGAATCGCCAAGTATATATACATCTCCATTACTTCTTCTGTGGAAAATTGACAAAACCTTATGGAAATGTACTAACCAGAAATACTAGAATCAGATTTGTTAACAATGATATGTTTCATTTAGTTAAAGAAATTTGCAATGGAATCAATGATGTAAAGATAGATAAAAGTATAAATCTAGTATGGAGTAGTGTCGTGAAAGATTGCACTTCGTTAAATAGCAATCAGCCTCTCATGCTCAAGAATGCAGAGTGGTTTGGCAATGATCAAAGAAACAAAAATTGATTTGATGCACATGGAAACTTAAACGTAGCCATTCCTCCGAGTATGATTTTAGGCTTTGACGAAAATTACAAAAAAATAGTTGTTAATATGAAGCATGAACTTGTTCTAATAAGAACAAGATCAGACTTGAACCCGATTCGTTAAGAAGTTACTCTAGCCGGTAAAGCCACAACCTTTGAAAAATATAAAATAAAAATAACCAAGATCGAATTGTTAATGCCATGTGTCATTGCATCGACTAAATAAAAAATCAAACTTCTAAATTAAATTGGCAAAGATAATCCAATTTTATTGTGTTACCGTTCTTAAGAAATGTGTAAATATTCGCCTTTACGGAGTACTAATAAACATGTTTGCGCTGTAAACATTTCAAATCAACTAGAAAAACCTTGTTTTATGATTCCTGACTTGCAGATGAAAAAAAAAACAACATGAAAAGACTACAAACACCCAGTCGCGTTGATCATTGTGATATTCGTAACCTGAGCCTTTTTTTAATTCACAATATTATCCATATAATCTGAATCTTGACATGTCGAAGAATCAATCTGCACTATAACTCAAATATAATTATCTTAGAATATCTTGGAAAACTGATGGATTTGAATAAATTACGATTAGAAGCTTTGAGTGTGATAGTTTTTCCGATGTAACCAAAATTTGGTGTTGAATGAATTAAAACGAGAGTGATTGTCACGACTTAAATTTTCTGTTCACAATATCCGTCAATATGGTCATCCTTCACAACTTTTTTTCAAATGTATAATAGTATGCACATGTCATAATCTAATTTAGAAGACTAATTGCGCACTGTATAAAGTTAAACTCATGAAAATCAACCCTATTAAAATAGAAAAGAAAAAAAAACAAAAACAACAAAAAAATATGACATGTACAGTCCGTACAGGTTCTAGCACATTTTTGGGAGAGGGCCTGTGCTAGAATGACTATGTGCTAGTAGTTCTATAACGTATCTACTCACATATAATTTCTTCAAATATTTTCCCAATGATGTCGAGCATTCAAAGAGGTCGATACGAGAATCGATCATGATAGGGCTTATTTCCTTTATAAAAAAAATCAGTCTCTGTGCTTCCTATTGTATTGGACAAATTTCTCCCTTAAAGATATAAAGAAGATTTAATATAGCAATTTGCTAGAGCAAGGCCACTACAGGTATACCATTCAAACCTGGTTGTGATATAAATATAATTTGTAAACCCCGTTATGAAAAACAAGGATCAGGAAATTGTGAAACAAGAATCGGGAGAAAGGAGAGGGAGAGGTGTGGAATTATTTTAATTTTATGAAACTTTATTGATCTTTTATGATAATAATAAGTGCTTACATCGGCTGAGCTTAATAGCACGAACTATAATGACGATTCGTAAGTTTAAGTTAGGAGTCATTTTGTCACTTTGAAATTGTTATTGACTTCGAGCAAGCTTGCTACATGGTACATGAAGATCCCATGTTGCAAGGGAAAGCCGAAAGGCGGGCTGTGTCATGTTCTAGGCTCAAGTGAAGCAGTGTAGTTGATGCAATTGATCGACACACAGGCTACATAGATAGATATATTATACTGTTAATTATTTAATTTCAATTTTTTGTAATTATAAAAAAATATTATAGTTATAAAAATATAGTGCAAAAATTCAATATAATTATTTATTATCCTGATTCTGAATACTGGTAATTTCCGACTAGAAATCTTAATAGTAGATACATTTACTTATGTAAAAGCGATTACTGTTTTATTGGAGGAAAGTATTAAAATTTGCAAGTTAGATTGTATTTTTTACAATACAATTTTCTTATAACAGTATTTCTGGTTTGTAAGATCGAAATATAATTATTATAATTAATTTTATTGAATCTATTGATAAAAGAATTAGTTTCAATAATTTAATTATATTATTGTATTTATGGTAATTATTTGTCAGCTTATCTGGTAACATAGAAACAGTTTTAATTGATAATATTTCCTATAAAAATTGATTTTGGCTTCTGCCGCACATCAATCAATATTCTTTCTTTTTTTTTAAATTTAACCATTTTTAAATTTAACAATAAATATGTATTATTTATAATTACAAATATTTTTCTCTAGTTATATTAGATACTACCTTGAATTTCTTGGAGCATTTATTGATATACTTTATGTAATTAGTAAAATATATATTTTACAAAAAAGTTTTCGATATTTTCCTATGTAACATTGCAGCCTTTAATGATTTGTTTCGAGAGCAGACAGCGAGAGGAAAGATTTTTTGCCACGTGAACTTTACGAAGGCAGCTACTGATATCTCGTTTTATTTTTGTTGAAGAAAATAATATTTTGAAAAGAAATTTTCGAGAGTCCTTTAGTGTTGATTATGTGATGTAACATTTAGATTTTTATTATTATGTTCTTTGAAATGTCTCTTTGGTAGTGATAAAATAAAATGATCTTTGACCCCTGATACGTTTGATACTGATACATCATATATTACAGTAAAATTATATTCAATTTTAAATTTATATTGTCGCTATTCATTTGCTTCTTTCCAGTATTTTATGATATCGGAAATAAGCAAAAGCTATCTAATTTTTACGTTTTTTGTATTTTTAGAGTTTATGTCAATTTTGTTCACATATTAATAAATTTAATATTTATAACTTTGTATTTGCATACAAAATTAGTGTTTTTGCGCATTTTTGTCACATCGTGTGTTAGATCGATTTTACTGTTTTTATAATTCCATTTCTATATCTATATTTCAAAGACAAAATGCACGAAGAATATATGGCCGTTATGTGACCACGCCCCCATGTTTATTCTCAATTGTATCTTTTCTTTGATGGCCTAAAGTAGCAAGTACTGCGACTTTGATATATTTGTGTTAACTGGAGTCAGTTGTGGCCTTACAGAGGCAAACAACAATAAAGCAGAATAAAGAAATTATATTATTGTTTTATAACCATGTTATAATGAGCTCAAACTAAACCGATAAGGCCGTGGCTCAAGTACATTAGCTTAACAAGTACAAGTTGCCTTCATAATAAAGTTTCTAAAATGTAAACTAACTTTGAATCTAACTTAGTCTAGCTATAATCTACAATAATACCTATATAATCTATGAAATTTTATGATACCTCCTCTAAAAGTACGTCTAAATGACCAGACGCGGGGAAATCTGGTTTATTTTGAAGATAAGGTTACATTTTGTAATTTCGTACCTAAATGTCACTTCATGTATATAGAAATTTGTAAGATTTTTTAATATTTTTGTTTTGACATGCTGAAAGATTGCACTTAGACAAAGCTCGTGAAATTTTTTCATATACGAAGATTTTTTTACAAAACAAGAATGAAAAACTTTTCACGATTTATTTAAGGAAGTTAACAACTTTTTGAATCACATATAATGAGTGAAAGAAAGTTTACTCGGGCTTTAGGAAAGCCTGGTATGGCAGCCCAATTAAGAGAAACTGTATCTCAAGTTGTTCGAGAAAGTACTGCACAGGTAATGCTTTTTTTTAAAAGCTTTAGAAACAAATTTATGAAACTAACATAGTATTATATTTAATATTTATTCCCAATACTGATGAATAGAACGGTTTCCTTTTTTCTAGAATACTTGTTTTCATAAATATGACAAAGAACAAATAAAATATATTAACAGTATGATTTCATTGTATTATAAAATTTAATATATATACTTTGACATTTATTTCTAGAATAAACTACATTTAGTTGACCCAATAGATTTTGAAAACTTTATAATAAAAAACAAAACTTTATTACACAACGATGGTCATCGAGAACTATTATTATATCCTACAGATGATGTTTCTGTGAGTTTATCAGTCTTCTTTATTTTTCGTATTTAATAGTTTCCAGTTTAATAAATAATTTTGTATATCAAAAATATATTAATATTTATTTAAAGTAAATATTTTTTTTTCAGCAAGTCGTTCTACCTAGGAGATATCGAACTGTCAATTCAACAATACCAAAAACAGATTTGCAGGAATTGAATTTACTTACAAAAGAGTGTATAAAAACTTATTCTTCTGATTGTAATTTAATATTTTATAAATATTCAGGCTATAGTGGATCATATTTTGATCTTCCCAGGTATATAAAAAGTTATTTAATTTTTTTAAGTTTATTGTTTTAATATAATCTCTTTTGTAATATATTTTATGACTGTATAATAAAGAGTAAATCTTAGCTTAGATGGTAAAGGAATTTGTTTATTTTTGCAATCAACATACTTTGCTTGTAATCTTAAAATTGTTTGATGGCCTACCAAATTTTCAGAAACACAAAAAGTAACAGTTTTTGATTGATTTTTTAGTGGCATACATTAAGGTTCTTATATGCTCATGCTTTATCAAACAGTTAATTATTGGATATAATAATAAATTAATATATTAATAAAATAAAATAAGTTATTAATTGCTTAATTAGAGCAACATAATTTTTAGAACATAATGAAATCAATTTATTTACTTTCAAGTAAATAAATTGATTTTAGTTTTAAAGGAATTATTTTAGTTTTTTTATTTAGTTTTCAAGGAATAATGTTCAAAAGAATTTCGTAAAAACATAATATTACATTATTCTTATAAAATATAACAAATACAAATTTTTGAATATATAAATTTTATAAAAAAATGTATTGTACAGATAATATATTTTCTATGTACACCAATTGATTTAAGTGAAAAAACTACATTTTAATTCATTTATACATTTTTAAGCTATAATGAAAACAATTCTGATGGTATATTTAAAGATGAAATCTATGAAGTTGATGTGGATGTTGATCAAGTTGATGAAGTAAGATTTTTAATGATACATTATAAATAATAAAAATAATTTAATTTTATATATAATTATTTCTTTAGGATATAATGACTGGTGATGGAATAACAAAAGAAGGTTATTTAATGAAAGGACCAGAGATTGGAATAAGTGATCGAATAATGTTTTCAAATATTGGTTCAAAATCATTTAAAAGACGACTTTGTCATTTAAGACAGCAAGTTGATGGCACATATATTTTAGAATTTTTTAAAGATGAAAGGAAGAGTGATGTAAAAATTGCAAATTTAGATTTTTGTACAGAAATTGTTCGAAATTCAAAAAGAGGTAAATATTGCTTTGAATTAAAAATGAATGGTCCACATAAATCTTATACATTGGCTGCTGAAAATGAAAATGATTTACAAGATTGGATAACAAAGCTCAATGCAGTGCTTCAACATTATAAACAACACGAAGAAAAATGTAAAGCTTGGTTAGAAAAAGCAAGTAATGCATCACCTCAATCAAATCAAGTACATACGTTATTTACAAAGTTTACACATTTTTATGCGTGTTAATATAAATTTATATATTACATAAAATTAAAATTTACTTTATTACATCTATTAGGTATATGGTACATTAAAAGGTTTGGAACAAAGTATGAATCCTCAATTAATTTTGTATTCTCAAGAAACTGATATGAGTATCTCATTAGCTAGGAAAAAAAATAGAAGAAAACTTTTTCGTATGTATCTTGCTAATCACAGTAAAGTTTCCTCTCTTCATGAAAGTAATGCCGAGCCATATAAAGAACAGTTTAACCAAAGAGTTTTTGTGAAATGTGAAAATATTAAATTTAGATTACAAGCTCCAATAGATGAACAGGATTCTTTGTGCCAAGTAGAACCGTACTATACTACTTTAAGTATTTTTGATACAAGAAGTAATAGAAAGTTAAGTGAGAATTTTCACTTTGATATAAATCATGAGCATTTAAAAAATATTTTTAGAGATAAGAATTCAATGGATATTTCAACTGAATTATCAGATGATATGAAAACAATTCCAATTTCTTGGTTCAGTACAGTTAAGCAAGCTATATTTAACATAAGCAATCCTCATCCAGATATTTTTCTAGTAATACGAATTGATAAAATTTTACAAGGAAGTCTTCATCAAGCTTGTGAACCTTATGTACGCGCAGCGAAAGATCCTCGTTTAGGCATGAAAGTACATAAACAAATTCAAACTTGTTACCAAAGGTATTTAATCTATTATTAGAATAGTGAGCTCATACTTTTTAAAAAAGATCATTTACAATATTTATCTTATTCTACTCGTTATCCTATAATAATACAAATATTAATAGTAATTATAAATAAATTATGATATTTATTTTAAGAATAAAACTCGAATGAAATTATTGTGTCATTATTTTGATTATTACTTTATAGATTAGGAAATTACAGAATGCCGTTTGCTTGGTCTGCAAGACCATTATTTAGACTGTACAGTAATGAACTTGATACTTCATCAGAATTTCCGGCAATTTATCGTCAAGAACCAAACAAAATGAAGGATGAAGAATTGTTAAAACTCCTTTCAGAATACAGAAAGTACGTTATTTTTATATAACTATATTTATAATATATTTTTAAAATAGGCTTATTTTTAAAATGTTTAATTATTGAGTACAGACCTGATAAATTAAGCAAATTAACAATAATACCTGGATGGATCAAAATTAAGATTGAAGCTATTACTGAAGTCCCACAAAGTAAGTATAACAATAAAATTTATTTTAAAAATAAAATAGAACTTATAAAAATATTTATTGAAATTGAGATTCAAAATTATTACAATCGAAAATATTTTTATTCAATATTTAATTCATATATCTATCCATTACAGATTCTATGACAAGTTCTTTTGAAACCTTGAAACCATTTCCTGTTCCACCAAAATCTGAATTAACAATGGAAATTGCAGAATTTGAAAGTACGTGTGAAAAAGATATACATCCATATACAAGTTATGTAAATCATCTTTATGTGTATCCATTAAATCTCTCATTTGATACACAGAAAGTATTTAGCAGAGCCAGAAATATTGCATGTATTGTAGAAATGAGAGACAGTGATATTGAAAAAGAACAAGCATTAAGAGTAAGTTTTTAAAATTATTTTTGTGTTAATTATATAATACTATTTAATTTAGTAATTAATGTACTGATTAAGCTAATTTTGAGAATATTCTAAATAATTTAATCAATTCTTGATAATACCAGTATGGCTGTATAAGATATTTTAGATAATTTAACAATTAATCCTGATTTCAATTCATATTTATATACATAATGCCAACATAAATTACTGCTCCGATAGGATTTAACCATAATATTACAGTCAATGTAGAACTGCATCTTTTTCAAATTTTATATTTTAATGCTATCTTATAGTAAATTAAAAACATTCACTGAACTTGTTTATTATACGTATTTATTTTATAATTAATTTTTTGAAAAGTTTAAATTATTGAAGGCAAGGGTAGTCTTTTTTCCTCTTAACCTATGGTTGTTGTGCTTAAAATTATTGCTGATACTATGTATTTTTAATGAATGTGGCAGGCCTTTTATTTTGGAAGACAGGGAAGGTAGGAGGGTGGCTCGTTTTCATTCGAGTTTCATCGCTACATCCGCACCGTGTAAACTGGTTGACTCGGGCCTGTCTTCGGCCGTTAATGTTTCCTTTCAGGACTTACCACGCCGAGATGGCGTGGAGTCACCAAACTCCTGATGGTGACAGAGCTGGCTGGTTTTTTCATCAAATGAGGGTATGTTTTAGTTGTTCTGCTTCGAGCGTGGTTTTTTCTGGCTGATGCGGACAAAATTCGTCTGTGATGATTTCCTGTATTTGGTCCAAGTTTCATGCTGTGTTGTGCGTTACAGCTTGTAATTATCAGAAATCTACGCAGCCTTGTATTTGGCCGTTCTTCGTTGACACTAGAACCATCGGGCAATTGTTGAGAGAGCTGGACGATTTAATGTCTCCATCTGCGAATATTTTATATACTTGCTCTTGATTTACTACTTGCACGCCGAATAAAGGTACGGAGATTCCTCTATTAGTTCAGTATCATGGAGGATATGCGAGGTTTGCTACAGGGAATCGCGATGAAGTCTAAAAGAAGTGCCGCGAGTAGACGCTTTCTTTTTAGGAACCCAATTTGTACGTCGTCAAAATGCTTGATGGTGGTACCACTTCCCTTTGATATGGCTCAATGTGTTGTTGGAAAAATATACGTCATTTAGCCAGATTGTCGATGTGTAAGCAATTTTGGCCATTTTTGTGGAAGACACATTGCTCTTGAAGCGAAGTTTGACTAAGGGTAACCTCTGGCTCAGATTTTCACAGAACAATAATAATAATTACTAATGTTTTGCATCCTCAGATTCCAAGGGCATTTAATTTGCGTGCCTTGAAGACATTGAGGTTTCATTGCATATGAATTTAATCTTGCAGTTCATATTTTCGAAACCATTATTAAGTTAACGAGGACGTGGGTGTGAATACTACAGACACACATGAAGTAACTAACGGAAGCATAAGTGACACTCGCTGAAGTCTTACTACTCCATGCTCGTTTCTCGCACTTGGCAAGTGTAGATTTCTTGAACCGTCTCGATTCTAGTGTCTTTCTGCGCAAAAAGATCACATATCTTTCCGGAAGTGGTGTTGGTAGTTGAGGTGGGAGGGGGCATCTTCAAGAGGTGGCGTTTTGGAAGATACGCTTTAAGATTCCACTAACGGAGCTAAATCCGTGGCCCGAAAGCAGTGGCACGTAAGATTTTTCGAAGTGTCTCTGATGCTAATTTCAGAAAAGTATTCAGCAGCTCCTACTTTGTAACTTCCAACATGATTCAACATGCCAACAAATGGCACTGGTTTAGGAGCAGAGTTTCTGTTTCTTTTTCCTTTGGTTTTGGCCGTAGATCTTAATATCCAAACTCATGCGAACATTTTATGAAACATACTTTCTATGCATCAATTTTGAAAACTTGACCCAGACAATTTCTAGGTTCCCGTATACCGTCAACTATTTTGTCCCATCCATTTTTAGTGTCAGAGTCTGTTCGTACCGAAAGTCATAAGCTTTCACAAAAAGACATCAGGTGCTTCTCACTCCGCGAATTTTGTTAACTTACCGGGATAGTTGGTGATTGCGCAGAATAGTTCATGAAGGTTGTCGAAGCTGAAAGTGAATTGATTTATTCCGTATGGTTGACCTAGTTTTCCGCTAAAACTTGTAGATGTAAGAGGTATCAAACAGAGTCTAGCTCATTGTTTTGTCAGTTGTTGCTGTTGTTCTAGTAGCTACTGTTAACGCTGTTATTTTATCCGCTCCTGTTACTGTTCTATGAGATCATGCTGCTGCTGTTCCAATTTTCTAATTGTGGGAGTTGTTGTTGTTAAGCTCCACTAATTATTTTGCCATAGCCGGAAGTTCGGTGCGACCATGTCCTTCGTGCTGGGATGTTCATTCCTCAGGATCGTAGTATTCCTGAACTTCTCTAAGTCCAGTCGATTGTTTTTTTCATTAAAGTTCGGCCGTACGTTGGGTATCAATTTGATGGCGCTGAGGGAGGGAGTGGAAGTTGAAATGTTGAGAAGGAGCAACATGTAATTACGGATATATTTAAGATTTCGGCATGGTCTTAGATGATAAATTTTACATTACTTCGTAATAATCAGCGTAATGCTAATGATTAAGCGTCAATTCAGAGAAAAATGGAGAGAATGGAGGAACCTAAAAGAAAATGTAGAGAGAAAAAACTTTTTTTTCTTTAATGAGGATTCCTTTTTTGTATTGAATATTTAATTAGGTTTCAATTTTCATTTTTAGTGTATTTATGGGCGACCTGGATGTAGTCTTTTTATCACAAGAGTTTCGTGTCCAGTTTTACATCATAATGCAGTTCCGTCCTGGTATGAAGAGATTAAAATTAGATTACCACTCAAACTGCATTCTAAACATCATTTATTGTTTACGTTTTATCATGTAAGTTGTGATTTGAGCAAGAAAAAAGAAAATGGAATCGAAACTTGCCTTGGCTTTGCTTGGCTACCGCTACTGAATAAGGGCCGGTAAATTTTATCATTTACTTCTAATTTAACTAATGGTTAAACCCTTGTAATAATTTAGTAAATAAGTAAAAAATAATTATTAATTTTGTTTTTAAGATTGAATCTCATAGAGCAAAATACATATATTTTACCAGTGGCTACACATTTACCTGATGGATATTTATCTATTCAACCCTTGGGCCTTGGGAAGGGCGTAAGTAAATTATATTTCTATAAAATTCATTAGTAACACTTTTGGAATATTATAATGTTTTCTATATTAAAACAATTCTATCAAAACAAAACTATTTATGTAATATATATATATATATATATATATATATATATATATATATATATATAATAGCATCCCCCATCTCGGCTTCGCCCGAGATAATAATTTAACCGATTTCATAAGCAATTCAATAATATCTAAGTAAAAAGTACTCTATATATAAAAATCTATATTACTGTAAATAATTGACCGCAATGTACTCATCGTCGATTCTGTATATACAGTATGTATATACAGTATGTATATACAGAATGTACAACCGTATTTAATACACACATATATGCCTATTACATATGGCTTCTATGAGGAAAATTGTACTTTCGAGTTCGAGCGGTACAAAAAGATGTCCAAGTGTCTGAAGACGACGTTTATAGAGAGTATCATGTTCGAAATATAGAACATGTCTCGGGACGACTACTATGGAGAGTTTTGTGTTGGGAAGGTAGAATACGACTTCCAGGTATCGCAGGACGACTTTTACTGGGAGTGTGCGAGTTCAAATGATAGAAAATGAATCTCTTTATAGATGTCTCTTTAACACTCCCTGTAGAAGTCGTTCCAAAACATCCCGATATCGTATTCGAATGTCCCAACATGAATCTTCCCATAGAAGTCGTCCCGTCATACCTGGACATCATATTCTACCGTCCGAACATGAAATTCTCCGTGGAAGTAGTCCCGTCATACTTGGACATCGTCTTCAACCGTCCGCACACGAAATTCGCCGTAGAAGTCGTCCCGTCATACCTGGACATCGTCTTCTATCGTTCGAACACGAAATTCCCCGTGAAAGTCGTCCCGTCATGCTTGGACATCGTCTTCTACCGTCCGAACACGAAATTCTCCGTGTAAGTAGTCCCGTCATACTTGGGAATTGTTTTTTACTAACTGAACACGGTACTCCCCGTGGAAGTCGTTCCAAAACACCTGGGAATCGCATTCTATCATCCGAACACGAAACTCCCCGTATAAGTTGTCTCGACGTACCTAAACATCTTTTCCTACCAACTAAATAAAATAAAACATAGTCCCAGTAGAAGTCGTCCCGAGAAAGCTAGCATCTCTTCCTAACGACTAAACGCAATACTCCCCGTAGAAGTCGTTCGGAAAGACCTAGATATAGTATTTTACCGTCCCAACACGGATCTTCTCATGGAAGTTGATTTCCTCATACTTGGACGTCGTTTTCTATCAAGTAAATACAATATTCCCCGTAGAAATCGCCCAGAGACACCTAGATATGGCATTCTATCATTCGAACACACAACTGCCTATAGAAATCGTATTTAAAATGTATATAAATATAATATGTACAATATAATATACATAAAATCTATATATATATATATATATATATATATATATATATATATATATATGTATATATTTCGTATATACCCGTTCTTTACATTAAATACCGTGAATATTTTAGTACTGGTGCCAACTTCGTGCACCAACAATGTTGGTGCACGAATAGCATATTTTTGAAGCATACGATGGATATTGCTCTTTTATGCAGAAGCGACGATATTATATATATATATATATATATATATATATATATATATATATTCATAGTTTCAAGGTTGTTGGTAAAGAATCCTATTTTGCCATCGTTGCTTTTGTTCAAACTAAAAAAAACATAGTCTCTAGTCACAATTCTGAAGTTAATAGAATGTATAAAAATAAAAATATAATTTGTCGTGACAAACTATATTTAGTATGATTTGGCATACAGAACCATTTTATAAAAGGAGGAGAAAGAAGGACAGAGAAATAGAGAGAGATAGAGAGAGAGAGACAGAGAGAGAGAGAGAGAGAGAGAGAGAGAGAGAGAGAGAGAGAGAGAGAGAGAGAGAGATTTTCCCACCTAAGAGAAAATAACATTTACAAAAATCAAAAAATATCTATAAGGTGTGAGAATAGTGTCAGATTAATCTGAAGAACAAAAAAGGTTATACCAACTAACGCCACACCTTCTTTAGGATACGAATCCCAAAATTGCATGTGAACATTTGTCTGAGCTGGACTGGTATTAATATTTAAGCGGACTACTTTGAGTTGATGTTCGTGATTCAAGACACCACCTAGTGGGCGCTGGTGAAACTGATTGTTAAAACCATTAACTTAATTTATTGATGAAAGTAAAATGATTTTTAATAAAAAAACATAGCCTATGTCTTCCCAAGGTAATATAGAATCTATATGTCAAATTTCAGAACAACCGATTCAGTAGTTTTTTCGATTATCGCGTACAAACAAAAACACGCTTTGTCTTTATAAATTAGTATGATATGATATGATATACATACATACATATATATATATATATATATATATATATATATATATATATATATATATAAGGACCTTTACTCAAATGTTTTCTTGGGAAAATTAAATATATATATATCATTTAACAACCTTGTCTAGGGAGGGGGGAGGGGGGAGAAAAGGAACCTAAGGGTTGAACGTGGATTACCGGATTAGTGGGTGTTGCAGTTGTTTATAGCTGCCTATAGCATGCGCGTTCGTGCGCTCTATACCTTTCATTCTCTCTCTCTCTCTCTCTCTTTCTGACCTGACCATCTGCTTCGATGCTGTACGGGGCCTAGCGCAGCAGTCTATGTATAGCGCAGTGTGTCTATAGTATATACATTAGAAATCGTTGGTAAAGTGATTATACCTCATTTGCCAATTTTTTATATTTTTGTCGAATTTGCCAAAAAAATAGCCTATGACTTATTCCTGACCATGTAGAAGACGTGGTTAAATTTTGAACGCGATCGGTTCAGTAGTTTCGGAGTTTACCCCCAGGACAAACAAACACACATTCAGTTATATTATTATAATATATATATAATTTTATATATATCATTATAATATTATATATTACACAGATCATTTGACATCCTAGCCTTCATAGCCTCACCCGTATGCTGCTATACCAGAATACACTTCATCGTACTCTTAAACGGTTACAAACCAAATTTTTGCCGGATCAAAGCAAGTGAAAGCAAAGGTGGGTGCCGCGTTTACTGACTGCAGACAACAAGCGCATCCGTATGACCAGTTTAGAGCAGTATTTGGAGCTCTTTAAAAGCAATCCAAAAAATTTTTTGCATCGTTACGTGATCGTCGGCGAAACATGGATTCACGACTACACTGTAGAAACCAAGAAGCAGTAAAAATAGTCAACGTTACCCGGTGAACCTGCTCCGAAGATGGCGAAGACGGACGGTTCCGTCGGCGGGAAAGGTGATGGCCACTGTTTTCTGGGATTCTCAAGGTGTGATTTTTACTGACTATCTGGAGAAGGGCAAAACAGTCACAAGACAGTTCTACGCCAAACTATTGAGCCGATTTAACGGCGTGTTAAAAGAAAAACGAAAGTGCCTTTCCACCACGATGATGCACCGGCGGCTCACATTTTTTCACTCGTCACGACTAAATTAGTTGAATTACGCTATGAACTGCTGCCCTATCCACCGCATTTTCCAGATTTGGTTCCGTGCGACTTTTTTCGTTTTCAAATCTAAAAACTTCACTCGCCGGGAAGAGATTCCATTCCAATAACGAAATCATGGCCGTCACAGAGGCCTATATTGCAGACCGAGAAGAAACATTTTTTTTCAACGAGTTTAAAAAAATTGGAGCACCGCTGGACCAAGTATATTCAACTAAAAGGAGACTACATTGAAAAATAAATTTTATTTTTTGTAAAATTTTAGTGTTTTCATTTGTAGGCTAGGTACTTATCAAACGATCCACGTGTATATATATATATATATATATATATATATATATATATATATATATATTTGTAGAAGGGATTTTTTTAGTTACAATTTAATATGTTAATTGTAGACGGAAATTTAATAAAAAAAACCCCATTTATAACTGAAAAAGGTCGGATACGAGAGGTGCAGAAGTACCAAATATAATATTTTGTTTTAGATAACATACTTTATATGAATTTAAAATTGCCGGAAGAACAAATTTGATACTACTGTTTATTCGGGTCTTTACTCGATACAGCATCAAATACAACAACCATCTTAAAAAATTTGAAATAAAACCATATAACTATTTTATATAGATATGGATCCTACGTAGTTTTATCAATGTTACCACAATTACTCAATTATTAAATTGTAACGTATCTGATATATGTTACGACTCATATAACAAGCAGAAATTGAGAAAAAACGGGTACTTGGATTGGTTCGGTTGGAGATTGAACACGGTACCTCCAATTTTTGCGACGAATATTTTCCCGCTAAGCTACTAATGCTATCTATGCCACATTTTTCTTCAAGTCGTCTTTATATAGCCGTCATTGTGGTGCTTTATTACGCGATTACATAAAAACTTTTCATTCCCCATGCGACAATTTGCTTCAAATTTTAAAATTACATCTGCCCATTATATAGATTTCGAGTTGGTTTGCTCTGTTTAAATAAAACTATGATATTTCTCTTCAATTCCCTTCAGCTTCAGCCTTCCAGCACCTCTTCCCTTTCCGATCTAGGCCGAATCTAAGTTATAATTCGAGTAAACAGAATCAAATAAAGATATAATATTATAGAATTTTTAAATAAAGCTTACTAAATTTCTGTATAGATATATACTTCTTGAATTTTTTTAGAATGCTGGACCGGAAATATTATGGATAGACTCACAAAAACCGATATTTACAGTTACTATGCAAATGAATTCTACCGTTTTTACAAAAGATATACATTTGCATAATTTTTTTACATTTGCTGAGAAAATAATATGCCCGATGCCAGTTGCAATGTCCTCAGATTCAGAAATTTTAAAAATTTTAAAGGCCACTTATGATATTCAATTAGTAACTGCCATTACATACTTGCCAACAATTTTAAACCAGCTGTTTTATTTGTTAGTCTGTAATATAAGCGATGAAGTAGGTGAATGTATTGTTAGGTTATTACTGCATATCATAAATTTAATATATGAAGCTGGACGACAAGATATTTTATTATCTTATATAAAGGTAAGATTATTAAATTGTAGATATTGAATTATACATGTTTGGATCTTTCATTAAATATAAATGTATTTACTTAGTTCGTTTTTACAACATCTGAAAATGTTCATAACAATGAATTAACAGTCCACGAGCAACTAGCTAAACGTTTAACATCATTATTGCTACCAAGTAATGCTCAGTTCGTGGTACTAAATAAATTCATGCAGCACTCTGGATTATTTTTTGATATTATAATTAAGAGCATGGCACAGAATCTTCTTAAGACAGGAAGAATAAAAGTAAGTTCTTATTTGTGTATTAATCCTTGGAAATTGTTTGAATTTGTTTCTTTTAGATGCATCGGTTCGAAAGGTTTTCTAAAAAATATCAAGATCAAATCGAAACACTTGTAGAAATAGTGCTAACCCTTATATTGCATAAGTACAAAGAAATGACGCTTGAAACTTATGCACTCAATAAGAGCCTAGCAAACTTTTTAAAGGTAAATTCTAATTACAATGTAATTTACGACTATTGATATTCTTTATCTGGCTGTTAAATAAAATAACTTATATTACACTTTTATTTCTAGCGATGTCTTACATTTATGGACCGTGGATTAGTTTTTAGATTAATAAATTTGTATATAGAAAAATTCGCTTGTGCAAATTCTCGCACATTGCAAGATTTAAAATTCAGTTTTATTCAAATTATATGTTCTCATGAACACTATATTTCTTTTAATTTACCATTAATGCACACTTGGATAACTTCAAAAGGTACAGATAATTTATCTATATGTTAATTTCAAGAAGTTATTTTCGAAAGGACATTTTGAAACCTTTTTAGCTAAATGTTAGGCCTCTAGAATGTATAAAGTGTTCTCAAGGGGTGTTGGAGTAAACATTGACGGTCATAATACGAAGATCTTTATCGAGTAAATCATTTGGAAGTATTGTGGAAAAATAATGTTAAGTGGCGAAAATTCGTGGCGAAAGTTGTAAAGTACGATGCGTAGTTGTAAACAATGTTTGACACAAACAAATACACAGTGCCGCGCAGGCCGTGTCATAAAATGAAGTTCATTTTTCTCAATTAATGAATTTTAATGTCATAAGGATGTCAAAACACTGTTGAGCAATGTAGCTACCATTAAAACAAAAGAATTGATACTACTTTTTCATCTGTCCAAAATGAAAATAGTTTCAAAATACGATGCGAGCCGGTGGCTCCCTTTTATTTCGAATCGTCCCTATCTCTTCAACATTTTTTTAATCATAGAAACTTGATTTTCAAAGATTTTCTTCTGTGTCACTAATTATAACAAATAATTACAAAAATAGAATAATGTGAGTTCTTTGAGTGAAAAAACATACATATTTTTTCTATAGTTTTTAATCAAAACTCACACCAGAAAATATATTTTTTTCTTCATGGTTTTTCTGATCAATAAACCTCATATTTCGGTAATTTGCAAATAATTTTTAAAGTTTTTTCCCGCACTTTTAAATACTGTTTATTTCCACTTTTTAAAAATATATAATAGGAAAATGAGATTAATTTCAGTCCGTCTCTATAATATACTTCTATATTACTAAGAACGCATAATTTACAAATCTAAACTTCTCTCGTTATAATAAATATACGTGATATAAATTCTCGAAATCACACTCAACATACAGACGAAAACGTTTTACAAAATGAACACTCGCCTACTAGAGATGACATTACTCTAACATAAACGTTAAACGCAAGTTTATCATTCTCATTGACTGATGAAAAGAAGTAAATCGTGGAATGGTGAAATTTTGTGTAGCCAATGGGGGGGGGGGGCATATAGCCTCAAGTAAATAAGATAAAAGTTAAGATTCCCAGAGAGTTTATTGTAACAGGTAGTTTCTTCATATTCATCTATGAGAGATTCTTCATATTCATCTATGAGGGGGTAGATTTTAGAAGGCGCAAAAGCACGCGGATTGTCGCCAGGTGCTTTGAAAGTTTGATCAATATACATTGATTTCAAACCATGGTAAATGGCTTAAACATCCAGTTTGAACTGAATTTACAAAATCAAAATATAAAAAAATTTTAAAAGATAGGTCGAGAATTAAGCTATGAAAAATTAGTTTACGAGAGCTCAAACGAGATTCGTGAAGATTAAAGCAAGCTGCGAACTGACATAAAAACAGAATAAAATTGTTTGTTTTTTGTTTTTAACGTCCATTTTAATGGTGGTTAGAGATCATTTCTCGGAATGATTAGTTGGCTGATCCCAAACTTTCCGTGGGATCTCGCCAGTTTCTTCTGTCTTGAACGTGTTGCGAATATTCATCAGTCCATTGTTACCGAAACTGTTTACAAATTCTTTGTAATAATTTAAATGAGTTCAGCCGATTTTCAGGTGCTGGTATGAAATAAATCCGAATTTTTTTCTGATAAGCAAATGTACTGGTGTTAATATATTCAAATTATCAATGTTCTTTGTTATGAAGCATCAAATGAGAATTCAAACACGATGCAATCTGAGCTAATACAGTGGTAAACTCTTCAAAGCTGAGCATATACTCGGCGAATACCCACTTTAAATGGTCATCGTTGTCTTCACATCAGTTTTCCACAAACCTCTATTTGATAAAACTGAGATAGGGTTAAATATTCTTTGCAATTCATTATCCGTTTCTCTGGAGGTGGTAGAGTTGTTGCTGTAAAGATAGCAACAAGCACTTCACCGGCTAATAAATCTTCTATCTGCTTATAAAAGTGGTTGTAGTTAAATCACTCATCAGCTCGAAGTGTAATGTTCTTGTGATAAAAAATATATAGAGCGCAATATATCCTTTACTGCTATGACGATCAAGCCTATTTATTCTACGTATTTGAAAAGATTCAACATAATCGATCCTTGAAATTGTAAAGGACTAGAGTCACGTATATCATCAGTAAATAATCCTTTAAATAATTAAATAAATTAAGATAATGTATTAAATAGGGCTTAACGTGCTGGTATTTTATGCAATTACGAATCATGCCTTTTACTAGTGATTAGCGCCTAAGATCCAAACATGCTTTGTTCAAACATTTAGGATTAACGAGGAACCACAATATAGTATAAGATTATACAGGTGATTTACGACTGGCTTGCCGAGACTTGAGCAACGCGGTAATATTGTTCGGTATTGACTGTTATAGGCAAGATCAGTATGTATGAGGTGGCTTTCGACGCGTTCAGTTCTATCCTCCACTTCGCTTATCAGGTTTAGTTGACTTAACGGGCTTGTTTTTGCAAAATAGTTTTCCACCTTTAATAACTTAAATTCTATTACAAACGCATTCGATTGAAGTATAAATATGAACTTTGCACAAACAACTGTTAACTCTGCTATGGCGAGAGTGTTTGTAAAGACTGAAATTTTACATAACTTATTTAATGGACGTAAACAGTATGCGGTGACGAGTATAAATTTCGTCAACTTGGAAAACC
This sequence comes from Sycobia sp. Sy_11, assembly GCA_018907035.1. Lineage (NCBI taxonomy): Eukaryota > Metazoa > Arthropoda > Insecta > Hymenoptera > Epichrysomallidae > Sycobia > Sycobia sp. Sy_11. The sequence goes on along the minus strand of JACCIC010000022.1, from coordinate 2,394,242 downwards.
TAAAATGTATGTCAAGCTAATCTGTATGTATTTGAGAATGTACCACTTTAGCAAAAAAATGTGATTGAAGCTAATGCTTGGATAATTGTGAGAGCTAAGGAGGACTGTGCTGCAAAACCTAAGAGTTTTGCAAGTTCACTGGATTTTTTGATGCCAGACCGGATTGGCTGATGCTAGACAAATTATCTTTCGTAACAACATGCAACCATAGTGCGTCTGATAACTGCATTTCTGTTTATAATACATGATTTGCCTCGAAGGTTTTCAGTATCAAGAATATTTATATAGCCATTTTAGAATTATTTTACCTGTAGAACACAAACTAACATCAGTCTTAATTTACACAGTTTTTAGGCGGGGCGCGAGGTTTACGGGTATTAGTGCTCCACGTAATTCAAGATTCGATATACTTACTATTTTTACCGTAGTCATTTTAATTTTAAGTAGTTTTTAATTGCAATTCCTATGCTTCCAGAATGAGTGACGTGATTTGTGAGCGTTCTCTTCAATTCCTTTCAGAAAGTGATTACATCACAGCGATTAGATAATCGATGTATTTAGTAAAGATTAATTTCCAAACTCAATTGCTGGAGTCAACAAACAAAACACGTTTTGTAGTTACAAACAGTCGATTATCATGTAGAGAGCGATAAAATTAGTTGAAGAGGATATAAAAAATGTCTTTTCGAACAAATAATTCGATATAAACTCTTGTATATAGGGGACATTCCTATTCTGCTAGAAATTTCAAGTATTTTACTTCTAGGAAATTTTTGTAAATTTATAACTTGTTATTTACAGATACACTAAGTAGTGAATATTATTTGACTGATAATTTTTGTAAATATCACTTTTTAGTAGGAGTTGTTTTACAACAAGTCAAATTATCTTTAAGTGAAAATGTACAAATTAGAAAAATGGCCATTTCTACATTAAGAGATTTATTAGCGAAACACGAAATGGATGATAGATATCAAGAAAATGTAAGTTTTGGAACATTTTAAATCGGATACTAAAAATATAATAATATTATTAATCAAATATGAACTTTCAAAGTAAAAATGCTAATTTTTACTAGATATAATAATATTAATAATTAGAAAAAGTTTATTTATCACTCTCGTATAGTGTCCTTACATTATTTCTGATATTTTATTTGTATATACTTCTTGTTGATAGTAGTAATCTCCAAACTATAACATGTTTTTTCACACTCTAACTTAGAAATTGCATGTTGACCACTTCATCGAGGTTCTTATAAGAAAAATAGTTCTTACGTAGTGGAAAAAGGCTTGTTTACGAACTTCGTTAGAACTCTCGGCTTCGATTCAAGCCTAAATCTCTCATTTCCTAAATAAGGTCTTTCTGTATCCAGTAATAAATGTACTATTTTCTAATTCTAACTTATAAATCACAACTTCGCCACTTGATTCCGGTTCTCATGAAAAAAAATATAGTCTTAACCTAGTACGAAAAAGCTTCTTAACGAACGTTGTTACAACTTTCAGGTTTGCGTTAGGGCCGCAAACCTCTCGTTTCGTAAATAGTCTTTCCGTACTCAATAAGAAATGTACTATTTCTTCTTGTCTAAGTTAAAAATTCGACTTTAGTCCAATATGACTGCGCTGAAAGTCGTTTTTGGCTCTTTTAAATGTCATCTCTCACAGTCGTTTTCTTTACTGTATATTAACATGTACCACTATTGACAAGTGGATATGCTAACAATCAAGCATAATAAAATATTAATTTTTTTCTTGTTTCACCCGTCAGATATGCATATTTATTATCACTGTATTATTTATTTAATTTTTAATATTATTATTCTGGTATAAATAACTTATGTGTCAAATTTTAAAAATAATTTTTTTATCTTATAATAAAATAACATTATTCGAAACAATATTTATAAATAAATATTTTATTTAATGTGTTACATTACACGTTCAATAACATAAAACAAAGTTTCACTAATTATAAAAAGAAATTTGTTCTTAATAAGAAAATTACATTTTAAATTTTAACTCCACGATGGTTTGATTGTTAAAAGTTTAGTAAAAAGTATTTATGTAAAAATTAGATAATACTATAATCAAAATACATCGTCGATCACAGTTGTTTATTACTATTGTTATTGGAAATGTAAATAATGAACCGTTAAATAATCCAACAAAAAATATATGTATATTTTTAAGCAAATTAATTATTATATATATTAAGGGCCGAATGGGTAGGATAGCAGCTTTATACATACCTTGGTTAAGTATTGTGCTGGAAAATATTGATCGCTTTGAATCTGTAAATAACAATAAAAAAGTAGCGCCACAAAATTCAACAAACAGTATTCATTCTCGCCCTTTGAACAGCTTTTCTGGTAATGATACAAATCATACAATATTAACTGTCAATAGTAGTTCTAATAGTATTGCTACTGTAATGAGTACTCCTATAAGATCATCTTACAGGTAAATATTTAGAAATATATATTAATTTCTAGTGTTATATGGTTCATTTATATATCTTTAGGTGTTCTACACATATTGAATCACTATCATCTCCTCATAAAAATTCTATGAGCATAAGAGATTCGACATATTTGTCTGCCATAGCTGGTCATGGTATAGTAAATGGTAATTCTTGTACAAGTATTGAATCAGATTTATCGACTTTGTCTAGTGTTACACAATCAAATACTTCGCAAGAAACAACTATACTAAATTATGACCACTCAGAAAATAACATCGATGAAAAAGAGCAAGGACATTCACGTTCTGTTAGTGTATCCCATACTACTACCGCTACATCGCCAAAGTTCGATAAATTCCAAACTTCGGAAGTACAAGATTTATTACTTTGTTTTCTCTTTGTAATTAAATATTTAGATGATGATCAAATAACAATTTGGTGGCAGCAGTGCAATGAAATCGAAATTCAAAAATTTTTATCTATTATTCAGTAAGTATTAATTTATTTTAGGATATTGTAATTTTGGTTGAGCATTTTAAAATAAACTTTGAAATAAAGAAAAACTCTTATCGATCAAGATTAGTTCAACTATAATGTACAATATGAAATTCTTTATGTATAAAATATTCCATTTTATTTTTTTTAATAATAAACTTTTCTTTTTTAAATTCGTTCTTTTTTATAGATTATGTTTGCATCATTTTAAATATCTTGGTAAGAAACAATCATCTACAATAATTGGCCAAGATCAGAATAAGCCAAAAGCGGTAAAATCTATGACGTTGCCTGCAAGAATGTCTCCTCCTGACTTTACTAATGATTCTACACCTACAACTGGTACACTACAGCATCAAAATATAGCTGGTGTTAGAGAAAGTTTGCTTGAAAATGATTATGAAAACCTACAACATATTACAATACAAGCAAATTTGGCCGTCGAAGTAGGACTAGTTGTCCTAGATAGATTAGCACTTTTTTGTTTTAATTTTAAGGTAAAAAACAATATTTTCAACATAAATTAAAAACCTATAATTAATAGTTTATTTATGTTTAAGTCAATTTTGACTTTTCAATTAGAATTTTGAATTTAATTAAATTTAGATCAATTTTAAAGTATATGTACTTTTTCGATGTTTTAAACATAAAACAAAAGCTAGCAGAAGAGGAGTAGTATTACTAAATTATTTATACCACGCCAAAGAAGAAGACACGTGATATCTGAATTCTTTAAATTGTAGCAAGTTAGGTTTAAGAGGTACAACTGATTTAGCATTGAAGCTTAATCATTCATTCATTGCAATAAAAGCAATGCTTATCGTCAATATTATATACTTTTCCATATAAATTTTTATTCTTAACATGGAGAAATCCACTTCTTCAGCAGAGTCAAGGATTCATTTCTGGGTATTCTGAATAATTTTTATTATCGATTGAGAGCGTTTGTAACTTTGTTCGTTGTTAGAAAATATAGATACGCTTTATTTAAAATTAACAAATTGTAACATGCAGTGCTTTGGTGAGAGCTAATTCGTGCTCCGGCTCAACCCGCCTCGGCCCCTAGTCGCTCAACGCGTCACTAGGTTCGCTTGTGCAAGTTCAATTTATGAGTTCTTATTTTGAATTATTCACAGTGTGCATTGTACTTTGGCCTACGCTCAACTCGCCTAGGTCCTTGGTCGCTCAACCCGCCACAAAGTTTGTTTGACTACGCACTGTGCTGTGAAATCCAATTCTCACTCTCGCTCAACCCGCCAGAGTTCGAATTGGATTTTTTTTCATTATTTTATTTACCTTTCGCGACTTTACTGGGTTTGGGACGCAAATAAATCTTTTCTGATTTACTATAGAAATTATTTAATACTCAATAAATTCGTTGAGAACCAATACGAAAAAAAAATCGGCAATATGGCTCGGAAATGAATCGGGAGGAGAGGGGTTATTTTTTTTTAAATAAACGCGGCTCACGATGGAGAATGTATATTCTACACACGCAGTCTTAAGGATCAAGATGCAGAGTTTAATAATAATACACTAATACACAAATCGTTGAAGTATACAAATAATTTTGTGTATATAGGCATGGGCGCTTTGCACATATTCCCTACCTCGACGTTAAACTCGAACGTACTGTCGAGTCGGGAAATAAAGTAAACACGCACGCCCTTGTCAACTGTTCAAAATTTTAATACTGAGCAATAATTTAATCAGTATGATACCAACAGTGAATAGTGACAGTGCCATGGACTCGATACTACAAATGTCGCAACACGAGTTATACGAAGAGTTTGAGCGTCGGTTAGACGCTAAAGACACCTCGTATTTCGGTGATGTGGCCGACGACGAGGGATATTTCCCTCAGCCCATCCCACAAACAACGACAGCGGTAGAGTACCAGCCAACGAGTAAGGCGGTACTTGACGCTATGGCCAGGAGGCATATTCACTGCATGCCAATATATCAGTATATCTATGTAATCAATACATCTGTGTACCAGTATGAAGTAAGCGTTTTACGAAAACAAATACTAATTTTAATAGGAAAGTGAAAAACATTGTATTCCAAGTATTGGCTATTGTTTTTTTCCACATTTTTGCCACTTTTCTCGCAATTGTGAATAACACCCCAATATAATTGTTTGTATTTTGAAGCAAACTAATCAAATACTCAATTTTCAACTTCCTCGTAGTAATCGAAGTGCTGCTCAGCTAATGCGTGATTCATCGATGAAAACAAATGGTATTCAGAAGAAGTCAAGTTGTATAAATGATTGTATCTTGAACCGGTTTTGCTTTATTTTGAGGTACATTGTCAATTTAATACACCACGCTACTTTGACCCCTCAAAACACACAGCATTGTCTTCTTGCCGAATCAATCTGGTTTTGCAGTCTATCTTGAAGTTTGTTCTGGATTAATCCATGATTTTTTCATTTTATGATTCTTGAAATAGATCTATTTTTCATTACCAGTAACAATTTGATGCAAAATTGGTTTTCTTTCGTGTCTTTGATGCAAAATATCACAAGTGTTTTTCTGTTTTCCATCTGCCTTTCATGCAATTCATGTAGCACCCATTTTCCACACTTTTAGATCTTTCCATAGCTTTAAATCGTTCAGGAATTATTTGGTGTGGAATATTAAATATTTCTATCATTTGCTTTTGGCTCAAGGTGTCATTTTCATCCAATATCGGTTGGAATTCGGCGTATTCCAACCATTATAGTGATTTTCCACGTTCTTCATTTGTCAGATCAAAATTATTATTTCTAAACTATTAAAACCATCTTTTGTCATCATGATCATAAAATACATCGATAATCATTTGATGCGACTCTGTAGCACTTTTCTGCAAATGAAAACAACAAATTAATGCTTTCTGAAAATTATCACTTTCTGGTACAAAATCCGACATTTTTAACACGATGAAAAAATTTGATGTTGTTTGTTCAATGACTTGATATATACTAAATATACTTGACAGTTATCAAATGAAAAAATAAGACTGGTTCACAACAAATGTTTCCTATCGTGATATTTGTATCTTGGTGTTCATATAAAAGAAAATTTTATGTTGAATATTGTTGTTATGTTACTTTTTTGGTTCACCGATCAACAATAGATCTATTATATATAAAACGTATAATTTATTAAAAGGCGGCTAAGAATTTTGTTATTTAATGGAGTGTTTCTGAGACTACTAATGACGGAATACAAACTCTTTCTCGAAGTCCTGAAATATTATTACTGGAACACGAAATGTTAGGCATAAATTGTCTTTCTGGATCGCGACATCGCAAACTGTCATCAGAACTATCTTTAGGACAGTTGTTAGAATTTTAAAGTGTTGGAACAGATTTAAAACTTTAGTTTGTTTGCACATTTCCATCCATTTGAGCTGTTTGAATAGTTCGATGAATTAGACTTGCCCGTTCTTTTTAAAAAGGTTGAAAGAAAGATTTCATCTCTGCAGAACATGAAGCTCGTCGAATTGTTCCAACATGTACGTATTATTCACATTTGTTCACAATTGTTCACACTTGTTGTTTAAATTCCAAAATTCGTATGACTAGAACGGCTTGGTTTGGTTCAACCATACTCGAAAAATGGTAATCTCGAGCACAATTTTTGAAAAAAAGATTAATGATTTTCTTTTATAGAATAAATTTTTTTACTTATTTTTTTATTTGATTCTAATGCGTGTCTTATATATGCGTCTTCTTTTCTTCTGCTACGTAAATAAATAATAATCAATGTTAAGCAACTAGCGAACTTGCATGAAATGTTAATTTGTTCATGAGAAAAAAATTGATTCCAAACTATTCTGCAATTGCCTAAAGATTGCGTCCTTATATTTTGTTAATAATTATGGGAAAAGACAAAAAAATAGAGAAATTAAAGACGTTTGAAACCCCAATTCAAATTTGATTTATCATTATTATTTAGAAAATTAAAGTATTTTTGCTTTTGTATTTTTCTTTAAAAATAAGTACATTGATGATATGTTTTAATGGTCTTACTACAAGTTTCTCTACCTCATACCCAAAGTCTCGATACTCTAGATTTCATTTGCAGATTATAAATTACTTAAATAACGAAGAATTTTTCTATTTCATTTTTGATATAGAATATTTTTTTTATTCACAGTACAGCACATTTGAACTAGTATATACCTAATATACATTTACTGTACGTTTCCTTTGCAGTTAATCTACATTCATCTTCCATTGCAAACTCTTTCCTTAGCATTTTGAGCATCTTCTAACTTTTTAAGCCATATATATATATATCAAGTGTCCCAGAATTATATGGAAATGTAAATACAATAATTATTATTATTAGTGGGAGAGACCATGAGAGAGAGAGAGAATTATGAAACATCTTTTTTCGTACTTTTTGTTTCTATGCTCGTTGTAGTGTGTGTATAAAAACTACACCGAATAAAATCGATGTTTGTTTTTTAGGCAGAACTTAATGTAAATTCGATCTATGGAATGCGATACGCGATATCGGATACCTAGAGCGCGGGCGCATGATTCACATGTTTTATTGTGTTTTGACGAACCCGGTCTAAGTTTATCACCGAAATCGGATGCGACGAAGGACCGAACGTACATCTCTTCCTACTCCTCTTTCACTTTTTCATCATGATCAGTTTTTTCGCTATCGAAAAAAAACAATCGATGCTGGTTTCCGCCCAGTTCTTTCAGAGTCTGCGGTAGTTACCGCCTGTATTTTCTAGATCCAGCTTCTAGAACGAAAATTCCAGTTCCGTGTTCTTGATTGGCTATTAAACATTGGTTAAGAATTCGAAAACTAAGAACAAGTTACTTGAAGCTACCTTTATTGTTGTATTTACATTTCCACAATCTATACAGGAATGCTAATCTGTCTAATTAATTTTAATTCTGGGACACTTGGTATATATATTAATTCTTATATCTATAATAAACATGCTTATCTGCACAGTATTTATCCTATTATGCTTTAAAAAATTTTAAAAATATAAAGTATAATAAATGATTTGAATTGTAGACCTGAACAATAAAAAATTCTTAAAATTGTCTGAATATTACTATAACGTTACATAAGCATAGTAATATACCAATATTTCATATGTGTGTGTGTGTGTGTGTGTGTGTGTGTGTGTGTGTGTGTGTGTGTGTGCGCGCGCGCGCGCGCGTGTGTAAACGAATTTATAGAGGAAGTCATTATTATATAATGCTTTTTTATAAAATCACGTTATATGCATTAAAAAGTTGTTAAAAATTCTAAAGGTCAATTTTTTTCAGGATTTACTGTTAGAAGCCAATGGTAACAATCCAATAATTCAACAAGTTGTTAATGTTTATTTAACATTCCTTCAAGTCGGTCAATCCGAGAATTTGTTACGGCATGTATTTGCTGGATTAAGGGCCTTTTTAAATAACTACTCTGAAACGCTATTCCAAGGTAATTAAAATTTTTTATTAATAATTTATCAATTAAAGATTTTTTATATTATGTCAATAAAATAACAATTTCTAAAAACGATATACCAAATGTGTCCTAAAAGTTTTAAGACTGGAGGTAGAAAAGACGCCATAAATGTATAAATATTTTTCAACCAACTTTTTTAAAAATAGTTTCTATTAGAATTAATAGACAAGTTGACACGATCTTCTAGTCCTTTCATGCCATTTAACGCCCCTTAACAATGTTTTAACTTATGATGTTTTAAAGCGCTATTTTTTTGGTTGCGGCGACTTTTCGCTAACCTATTCAGCACTTTAGCGTTTTTGCAGAGTCATATACAAAACACTAACTTTCATCGCCAGTAATAAGAGTTTTAAGAAAATTTGGCCGAGTTTCAATCCTTTCCAGCAAGTGACGTACATGAGAAACTCGTTGCTCTCGCTGCTGGGCAGTTAGCGCGTGCAGAACGAAACGTGCGCACACTTTCTTTTCTTCAAGTCATTCGTTATAATACGTTCAACAGTGGATTTTGTAATTTCAGTAATTTCTTCAATCAATTTGCAACTAGAGTTACATTTATACTTTAACGCAGCTGCAACTTTGTCGATGTCATTGTAACTCTTTATGGCGCATAACCGACCGTTCCTTTCGTCGTTTTCAACCAATTTGCTGAACAAACATAACTCTTTGCAAAAGTTTACCCGACATACCTGGGCATCGTATTCTACCGCCCGAACATGAAAGTACATTATTTCCTAGTGGAAGCCGTATTTAAGATGTTTACCATATATCTGTATTTCGTACATTTTCGTATTTTAAAACCAACTAAAATTAAAGCAAAAAAAAAAATGTTCTAGGAAATAGCGTCTTTTTGAAGCGGGCGCTGAGAGAACACCTTTTTAGACGGAAGCGATAATATATATATATATATATAATACCATATGATCAACTCCGCGAGTAAACTAAATCGGTAAAATTTTTTTTTCTATATTGATACAACCTTTCTTGATGTTCATGTGAAATTTAAACGCCATATCCCCATTAGTGTGCATTTGTCAGTTGTTTGTTTAAGACGCAAAAAGTTTATCTGGCGATATTGACTATGGCGAAAAAACGTTGATCAACGAGTTTGTTTGATATTTTGTGTTTCCAATGGAATTACGGCTACGGAATCATTGAAACTGTTGCAGAAGTTTTTGGGGAAGTATACTTTATCGCGAACGCAAGTATTTGAGTGGCACAAAGCATTCAATGAAGGTCGTGAAGTCGTCGAAAACTTGCCTCATGCAAGTCGCTCATCCACCTCTGTTAATGACGATAATATCGAAAAAGTTGAGGAAATGGCCGTTTTGAGACGTCTACGTGAAGCAATTCGTCGTAAACGACTGGATGTGTGGGCAGACAATTCATGTTTTTTTCACCACGATAATACACCGGCACATTCCAGCATGATTGTGTTTGATTTTTTGGCCGAACTCGAAATGAAAGCCATTCCTCAGCCACCGTATTCGCCAGATTTGGCTCCCTGTGACTTTTTCCTCTTTCTGAAACTCAAAAATTCGCTTCGGGGAACGCACAATGAGTCCATTGAAGCTATAAAAAATAATTCGATAAAGGAACTGAAGGTAATCCCAGGCGAGGCTTACAACAGGTGTATGAAAAATTAGATTAAGCGTTAGCATGCTTGTATTGACTTGAAAGGAGCCTATTTTGAAGACGATAATAAAGATTTGTATTAAAATGCGTAAAAATGTTGTTTCTTTTTGTCAGTCCGGGTCAAATTTGATCACGGTGTTTTGTCATGTATATAGTTTTGGCTTGTTGGTAAAGTAACTGTTTCTATTTTGCCATACTTTTTTTGTTGAATTTGAAACATATATACCCTAATGTCCTTTCGAAGATGATATATATACGTATATTAAAATATATCGGTTTAACAGTTTTTTTATTTAACGTGTACAAACTACAACCTGCTTTGTCTTTATAAGTTAATATGATAATCTGATATGACACACACACACACACACACACACACACACACACACACACACACACACACACACACACACACACACACACACACACACACACACACACACACACACACGCGCGCGCGCGCGCACACACACCAATTATTATTTATTTAAAATATAAAACAAAAAATTAGGCATTCAGTAACAAAAAAACTAAGTATTTAGGAATATTTAGAGAAGTAGCATGAGATTAAAAAAGTGTTATATTTTTTCGAAATCAAGTATGCAAATGTTGACCTTTCATACCTGTTTCAAATGGGCAAAGTAGGAGATCATTTTATGTTTAGATTAATAGTGTAAAAATCATTAAATACTTTACACACTTCAAATATGCATGGTCAGGTAAGTTTTGGTAATTAGTTTAGAAAATTAATATACGATACATCTGAGATCAAAAGCATATCTACTGTCTCTTGTATCATCCGTATTTCGATCGAATCATAAAATCTACTTTGGGAGGAATTGTTTTTACTTCGTCCACATGTCATGTATTTTACTATTTCTAAACCAAATGCACAAGACTTAAATTTGCTTATTTGTTTTATGAGCGAATGTGAAAATGAGGACGTTTTGAAAATTTCATTTATAATTTTTGGTTAGCAAATTATTTTAAATGATATTTTCACAACGTTTGAAAAATCTGGTTTACACTTTCCAGTAATTTAAAACAGATATGAATGAGAGCACGGTTAATTACCATATGCATTTATTTAACGCTTACATAAAATATTTCTTAAAACAAAGCATTGTGTATTTGGTCGGTATACCAGAGGAATCGACAAGGGCATAAAATACCTTTGCTCTCACCTATTATAATGAAATGAGCCAATCGATGTGTTTAACTCATCAGCAATTTCTTCAACAAGGATTGAACGATTAACTAATACCATTTTCTGCACTTCATTGATGTTTTCGTTTGCTGTTAATGTGATTGAGTGTCTAATACACTCTTCATTCACATCTTTTTGGCCCTTTGAGAATATTTATGCAATTGATAAAACTGATAAATGTTGTTTTTATCCACGATATCGTTAGCATATATCACAGTCAAAATTTGGAATACGTCTGCATACTTTATTTTCTTTTTCACATAAAACTTATTTCAATTCTTTATTCAAAGTTATTTCATTCATATTTTGGAATAGTAAAAGCCGAAGATTATATTTAAAATACTTATCAATAAAAAATAAATGAACAGTCAAAATGACCGAATTGGTGAACGTAAGTGAGGGACATGAGTACCAACATAGCGTCACAAAAATCGAAAATCGAATAGACGAAATCTGCGGAAATTCGTGATACTTTTTGAACAGACCTTATCTTATCAAGAAAGGACTGGCGAATGAAGATAGTAGGGCATGGGGTATGGAAACAATCACTCTTTATTTATGTATTCGATCGTTTTATATTTATTTATTATTTATTTATTTATTAATGCTTTTCCGAAATAGTTTTTTACAGAGAGATATACACATAATAAGTTATACACATAATAACAATTTACATCAAATTAATTGCACAAAAAATTGGGCACTTACTATACAGTGTCTTTTAAAAGATTGAGTATATCGGCATATTAATTTATCAAACTTAAAAATGGCCTTACCATCGAAATAACTGTTCATAATAAAATTTAATTTAATAAAACTCATCACACTGTTTTTATTTAATTAAACTATTTATTATCTAAAATGTTTCATTAATTATTATATTTAGCAAAATCTGCATGAAGTATATATGTATATATTATTTAAAAATGGTATGAGATCTTTATAAATTTCTTTACACGTGATTATGAAAAATATTACAGACCTATTTGTTTCTTTTTTTTCGATTAGTCGATATTGAATTTTTATTAAATATAGTAGGTGGAATGTTAAAATAAAGATACACGAAATAATCTTTTAACATGAACTTTATTTCAAACGAGGAAATAAAAGACGTCTGTTCAAACGAAAGGACAACGCAAGACTCACTACAGTACTCGAAATTGAAAACTCTGCAAGCCTTTGTGAGAAACTTAAAACCTATAAAAAAAGATCAGGCATTTAAGCAATAAACTCATAAATCATTTGCCGCGCAGGGCAGCAAAGACGCAGATCGTAATAAGACCCAGTGGACACATATATTTACATCCTTTTACGATACCGTTCAATATTTAGTTTCAAGTATTTTTTTGCTTTATTATTTATAGAAGGCTAAAATAATCTAATAGTCGATATAACAGCCTAAAGTAATATAATATTAAAAACTCACTTTTATTAAAATATTATAAAAATTATGTATCAAATTTTAGAAATCTTCTAATAGTGATTATACGGAATTTTTGATTGTAACTTTCTACATTTAAAAAAAAAATATTTATGTGTTAAAATCCGTAAGGACCTGTGCTTGAAAAATGTACGAACAAGGAGACTCACATAGTCGTTGAATTTTATTTACACCTTTGAATCAAAATTTAAATATGTAATACTTTAATGTACAAGAAAAAAAATTTCCTTATTACAGGTGTCTTTTATGATTGTTTAAATTTCGAATTTTAGTTATTTTTTAATAATTATAATGAAAGAAAAATATATGTATGATAAGTAGTTTATAGTCAAGTAAACAATTACGTTAGATTCTTGTTATCTGATTTCTTTTATTTTTTCGTGTGTCTTTTTTGTACTAAATATATTCTCATAATAATATTCTCTGTAGAAGAGCTCAGATAAAAATAACTTTATGTAGAAATGAATATCTTTCCGTATTCTAACCTACACATCAAACCTTCGCCGTTTGATTCCAGTTCTTGTCAGGAAAAATATAGTCCTTACGTAGTACGAAAAGGCTTCTTTACGAACCTTGTTGTAACTCCCGGTTTCGCCTCAGATCGGAAATCTCTCCTTTCGCCAATAAAGCCTTTCTGTACCCAGAGAGTTCTCATTATTTATTAAGTAATATTCTCGCACTTAGATCACAAAATACGATTTTCTGCAACTGACTGAAGGAAATAAAATACTACTTTTTCTCGCAAAGGAGTAAGAGTAAGTGTTTATGACACTTTCTTGACTAATCAAAAAGCAGAATTTTACTTTTCCTCATCGAAATTAAATTTAAATAAACTAATCCGTGTAGTAAGGTTAGGATTAAAGTTCAGGTTTGGAACCTTAGTTTTTCATGTCTGCATAATATCTGGCAATTGCGACGTTTGGGCTTATATGAGCGACTCGATCGCGGTATCGAACTTTTTTGCTTTGGTATTCAAGATTTTAACATAAAATTAAATTTACATTTTATATTAAATTTTGTATAAAAATTATTATAATGTTTTTGAACTATTAAAAATGTTCTGTATCGTTTTTTAAAATTAGTTTTAATTTTATTGTTTACGCTATTGAATAATTAAAAAAAGTTAATTGTATGATTGCATTATGAATAAATTTGTAATCTCTAATTGATTATACTTGTTTCTTTTTACAGAAGGGTAGAGGGCTTCGCCCGATGTACCCCCACCCCCCGTTCCTAAAATGTTTCCTTAACATATTCTATCAATTTCAAATTACAGGGCAATCATTTAATATAATACTACGAGCTATTTAATAAATTACAAAAATAGCCTTAGGAGAAAACCGATAATTTTATAATTTGTCAAATTCAACGTATTCCATTCCAAGGGCAAGTTATTTCGAAACAAGCGTGGTTTGGATCTTTAGAAATATACCTGCTCGCTTTATACAAACATAATAGGGAAAAAAAACTTGATATTTCTCATTCGATGGTTTCTACTTTTTTGTACAACACTTTGAAGAAGAAAGCGTCCTCGCATGTGGCACACGGGAGCAAAAGCGTTTTCTGATTTGGATTTGGACACGGAATTGGACGTCCTCGTTACACAAACATACCTTCGTCGGAAGACGCCTATTTTGTTCCCCTGTGTCTATTAATACATTATTAATATTACTGTGTCTATTAGTACTATTATACATTATTACCTCAAAATTTTAACTTACCACAAGATTTATATGACAACAAGAGTATAAGAATGTTTTTCTGAATTTTTAGTTACATTTTGCATACAAATTTACTTATAATTATTTTTTAAACTATAAACTTTTTATTATTATAGGTAGCGCAGTATTGTGTGGTAGATTGTGTTATGAATTGCTTAGATGCTGCAATAGTAAATTAAGTTCTATAAGACAAGAATCATGTGCTTTACTTTATTTATTGATGCGAAGTAATTTTGAATTCACCAGCAGAAAAGGATTAACAAGAGTTCATCTTCAAGTAAATAAATAATACCCGATGAAATATTCAAAAGTGAATGAAAATTGTTACTTGTAAAAATCCTTAGATTTTAACATTTGAATTTTGAACAATGATGCGAGTTGAGTTTTCTAAAATTCGCTTTTAAATTACCTTTCTACAAACGTTTTGTAAACCTATTTCATAAAATTTTAATTTTCCAAATTCTAATAATCCTATATGAGGTATAAAAATAATTTTTTTAACAACTTTAATATTATTTTTATTCACATATCGTATTTCATAAAAGTATTAGCAGCTCTTTTCAAAAGCAATTTACTGATTAATGATGTAATGGTTAAATAAAAATGAATTTATTTTAAAATCAGGTTATAATCTCAGTTTCTCAAATGTTGGGTAATGTTATTGGATTAAACAATTCAAGATTTCAAGAATCTTTGTCATTGATCAATAGTTATGCTTGTTCAGATAAAGTGATGAAAGGAACTACTTTTCCACATGAAGTTCAAGATTTAAATAAAAGGGTGAGAACTGTATTGATGGCAACTGCACAAATGAGGGATCATAACAATGACCCTGAAATGCTAGTCGATCTTGAATATAGCTTAGCTAATTCTTATGCCAGTACACCAGAATTAAGACATACTTGGTTAGAAAATATGGCTAGACATCACGTTCAAAATGGAAATTATTCGGAAGTAGGTCTTCAATGATTCCGCAAAAAAATGTTTTGTTTTATATTTCATGTATATTAAAAATATATTTTTACTTTACTATTAAAATGTAGGCTGCTTGTTGCCGTTTACATATATCTGCATTGATGGCGGAGTATTTAAAATTAAATCAATTGAATGATTGGGGTGCAGAGGCTTTTGATAAAATATCAAAAAATATAACAAGAGATGAGAAGGGTTTGAAAATAGATGTTGGTGTTCAAGATATTCATTATAATGAACATATTTTACTGGATCAACTGGAGTCCTGTGCAGAAATGTTAGACAAAGCCGAGCGTTTTGAATTGCTAGGAGAATTGTACCGTTTAATTATACCAATCTATGAAAAAAAGAGAAATTATCAAGCTTTATCTAATTGCTATTCACATCTAACTCAAGCTTATAACAAAGTAATGCAAGTGAATAAAAATGGAAAGCGGTTGCTTGGGCGGTTTTATAAAGTGGCTTTCTTTGGTTCGGTAAGTTTAAATTTGATTTAATGCATTCTAGATTGAAAATTATTTTTGTTTAAAGTATTTTTAAATTTTCAACATATATGAACAATTTTAAGTATATAGATTTTTTTCAATGATACAATAAATTATAAAAGTTATTTTACTATAGAAGATCTGATGATTAAATGCTGTCCCTTAAAATGTTTGTGTATTAAATATTAATATTTTGCAAACATCATGCAAGAAAATATAACTAATATAACAATAATAAGCATAAAATGTAGATTCTCAATATTGCATACATTATAATTTTTATAATTTTCATTACAGTTATTCAATAAATCCGGAATAACTTATGTCTATTTTTACTAACATCAGACAAACTTAATAGTATAATAATAATATTTATTAATGTCATGTACAGATTAGAGTAATCTTTTTACATATTGAATCCCGTGGCATGACAGTCCCGCGTCTATTGACTACCTTAAACTAATAATAAAATTCTCTTAATATTTAGGTTTGCGCTATTAACCTTTGTATTTTACATATTGCTTTTTTACATTTTCTCTTCACATTATCTTTCTTCTCTTACACTTCCTCTGATTTTGATATAGCTAATATTTTAAATTTACTATATCTTCCACTTGATCACCTTTTTCGTCCGCCATCCTTTTTTATTGTTGGCGCATATGTTCCCTAGCTTTTTTACAGTTCGAAATATGTTCTATATTTTTTTCTTCCATGCAAACTCCATGCAATGCTTCACTCGTCTTCCACCTCTCTTAACGTCTTCTGAATTGACACTCTCTATTTTGTTGCATTATTATTTTTGATGTTTTTACTCCTCTTTTAGGCATATTCTAGGCCACTTTCTTTAATCTATATTCCTTAGGTCCATCAAATCCTGTCCTTTTGAAACTATCTGTTTCAAATTTTTCCCTTCCCGCTTCCATTTCCCTTATGTAGCTGGATGTGTTGTTGTTCACTTTAAACGCCATCTTTACGTATCTTCCTTGTATTTTCGCCAAAAATTTTCATTTGTCCCATCCTAACATTTTTACCTAAAATCAATGTTTATAAACTATCGCGTCTATAAGCTGAAACCCATTTATCAATGTTTCTATGTTTACTCTTCTTCTTACTCTCCACAATGTGTTACGATGTCATCTGCAAATCTCAAGCTGAAATTTTTGATCCTGCTACTGCCATTCGCCCTCATTTCTCTTATTTCATATATCTTCGAAATCTTCTAAATATATTAAAAATAATAGCAGACTGAGAGGACATCTCTATCTCACCTCTTTAGTTGTCTTCAATCTGCAAATTATTTCTTATTTCCTGCTATTACCTTATTTTCCGTTTTACTATATATTTTTGCTATTCCTCTAAGCGGTTTTCACCGATTCTTTCTAACTTTTTTATCATTGCATTCTTGTCTACAATATAATAGGCTGTCTTAAAATCAACAAAGCATAGCTTTTCTTTCTCACCTTTAATTTGATTATTAATCAAACTGTTGAGCGTAAAAATTGATATGCATTGTTCAAAAGCGAAACTCCTCTATAGTTTTTTACCTCTTCCTCATGTTCATTCTGATGTATCGGATAAATTCTAGTTAAAGTCTTCAGCCCTTGATAATATCTACGTCCTTAGAGTATTTCAGTTACAATAATTGTTATTTCTTTAATTCTTCCCTTTTAAAAATTTTGCTGGGATCCCATCCTCTCTAGCTGCCTTCTTATTTTTATTCCCTTTAGAGCTTTTCCTACATTTTCTATTCTTATTTTTTTATTAAAACCATTCTCTATTATTTCCCGTTCTTCTTTCTGCCCATTTTCTTGCTTCCCTTTGTTAGTCGATTATCCTCCTTCATTATAAACCCTTTGATTAATGTTTGGAAGTGCTCTAGCCTCTTTTCTTTTTCTAAATCCTTCGTTTCTCTCTCTTTTCGATCTATATCCTTATATTAATTCCTAAAAATCTGTCAAATTTTTTGCCGTTTTCTATTTTTTTCTTTTTCTTTTTTCCTTCTATTGTCCCCTGCTAATTATTTTTAATCTTCTCCTTTCCTTTTTTAATTTTTCTTTATACTCATAAATTTACGCTCCTTCATCTTTCGCAGTCCCTCTTTCCAGCTGTTGTCTCACACACACACACACACACACACACACACACACACACACGCGCGCGCGCGCGCAGAATTCTATCAATTTTAGCACCTTTGAAACCGCTGTTCTCAAGTTACCCTTCGAAGCTCTAGCAATACACTGTCACTCTTCTCGAATCTTCTGTGCAGCGATGCTAAAAGATCTCGTCCACGCTCATATAGAAACTGTCATTTTAGGACTCAATATAATGTTTCGATGGATTGCACCAAGAGTCCGCGCGGATTCGAAATTACCGAGCACGGTCAATTGCTACCTGAGTGGGGGGGAGGGACAGCGTATATTGCTGTATATGACCGGGCGCACATCTGCCGTCCTTCTTGTTCCTCGACGTGAGCAAACAACCGGAGAAGGATTAGCTATTTATTACTAGCGTATGCTTTTTGAAGCGCAGAGATTTTAAATTACTTGAGTACTTGAGAATGTTTTCTCCCTCGAACATACGGAGCGCAAATGCCGCGAACAACTGATACGGCTGTCCAAGTGAAGTGCTAATGAAGCAAATAATATTTCTTGATCAAAAATTAAGCCTATATTTAGAGTTATTTTATTTTTAATTCCATTTCAAGGCAAAAATAAAAAAAATATAATTAAATAAATGAGTTGATATTTAAGCTACGAGTCGTGAAACTTTTGTGAATTTATTAGTTTATTAATATATTATTTTTTATATATAATATTATTACAAACAAAACCAAGTTTTGACATATTAAAACAAATATTACGGTTGCTATTAATAATTTTCAGGCTTTCTTTGAACAAGAACATGGCTTAGAGTATATTTATAAAGAACCGAAAGTAACAACACTTCCAGAAATTTCAGAAAGGTTACAAAATCTTTATTCTGAAAAATTTGGAGCAGAAAATGTAAAAATGATCATGGACTCAAGAATTATTAAAGTTTCGGAATTGGATCCTAAATTGGCTCACATACAAGTGACCTACGTTACGCCTTATTTTGATGAAATTGAATTTGAAAGTCGTTTAACGGAATTCGAACGTAATCACGATGTATCCTATTTCATGTTTGAAACCCCTTTTACACAGGAAGGTAGTAAAGCAAGAGGCAGCCCTCAAGAGCAATGGAAACGTCGAACTATTCTTACCAGTATTTATCGGTTTTTTTCTTTATTGTTTAAGAATTTAGGATGTATAGTTACAAATGCAAAAATTCCTCTATACAAATGTATTATATAATTAGGAAATGAAAATATTTAAAATAGTAAGAAGTATATTTATATGTAGCAGTTGAAATAAATTAAGACATTCTAGAAACCTAATGGATTTAATTTTAAACATTAATCTTAAACATTAATCAGAGAAAAATATAATCGTGGAATTATTTCTTTTTATTTAAAATTATCTAATTTGGAGCAAAAAAATTATGAATTTAAATTTTAATAAAACATTATATATATATATATATATATATATATATATATATATATATATATATAACTGACAGAGAGTATGCTTTAGTATAATAGATAACATATAAATCATAATTATATGGCACTAATGTTATTATCTTTTAGCTCTATACTCGTTTCCATACGTGAAAAAGCGTATTCAAATTGTTAATAAAAGAACTATTGAACTAAGTCCGATTCAAGTCGCTTTAGATGAAATGAGATTAAGGGTTCAAGAACTACAAGATGTGGCTTTAACGAGTATGCCAGTAGACGTTAAAAAATTACAATTAAAACTTCAAGGTAGCGTTTGCGTTACAGTAAATGCTGGCCCACTAGCATATGCTAGTGCATTTTTGGACCCACGAGTATCCTCTCAGTATCCTGATGATTTAGTTCAAGAACTAAAAGATGTTTTCAGGTACGCGACCAACAAATACCTATTTTTTATTTATATTACTTATACACTCATTTTTAAATATAATTATTCATTTTCAATTTTAAAGAGAATTTGTAAAAATTTGTTATACTGCTCTTCAAATAAATAGTAAGTTGATAACTTCTGATCAGTATGAATATCAAGAAGCATTACGTGAAAATTATCAAAAGTTTTGTCAGAATCTATCATCTCTTCTTGGTGAAACCGTCTGGCCTGATGAGCACACTACAAGCTTTAAGCGTAACAGTGCTGCACTTTTCAATGCTATTAGTGGCACAACGAATAGTCATTCTAGCACAGCATAATAAAATTTAAAGACTGATATTTAAAAAAATGTTTGTATTCATATATATTTAAAAGAAAACGTTATTTCTTATTAGAATGAAATTCTTTTTTTGTATTAACTGACTACTTATCATAAATTATTTTAAAAAATGGCATATTATGTCTATAATTTGTTATTTTATTATTTATCTATTTTTATTATATATACCAATTTTGTACACATAAATTATATATTACGAGGCCTATGATGGTTCGATCGTTGGAGTGAAAGACTAGTAACTTGGTGATCCGAGTTCAAATCTCGGTCATGGCTGATTGATACAAGCATTACAAGCACCGCTGTAATAATTTACATGTGCTTTTTTTACAAATACATCGTAGGTCTCCGTCACTTATTAGATCGCTATTTGAAAGCCTAAATAGAGCGACGTTAAGTAACATAACACAAATAAGATATATTACTAAGTACATTTAAAATATTCTTCTTTTATTAGGTAAACAACAGAGAAATGTTAATCTCGGAAAATAAATATTGGTTCTATTGTCTCTTAACTTTTCCTACTTCATTATACAGAAAACTTTTTTAGATAAAAGAATTTTCATGATTATCATTATTCTTGAAGTAACTTTTCATAAGCAATTTACTAGTGATTTTCAGTTGAACCATGGCTATAACATTTTATTATAGTTAACAACAATAACAAATAAATAATAACAGGTTATTTAAAGGTCAATTTTTTATTTGTAATAATATCACATATATGAATTATTCTTTTACAAATTGCAGAGATTATGTAAAAAAAGTGTGATTTTAAAATTGCCTGAATTTGGTTTTACATCTTTTTTATGTTGAATTAATGGACATTATTTCAGGATTTTGTTTGAACTTTTTTTTTCCAAAAATGTTCACAATTAATATTTCAAAATTAGTTAGATTTCCTCTACATCTTTGATACTTCAAATTTATATCTTTCACTCTACTAATCACTTTTATGTAGAAACCTTTTTCATTTTAAATTTTAATATCTTTAAAATTCAATTGGAGAAATAATTTTAATTATTAATAATATAAAAATATTAACAATTTAATTATTCAAATGATCTTAACATATTCGCATCCTCAATTTCAGTCGATGTTGAAAAATACGATTTTTTTCTATACCCTTTCATCTACAAAAGCTACTTTTAAAATAGATAATGTATTTATTAGATTTAAAATTATGAAATATTTCGAGCGCAAGCTTTTTAGCGCGCGACCCAAAGTGTATTTCCGAATGAAAAGATCAATTTTTAGTCTTAATCGATAACTTAAACATTTAAAAATATCGTGTCGAAAGTCCAAGGTCGTATCTACATAGTTTTTTAATGTAGCTTTCTAAACAATTGTCAGGGCAGAAATCGTTCTGCTCGACCTATTGGTGGATCTTAGGAGAAAATGTGCCGTAACCTGTATCTTTTATACACGATTGGTAAGAAGAGAACTAGAATTATATTTATATTTACAGAGTTCTTAGAGTATAGTGTTATAGTGCCTGTAGTACAGTATGAGCTGTAGAACCGTTAGATGCTGTTGTTTTCGAAGTGTCCTTTTATTTTCTCGTAATCATCGTGCAATAAAGAACTGAGCAAAAATTGTATCAAAAGGGTACAGACGATAAATCTTTTCATAAATCAAGAAACGAGAAGAGAAAATTCGTGAGAAATTAACACTCTTATGAGTAGGTCACCGCACATAGTTGTTCCACCACTGGAAAACTAGTAGGTACACAAAGTGAAAACCATGTTCATTTGCTTCTTCAACAAAAAAGGGGTGGTTCATAAAGAGTTTGTACAGCCTGGATAAACCATAAATCAAGTATTCTAGCGCAATGTGCTCGAAAAATTACAAAAAAGGGCTCTGAGAGTGCGAAGACATGGGTTCTGTATCACGATAATGCTCCCTGTTACAGTTTGTTCCATGTTTCTCAATTTTAGGCGTCTAAAGGCATCGTAACGTTACTACAACCGCCCTATTCACCGAACATGTCACCCTGCGACTTTTTCCTATTCCCCCATATGAAAAAATTCCTCAAAGCTTGACATTTTGACTCCGTTGAAGACATCTAAGAATCTGTAACGATGGTACTCAACGAGGTCTCACAAGAAGTATCCAACGAAACGAAAACTGGAAAACTCGCTGGAATATGTCTATAGATGCAGAAGAGGACTGCTTTGAAGGGGGTCGCAGCGACGTACCTTAATTTTTAAATATACTCGATTTTTGAATTTTGTCGCATTACTTAATTGTTTGACCTGGTATTCGTATATATATATATATATATATATATATATATATATATATATATACGTGGGTCATTTGACAAGTACCTAGCCTCACCGCCAGATAGTACCACTATCGCACCAGAAATACACTACAGTCCAGTATCTTCCTGTAAACGGTTACAAACAAAATTTTAGCCGGATCGTAGTTGTAATTTATTTTTGAGAGCGCGGGAAATCAAGCGAAAGCAAAGATGGATGCCGCCTTTGCTGACTGCTGATAACAAGCGTATCCATGCGATCACTTTAGAGCAGTGTTTGGAGCTCTTTAATCGGAATCAATCCAAAAAATGTTTGCGTTGTTAGGTGACCGTCGATGAAACGTGGGTTCACTATTACACTACAGAAACCAAGGAGCATTCAAAACAGTGGCCTGTTTTGACTGCTCGGCGAACCTGTTCCGAAGAAAGGAAAGATGATGACCACTGTTTTCTGGGATGCTCAAGGTGTGATTTTTTTTTGACTATTTGGAGAAGGGCAAGACGTGTTAAAAAAATGGCCCCATTTGTCTAAAAAGAAAATGCTTATTCACTACGTTAATACACCGGTTCACACTTCTGCACTCGCCACAGCTAAATTGGTCGGCTTTGGCTCCGGATTTGGCTCCGTGTAACTTTTTTTTTTGTTTCTGAACCATAAAATTCGCTCACCGGGAAGAGATTCCATTTCAATAACGAAATCATGGCCGCCACAGAGGCCTATTTTGCAGACCAAGAGAAAACATTTTTTTTCAACGAGTTTAAAAAAATTGGAGCACCGCTGGACCAAGTATATTCAACTAAAAGGAGACTACATTGAAAAATAAATTTGATTTTTTGTAAAATTTTAGTGTTTTCATTTGTAGACTAGGTACTTATCAAACGACCCACGTGTATATATATATATATATGTATGTATATATATATATATATATATATATATATATATATATATATATATAGAGTGCATTTTTCAGGTTAACTAATATTTATAATATTCGCAAAGGTAAAGTAACAACACCTTTATACAATATGAATATAATAATCTAAACGGTGAATTTTTTTTTCTTTCGTTGGATAGTGGGAAGTTCATCCGCCATTGTTTGACGGCTAGTGGCTCTCGCCAACTGAGACTACCGCTGGAGCCGATTCCAAGGTATGCAGGATTCTAACCTACTAAACCCACTAACCATATCAGGGTGCAAATATATGCTCAGGAACACTTAGATATCGCCATTGTATTCCTTTCCCCCTGATTAATCTTCCATGGTTTCGTCACATTCAGTTCTCTGCAGTATGCTAGAAGACTGAGTACATCCACCTTGGAAAAACTCTCGTGGTCGAGGTTATCTTCTCCCAGCCACTTTACGCGACATTCCGTTAAGTTAGGGCACGTGCAGAAGAAATGCTTCGTAGTTACCTCCTCCTTCCCACATGATCTGCAGAGGTTACTGTGTCCTCTGATCTTGTGTGTATAACACCGTAAATTGCTGTATCCTGTTATAAGTTCCAGGATTAGCTTTGCTTCACGTTTATTTAGTTTGATGATCCTTTGAGCCCATCCGCAGATCTTACTGCCAAGAAGGTCTTTGGACCATCTGTATCTACGTGAGTTTTCCCACGTTGTTAGTTTTGCTTTCTCAAGGCTTCTCTCTATCGCAGTGCATTCCTCTTGGTAAGGTACAGCGGTATCCCTTACCCGATGACACTCCGATGAGCATCCTTGTTTTGTCATGATGTCTGCTTTCATGTTTCCCTTACGGGCCGATTTTCTCGGTATCCATGTAACACAGAACTTATTTGCCCTGGCTAAATTGTCGAGCAATTTTAGCTTCTTTGTCCAGTAGTGACGTAGTGCAGGGTTGATCGAGGGCCTTCACCGTTGCTATGCTGTTTGTACATATATTTATGTATCTGCCCTTAATTCCCCTCTGCATTAAGCCGTTTGCACAGGTTTCAATGGCAGCTATTTCTGCTTGAAACACTGTGTTGTATTTATTCAGTCTAAAGACTGAATTTAAACTGCGTTCAGGTCCATATATACCGAATCCAAGACCAACAACTGTTCTGGATCCTGCTGTGAACCAGATATCATCTCCCAAATTAAGGTCATTGTTCCAATCCTCTCTACTCGGTATCCTCATCTTATATCGTCGCTCGAAGCAGAGAGTTTTGTTAATACGATCCTGAGGGAGATTAAAAGTTGGGCCTCTCAGTATTTCCCTGCAAATGGTAGCGTGTCCAGTTGCTGTACTATCCCACTGACCGCTGCACATCATTCTATAAGCCGATCTGGCAGCCGTTCTTGTTATTTCCAAGTCCAGGCTGTCCAGACCTAGCATCATTCTGACAGCAGCAGTAGGGGTACTCCTTTTTAATCCAAATGCTCCCCTTAGCGTGATTGCCTGTATGTGATCCAGGATCCTCCCAGAGGATTTATTCTCGATT
This sequence comes from Sycobia sp. Sy_11, assembly GCA_018907035.1. NCBI lineage: Eukaryota > Metazoa > Arthropoda > Insecta > Hymenoptera > Epichrysomallidae > Sycobia > Sycobia sp. Sy_11. The sequence continues at coordinate 2,369,333 of JACCIC010000022.1, read as the reverse complement.
ACTTTCCACCACACCAAGGCAGCATAAGTCAGCCCCGGCATTAGTATTGTTTTATATATCCATAAAACTTTCTGCGGTTCAAGCCCCCAGCCCGTGCCAATAGCTGACCTACACTGCATCAGTATGTTGATGATCTTTTTACTCTGCATTCGCAGGTGTTGTTCCCACGATAGTTTCTTATCTAGGTATACACCTAGGTATTTAACTCCTTCCATATACGGTATACCTTGCCCGCGGAAGTTTACGCAAGATTTTATTTTGCTCTTATATTTCCTAGTAAAGGCTACAACCTCGGTCTTCTTTGGATTGATCCCCAGGGATCTCTCTTGACACCAGTCATTGACCTTTACCAGAACCTCCTGAAGAATTTCAGGTAATATCTCTTCGTACTTGCCCCTGACAAGTATTGCGAAATCGTCTGCGTATACGACTGTGAAGATTCTTTCCTCTTCAAGCATACGCAGTAAGCCATCAGCTACAAGATTATGGACATCCTTCGTTGACTTTACCTCTTACGAGTTTACCTTTCCATTCACTATATACCTCTCTATTACTTAAGGAACTCATAATCCACCTTCTAATAGAGGGTTTATTCCCTTAGCATATAGAGCGTTGTCAATGGTAATCCTAGTGCAGTTTCCTTCGAGCTCCAAGCCTTCTCAATGTGTTTGACGACTCAGTGAAGAGCTGTCTCAGTGGACTTTCCCGTCGTGTAGGCATGTTGCCTACTCGAAATTGTGCTATTGATCAACACTGTTTGCCTTATATGTAAATCTACTACCCTCTCCATCGTTTTTAGCATGAATGACGTCAGACAAATCGGTCTGAAGTCTTTCACCGACAAGTAACTATCTCTCCCAGGTTTGGGAATGAAAGAAACACGAGGTGTCTTCCATACCTCTGGTATATACCCAGTTGCGATACTACCTCTGAAGATTCCCATAATAAGTTTTAAAATACTTTTACACCCCACCTGTAACATCTTCGGGAAGATGCCATCAGGTCCTGGTGTCTTATATGGTTCAAAGGAGTATATCACCCATTTTATCTTCACCGGAGTCATAATTTGAACAGCCGATTTCCAATCCGCACCTACCAGCCGTTCCGTGATGGTGTGGTATATTTCTTTTTTGTAGTTCCTGATGAAGTCAGGAAAGTTAACCTTCATAAATAGTTTAAGTGTGCCCTCTTCTGTATTTACATAACTACCTGCTGCGTCTCATAGATTTTGCAGTCGACAGTTATTATCCTTTGTTAGGATTTTGGCCAACTTGGCTACATTAGGTTCTCGGTCCCTGAACAGAAATTCCTCCATGCTTCTCTTTTAGCAAAGTTTAGTTCTCTTTTGAAATCCCCCATTGTTTTCTTATACATAGACCATCCCTCAGAGTTTTTTCTCTTTTTTGCCCGGTTGAAGGCCTTGCGTGCCCTTTTTCTGAGCGTCTCTAGTTTCCCGTTCCACCAGTATGCGCTGTTAGGTTTCCTAGCAGGCTTCAATGGACAGTTGTTTTCGTAGGCTCTGGTAATTGCTGTCTGGACTTTACATAATGTCCGGTCTAGTTGAAATTCAGTGCCATATTCTCCTTTAAGATGAACAGTGCTTTCACGAAGTTCATCTTTAAATAGTTCCCAATATGTATCTGTTGGTTTTTCCTCGGTTCCATTCTTGTGTTAAGACATTCCAATTGGAATCTTATGGTCCTATGGTCTGACATGGATGGTTCTTTTTCCACCTTCCATCCATGTATAATACTCCTTACTTTAACAGATGCTACAGTGAGGTCAAGGGCTTCATTTCTGTTAGCTGTTATAAAAGTGTGTTTCCTCGGTTGACTATATCCAATTGACTTCCGATTCAATACTCTAGTAAGGCATCTTCTCTGGCGTTGATTTCGGTGCTAACCCATGTCACATGATGTGTATTAGCGTCACAGCCGATCATCAAGTCCAGATTCGAGCGTCTGCTGAACTCAACCGTCTTTCTCATACTGGAGATACGTATATCCTCATCGTGTGCAAGGTAGACTGAGTAAACTATGATATTTCGCACATGTCGGTCTTTGCTCTCGATTTCTATTTTGATGGTGGTGCAGTCCCTGCAGCTCAGCTCCTGCAACAGAAAACCATTAATTCCCTTGATGAAAATGCAGGCTCTCGCGTTTCCATCTCTGGACCCCACAAGAAGTTCCTCTTTCGCGTTAATACCCCTAATACGTTCTCTCCAAATCCAGGGTTCCTGTATTAGGGCTATGTGTGTATGCACCTTTCCCAGGCTTCTCGTTAAGATCTCCGAGTCGCCTTTGGAATGGTGCAAATTTATTTGGGTAAAGCGTAACCCCGAAATAGCCATTGAGGATGCTATTTCTTAGATATACCTTCCGTAGAAGTTTCTCCCTTTGCTCCAGTGGTACTTTGCCGAGACAGTACCTTAAAGGTGACCGTCTCAACCCCCACCGAGAGTTTAAGGTTTCTGCTTCGGAGGGCCTCCACTGATGGTTCATCTAGTCCAAGAACAAGACTACCGTCGGCAGGTCTGTTCATGATCGCCCATCTTGATGGATCCACTCCTTTGTTCTGTCTTCGGACCAACTTTAGGAAGTCCGGGACAGATTCTATATCCGCCGGAATCTTTGTGATTATTTTTGTAATTTTCAGTTTTTCCGGAGATACGAATCTGACTTAGAGGTCCGAGTCCCCCATCTTCAGATTCTCAGCCTCCTTTCTCAGCCAGGTCTCAGAGTCCTTGTCCTCGCAGACAAAGACCACTGTTCCCCTTCTGGGAAAGGATTCTTTAAATCTCGGTGCGAAATCGTCATCGTCAATTTCGCAGATTTTCTTCACCACTGCTTTTTTCAGTGACGTGCAGATTTCTGCAGGCATTTCCCTACCGAGGTATTCACCACACGTGAGTGTCACTCTAGGCAGGTGAGATACTGCCCGTGCGTACGTACCTTCCTTGCGTTTTTTGAGCGGTTTCTGAAGCCCCTGCTCAGTAGACCCAAGGCTGGTCGAGGGTCCCCTTTTACCCGAATCAGTGGCTGGAGCAGCCGAGGCCGACTTAGTCAGTACGGTTAGTGCCTGTCTCCTTTCTCCCATCTAGGAACAAGTAGACCATCTTCCATCGCTTTTTGTTTTAGGAATTTCCTCCTTTGTGCTCCATTCAGGTTCCGGTTCATGCCGGCGTGTGCCTTCATGTGCACTCGTCTCTCCCTGTTCAGTGGCCTGAACAGGTCTCAGTACCTCCGAGATGGTTTCTGTCGGTAACAAAGCCCGACTTTCTTCCACCTCGTGCTCCCCCTCTATTTCCATCTCAGTGTTCTCAGATTTTTCCATTTCTGTTCCCACGAGTATCGCGGATATATATAGTCCACCCGGCATGGGCCGCAACTACCTGGTAAGGCCTGCAATACGACGGGATTCTGCCTGGTTTCCCGAAGGAACCGTTTGCGACACATTCACCTTTGTGCCATTCATCCTTCAGCACGGTATCTAACACTTTAGATTAGGGCCGAATTAGCAGACCGAGATTCGCCGTTTCTCAGCCGCAGGCTGCTTTTTAGTTACCCGAGGAGCCTTACCCTCATACCTGACTCTCACATCCATATATACCATCCATACTTTCGCAATCATTCTCAGAATACCCGTTTATAGGAATCCTCCCATCAGGTAGTTCGGAGAGCCCGTTTATAGGGATCCGAATTCCCGATCCAAATACTCGTGAGCCAGGGAAGGATACGGAACTCTTCATGTTGTACAGATCTAAAAGGATCTGGTACATCCACCAAGCGCTCCTTCTTGCTCCCCCGGCTTAAGCCCTCTCACCCCGTTACGGTCATGCAGCCCCTAGAGAGGGAAGTGAATATATACTTGGATTAAGAATTTCAATACTTCACTCAAGAAATTTAATTGAAAATGAAGAACTTGATTCTTATCTTTAAAACAATAATTACTTGACATACGTTTTTATTTTCAAAAACATGAAAATTCAAGTATGTTAAATGTTTAAAAGTAGTTCATTGATTCAAAGCATTATTTTCTTGACTTTAAAAATCAAAAGTTTAAACTAAGCGAACAATTTCTTACATTTTTTTACAATTTATACATTAATTTACTTTTATTACATTTATTTCAAAGCTTCGACCTAACCGGGATTCTATCCACAGACCTTTGGATTCACAAGCTAACATCTTATTAATTACGTTATCGCAGTACGCTGTGGGCAATTATAAAAATCTTATATATCAATTTTAGATCTCTTATAGTTATACATTATGAAATTCATTTATGGATTCCAATGTCTAGTATATGCATTTATATATAATACATACTTATATTATAACAATTTATATATCGTTTTGGTTTTAATACTTGATTTCCCACATCTAGATAATATTTTCTTAAATGTGTTTTCTTAGGTATATGAAGCTGAAAAATAATTCTTTTTTGTATTACTCTATAGCACTGAAAAAATATTTGCTAAGATCAAATGTAGACCGATCACGAGCAATGCAACAATAAGACTAAAACAAAAAATCGCTTGTGAAGTGTTCAGTAAGGTATAGCTTGCTTAAAATTTTGAAATATTTCGTAAAAATAAACCATGATTTTAAAACTTCTTGATATTATATATATATATATATATATATATATATATATATATATATATATATATATATTGTAACATGTATAGGTTAGTTTGACTTATACATGTTAATATTATTAACAAATAGGAAAAAAGGGAGGGAAAAAGGAAAAGAGAGAGAGAGAAAGAGAATAAAAAGGAATATATTATAGGAAAATTATTATTATAATATAGTTAGTTTATTTTACCTGACAAAGTTTTTGTTAGTAAAGATTTTTGCTCTTTTATTCTCTTGGCTATTGTCGAATATTGAAAATCATTATTAAGATTCAATCGTGACAGTGAAATTTCGTTCACTGATATAAATTGTGCAAAAGATAGTTTCTTGTTTATAAAAAGATTATTGCCGAGGAAAGGCATTCAAACCGGCCGGTTATATAACACCAAGGAGCTCACGTTCATTTCGTCGTTGGGTCGTATTTTTTCAGCGTTGGTGTATTAAGGTTGGTGTATTCTTCTTTTTATATATTTATTGTGCTTTTAGTTTTCGGTACAATATTATATACTTTTACTTTTTTTTATTCGTTTTCTTCCCGATTGAAATTATTAGATATAACGAATTAATTTTAGTAGTGTGAGAGAGACGGAGAGATATAAGCATAGACTAAGATAGCAAGAGTAGCAAGCGCGCATTCAACTTTATTTGATAGTACACCTTGTTCTTCTTAAGGTGGCGCTCTTGTTGCTCTGTCTCTCCGTTAGACTTATAAATTCACCTCTCTCACACCCTGTGTGAACGGATACGCGCGTTAGTTGATCGCGGGTGCATATTAGGTAGGGTTAGAATAACAATTGTTATAATTTTATTAAATTAAATAAAAATTTAAATTATTTTATTGATTAATAAAATAAATTTATTTTTGACTTTATTTTTCTTATATAGTAGAAAATATTAGACACATTCTCCCCTCTGTAGCTGATCATTAATCCGTCTTTCCCTGGATTACTGATAATTTATCCAAATATATTATTATTTATATAATTTCCAGGGTAAGTAAAGGTAAGTCTGAGGAATAAATAACAGCAAAGAACCTACGGTCCAAAAAGATTGTTTTAAACAATTTAATCCGTTCGGGGTTCTTTGCACATCTGTTAACGGCTACATCTATCGGGTGTTTAACAATTAAGTACCCCGTTACAATATATATTATATTATATTATATTAAACAAATCTAGATAATCTAGATAATATTTTCTTAAATGTAATTTTCTAAAGATATATGAAGCTGAAAAATAATTATTTGTTTTATTACTATATATCACTGACAAAATATCTGCCAATATCAAGTAAATATTTATATGCCTTGTAGCGCATAAAGATTATTTCTTAAATTAAAATTAAAACAAATATTTTCTTAGATTGCGAAAGAAGTTCTTAAAATAGCAAAATCAGAATCTAAAAAATTCCTTCATCAAGAACATATTCGCTCGAATTAAAACGATATAGCTAGATATATTACAATATCCGTTCAACTAAACCGAATGAGTTATGAATTTTTCGAAATTAGCTAAAAAGTAAGAAATTACTTACCTAGATTACCTCATATTTTTTCTTATTGCCAAATTTCACGCAAAAAATTATTTTCTTAAATCTAGAGATTATTTATCACCCTTAAAAATAAATTTCCTATTTTTTAGCTCATATAGTAAAATATCAATCTTACATCATTTGAATTCTAGCGAACAAGTTCTTGATGAAGGAACTTTTTAAATGCTGGTTTTCTTATTTGAAGCAACTTATTTCACAATCTAAAAAATATTTATTTAAGAACCAGTCACAAAAATTTATTGACTACATTTTAATCAATATTTACTAATATTTATCTAGTATTTTTTTTAGTTCAACGATTAATTGCATAAATAACTACTTTCAAGATCTTAATTTCTTACATTGAGATATTGGTTTCATAAATTAAGAAAATGATAACCTTGAATTTATTACTGTAAAAACAAATTTACTACTCTTCACTTTATAATGGAAAATATTAAATATAATATAAAAGATCAAATATAAATATAAAATATCACTTTTTATATAAAATATCTAATATTTTTAGATTACATGAAACTGTTGTCCAGCAGAGATTTTTGAGATCTTTTTCTCTCTAGAATTAAAAAATTACATTATAGACGCTACGAAAGAGAGTAGATATGAGTTATCTTTAACGGATTTGAATACTTTTCTAGGTGTTATAATTTTCTCAACCTATAACAAAAGACCATCTCAACGAGATTATTGGTCGACAAACCCATTTTTAAAAAGTGAAATAGTTTGCAGCTCCATAAGTAGAAATAAATTTGAACAAATAAGAAGTTTTTTGAAATGTTCGCAGTTGAAGGATAAAAATGATTTGGACAAAGTTTGGCGTGTCTGAGCAATTACAGATATATTCAACACGAACATAAAGAAATTCGCCTATTTTTGCACAGCATTTTCGATCGATGAAATAATGGTGAAATATTTTGGTAGTTATACTCTAAAACAATTTATAAAGGGAAAGCCAACTCGATTTAGTATCAAGCTTTGGGCTCTATGGAGCAGTTTTGGTTACCTTTTTCATTTTGACATTTACTGTGGTAAAAACGAAACAAATGATAGATTAGCAAATGATACTCTAGGTAGCAGAGTAGTTATTCGAATGCTGGACAATATGTTGAAATCTTTATCTCCACGTAAATTACAACTGAAAATCATATTTATTTCGACAATCTTTTTACTTGTCCAGATTTACTGGTTCATCTAAAGAGAATTGGTCTTCAAGCAACAGGGACAGTTGGAGAAAATCGGGTGACGGTAAAAAATATCTTGGATAAAAAAGCTCCTAAAGGTACTTCTGCTGTACAACATGACCAGTCTAGTGGACTGAATTTTATTACTGGGTAAGATTCGAAGCCTGTTTCAATTCTGTCCACTGCAGTAGGTATCAAGCCCCTTGGTACTGTAAAAGGATATAGTAGCACTGATCAACAGAAGGTGGAAATACCATTTCCGAATGCTTTTAAAATTTATAACCAATTTATGGGCGGAGTAGACATCCACGATCAGTACTGTAATAAAGTGTTACCAAGTATCCGATCCAAAAAGTGGACGTGGAATATTTTGTTGCGAATAATTTAAGCATCTATTACAAATGCACTTATTCTGAAGAATACTGTTCAATAAAACGAAAAATGTGGGATAAAAAAATTTGCAGTAGAAATAAGCAAGCATTATCTACAAACAGTTTTATTGACGAAGCATGAGCTTGCAAAAGGAACCAAACGCTCGTATTGCTCGGAATGTAAAGTAAGAAGTTCTAAATGTTGTGAGAAATGTAATAATGAATATTTTTGTGAACCATGCTTCAAAAAAAGCACTATTAGTAGTTACCTTCTTTGAGTATTTACTACTAATCAAAAAATTCAGAGTCAAAAATTATTAAAAAAAAAACAAAAAAAAAAACAGCAAAAAACAAAACAACAAAAAAAACCGATAACATGGGTTTTCAATGAACGTTCACCTCCACGTGGTAAAACCCGGGCAACGTTACATTCAATAGCGGCTAAGAATGTTCAACAATTTTTAATTCAATAAAGACCAACTCTAGAAAAAAAGTTATAGGACAAAAAGTGCTTAGAATTAATCAAAGAATACTTGTGAATTTTTTCAGAATTTTCGGAGCGATTTTTGGATTTATCAAAACATGGCCATATCCAAAAATCCAAAAGTCGCTCTGAAAAGTCTGAAAAAACCACAGAAGTCACATGACTTCTCTGATGAATTCTAACAACTTTTTGTTCTATATATTTTTTTCGTTAAGTCGATCCTCATCGAGAAAAAAAATCACGAACCTTTCTTTATAAATTTGGTGGAATAAGGGTTGTTTGGATGGCCACCATTTTTAATTTCGGTATTGCAACTATTTTACAATAAAGTATACATGCCATTGACCAAATATGTACGTGTTGGACGTGCAAGCGAACCCTGTTTCCATTCGAAAATTTGTGTTAGACGAATTTCTTTTTCAAAAATTCACGTTTTTTTGCAAAAAATTGTTTATAACTTTTTATTGTTAAATTATTCGACAATTTTCATACTGGAAGTACATACAATTTTACGTTAAAAATGGTATCTAAAGAATTTCTTGAACCATTTTAAATTAGTGTTACACATCACTGAAAATATTGTCGAAAAATGGTCAAGTTAAAGGGTTAATTAACTTCTCTCAAGAACTCAATTCCTTATATCAAGACATTGGTTTGAAAATTTTACAATATAATAATCTTGAGTTGTACACTATAATACACAAATGGGTAATATGAGAAATGGGTTCTCCTGTAATTTTGAATTGAAGCGAATAAGTTCTTCAATAAGGAATTTCTTTTATAATTTCTTTTAATATTTTCTAATCATGTGTAAAGTATGTGTAAGCATAATTGCTTTAATGTGTAAAGCATAATTAATTTCTAAATATACATGTTATATTTTTAAAAATTTTTTTAACTTAATTTTTTAATTACACAGAAATATTGACTTGATATGAGAACCATTTTTTTCTGTGATATAAACACAAAAATTAATTATTTATCGATTTCGTATATGTATTATGATTCAATTTAAGAAAATATTATCTGGATGTGGAAAATCACGTTTTAAAATGAAAACGTTATATAAATGGTTATAATATAAGTATAAATTATATATAAGAGATCTAAAATTGATATATAAGATTTTTATAAGTTTCCACAGCGTACTGCGATAGCGTAATTAATAAAGTGTTAGCTTGCGAATCCAAAGGTCTGTGGATAGAATCCCGGTTAGGTCGAAGTTCTTTTAAGCGAAAGAAATTAATTATGAGAATTCAAGAAATTATTCGCTTAGTTTTGCGACGGCCAAAAACATGGCCGCGCAAATTTATTTCGAACAAAGAATTTATTATACGCGTTAAAATTTAAGATGGTGTTACATCTAATTTGGTGGATGTATTTTACAATACATACACGGACTTAGATGTATAAACATCACAAGAAATAATATCGAATATCATTAGAAATAATATATTAAATATATTATTTCTACAATTATAAAATAAAAACTCGCGAATACACCGAATAAACTCCGAAAACCGGGCAAAGGTCGCGACGACTACTGGAGAAGGTAGTCGTCGCAACTGCCGAAACTCGAACAAGTAGAGAGAGAACGCGATATCTAGTCTTTATCTCTACCATTAAGTTAAGTACAGAGTATGCCGTAGAGGGGATACACTGCGCGCGGCAAGAGAGAGCGCGTTCAATGTATTAGACCGGCGGCCGCTATCCCCTCTAATACGTGCCGCACGCACACTACTGCACGCTCTCACGAAACAGCCTGAGCCGCAACGAATGTAGCGAACGCGCGAATTCCAGTATATACAACGGGTGTCCGAAAACGAATGCACCCGCTGTATTTAATTAATTAATACAAACGATTTAATATACACATGATATATAAATATATGTAAATAAATGTTTAAAATTGTACACATGTATATTATTACTGTGCGCAGCACACCGGCTGCAAATAATAACAAAATATAAAACAATAATTATTATAATTATTATTGATTATTATTATTATTGTAATTATTATTATTGTTAATATAATTATTATAATTCGGCGCCTCGTCCGAAATTAAACGAGCGGCGACGGAATTATCTGATTATTTTATTATAAAAGGGCCTGCAAAAGGCAAAATCGGCAGTTCGCCTGGTGAACCAACTGCCCCGAAGTTGTTTCACACGAACTCCTCCCAGAGCTAGAATCTTTCCATAGCTCGATTTAATCCTGACTTTTTTCCTCTCCGAAATTATTAACTTGATCTCTGTTGCGAGGCGCTCCTCAAAAGACAGACGGTTAATAATTTACCTTTCCTAAGTAAACGTGATCCTGGTTGCGAGGCGCTCCTCAAAAGACCAGCAGTTTACTTATCCTGATTAGAAATTCTCCCCTTAACTCTTGATCCTGGTTGCGAGGCACTCCTCAAAAGACCAGCAGAGTTAAGTTTTCCTTATTTTTTATTCCATTTAAAATCAACCCGTCTCGGTTCATTAGTTCCCCGCGTGGAAAATAACACCGGGTATTCGTGCGGTAATTAGCGCCGAATATTAGAAACATTGCGGAAAATAGCGCAAAATTAGCTTAAATAAAAATATAGATCTAGCAGTAAATTACTGTTATTAATTATTTTTGTGTTTATATTTATTTGTTTCAGAATCCTGTAAATAGAGGAATTGGTCTATTTTTCAGATAAATAAATTAATTTTTGTTATAAAAAATTTATACTGTGTTAAAATTATTTTCCTGAAACCGCCGCCCGATCCTGAAAAACTGCCTCCCCTCTCAAACTACCCTGGGAAGATACCGCGTAGGTTATCCCGAGGGGGATAGGAACGTTACAGCTTAAAATTTTGATTTTTAAAGTCAAGAAAATAATGCTTTAAATTAAGAAACTATGCACTTCTTTTAAACATTTATCATACTTGAATTTTCATATTTTTCAAAAATAAAAACGTATTTCAAGTAATTATTGTTTTAAAGATAGGAATCGAATTGTTCATTTTAAATTCAATTTCATGAGTGAAGTATTGAAATTATTAATCCAAGTATATATTCACTTAATTTTCTCGGCTTGAATCAAATGACTAAATTTTTTTATTCAAAATCTTCAGTTATTGGTTCAAGAAAATAGTTTCTTTAGATAAGAAAATATTTATTTAATTTCCAATTTCAGCCACTCATTTTCTAGAAAATCTTGACAAAAATCTAGGAGATATTTTATTAATCGAAGAATTTATTTTCCTGATATTAAATTTGAATCTAATATCAAATAAAAAAATATTCATTTAATTCCCAATATTTGTGTTCTGCTGTTGAGAAAAAATAAGCTTGATATTAGAAATGATTTTTTTCAGTATTCTAACGGTACGCGTGTCCGCCTCGAGCACGAGGACGGCGGGCACGGCCGTTCCAAATCTGTGCCCGGCTGGGCTTAGCCCCGAAAGAATTCGGCAAAGGAGAGGGGCGGTTCGCGAAGGGCGAAATATCGCGTTCAGGATTGCGCGTGGGGTAGGGCGGCTAATGGAGCACACACGAAATAATAAAATAAAAATATTTAAAATTTAAACAGGCTTTAATAGCGCAGCGTTGAAAGTATAAGACAGCGCCTATATGCGAGGCGCGCGGGACGCAGGCCGAGGGTCGCCGAGGCGACGGCGCGCGAGGAGTTCGGGAAGAGAGAGAGAGAGAGAGAGAGAAAAGGGGCTGCCACTTACAGCGAGTCGGAGCTCGATGATCCCGCAGCGCGTCCTCGTCCGGCAGCAGAACCTTCCTTCACCGGGAGAGGCGGTGACGTCGCCGTCCAGAAACCCCGGGATAGGGCGGTTATTCCGCGGAGGCGGGGTCAGACGACAAGTTCGTCCGCTCGGGCTCGTGCTCGGCGCGTGTGCACTGCACACATCCACAATGCCGTGGCACAAACAAGCGCGTCCGATCAGGTACCCTCCCCGAAGACGAGGTACGTAGCGAGGGGGAACACGTGGAGCACGGGGCGTGTACCCGTAGACGATGACCAAGACGACACCGTAACAGCAAAGAAAACAAAGCGCGCGGAGCGAAAAGCCGGCTAAAACGCGTGTTCAAAGCTCGCGGCCCTCTCTCTATCTGATTCTTCGCGCGCGTGGCCGTCTCTCCCCACTCCCCGCTCTCTCTCTCACTTACCTCTCCGCCGGTGTGGTTGTGCGTCGGCCTGTAACAGAAAAACATCTATACATGCAAATATACAACTACATATGTACAGGCTACGGCTAGAGAGAGAACAACGGGACGTGGGAAAGCAAGCGCACGTAGTGCTTGCGTTCCCCGTCACAGTATATATATACAAGAAATATATTCAATTTTTTAAAAAACCATTTACTCAAAAGAATGAACTAGTCTTCTCAAATGGTGGATTAGATATATTTGATTATTCTCTGCCAGTTGTAAAATCTAATAAATATTCATTTAATTTTATTAAACGAAACACAAAGATTTAAATATTAAAAGTAATAAATAAATAGTAAAATCTAAAAAATATATATATAAATCAAAATAGTACATTGTGACACAAGGGAGCAAAATAGCGTGACACAAGGGAGCGAAGCGAGGGCGTCAAATTACCCGAGTCCGAAAACGCTTTTGCTTCCGTGTGTCACATACTATTTTCCCATACGAGGGCGTTTTTTCTTTCTCAAAGAAATGCACAAAAAATTGAACGGCAAACTCACAGAATTTAAGATCGTTAACCCCCTCTCCATATGTTAGGCATGCTTAGATAGAGCAAGCAGGTATAAAATCTAAAGGTCCAAATGATACTCGCTCTGAAATAAGTTGCCCTAACATAAAATGTAATTCGTTGGGTTTAAAAAAAATATAATATTATCGGTTTTTTCTTAAGATTATACGTGCAATTTACTTGAATTGAATAAAATTAAATTAAATAATTTCCTCTTAATTGGAAATTAATATAGTATGTTAAGAAGAGATGTAGGATTGGGTGGTGGGGGTGCAGGGGGTGAAACCCCCGTCGGGTGTTGGGGGCGGAGCCCCCTTTTCTATAAATAAATAAGACTAATCAATTGAAGATTATAAGTTTGTTAATAATCTACGCTCGAATTAAAATTTTAAAATATTTAATAGCATAATAAATAGAATTTGAAATTAAAACTAATTTAAAAAAAGATATAGATAATTTTTAATACTTAAAAAACAAAAATTTTTATAATAAATTTTAGATAGAATAAAAATCTTATTTCATTTTAAAATCTTGGAAAGGTCGAACCCGCGGTCGACTGGTGCATATACTCGTAAGTCTAAACATCGTACATGCCAGATGTTACGCAGGCATGGAAAACTGAGAATCCTACCGGACTACACGGTTCCGTTTATTCACTTTTCCTTCCAAGGGAGGAAAAGTAAAATTCTAATTTCTGATTGGTCGGGAAGCGGCCATAAACACTTTTCCTCCCTAGGGAGGAAAAGTAGTATTTTGCTCCCTCTAGACAGCTGCAGAAAATCGTATTTTGCGCCCCGAGTGCGGGAAAAATATTTTCTATTTTTGAAAAAATTATTTACTTATAACATATAAATAGTTTTATGACAAGATTCATTCCTTTAAATTTAATATTTAAATCTTTGTGCTTCGTTTAATAAAATCGAAAAAATGTTTATTAATGTTTAACAACTCGTTGGGTCTAATCAAATAAATATATTTCACCTTTTGACAAAGCTATTGAATTGTTCATATTGAATAGCTTTCCCAAAAATTGATTATATTTGTTAAATTTGAGAATATATATAGTTTTTTAAATATTTATTATTTAACTTTATTTTTTACGTATATGTAGTTCCGTTTAGTAAAATTCAAGAGTTATTTATTACTTTTCAATAATTTATTTAGTTTAATGTAATAAATATATGTTCGCTATTCAAATAAACTTAATTGTTTGTTTCAAGTATATGGTTTACTCTAAATTACAAAATATTCATTCGTGTTAAATATGTATGTTTCTGTTTTAAACATAAATTTAAATAAATATTTGTTGTATTCTAATAACTATTGAATTAATTTTAATGAATGTATGATATAATATAAATAGCAATGAAATAAAATTTATTATATAAAAATTTAATGAATGTTATTATATAAATAATTTACAGAAAGTATAATTTTTTATATCAAATTAGTCTTATTCTTAAGTTCAACGCAAACTTATTATCAAGTTTTAAATTCAAAATTTTAAGAAAATACGTATATATGTGTGTGTGTGCGCGCGCGTGTGTGTATGTTCTTAACAATTTGGCAGCGAAGTGTAGTAAAGGGACTAATAGGGATTCATTGGTGTCGACGAAGAAATTCTTTAAGAAATTCTTTAAGTTTTACCCAGGTATACCTTTTCGTAGCTTCGATCATCGCCACGCAGCGAATTTAAAATTTGAAGAAAATACGTGTGTATATAAATGCATCATACACACTTACACACACAGACAAGAAAATCTATACGCACTTCAAGAATTTCGACACCAGTTAATCCCTTTTATCACATCTATTGTTGCGCGTCCCCCCTACTGAACGCCGTCTCGCCCTCGATCGCACCAGCTCGAAAACCAACATCTGGAATATCGCACAAACGGAGTACCGACGTTCACCGCCGTAGCGCTGAATGTCAAAATTTTACTGCAATGTCTAACATGGGCATCGGTGATCTCCCCTTATTGTCTCTGCATACAGCATTGCCATATGCACGTATTGGTAACTTAGTCTCGAGCTTTCAGAAGCTAAATTTTACTCGCGATAGAGCAAGACCATGAAATATGATCCTGTAATAGGAAGCCACGATAACGAACGCTCTTTCACCTAAAACATCGAGCGCTAAATAAATGTAGTATGCATATATGATCGTCTGAAAAACTATAATAATATAGCTGTTTTTATAAAACTTATACTAAAACATATACAGTAAATGAATATACATACATATATTTATTCATAATAGTTTTTAATTCTTTATATACATAAAATAGTTTTAATAATAGTAAAAATTTAAAGCACAGGGCCCCCTTTACTTGATTGCATTCGTACGATATTGAGCATGTCTTGCTGCTCCATCTCTTTCAATACGCAGTAACTATATTTCTGTCTGTTTTGCTTACAGCTATAGTTATTTATTGGATATGGTTACATTGTGAAAGCAATTTACTTTTTCTGTTTTCTCAAAATATGTGGCGTGTAGAGCGATAAAACAAATTTTATTTGGTTCATTATTTTATTCTACAAGTGGAAAAATTCGAATTAGATGTTTAACTAGTGCATAGAATTTACAATAAATGTTTTCTTTGGAAGATCTGAAACACATTAGACTGCGCACAGCAGACGATTTGTAAGACAAAACTTTTAGAATTGTTTTTTCCTAATTTAAAAAAGTAGATTAATTCATCTCAGTTTTCCCACTTGTACAATAATTTGAAGAATTTTTCAAATTTTTTTTTCTCCCTAAATAATGCGAAATGATAACAAAAACCGAAAAAGCAAATTTGTTTCCGTTTTAGTAGTTCATCGTAGCGCTGCGAACGCCGTAAGGAGCTCTCTTAAATAAATTTATCTATAATATGATATTTTAGATAGCCACCGAATGTCTATAAAAGTTGCTATTTAGATATCTTACAGTTATCTATGTCAACTGAGGATCCCTATGGGCACCCCGTAGTGTAGGCGTAGGTAATCGATGAGACCGGAATCGAGGAACGAAAACTTACAGATTTGCTTTTTACTTGTATTGTAGGAGACCTACAATACAAGTAAAAAGCAAATCTGTAAGTTTTCGTTCCTAATAATTTTTAATAACATTAGAAGTATATCTATACATCGTGTTATATCTTTAAGATATACATAGTTTGACGTAATTTATATTATTTCTTTAATGGGAACGAACACTTAGCTTGATATTTTGAACGCTTTTGTAGTTACTACGCAAACAGCCTATATCAACAAATTATTACTATCTGTAGTAGTAGAAAATGGTTTTTGATAATTGCACTTTAACATCACCATTAGTGCATTATCTGATTTTTGTATTCTCTTCAAAGGGTCGCACAAATCGAACAAGAGTAACAATTAGAACTTCTGTTCATTGCAACTGTTACTAACTACTAAACTACTAATTGCAGATTATTAAATATACATTATGACTACACATTTCCTTTATTTTATCAATAAGATTTAGATCCTGTATTATTCATAAGACTAAAAAAGAACAAATTATTATTTTGATGAAGTAATATGTTTTTGTTCCCTATAATGCCAATAATGAAGACAAAATCACTATTAATAAATTATATAAAATTTAAATACTAAATAATAAAAATAATAAAATTCACTGGATATTTTAAAAACATTATTTTATTGAAGAATATATGTTGTGTTTAATTTAATATGAAATACAGTGAGTATTTACATGATTGATTTGCATTTACAGAGTAAATCAATGATTACAAAAATAAAAGAAACATGAAAATCTCTTTTAATGACCAGCACAAACTTTTACAAAAACTAATTTTATTAAACGCACTGCGCTTTAAAAAAAAAGTTTTTTTTATCCTAAAAAAGTAGGGAATAATTTTTAATTTAAAAAATAATAATTAATTTTTATCTTCCAGGGATTTTAATTTAATGTATTAAACTAAGGAATAAATCAAAGAAATTTATAAATTTATGAAAATAGAAGACGTGATTACATCCGTTTCTTCAGAAAATCTAACAGTGAAGGTATTAAAAAAAATTAAAAGTCTAGCCTTTTGATGACTCTAGAATATTCTTCTTCTAAAGTACGATATTCTTTCTCAAGAATTTGAATACGTTGTTCTTGTATTGGAAGAGTAACAGCAGAGCGTTTCTCATTAGTTTTCAGTGCTGCTTCAACTTTTTTTAAATCATTTTCTCCTCTTTTGTACGGGATATTCAGCCGTTTTTTTATATCTAAACGGTAATCACGATATTCAGATTCATTTAATCTATCAGTTGCTTTCAACCTTAATATTTCATAAACTCTTCTAGCTTGTTTCTAAAAACAGAGAAAGAATATTGTAAAAAGTATAGTAATAGTATAAATAGTAAAACTGAAATATATATTAGCGATTCTGACCTTATTAATTTTAAACTTTTCTCTTGCTTCTGAGGCCATAAATTTATTAAAACCTTTTATAAGACTTTCTTTAGAGAAGCTGGGTAAAGTTTTGCAGTTTAAAGCATCAACATAATCTCTTAAGCGTTGAAAATCTTCAGATGGATCTTCCACTAAAAAATATATCTATTAATGAACAAAAAAATTATAAAAATACACTTAAAATACCTGTAATATCTTTAACTTCTTCACGATTAATATATTCACGATAAATGGATCTTAATAAATGGCTTCCAAGTCCAATTTTTTGAAAAGGTGGCAAAATTAACACTTGTGCTATACGAGGTCTAGTATGATGTGGGTAAGCATAATATTGATAAACAGTTGCAAAACCAACTGTAGCATAACGTACACTATCATCTTCTGCTGTATACCGTTCAAACCTGGATTTATTTTAACTTATGTATTTTAAATATATTTGTTTTAAATAAATACAGTACAAGTAATCCTTAACTTACATATTAAAATAATGCCATTGATCATCATCAATATCAATAAAATTAGCAGCATCTATATACCATAAAACGAAAGTTTGTAGACGTTGATGATATTCTTTAAATTTTTTATAAGTCATATCAGCTTTATATACTTCAAAATGCCTTACTTGGCCATCATCTATAATTTGCAATTAAGTAATTTCAATAATTTAATCAATTCAAATATTTATATAACATACCATCTACTGAAAATGAATATATTAATTCTCCCACTGGCTTAAAACTTTTATCTTTAGAGAGTGATTTCACAAAGGAGTCTATATTTTCATGTACATTGGGAGCAAGTTTTTCAGAAATTTTTTTTAAAATTTCATCTGGTTGAACATCTTCACAGGTAAGCTTATTCACTTTTTCTGAATAAGTTATACCCAAATATGTTTCCAATGAGCCAGCTGTATAATATAGTTTTACTCTGAGATCTTTATATCCAAAAATTGTCTCGCTATTCAGATAAATCATAAATGAAATATTTTTATAAAATAGTACTGATATAATCATGAAACATGTACCTATCTCCAAATACTTGATGGGACATTTCTGGTTGAAAAGTAGTACTATCATCTTCTAAGTCTTGAACTGTACGAACAAGTTTGAATTCTAAAGCATCATTACTGTTAATTACAAATGGTTTTAGTCGAGCTGCTATTGATTCTTCCATAATGTTAAAAATCTACAAATAAAAATATATCAATATAATACTTTTTATAAGACATCTATAATATCTATAATAAATAAAAAATGTGTTGAAAATGACATTTATACATTCTGATCTTTACATTGCTCTGATTAAGAATTACTTAAACATAAATATTTATATATATATATATATATATATATATATATATATATATATATATATGACCATAAAACTTTAAATAATACATTTTAAACAGAAAATATTGTTACATTTTTATGTATTTTTCAAATAAATAATGAAATAAACAAATATAACCTTTATAATTGTTCCTTTTAAACGTTGTTTAATTGATTTAAATAATAGATATTATTATGAAATTTGTAGAATACTTACTATAAGTCTACTTAGTTTTTAATAGTTGAATTTTTTAGTGCCTAATGTTTAAAAATGATCAATGCAATGATTCGCGCCAAATGTAACGTCCAAATTAAAATGATGAACTGATCAGAGGGAAACTTAATTATATTTTTGTCCGATTCACATGAAATTTGCACGTTTACTGGATGAAACTGGAATAAAATTATAGATTTAACGGTTTATTTAACTCGCATATATTAAACACTAGTATATGTATATACAATCATTTAAATTTTATTCATATTATATGAGGGTAGTAAGAGTATGGATGACTTTTTGAAGCAGGGGCGCACACGCAGATCACATCAGTCTAAGCGCCATGAATATAAGCGGGAGATTGGGCATCGGCCTATGCCTATTGGGTGCATACTAACCATATACTAAATAGACAATAGACACTTGAGTTCACGGACGCTGATGGGCGAACATGTTGAATATTTTTGATCAGTAAACAAGGGCCTCTGGTGGCTAAAACAAGGTACTGATTGCACAGTGCGGTTTTCCAGATGTTACTCTTCGAGTTGTGGTGGGGGGCGGGGGTATTTTCTGCAGTATGAGCACGGGAGGCAGCGAATAGAACAGGGATGCTATAAAAGGGCTTACTGGCAGCGACCTAAAGGAATTTTTTACCGCAAGTATAAGTATATACATTTTACTAGTTTAACTAGGTGTTGGAATCTGCTGTAACTTTTAAGAAAAGTGGTGAAGAACAAAAACAGTAAAGTAAATCCGATTTGTAGACATAACAATGAAAATTGGCGAAAATTTTATTTTTATCGTAAAAAGCATAAAAATTCACGAAAAATATCGTTTTTCTAACTCATTTCATAAAATTCGAAAAATTAAACAAAATATTTCAAATAAAATTGTAAATATCTTATCAAAATACATATTTTTTAGACTATATATTTCTTCTTTAACCTTTAAAAGGTTGGAAAGCCGATATATAGGCTCAAAAGCATAATGCTAGGATACCTATTGCTTGGATGCAGCACATCTCAAAGCCTGAGCATATGATTTTTTCCTATTTTACCGACCTAAAAGTTTCTCATAACTTTCCAGGGCCGAACAGCCGATACATTGACTCGGTCCATGACTCGGTCCATGCGTTTTTCTTGCCAATAGAAGACCCAAGAAGATAAGACACCAGTACCCAAATGACCTGTTAGTACTAAGATAAAATATTCTTTCGCGGATCGTCGCGGTGGGAGATCAAAGCTAATCAACTCGAAGTTATGGTCGGTGTATGTTTATTTATATATACTCTGACCAAAACTCCGATACATATGTTATATATATATGCATATATAACAAATAGAGCTGCTCGGGGCCAGATGAG
The DNA here is from genome assembly GCA_018907035.1 of Sycobia sp. Sy_11. Taxonomy (NCBI): domain Eukaryota; kingdom Metazoa; phylum Arthropoda; class Insecta; order Hymenoptera; family Epichrysomallidae; genus Sycobia; species Sycobia sp. Sy_11. The sequence goes on along the minus strand of JACCIC010000022.1, from coordinate 2,349,069 downwards.
GTAGAACGCGATCGTACCCCCCATTTTAATTGTAATGCGATAGCATATTAAAAAAAAAAGAAATTAATTCAAATGATTTTTTAAATCGATCCCGGGATTCAATGTTAAATAAGAAGAAATTGGAATTCGCATTTTTAAAATTGAATTTCCATTCTACGACCATTCTTAAGTAACATTTTATTTAATTGTAAAAAATCTACAGCTTACGTTTTCTTGAAAACTAATAATACTTTATTTTATGACAGATCTTGTGAAATTTTTTATATATTAGTTTTCGGTATCCGTTCAGAAGTAATTTAGTAAATAAGTCACTGAAATTAGTCATTCAGAGATGTGGCGTTGGAATGCATTCGATAGATTATTCACATAAAGCGCTCGATGCTACCTATGTATATAATAGTGTAACAGAAATACGTTATTAAACATGACTGTTTGTTTCTGCTCTGGATGTTTGGATACAGAATAGATAAAATAAGTTGAGGTAATGAGTAGACAAAAGCTATATAAGTTTATAATACAAAAAGGTATCGTCTATATTTAATAGTATATTGGAACTAATAAAGTTTCTTATAATATTATCGAATTTTATGGCAAAAAGATTTTTTTAAAGTTAATTTGTCAGTATTTTAGCGTTTTATAATATTTAATTTTATTATAATAATTTTAAGTTCAGATCACATTGACCTAATGTGCACAGAATGTATCTCTTTTTATCTTTGTCTCTCTTTCTCACTTTATGTTATTTAACGTCGCATTATATATGCTCCCAACTTTTGGCGCTAATCAGCGAAGGAGGTCTACAATATGTTTGTAAATAAGCCCATGTAAATTTTTAGATCGGTGCTTGTGTCAATCGGTCAAGACTGAAATTTGAACTTGAATCACAGAATTACTAGACCTTCTTTGTAGCGATTAAGCCATCGTAAGTCTCAGCCAGAGTATTCCAACAAATCGCAAACAATGCAGTAGTATCTTTTTCGAGTTTTTATGCAGCACGACGGTTAATTTTTATCTGTGGTTTATATTTTTTCTACACTAATCATATAAAACTTAGTATGCCATGCTTAATTAAAATCTAAAACATATTTGATGATTTTGATGTTGTGTGTGTTTTTCTCCTTTCAGCCCATAGAATTTTTCCTTCGTAGGACAGCTTTGGTTGCTTCCGCCTTAAGTGTTACCAATATTGGTTCTATCTCACATAACATTTCAGAACTACCATAGGTGGTGGTGGCCTCTAAGTATTTTTCATTTTTACTTTCCAGTTGACAAAAGCACCCTTACTACGATATTAGAACTGTATACGCAAACATACAGATATCTATTTTAAGTTTCTAATTACTTTAAATGGCTCTTCGACAAAGTTATAGAGTTGATATATGTTCGTGCATAGCCGTTTCAGATCAATTGTGCAGTCCAGTCTGCAATCTAAGATTACGACATTCTTGTTCTATTTAAAATACTTAAAAATGCTATTCAAAATAACTACTAACAAATTTGTATTTTTTAAACAATAATTATTTTATTTTTATCAAGTTTCATTGAGAGTCCTGTTTTATTGCAATAACACACCTCTGCTTTAAACATTTACTGCGTGGTGTCGATCAAGGAATCAAAAACAGTCTACGCATGATAATTTAAATATCATCCGTGTAATCTACAGCCTAGCAACCTCCTTTATTAAGCCAGTATAGTAGATTATCTACGACTATGCAACACAGAAAACGATAGAGATCTTATCCTGAGAACAGGTTTTATTCATCCAGACTTCATTCGAACCTCAAATGAGCATAGTTTCTTCGAGAAATTTCATCTGGAACAGATGAAAATCTGATGATGCCTATCTGCCACTGTTAAAAAAGCCTCTGAAAGTAAATTTAGTCTCTTTCTTAGTCGATTCTAGGGGATCTGAACATAATCTTCTAGTTGTTATTATACAAAATATTCTTGGTATTAGAGAGAGAGAGAGAGAGAGAGAGAGAGAGAGAGAGAGAGAGAGAGAGAGAGAAAGAGAGGGAGGGAGAGAGAGGGAGGGAGAGAGAGAGAGAGAGAGAGAGAGAGAGAGAGAGAGAGAGAGAGAGAGAGAGAGAGAGAGAGAGAGAGTAAGTACCTAATATAAGTCATTAATATATAATCAGAAGAGCAATGATCCAAGAATAAATTCTTGCAGAATGCCAAAATTAGTTCTGATTTAAGACGATTTTGTCCTATGAATTGATAGCGGACTGCATACATCTATAAAAATAAAAAATTCCCATTTTACGGCTGTTCTAGAAACTCAAAAGGGGAAGACATTGATGCAGATATATAAGACGGGAAGGTGTATAGAATCACATGCGTTACTGAAGTTAAATAGAAGGAGTATAATGGCCTATTTCCTATTTAAGTCAGTCCTAATATGATGCATCAAGCTCAGTAAGGTAGTTTGGGTGGAATGAAAACATCTGGAACCGGTCTGCGTGAGGTCATGAACGATGTTCTTTAAAACCTTAGAGAGGATGCACAAGATTTAAATGGGTCTAAAGTCAAAAGAAAGCAATTTACATTTTTTCAATAATACAGGATGTGGTTTTTGTAAGGGTCAAGTATAAAAACTCCGCAAGTCAGGAATGGATTGAATAACATAACTAGAAATATGCCTATCATTGAGATAGATTTCACAATTACTCATTGTGGAATGCCGTTGGCATCCCGAAACTGTAACGAAAAATCAGAGATGGTGATGACAATATCGTTTAAATTAATTTTATTAAATGAAAAACCCTATTTAGAGTCGGACAAGATAAGTCTCTCACAATATTCCATCTTATTATCGGAAAAAGATGCAAAGTATACAGTCGCAAAGTTCCCAAGCAAAACATCCAGAAGCATACCATTCAATCTTTCTGTTTACTCAATAACCCGAATTTCTTAGTTCATTAAAAATGGAGTTATTCTTTCAAACCTCGAACAAATGGTTCTGATAAACTTTTGCTGTATTAGCACATTTTCTAAGTTTTAAGCATTCTCCTAGTACTGCACGGTTTTTCGTTTGAACATAACGGTGATATAAGCCTTTGCATCGTCTAATTTACTAAGCTGTTCCTCATTAACCTACGGTGGTCTAACTTTTTTAATCTGAACTGATTTAAAGGAGCAAGCAAGTCTATAACTTATAGCAAATTCTCACAAAGACAGGCAAGAACAGACTTAACTTCGAACAATTCTGAGTCATATGGTGATCAATTTAATTTGGTTCGAAATTCTATAATTGCATCTGCATAAATTCTTTTCAAGTTACGATAAGAAGTTTTTACCTTAAATTTAGCGTTTTAGTTTTTTCATCAGATTTTCTCTATCTGAGCTTGTAAACAATTGATATTAAGTAAACAAGCTCACAAAGCCACTTCGTGTATCAGAATTACTAACACCAGCTGCTTGTCAGGATGACTGATTTATAGTTGAGGTAATATTGTCTGCGGATACTTTAATTAGTTTTTTTATTATTAAAACAGAGATCAATCAACCAATGCATTGGTTGAGCGGTGAGAGCGCACCTAGGGTGATCAGCAAGGTTAAGCAGCATTTACCGCCGCCACTACTTAGATTTATTCACATACAACAATGTGAGTGGGGAAGGTGTGAGACTGACAAATTCGGTATTCGAGCCTACGAAAAGCGACACGGATACCGCATTCGAGCAGTATCAATGCACCGATCACTTCGGAGTAGGTTATTCTACTTGGCATTTATTCCACTGGGTTTGACCATAGAATTTCTTCGCTCCAGAGGCAGATCTCTGAACAAATGCGGAGTTGCTGGGATAGGTTAAATGATATTCTATTATAATTAAGAAAATGGGAAATGTGAAAAGCCTCACAAACACTGTTCGTTAATAGTGCACTGCAAGTGCTCGATACTCTACTACTATTCAATTCTTCTTATTTTAGTTCAGAAGGTAAAGGGATATTATAAGCCCTGTTCTTTCCGATGAGGAAGAACATGAGTTGTGTTGAGTTTGTCAAGCATAATAAACTGCTTGACAAATAAGTCTAATGTGCTCTAAACATTAATTATAATTACAGTTTAAAAATGAATACCCGTAATTATCGCGCATCTATACTATCCTAGGAGTAAGTTTCATACGATGATAGTGGTTGAAAAATATGTTTTAAGTCAAAGCATGGAAGAGTTATGTAACAAGATACTTACGTATAAAAAAGGCGAGAGGGAGAGAGAAAGAGGGAGTGGGAGAAAGAGATAATTTTTAAGTTATTTATTGTTGCCCTATTTATGCTTTCACATAGTAGTGCTAATTGTGGTGGGAGTTTGATGCGTTTGTAAACAAAGCACATGTAAATTTTTATAGCGATGCTTGTACCAGTCGACACTGACCGGGATTTGAACTCCGACCACTAAAATATTAGTCCTTCATTCTAGAGAGAGCCGTCGTAGCCCTGAAGAAATAGGTAATAGCTGGTTCCATAGTTACTTTTTTTTGACTTTTAGCGATACTCACTAACATTAGTACATTAGATAATTATTGATAAGGCTAAATATTATCATGGTGAGAAATAAGAGTATAGAAATGTATTAGATAACAAATCCAAGAAAAAATAATAATAATAATGATGTAATTGATTGCATTTTACAAATAGACATCAGATTTTAAACAAATGGATTGATAAACCGAAACTTATTGGTATAATTCTGAAAAAATTGCAATTTGAAACCGCTATTGAAGGATAATTTTTCAATGTAAAAGAAAATATAACTGATTAAAGAAAATTTTTTAGTATCGTCAGGAGATTTGACAACCTTTACATTTATAAATAGACTTCGTATATATTTTGTTAATATAGAAAATTATCAAGTAATTTTAAGAAATTGTGTAAATAAATTTTGAATGAACTTTTTGTAAAAACAATTAGAAAATGGTTCAAATAGTAAATGAATATCTAAATAATGTATAGACGCAAGTCAATTCTTTGCACGTAAAAAAATAATGATTGAACAAACTAGTTCAATATATACATTTTTACAACATAAGCCTTTGATAAAAATATTTTAATTTCTTTTATTCATTTTGAAGTATGTAAGGTGAAATGCTTAATGAAAAATAATGTTATTTGTATCTAAGATATGAATTAATCGCATTTTAATAGAGAAACTGAGATAGATTGATAGCTGTACCTTCTGCGCTTTTGTTTTAAATATATCCATTGAAATGCTTTTTATATATGAATATATTTTAAGCTTTTATCATGCTAAATTTTTATTAAATATTTTTGATCTAAAATAATACATTTTATTTGCTATAATAGACTGTTTTGAATATGTACTAAATAGACATTAATAAATGTTTATATACTACTGTATTTAGTCATTAGCGTATACTAAATGGATGATAGAAAAGTAAATTGAGTATAACACTTCGTCATATTATATTCCGCGTATATTAAATTGTTCCATGACCTTGTTTGTCGAATCACCGCACTTATAACTATGCACGATTAACAGAAAGATCACATTAACCGCTCGAAAACTAGGGTATCGGATCCACCAGATACGGAAGTCGGTTTGTCGTTCGACGTGACTCATCTCCGTCAATTCTTTACCACATCTACCTTGAGGTAAGGTCTCCAGAAAGATGACGAAATCTCCTTGTCGCGCTGTCTCCGAGCGTTCGGCGAAAAAACATCGGGGTCATCGATGGCACTGTCCTTTTCTCGAAGAATAGAATGAGTCGGCCACGGAACTTACAGCCCTTTCAACCGCAACCTTATCGGTCCAATTGTACGAACTCCATCCCAATATTGAATTATTTCGGCCTTTTTCATATACTAATGCTTTTCAAGAAAAACAAATAATATCACATGATTATTTCATATAATTTATTACTTGACTTTTTGAACAGGTATAAAGCATCTTCTGGCGCTAATTCTAAAATTTTGTCTATAAAGTCTTCTTGTTTACTTTCATGAAATATTAAAATTTATCTTATTTTTCATTTTTTAAAGCAATATATATGCTAACGTTGACATAGACTATTTCAAAAGGTAATTTATAAAAATTTAGTATTAAAATATTTAAAATAAGTTTTATTTTTTTCAATATTATGTTTAATAGGTTTAATGACTGTTCTTTTTTTTTATGTTACATTAACCTTCATTTTATGTTCAAAAATTCAATACAGGTGAGAAATATGTTAATTTAGCTCATTATTTATTTAAGTTAGATTCATTTCTATACTCAATTATGTTTGATCTGTTAAAGATGAAGGCAGGAATTCTGTTTTTTTCTATTTTTTTATTGATTCCAAGTAAGTAAATCTTTATTTATAAATAATATCATCTATATATATATATATATATCATATAGTCTTGAAATTGGAGACTTAGATGAATTATTGAAGAAAAGGAGAGGAGTATAACTTAGCAAACGTAGTTAGAGAGTGTTGACCGAAATGATTATTAGTCAATTTTGAGTAAGGTTTACAACATCAGTCTGATAATGTGTGCATTAGTATCAATCTTGACAATAGTTTAATGTTTTTGACTAAAGTTATTATACTTTATATTTTTTTTGAAAAAAAAGTTTGGTTCTGTAATATTTATTAAATTTATTGTGTTGATAATCTATCTTGCGGAAGCTGAAACAGTGACAAAATAAATTATTATAAAAGCTTCAACTAGTTTGTAGTGATCATTTAAAAAAAACCTGAATTTAAATAGAAAATTGTATAATTAAATTATTGATTTCTTAATACTTATTATTATTTAATTTACATTTTGAAGATTCCATTTCTCTGAGTGTTGATACTGCATCTTTTATGTTTGTGAAATTTCTCATATTTAGAGGAGATCTAACCCAATTAGGTCAAGCAATCCCTATTAAGTTTATTTGAGAATTCCTACTTAGACCGGAATCCATTCTTTTTGAACGCAAAGTCCAGGAAGCAGTTAAGAAATTTAAGTTTTAATTTTTTGAACTATGACTATTAGCCGGATGTCTTATGAAAAATATAATAAAAAAAAGGAAAACAAATGTATATAATTTTTCATTATTTGCAGTTTTTATAGATATGGTAACTGTGCTTATGAAAAATAGTTATAAATTAGTTTTGAAATTTTTAACTTTTACATTTTCATATTTGTAACGAGTGGTTGAAATATATATAGTAGATATAACATTGAACGACGATTTGATAAGAAGCTAGTATCTCATAGAAAAGCTGCTTAAATTGTAAGCACATTTGTAGATAGATTAAGAAAAATTTTATTTGATGAAATTACAAATAATATTTATAATAAAATCAATAATAATATATACATATATTATTACAACATCGGGGAGCGTACACTCTCAGCTCTATATATAAATATTCCTAACGGTTATACTCTTCCTAGTGCTACATTTTAAGAATTAATAATAAAATAAAATAATTAGAAATATTATTATATTAAAGTTTTTGTATTTCTTTAGGGATAAAAAAATGCATTAAATCTTAAATATGTTGTGCACGATAATAAAACATTTGTAGCAGTTTCTACAGCACTTTCTATTGGAAACTCTTTGTCAGAATCTTGCCAATGTTTCTTTATCATCTCATTTATAAAATTCTTAAGTAATATCTAATTTAAAAATTGGATAACATTGCATTAATATTTCATTTTCTTCGGTTTAGTTCTATATTCTAGTCGATAAGGAGATAAGATTGAATTCGAAAAAGGGTTAAATAAAATACGCTCAATTAAAAACAAAATTTATTGGTATAATTTATTACTAGCCGAATTATCAATAACTCATAGATAAACTCATCAAAAAATCTAAAATAACAATTAGATTTTACACTAGTCTAGTTATGAAAAATTTCTGCTCTTTCTGCGGAGGAAACAGCCGTAAGATAAGAACTATTTTACATAATGAATATATTCGCGTATTTATACACATTTCCGATACAAAGAACTCTTTTAATTTTATTCGTATAGTACTCTTGCTCTAAATGTACTTCCTCCACGGATGCGCAAATGAATTTAGTATCCCTCACAAACACATACACCAATTACACAATTTAAATGTAATGCGAAATCATTATCATCACAATATAACAATACGCAATAACACACAATACGCAAGAATCATTGATACGATAAAATACAAACATGTCACAAAACCACAAATATCATTCACCAGGCGAAGAGCTAAGACTCGACGGATGATTGAACATGTGTATTTTATTTTGATTTTTTTGATGATAATTGGGGTATACAAGATAGAGAAGAGAGCTATCTGGAGAGATCTGACGTTAATTTGTTGGTAATGGATTGTAGTAAGAGTTATGTTTTATCTTTTGCGTGGCATATGTTTGCCGCATGCACGCTTTCTAGTGAATATGAATTTAGGGATCAATGCGTGAAGGGCCTGGTCACTTCACAAAGATAATCCTCGAACGAATTTTAATAATTTTAAAAAAATATAATATTAATTTCATTTCATGTGTCATTTATAATTTTTAAAACCTAATATTTAATAAGAATTACAAATTTTAACAATTCAGGGCAATATATATAATAATTAATGAATATAAAAATTATACTGACCTTTTTATTAGAGTTTATTATAAGGCTAATAAAATCATTAAAATTCTGTAAGTAAAAAAATTTTTTTTTAAATAAAAATTTATTTTATTTATTCTATGTATTCATGATTACAAATGTCGTTACATCTTTTCCCCTTGCACATTTTTCGGTGCCTGATTTCCGTCTTACAAACTAACTTAACCTAACTCTAATCCTATCCCATCCAATCTGCATTTACCCACGGTTCTGGATGTGGAGCCGGGAAAACCAATGGTCAAACCCATTGAGATTAATGCCGATTAGAGGAAAATCCGTCCCGGAATGAACGGCGCATTGTATCTGTTCGAGAATGGTATCCGTTTCACATTTCATAAGGTTCAGATATCGAATTTCTCAGTCTCACACGGCGGCAAAAGCGCTGCTTAACCTTGATGATCGCCCGAAGTGCACTCTCGCCGCTACCCGAGCAATACGTCGGTCTAAATTTCTGTAAATATCTCATTTAATTTATATTATTTTCATGCATTCATTATTTCTAAAAATATATGTTCTGAATTGTAAGGGCTTTTAATTTTTATGGAATTTTGGATTTTAAAAATTAAAAATAAAGCATAAAATATAATTTATTAAAGTTTTATTATTTTTTTATTTCTTTAAAAAAAATTAAATTGATTTGTCAGAGTACGTATTCGTTCAAAATTTTAGATAAAAAATTCTTTGGATCAGGGCGGAATTGGAAGAAATGATTGTACAGACGTTTTATTTGCATAAATTAGAAATGATTCTGTGAGTTATAGGCAAATCTAAAACTCAAGTATATGACTCCTTCCTTGTTAGTTCAATTTTGCGATTACGCAAGATCGATAGTGGACGAAAACATTCAATATGAAACAACTGTTGTTAAGCACGATAAACCTTAAAAATGGGTATATATTTCTGACTCGATTGCATGAATTTGTGGGTACATTATGTTAGCGGATTCTAATTTTTGAGACCAGATTTCGACAAAGAACGAAACCCTCGCTTGCCCCGACCACCATAATTCTAACTCGCGCAAGTCTACAGGAGTAGCACTGTGTGTCGTAACATCCGCGGGACTTTCTTTATGGGCATATATACCTAGTTGGCGAATAGTAGTCCGAACTGAATTTATAGCATACGGTTCACAACGAACTTCTTTAAATGGCAGGCATGTTTAATTGACTAGATAAGCATTATTTCATTCTCTATTCATATGACTCACAAACTTTATAAAAAACGTAGCCTTTTATTATTTTGTGTGCAAAGACAGGTCACAATCGATTACAGGCGAAGAGGCTTTTAAAAAGTCCCGTATGACATACACTCGATTTCCGCGAGTCTCCATTGAAGAGCTGATCAATAGTGTACGTAAAACTGATCGTGGGGTATAAAGAATTTGTATATATTTTTTTCATCGTTACAAAAAACTACTTCACCCGTTGGATTATAGCCATTCTGTAAATGTTGAGACGATATGCTGCACCCATGTTGTAATACACGGTCTTTAACAGTTGCATTTCAGTAAATATTCGTTGGTATTGTATAAGCATATTCAACAAGTGTGCATAAATATGTATGTTTTTGCTCGACTGCTGCATAAGATTATTAGTGTGACTGTTTGGAAGTCGTTCTCTAGATGATAACTAAAATTTTTGTATAATGTTTTTTAATTTGTCAAACTAAGTATCGCTTCTCAGAAGTACAACCAATACGTTGAAGATTGTTGTTCGTGAACGGATTTCAAAAAGAATAACGATAATTCCTGTCCAAGTGTTACTTTCATTTACTTCTATAGTTTATAATTGATTTTATATCTTGCAGAGCGAGTAATTATTACAATAATGATCCTTTGAAATCGGAAACTAGATCTTGGAGCAGAAATGGAGCCAGATATCTGATAGACTTGGCGATAGATACTTTTTCCTTTATATAATATGTTTTCAGATAAAAAACGCTTTTCTTAGATTTTGGCCAATAGAATGTGAATTCAAAGTTCATTTTGGTTAAATGAGGTAGAGCATTGTTTAGATTGTAATCATTAAAACAGATTTGATCTAGTTAATATTTTATAAGGTATAAATTGAATGAAAATATAAATCATTTTAACAAACAAGATTCTAAGATCCACCTCAAAAAATACATCTTTAAAGTTACTTTAGTAAATGATTAAGAAATAGTTCAGCAATCTGAAATCGATAAATCATTTTATAAGATGTATATAATAACGGATTTCAAATCAATCATTGCATTTCAATATTTTCTTCTCGCAGTTAATTTACAAACCTTCATGTTATAAGGTTTTCATTTTCTGATGAAACCTCATACGTCTAAAATTGAATCATCTATTATTTTATTCATAATCCTAGCAGCTAGTGTAGGGAAAAACATATTCAATAGTTCTTAGATTATTTTGAAATTTTCTGATTTTTAATTTTATTCTTCTAACTAAAAATTGTTTTCTATCATATTCCTTATGAAATAAAATCTTAAAATTTAGCTTACTCAATTAAAAGATAGTCGATGTCATATATGTCTTTTATGAAACATCTCTTTTATTTAAAAATGTTGAAAAAATTAGTCCTGTTCGATTACCATGTTTTTAGGGTGGATTATAGGTCGTAGGAATAATATGTTGTCATAAAGTTATTTTGAAAAGCAAAATAATATAAAAATATATTTTTGAAATAAAAAAAATATAATATAATAAATCAGTATTTTTCCCAGTTTTGATTGTGATTATCAATTATCTATTTTTCAATCTTTGTAGCATTTTGAAAATTCAGTTGGACATTTGTGGGCTGTTGTAAAAAAGGGTAGCTAGACAAAAAATATGGGTAAGGACCGTTGCAGACAAAGAAACATAATTTATATTTTAGACGCGTGAACCCCGCTTCGCCATGTGTCTGTATATCCAAGCCACATTAGCGTTGACAATGGACAGGAAAAATAACAACTACTGCTCTTTGCCGTGCTCGCTTGACTTCGCCTCGTTTCTATATATAAAAATAATTTATTATCATATTTTAAGTTAAATATCGCGAATATTTAGGTATTAGTGCCAACTGAAATTGAAGCAAACAAATGATCTGTAGAATAGCACCTTCTTGAACCGGACGCTTAGATAGTACCTTTTTGAAGCGGGCGTTGAAATAGCATCTTTTTATACGAAAGCAATGTAATATCAAAACTTGAACAATAACATATTTTTACTTAAAATTTTAGTTAGTGAACAGAATTCAGTTACTCCTCGTATAATAAATGGTCAGGACGCTCATCGTCGTCAATTTCCCTTTATGGCTTCTATTCACTACAGTTACTTAAAGATTTTTCCATATGCACAGACGTGTGGTGGAATTATCATCGAGAAATACTGGATTCTTTCCACAGCAGTCTGTGCTAAAACAATATCAGGAATTGGTCGAGCTGTGGCCAAAATTAATAAGTTGTTTAAAACAGATGAACAAGAACAAGTTATCGAAATAATCGATCAAATTGTACATGAAGATTTTATTAGGTAAGTTTATTATTTCATGATTATTATTTCTAATATATAAAGAGAATATCGAATATACTCACTAACTAACTAGTGGACTGGTTTATTCACTCACTTATTCTCTCACGTAATTTTTTTTTTATGTTATTTCACGTCGCTCTATTGATGCTTCCAAATATCGGTGCTAATCCACGCCGGAGGTCTGCGATGTGTTTATAAACAAAGCACATGCAAATTATTACAGCGGTGCTCGTATCAATCGGCTGAGACCGGGATTTGAACTCGGCTCATCAAGTTACTAGTCCTACGCTCTAGCTGTCGAGCCATTGTAGGCCTCTCACTCATTGCTTTACTCACGTAAACTTTAATGTCCAGCTAGATTCATTCATTCCTTAGAAACTAAACTATTTTACAGTACCTTTAGATAATAATACAGATTACGTTTCATGATTGTGAATGATTAAATGGCTAGTCAGTACTTATTTTACAATATTTCTATTGCTACCTTGTAGTGTTACTAATATGTATAACATTTGAAATTATTTTTATTTGCATATAACAGTTTTATTCATAATTTACTATAAATGAATAAATAAATAAAAATATTTTTGATTGAAATTTTGAAAATTCATATTTTTGTTTATTTTATAAAACAAAAATATGAATTGTATTTTTTTTTTTCATTTGAATTTATTTTTGATTTATATCAAATGATATAATCGAAATTTTCAAACAAACAACTTTTGTAATTTATAACTATAAAATTGGTTAATTTTTATCCAATACATGTTAAACTAATCATATATTCTAATGTGAAGTTCTAGAAAAGTAAAGGTTAACGACGTTAGTTTGCTGAAGCTAAAGAAACCAATTTTAAATTGTGTGCGTGCAAACCTTGCTCCACAACACAGCATAGTGACAGGTCGTGTTACTATGGTAGGATACGGTGCAGTTTCAGTAGGTTTTGTGACCAAATTTCCTTCAACATTGCAGTATGCTAAAGTTGATGTTATAGAGAATCAAGAATGTTCATCTCTTCTATCTGATATTAAACTGCCTACACAAGTACAGGATTCGCAGATATGTACCCGTTCAACTGGGAAACCTATAACAGCTTGTTATGTAAGCATAGTTTATAATATACTGTTCTAAAAGTAAATGCCGCAAATTAACATTGCTAATAACTGAGATGAGTAATTTAAGCCTTTCATATACAGAGTCGCTCTTTCGTTGATGTGTGGATGTTGGCCTTTTTGTCCAGCGATCATTTTCAATTTATCCACCGTGTTAACCTTATTATCATTTCGTCGAAATCTATTATATATTTAAGAAAAAAGTTACATCTCTAGTCCAAATACATGATGAGTTCGGCAATCGAAGCGGTTGTCATTACAGATAAGATATTTCTTTTTCTGTTTTCGTATAATGTTTATATTTTTTTTCTGTATCGTACTTATAATGAGACTACTTTGATCATCGAAGTTTATACTCTTATTTATGCCTTTTTTTTAGATTTTTGTCAAATGATACGAAATTAGATTTCGATATCGATTCCGGTAAGAAATCGGAGATGTGTGCTGGATGAAAAAATGTAAGCCAGTGTATCAATATCAGATCAACTGAAAGAGTCAAATTACTCCTCTCCGTATTGCTTACATCTATTTACGATAATGAGAAATGGAAAAAACAAAAGACTGAATAATTATTAAATTCGAAAAACTATAACAAAATCTATAACATTAGATATTTATAAGTAAAAGATAGACACTAATACATGGATCATTTTTTATCATGACTTCATTATATATTTAACAAAATTCAGTATAAAGAATAATTCGAGAAAAATGAAGGGATTCACACAGGGAAAGCCAGGATTCGGATCGGGAGTTGGGAAGCGATGAGGGGGGTAAATTAGTGAAAGCGTTTGAATTTAAAATATCACGCATCATTATTCGTATTAACTTAACTATAAACAACAAGTGGAAATCCCGCCGTGTACTAATTCTGTGCGTGTTAATGTCTTTTTCCGTGTATCCGTTTCTTGTACTTATATATGGATAATATTTACTACTCTTACGGACTACTTCGATGTGCAATCAGCGGTGCCTGGGCTTGGTTGCGAATGCTACAATGGAATTCTTAATATATACGGTGGACGCGAGCACAAGTAAAGTATTTTACCAAGTAGTTCGTTGAATGTAATTAACATGCAACTAAATAAGTCTATCTGAATTTATTAATATTTCTATCACAATAGCATTTCAAGATTTTATCATTTGTCAGCCGAAAAATAAATTCATTTTATTTATGAGTATTTATGTTCACGAGTCACCTGACGTTGAACTGACGTGATTATTGTATAGGGAGATAGTGGAGGTCCACTCGTGTACTACGCCAATGCAGAACCAGAAGTTGTAGGGATCATATCTTGGACCTTAACACCCTGTGGGAGACCAAATGCACCAACTATAAGTATGCGGATTTCACATTTTACTGCATGGATCTATGATAAAGTAAGACCAGTAGAAAATTGAGTTTCTAATAGTAGCAGTATTTAAATTTTTGTCGGTCACTTAGTAATTGATCGAAGGCACATGTGTTTATATTCACAAAAGGTGTTGAATTTGAATTGAACTTATCTTTTAATCTATTCTTAACTATTATTTATTTTGTATAAAATAAAGAAATAATAATAATAAAGAAATAATAAAGAATAAATTTAAAAATAAAGAAATTATTCACTTTATCTAATGTTTCTGTTCATTGAAATAATATAAATTTTTAACATATGATGCATTGATAAAATCTATCAATTTTTCTAGACTTCAGATGTTACAACTAAATAAAGGTGATACTAAACTTAAACAATAATGACTATTAGATAATATAGGGTATTCTTAATAAAGCTTTAGTAGCTTTTTAATTGCATGAAACAGTTATTCTCATAAGTAATCAAAATAACATCGCTTCCGTATGGAAAGGTGCTATCGGAGCGACCGCTTCAAAAAGGTGCTATCTCAACATCCAATTCAAGAAAGTGCTATCATGCAGACCATTTTTTTGCTTCAATTTTAGTTGATACCAATACCTACATGCGGTATTTAATTTCAAATACGAATATAAATTATATATATATATATATATATATATATATATATATATAGACATATAGAAAAAAATATATAGACGACTTCTACGCGGAGTTTCGTATTGTGGAGACTTTTACGAGGAATATTGCGTTCGGACTGTGAAATACGATATCCAGGCATCTAGGGACGACCTCTACAGGGAGTTTTGGTTTCAGAGGTGGAATACGATGTCCAAGTGAACGATGTCCAGGACTCACCTGCAGAAGTCATTTAAAGACACCTGGATATCGTGTTTTATCGTTCCTACACAGAACTCCCCGTAGAAATCATCCCCACACACCTGGATATCGTATTACAGCATATAAACGCAAAAGATCGGCGTGCGTCGGCCCACTCGGCCCACGCTTGTCGTTCCTCCTCCCCAACCTCATCTAGCTGAGCTGGCGGGTGCCCACCTCATCTTTCGACTTACGGGATTACGATTGGGCTACTGGAGGAAGTGTCCTCCCATCGGAGTCGTAATGCTAGCCGACTCTGGTTGCTCGAACGCTCCGGACACTCCCGTACGTCGCGCCGTATAGGATCCCTCTCTGCTATCACCCTCGGTAGGCGACAAAGGACATACGGCCCTTTTCAGGGGCAAAAGAAAATTCAGACATACCTGCACTCACCTCGTTCAGAGAACGAGGTTCCCCTTTCCTCTCCTCCCGAATCGACATCCTAACAAGTTGATGTGAAGAGGTAGCAGCTGAATGATCAGAATTGAATGTGATAACAATTTAAAAGATGTCGCTTAAAGTCCTGTTTTATAGTTATTACTATTAATTAATTAAATAAATGCAGAGTTTTAATGATTCTATTATAAAAGGATTATAGTTAGTTTAATATAATATTTCGAGTACGGATTCTTCAATTTTGAAAAAATATTCTCTAATTTTAAATAATCATTTTTACTTTATTTATAATTGAAAAACCAATGACCTTATAAATTTAATTGAATTGACTTTAATTTGTAAATTACGTTGGTAGTGAATGATATGTGGAATTATACTTTGTTATATTCATTATATAATTGTTCAAATATTTAAATGGAATTATAATATTCGTTAAAGCATGTCCATGTTTGTAAGTGGCATGCATTGAACGGACAACGTATCTTTAATTATAAAATTGGTGATATTAATTTTCGTGATCTTTATATTATTAAATAAAGATATGGATGAAATTTTGAACTAAGATAAGTTCTGTTTTGTTGAATGCGTTCCATTAAGAAATTAGTAATTTAACAATTGCCTTCAATGAATTTAATATAAATTATTATAAATTAATACATTAATATAAATTAATATATTAATATATTAATACATTATTGTCTTGTGTTTGAACGGAATTTCTTTGTTAATTATAATAACATTTCGTTTGTTGAATGTAACGGTTATGTTTCAATCTATGATATCTAAGCTACATAACAATAAAACTTATTTAGTAAAAGTCTTTTATAAATTTTAATTTAATAATGATAGTTTTTAAGAAAAGATACCTCTTTATTGCTTTACATTTCAATATATGTAAACGCAGATAAATTCATCTATCTATAGGGATTAGATTTGAGATAACCGCAGCGTTACAACGGTTCATGATTCCTTACTAATTTAGAACATAATGGAGGAAACGCGCTCTTCATCATAGGACTACCAATACATGTCATACGGTTATCGCCCCAAATGTGCGATTAATGATATCATAAATGTCCGGGTTGTAGAAGTACTTTTCAACATTAGAGATACGAACTTGCACTGGGTTAGATTGTTTTCCAAGAATCTGAGCATCAAGTACTACTATGATATTCATCATCATGTCGAGTAGATCAGGCTTGCAAAGTCCTTCGGTGGTCAAGAAATGGGATTCGGGGGAAACGAAGATTCCGGAGATAAAGTGAACGAAGATATTGTTCTCGCTAATCCTGGTGTTATGAATGTAACCACATACTTGCATGATCTGATTGCTAGTTTCTGCAAGTACGTAAACCGTGCGATACTGTTTATCGTAGTTCTTGTCACTTGATGTTTGGAAATGGGAGGTTAGCGCATTGATTCTCACTTTGTAACAGTGTATATAGTCATGTTCACGTAAAAGTCGACTGCCATCGACCCATTGACGTTGGCTGGATAATGAGTCTTAGTTCTTTTGTAGAGCTTCCCCTGTATTCCTGTATAGAAGGTTTGTCCACCGACTGATATGAGATAATGCTGAGATAGTTTATTTCAGGTGAACTGATTCTCGCGTCTAAAAATCACCAGCTGAAGGTAGACGTCGCGTACACTGATTACCCATATGTAGTTTACGAGTCTATTGCACCGATGGAGAGGCCCTAGCCAGTAGACAGATGATATGCACAATTTTCGCCCATTGATATGAGCATGGAAATAGTCCATGTTAATCCATATATCATTAGATAGTGCGAGGCACTTATAGTGTTCTCGACCATTTTGTCTACTCCAACTAGTCTGCCCCCATTAGTGTTGTCCAGAGCTGTCTCGAAGTAGAAAGATAATAGGAAAAGCAGCCATTGTTGGGTCTTGAGTAAAGCTTGCAGAACTGCGGCAGCTGCACCTACTGGAACTTGCTGGCTAGATTAGGAGCCTTTTCGAGCTCTCTCCTGGTTTTACAGTTATAGTGTTATAAATGCGCCGGTCCAGTTATCATGGTGAATTAGGGTATAAAATTGGTTGTTTTAGTCAAACTAATTCACGCAAATAATGTGCAACTATTGTTTAAATTCTTGATTTTATGACTCAGATAAGAACTCGTAGTGCATTACTTCATTGAAATTTAGAGTTCTTACTCACTTCATTTGATTTTGATCAATGTCATGACTTTTGTTTGAAACTCGGTACGTTTAATGTATAGAATATTCATAAAAATTGTTTGATATGAGCAATATAATATATCAATATCCTAAAAGCTCTCTAATAGTAATTTAAGAATCGCTGATAATCATTTTCTTGACTTTTTGCAGCGATATTATATATAACTGATGCTCTAGAGAGCCCAAACTTGTTTTCATGTTCATCGCCTTTCTGTCCACTTTTATAGCGGCTTTAAGACTTGAAAATTAATGCTTGATTAATAATCCGTAATTAGAAACATAACGTTTTATATTTTATGAAAATTTATCGGAAACTTTAATTACTTCAATTAATTATATAAGTGTATAATTATTCTGTGATGAAATAAAATACAAAACATTATATATGAGTCACCTATAGATAAATTTTGATACGAAATTGGTTTGAATGGTTTGATACGAATACTTTAAATAAATTCGATATAAAATAAGGAAAGCCTGATTTCATTAGAGTTTTCGTTTCGTAATAGAAAATTTCTCATTAATATCATAATTAAAGTGAATGTCAAATATTATATATCATTGTTTATGCCTACGTCCGTGAATAGGTAGACGTGAATTATAATAATGAATAATGATAAAGCGTAATGCACCAGTATATTTAAAAAATTTCCAAGAAATTTTTTAAACGAAATTTAAGAAGCGTTGTGAGATACTTCCAATTAATCTTATTGTTATATTGATTGTTACGTTTAAAAAATTCCATTATAATTTTAATACTATATTAAAATTCATTTCGTATTTTAGAATTAAATATATGTAATAAGTTAAGTTCAGTTTGATATATAATTAACGAATATATTTCTATATTGCATTACCTTTTAGTCGTGAAACATGAAGTCATCAATTGTAATTTTTTCTACTCTACTGTTCGTTCAACGTAAGTTAGATTATTATTTGTAATTATTAATGACTATATATAAATCAAAGGCTTTGTACAATATATCAAAAAAATGTATTAAGTTTGTAATAAGTAAATTAAATACTTTTAAGTATGGGATAAATGATAATTATCAATTACAAATTTTTATTTTTCAGTCATATTCTTTTTCCCAAGAATAATGTAATTACTTTCATAATTTTGTAAAAATTACAAATTCTTTTATTGTTCATAAAGTTTATAGATACAGTAATATCTAAATATTACTTTCTAGCTTTTCTCTAAAATACGGAATACTTTCTGCGAACTACAGAATCTATTAAATATTAAAATATAAGCATTTGAATATTATACTATCAAATCATTTTACGACTTTGTCACAGCAGTTATAACTCGCTTGTATTTTGACGTTATTAACCGATACTTCTTTCTTTATTGATCGATCGTTTTTTCTTTCCCATCATTAGTGGATTATACTGGACCTGTATCAGGATATACCTTATTTTGATTGAATATTTTTTCTAGGCGAAATAGTTGTATTAATATGCAACGCTAGTTATCCCAGCATAAAGATAATTTGTATGCATTTAATTTAAATGTAATATATTCTGTAATAAATAAAGGAAAATTCTTGTTAATAAATAGTCAGGCGCACTTGGACATATAAAAAGAGTTATTTTAACATATTTATTTTGTATTTGAAAAAAATATAGCTTATGCCCTTCAGAAGATGATATTGAATATATATTTCGAATTTCAGAGCAATCGGTTTAGTGGTTTTTTTATCGTATACAAACACAAAAATGCTTTATCTTTCTAAATTAGTATGATATGATATGATATGATAAAAATACAATAGTAAAACGTGAGACCGATATAGTAATAGATATAAATAATAGATTTAATTAGATTAAATACATATATAATCTGAAAAAATAGAATATTTTGATAAATATTAAAATCCAATGAAAAGTGCGAAAATTAAGTTAAAAATCGACCAATAGTTACTTAATAATTAATTAACAATTAATTACTCATAAAGTAATAAGTAATTAATAAACAATATTCAAATAACGTACTTTTTGTATGTAAAAAGTATGTTAACTTTCGATAGAAGGCCTGACCATTTTCGGTATTGCTGAGGATGTCACATCTTGTGTAAAAAAAAGAATCAGCCACCGATCGACCAGCCCTTCCTCTACGCGCTAAGTCTTCTTTAAGACAAAGGCGATTCTTTACTCATCCGAAAACTAAATTTCTTGCTTTGAAGACGGTACTCCCTTATTAGGCAGAAATATCGCATCAAACGATCTTCGAGACGACCATCGAAACAATTATAATTTTATTTCTGAGAAAAGACGCGCGTATTTAGAAATGAAAATAAATCGTGTTAATTACGAGACGCATTTCGAATTAATATGCGAAGATTGGTGGACATTTAAATGCCAAAATTTATAAAACTACTAAAATACTGTGTGAGAATTGTAATATAGCGAAATTCCTATAATTGATATATTAAGGAGAAAATATGGAATTTTTCTCGGAAGTAAATTATAAGAAAGATAGTAAGTTGAAGGCGCACCTTGCCTTAGTGTACAATCATAAATGTTAGAGATGACTACCAATTATAACTGTGAAAATGAAAAATCTTTTAGATAAATAATAAATATAGTGCGTTATATTAATATTCATCTATTTATGCGTATCAAGTATATACACACATACACACATATATATATGTATATATATATAGGCATCCAGATGGGCCTACATGAGCGCTATGATTAAAAAAAAAGAAGTATATGAGGTCAGACAATTAAGTAATACAACTAAATTAAAACCCCCTTTAATGTAGTCCTCTCTCGCATCACTTATTCCAGAGAGTTTTCCAGTTTTCGTAACAATTCTGGAACACTTCTTGTTGAACTTCTCAGGGTACCCTTGTCTCCAACGGAGTCAAAATGTCGACCGTTGACGCATTTTTTCAAATAGGGGAATAGGAAAAGTCGTAGAGTGACATGACCGGCGAATAGGATGGTTGTGGTAACTTTGTGACGCCTTTAAACACCAAAAACTGAGAGACACTAAACGCACTGTGATAGGGAGCATTGTCGAGATGTAGAACCCAAGTCATCGCGATCTCTGGACGCACTCTGAGCATCCTCTTTCATAATTTTTCGAGCACATTACGGTAGAATATTTGATTTACGGTTTGAAAACTCTTTGTGAACCACCTTTTTGCTGTCGAGTAAGGAAATGAACGTGGCTTTGACTATAGACATGCTCATTCTCCGCGCCTCGTCTTTGATGCTTTCACGGCTTTTTTTAAAATCGGCATGCCACCGAAGCACCTAACTACGACTCAGGGCATCGCTATCATACACTTTAAGCACTTTTTTATAAGTTTCTGTCGCGTTTTCACCGAGTTTCGCACAAAATTTTATCGCGCACCGTTGCCCTATATTTCTCCGTTCCATTTTCGTGGAAAGAACAACTGGTGAAGAAATGATCGTACAAGGGTCGTTTAGATCTCAATCGGGGGACTAGAGATCTACTATTACGGTGGCGGAGTTGTAGGTTTGCAGTGCTATCACGGGTCGACAAATAAAATGGTGGTTTGTAAAAGGAAAAACGAGGGTCCGAAATCTGCGCGTTCACGCGATAATGCGAGGGTGTCATCTAGCACGTGTTGGCCAGATAGAAAAAAAAAATTCCAGACGTATTTCTAAAATGACATCTCGATTCTAAACCGATTGGTGACAGTATAGGCGTTGCAGTAAGAGTTTAAAGAAATTTTACAATTAATTTTTACAGTTCAAATTCAAGATCTCATTATATCTGGAATTTTTGTCGAAAGCGCGCTTACATCAGGGAATTTTTACTACTACTATACTACTGCTACCACTACTATTACTGCTACTACTACTATTACTACTACTACAATTACTACTACTACTACTACTACTACTTTTTTTATAGAGGACGATAAAAATCCGAGGTATGTGGGAATCATCAACAGAAAGGCATATAAAGTGCATCGGCTCAGACTTCAGCACCCTAAAGCATGACGGACTCAGCAGCTCGCAGTACCAGCCGCCTGATGCAGGGGCGTGGTTCTCGTACGTTGACCATGACCCTGCACAGGGAGGCCGCCACTACCGCCGCCTTGTCCGTCGATCTCCGAATATGTTCCCACAAGTCGAGCTTCGTATCTAACATCACCCCCAGGTACTTGACAGATGCCTTGGTCAGCACCTACATCTCCCCATAATTAGCGGCTGCACTCTGGGGACGCGCTTCTTCGTAATGAGCACAATCTCAGTTTTCGCCTCGGCTAGTTCCAGCCCGTGATCACCCATCCAATGGCGAATTCTGCGATATGGTCTGATCAAGGCGCGTCTGTGCCAGCGTCATATTGCGCGCCATAATGACAGCTGCCACATCATCCGCATACCCGATCAGCGAGCAGTCTTCCGGTATGTCCAACCGAAGGATCCCGTCATAGCAAAAATTCCATAGATCGGGACCTAGGATGGAGCCTTGGGCCACGTCACACGTTAGCTCTTTTCGCTTAGAGCCCTCTGTCGTTTCGTACAGAATGGATCTGTCCTTCAAATAATCTCCGAAGATTTAGAGTAGGTACTTAGGTACATTGAAGTCCTTCTCTAGTACCCCCAGCACGTCTGTCCACCTAACCGAGTTGAAGGCGTTTTTGATATCGAGTGTCACCAGAAGACATACAGGTCGGGAGTAGTGATTCCCCCGCTCCGTAGTCCTGGCCGCCTCCACTACCTCCTGAATAGCATCTATGGTTTACCGCCCTCTCCGAAAGCCATACTGCCTCTTGAAAAGGTTACCAGATGTAAAAAGCGCCGTATGTAGGCGGGGTCTCACCAGCTTTTCCAGGAGTTTTCTGGCGGTGTCAAGCATGCATAAGGGTCTGTACGCCGACGGAGCACTAGATGATCCTTTGCCCTTGCTTATTAGTACAAGTCTCGCCTCCTTCCAGCAGCGATAAAATATTACCGCGCGAAGGCACGAGTTGTGCATGCCAAGCAAGAGTTCAGGATGGCTCTGTACCACCGCTTTCAACACTTCTGCCGGAAGTCCGTCAAGTCCTGGTGCCTTTTTGTTCTTCAGAGAGCGCACTGCTCTCAATAGCTCTGCCCTTGTGCAAGGCGGTGCCTCAGGACCCTCGGGAACCAGGAGCTCATCCCTTCGTTTGGGATGCATAGGGAATAGGGCATGGACTATACCGTCCATCACTTACGCGCTCATAGGCATGCTTTTACGGAACATGCCTAATTTGCGGATTATCATTTTATACCCCAATCCCCATGGATCGTTGTTCAGATCTTCTCCCACCTTTTTCCAGCATCCGCGTTTACTAGCTTTGATGGCTCGCTTTAGAGTTTTCTTCGCCGTTAGATGTTGGGCGATCCTAAGAGCGGCATCACGGTCGCGCCTTTGAGCCCTTTGGGCTATGCGGCGCAGCCACAGGCATTGCCGCCGCAGCTTCGCGATTTCGTCCGTCCACCAATAAGTCGGACGGCGAGTACGACCCGCGAATTTCGTCGGTATCGCTTGCTTGCAGGCTTGGCGGGTCAGATGCATTGTAGCTTCCGTTACCGCTTTCACGCGATCGCAAAGCGTTCTGTTCCTTGGTGATTCAACCAGGAGGTGCTGTTCGCGTTCTAGTGCCTGGGAAAACTTCTCGTGATGCATCCTCGCGTTGATCCATCTGCCTGGACGACGTTCAACTGTCGCCCTGACTGGCGTGGCATCACCAACGCAGAAGGTGATGTATTGGTGATCGCTGGCTGTATATTCTTCGATCACTTGATCAACTTGAGTCTAAATAATGATATTCTTAATTGTATTGATTATATTACTAAAAAATTAAATGCTAAATTCTAATTCATTTGTTTGCTTTAATTTTTTGTTTTAGTTTTTTTTTATTTCTACTGAAATCCCAATCAATACCATTTAATCAGTTTTTATTATTTTATTTTTTAGATTTTGTATAAAAGCATATATTTATTGTTATTTTTTAAAATCATTTACGTAAAGAGTTATGCACCGGCTACAGTCATCCTGCTTAATACGATCTATATTTACAGAACCGTAGTTGTAGAATAAAATAAATTACTTTATACTTTAAATTTAAGTAAAAACTAATAAAAGTCTGACATATCAAGACATGTTATGTCTGAACTCAAGCACTGCTGTAATAATTTACATGTGATTTGTTTACAAATATTATACATTGTAGACTGCCGTCGCTTATTAGCACCGGTATTTTAGGAGCATAAATAGAGTGACGTTAAGTAACATAAAAATTATGATACAATTATAAATAAATTTTAAATCTGAATAAATGATAAACAATTTTATAAGAAATATTAAATAGAACTTCAAATTAATTTTATTAAATATATTGAAAACTTTTCACAAATATTCATTGTCTAATAAAGTGCCTCTTCTCGAAGTGATATCGCAGGTACCAAAAACATAATTAGAAGGATGTTTTTGTGTGCTCTTTCTTTTATACTTCGTTATTGTAAAAATAAAATTATGTATCCATACTCTTTATTGGCTAATATTTTGTTTTCATTTTCTTTTGCTCTCAGCACGAAGTGTAAAAACTTTAATTATTTGTATCCAATATAATAAGTCTTAGATAATATTCAAGTTAATACTTTTACTATATATTCAAAATGAAAATAGCAGAAATTATAGTATATTATCATTTATCTATTGTATGTGAAGAAAAAAATTCTTAAAATTTTCAGTAAGTACGCAGAATTCGGTTCTTCCACGTATAACAAATGGCGAAGATGCTTCTCGCAAACAATTTCTCTTCATGGCTTCCTTACAGTACAGTTACGTGAATATTTTCCCTTATATACATGTATGCTGTGGAACAGCCATTGATCAGTACTGGATTTTAGTTACAGCAATTTGTGCTCAAGCTGTATCAGGAAGCGGTAGTGCTAGAGTAACAGTTAATATGTACTTTACATATAAAAAAAACAACAACATTGAACACATTGAAATCGCCGATAAGATCATTCATGAGTATTTTGATAAGTAAGTTTATTCATTTTAATATTATTAATTTTTTCAAATATAAATTAAAAACTTTAATAATTAATATTCCTACTTGGAATACCAATGGTGTAAAAAGTAAAAATTAATATAGAAAGGGAGAGATGTTTTAATTAAAGAAACAATTTTAATGATTATTATCAACAAACCTATTTATCATTATATATTATAACATTAATTTAATATCATTTATACAATTGATGTATATATATAAAACTTTATAAAAGCTTTTTACCTGTGCAAATATCGAACATTCAATTTTGGAGATGGAAACAACAAAATGAAATTTGTTGGATTTTTAGACAATTCAATCTGAGACACGCAAAACATAAGATTACATGTTGAAGTTTGAAGAAGATATTGGAGTAAAATTTGACAGTCACAACTTCGTATAACATGTGACAGAAGATCTGATGGCCAGATTTTACTCCGACATCCACTTCAAGATATCTACAATTCATTCCAATATATATATATATATATATATATATATATATATATATATATACATATAAATATTAATATATATATTAAATTTCGGTATTACAGAAAGACAATGTCTAACGACATTGCTTTAATAAGACTGGCAACTGCTATTTCTAATCCTGTACTGGTAAAACTTCCTCAGCCAGGAATTATTCCAAGGGGTGAGGTTATTGTAATAGGATGGGGCGCAGCATCCGCGAGTTTTGTAGTCAAATTTCCTGAAGTCCTGCAGTATGCTCTCGTCAAAGTTTTAGATAATCAGGAGTGTCAGAGACTGCTTTTTAATATCGGATCATTTTCCCAACTGCAGACTTCCCAGATATGCACCTACTTTCCTGGAAGACCCGTTACAGCATGCTATGTAAGCTATAACCATTTATTTTTATTTGATTTATACGGTCATATAAAATAAATTAATGGATGTTACCAATAAGACAAATAATAGTAATTATTACTACCTTAAATTTAAATTAAAATTTTTTTTTGGCGTCTGACTTTTCGAACGTCTACGGTTGATCTTCAAGGACTAAACCAACAAACAATTAAACAACAGTTTAATCCTTAAGTGCAAGGTACTTCTGGATTTGTTTATTCAGTGAATAAATTAAAATTAAGTGTCTGATTCAGTCTGCTCGAACAATCATGGTATTTTTCTTTAAATGTAAAATATTTTGAGACCTTTAATGGTTCTAATATATTCAATATGTGACTATTTATTGAAAGATCTACTATTAGGTTGTCAAATATCTCCCTTACGCTTTTCTGCTCTTCATGCAATGCTTTATAAAAAGTGTTATTGTAGTCGGATTTACTTCAAATATGCGCCGTTTTTTTCGATAATCTGTTTCCATCTAGACGGCAACTTCATAATATCCATCTCGTAGAAACCCCTCTCCTTATTTGCGAAGACCTCGGGCAGCCACTTTTCACAAGCCTCTTTTGAGTCCAACTTTACACCACCAAGGGCGTTCGACATGGACAGGAACAGGTGGTAATCACTTGGCGCCATGTCCGGACTATATGGTGGATGCGATAAAACCTCCTATCCGAACTTCCGTAGGTTCTGACAAGTCATAAACGAAGTGTGTGGTCTGGCGTTATCCTGGTCGAACACTACACCCTTCCTGTTGGCCAATTGTGGACGCTTCTGGTCGATAGCCTGCTTCAGTCGGTCCAACTGTTCACAGTAAATGGTAGAATTAAGCAGCTCATAGTGGATGATTTCCTTCCAATCCCACCAAACACCAAACACACAGCAAAACCTTCCTGGCTGTCAACCCCGGCTTGGCTACTGTTTGGGACGTTCCACCGCCCTTGGACCACGACCGATTTCGCTTAATATTGTCGTATGTGATCTATTTTTCGTCGCCAGTTATCATCCGCTTCAAAAATGGATCGAGTTCGTTCCGTCTTAGCAGCACATCACAGGTGTTGATTTGATCCAGAAAGTTTTTTTGCGTCAAATCATGCGGCACCCAAACATCAAACTTTTTTTTATATCCAACTTCTGCAGATGGTTGAAAATGGTTTGGTGACTAACTCTCATCTCCTGGGTAATGCCACGAGATGCCACATGCCGGTCTAACTCTATAAATTCCATGATTTTATCGGTATTTGTAGTCACAGGGCTTCCGCGGTCTGGCTTATCCTTAGTGTCGTTTTCACCGGCTTTGAATCGTCGAAACCATTCCTTTGCGATTCGTAGTGATAGCGTGCTATTACCCAAAATACCATGAATCTCACGGTTTCTCTAGCGGATTTGCCTTTGACGAAAGAAAACTTCAAAATAGCGCGAATTTCGGCGTTAGTGACCTTCTCCATGTTTACACGTCTATAACTTTTGAACGCAATATCTAAACTAATCATGCATAGCGTTATTTTGTACGTCATGTCAAGACCTTTCAAATGATGTATAGTATTGCCAGATACGAGCTCTGTAGCGCTTTTTACATAGCCGCGAAATTCATAAGAAAAAAAGGCGGAAGGAAGATATTTGACAACCTAACAGTATGAATGATGGAAAATACTCTAAAATTACTGTATCTGCTCACAATATTAATTTATAAAGTAATTAAAGTAATTTCGTGTATGATTTTAATATGTACAACATTTTTTTATATTCCTTTTATTATATCTCTATAAATTACATAGTTTACAACAGATTTTTAAATAATAAATAATTTATATTTTTAAGGGAGATGCTGGTGGTCCAGTGATCCAGTACATCAACGGAATACCAGAAATTGTAGGCATGATGTCTTGGACCATACATCCGTGTGGTAAAGTTGGTGCGCCAACTATAAGTACACGTATTTCTGATTATACTACATGGATTGATGGGAAAGTGAAACCAACAGTAAATATTGCGTCTGGTATTCATAATTGATTAGCACCATAACAGGTGGCGCACTAATTAATACAGATGTATTCAAGAGTTCGTACTTACGTGCAAGGAATGTATGTTTGGCGGTAAATAAAAATCGCAAGATGAATTCTATATATTGTAAAATGAATTTATTAAAAGAAAAATAATGGAATAAAAAACCTCCACTCAGTGAGTGGAGGAAAAAGCCAAAATTAATGGTAAGCAAACAGTGTTATTTATTAAGATAATGAGTTTTGAACACGAGATCAACTTATCGCTATATGTTTACAAACGCAGTTAATAATAAACAAAATAAGTAATAGCTAACGCTTACAAAAAACTAAATATGTTAACACATTGTTAGGTTATAATGAATAGAGCCGGTAAGAATCGCTTAATCTAAACTCACGGAGTACTCCGATGCGCGCGAATCGAGCGTCAGCGAGTCCAGGTACTCGCGTAACTCGTGAGGTCCATTAGGGGCAGAGATGCTTCGCGAATATCTCCTACTCTGCGTTGCAGCCCCGACGTCTCGGGCACGGTTTTACTCCTAACCGCAACGGCAGCCAACGGGCACAAAGCCGCCGGGAGCACTCTCGGATTTCCGTACCAAACGGAATTTCCACAATGGCAAGACCCGCTGATGCGCCAATTTTACACTTAAAATGCCTAGCTGGGCAAAAAACACACACGCACACATACACACAACGCCGATAAAGTCTTATAAATTAATGTTAAAACTAAAGAGCGTGATTCAAACTAACAAATAGTTCTTGAGCTCGAACGGTAGCTTCGAATTGCTACGACAGCCGAACACAAAGTGATCTTCCTTCGCATAGCAAATGTCCTGGAAGTGATGCGACACAGCGAGGATATAAAAAAAAGGAGTCTATCATTTCTAAAGGCTGGGCTCGACGCCAGGTAAGCTACTCCACACTATAAAGGCCTTGGAAAATTGTCCTATGGCCTCTCGAGATGGTCATCCGTCGCATGTGTACAACACCGGCGCGCCCATTCGGACACAGAACACCTTACATAAAAGGCCCCATTCAGAAATTTCATTAATGGCCCTAGTAAAGTCATTATGTGACCTTTCCTCATTAACACGAGGAAGCCGCGCGAGAGAGATAAAGAAAGAGCATGAGTAAGAGCAAGAGCGACGGAGAGATAGAGAGCGCGCGGGCAGTAGAGAGAGAGAGGGAGCTAAAGTGAGAGCGACGGAGACAGAGAGCGCGCGGGCAGTATATATATATATATATATATATATATATATATATATATATATATATAGAGAGAGAGAGAGAGAGAGAGAGAGAGAGAGAGAGCGAGGATAGCGGTCACTTAGCCAGCCTGAACCATCACAGTTCTGCTTCGATGGTAGATGCGCGACACATGTTCGCAGACTCGAACAACAGACAAAATTAAATTTTTAATATTCAAAAATACCGTAATGAAAATTGAAAAGTATTTAACTTAATATTTAATTTTTTTCTGACCTTGTAACAGATCCTACATACTAATTTAAATTAATTATAAAAGTGTTCAACCATAACAGACATGTTATTAGATATGTTTTTTTGTTGGACATGCAATGTGGACAATAAACTATATTTCATATTCCGATTTCTATGAATATTAATTATGATATGAACTATTTAAACATCTGTAATCGTTAAACATTTTCGTAACGAATCTCTAGAAACCGATTTAGTTTTTAAATATACGAATTTCACTACTACATCAAAAATATTATAAGAAATGAATGCACATTTTTTCTTTTATTCAAGTAGGCCTTTGCCTCTCTCTTTTTCAAATAAATATTGTATTTTAGAACAATTTCATTTTCAGCCATTCTAAAAATATCCAAATAGTATATTATGATACTAGGGAGTAAAATAGGCGGTTCCCGACAAGGATATGTTCGCCGCCCGAGCCAAGCGTGGGCGTCAAATTACCCGAGTCCGAAAACGCCTTTGCTTTCGTGTGTGACATACTATTTACTCATATGAGGGTGCTTTTTCTTTTGAAAAGAAATGTACAAAAATTGAGTGTCAAATTCACAAAATTAAACAATGTTAAATTTCCCTTTCTCCCATGTGTTACTCGCTTAGATAGAGCGAGCATGTATAGTATCTAAAGGTCAAGATGAGACTCGCTTTGAAATAAGTTGCCCTAACATAAAATGTAATTCGTTGGATTTGAAAAAATTTATAACATTCTCGGGTTTCTCTTAAGGCCATTCCTGCAATTTATTTGAATTTCATAGCTTTAAATTAAATGATTTCCTCTTATTTGGAAATTGATAAACTATGTTAAGAAGAGATGTAGGTTCGGGAGGTAGGGGTGCAGGGGTCGAAGCCTTCGCCGGGGCTTAGAGGCGGAGCCCCTTGTCTAAAAATAAATAAGACTAATCAATTGAAGATTATAAGTTTGTTAATAATAACTAATGCATAAAAAATTGAATGGCAAACTTACAGAATCAAACAGTGTCAAATCACCACCCCCATGTGTTAGTCATGCTTAGATAGAGCGAACAGGTATAATATCTAAAGGCCCAGATGATACTTGATCCGAAATAAGTTGCCCTAACATAAAATAAAATTCGTTGGATTTGAAAAAATATAATATTATCGGTTTTCTCTTAAGGTTATTCCTGCAATTTACTTGAATTTAATAGCATTAAATTAAATGATTTCCTCTTATTTGGAAATTGATAAAGTATGTTAAGAAAAGATGTAGGATCGGGTGGTGGGGGTGCAGGGGGTGAAACCTCCGCCGGAGTTTGGGGGGCGGAGCCCCCCTTTTCTAAAAGTAAATAAAACTGATTAATTAAATATTATAAGTTTGTTAATAATTTACTCTCAAATTAAAATTTAAAAAATTTAATAACATAATAAATAGAATCTAAAATTAAAACTAATTAAAAAAAGATATGGATAATTTTTATACTTAAAAAACATTGTAAGGATTTTTATAATAAATTTCACATAGAATATTATTCTTATTTTATTTTAAAATCTCGAATACCTAACTCAAAGTGCAAAAAAGGGTCGAGCCTGCGGTCGAATGTTGCATATTACTCGTAATTCTAAACATCGTAAATGCCAGATGTTATGCAGGCACGGGAGACTGAGAATCCTACTGGAATACACGGTTCCGATCATTTACTTTTCCTCCCTAGGAAGGAAAAGTAGTATTTTTCTCCCTTTAGAGAGCTGCAGAAAATCGTATTTTACGCCCTGAGCGCGAGAATATATTTTCTTACATTCAAATGTAATTTTTATTATTTCTATTCATGTAATTATAATTTAGATTTGTTTCTTTAAATTTAACAAATTTGTTATTAATGTTTACGACAAGTAATAAAATTTTCCTGATAAATTTATAAAATTGTATGTATATAGTTTGAATTTTTTAAATAAAATGATTGTTGATTAAATATAAATTAAGAAACTTTGAGGATAGTAAACTAATGCTTTTGGGGCGGTTTAGTCTTTCTATATATTATAGACACGCTCGCACATAGAACTTTTCGCGATCTCAAAAAGGTTTGTTAGATGATTGATTCTTATCTTTATTTTATTCTCTATGCCAACCATACGGGGATAAAGTGCTTTTTTTTCCAAAAAGGCAGTCATTCATCGAACATTAGGAAGCGGTGCATTGTTTCTGACTCAGCATTACTAGTAGAAAGACTAACACCTTTGACGCTGAGCTTGGATTCTCACAGCTTTTTCGACTGTATCTAATCGAGTACTTAAAATATGCCAACTATCCGATCAATTGATTCCTTTTTTATATGCGACCAATTCATGAGAGCGTTTAAACGATTTGTCAATTTGCCTGTAATGATTGCCACGTTGAAGCATAATTCACGCTTGCGATCTTCAGGTTGATCCTGTAAAAAATGACTTTACATATCGAAGCTAGTGATATCGTCATTATTAGGGATATTCTGCATGAGCGTTGAAAATACATCGTAATAGCTATCCCAATTCTCATTCCTACCCAAAAATATGGGAAGACTTTTACTCGTCTGTTGCCCAGACATTGGCATTACCATTATGCCATTATCATTTATTCTCATAGTTGGCAACCAAGTTGACCAAATCAAGTTTATCCTTGTAACTGTTTGTAAACGATATGTAATTCGTAAAATAAATATTCGTCTATGTCTCATCTTGTGCTTTTATTTCCAAATGTGTTTTGCGCGCTGCGACTCCGACATCTCGGATAGAGTTATCTCTTTAATGCACTAGTAGCCAACGGGCATAAATGCCACTGAAAGCACTCTCAAAGATCTGCGCTGAAAGGATGTTCCACAAGAGAAAGGTCTCTCGCCCCGCTGATGTGCCAATTTTATACAATACACTTAAATTTACATAGAATACACATATAACATGCGATTTACAACCCCACACCGTACAAATAAAAGGAAGTACAAATTAACGTGGAAGTATAGGTAAAATAATATCGAAATTATCAACAGGATATACATATTATTAGATCTGATTCGGCCGATAGTCCTATATAAAGTACCCTGGCTTCAGACGTGCGATCATCAAGAGAGACGCTCTCGGTAATAAAACTATTTCAGAATGCTTTTTCTGGTGAAATAGTCGCTCATCGCACATATACAACATTACTGCACTCATTCATAAATAGTAGAATTTATTTATGGTGGTTACTTTTTCAGAAAACTGTAGGATTTATTATCTCTAAACCATTAAGACACATTTTTTAGTTCGACAGAGAGTGAAAGTGAGAGAGAGAGAGAGAGAGAGAGAGAGAGAGAGAGAGAGAGAGAGAGAGCGGCGAGCCTAACTGATCCCTCGCAAATCCATGCTCGTGCTGAATAGCTCGCAGTGATCCGCATAGCTTGAACACTTTATGATATAGAAGTTCAATAAAATTAAAGTTAAGAAATAGATTTTTTCCTTTCCAATTTTTCGAAAATTTCATACTTATCTTCGCCAAGAGCGTTTTCATGCTACATAACACTTGGCAGTTATCACATAGAGCTGAATGTAAACAGATGTGTTTATATTTATTCCACTTACGTGATATTAAGTTCACTGAAATACAGAGGCTAGACCCCGAAGCCTCAAATCACTGGTGCCTCTTCTTGCAGAATATCATAGCTTTAACATCTATCAGCCAAGCAACGTAAAGAAAAACCAACATTCTTTGTCACGAATGCGACAGATCTTAGTTATTCAGATAACACCCGAAAAGAACTCGTAACAAAAAGAGAGCAAGGCCTAATAATGGACTGCGTTAAAGGTTGAATCTTACAGATTGCACATCTGCAATCGGAAATTTAGTGCAACCAAAAAACATAATAGCTGCATCAAGGATATCCAACAATCTGATCTACCTGTACCTATCAAGTAAGGATATAGTAGAAAAACTTACAGACTCGTATAAAGGTATAGATATTAACGAATTAACAGTTTTTATTAGACCCTTAGTTTTGAAACTTAAGCGCGTAATATTTTCGAATGCACCACTTGGTATATCAAATTACGTAATAGAAAAATTGATCAGAATTACACGTTATATGGGGTTTATCGGTCACAGTATTCAAAGTAGCTATATCCAAGGATGGCTATAATCACGTAATGAGCTTTAGAAAACAAGAAGAATATTTTCAGCCTAACGCTGTTCAAAAAATATCCGAAATCCTTTATAATAAATTACGAAAATCTTAATTATTATATTTAGTCAAGCAGACATTTACTTAAATACTTTTTATGTAAGCTCGAGGGCCATCTTGCCAAAAACTGTAAATTGTCAGAATCGACCGTAAGGACACTGTAGCGAACACCATATATATATATATATATATATATATATATATATATATATATATATATTTCCGTTATAATTTAGTTTTATTTGGTTGATATTTATGTAAGTTTAAACGTAATATGATCTATATAGTTTGTGACCGTAAGTGGTTAGATTAAGATTTTTAAGAAAGATATCTGTATTTATATTATAGTTTTTAATTAAATTTGTTTTGTATTTCAAATATAAGCGGAAGTAAAGGTTTATATCGACGTGTTATAATATAAGTACTTGAAAGCGAGCGAATAATAAATTTATTGATTTTTATTTTATAGAGACTAAGACAAAGCATATTCTTGGAATGAGTTTTCTCCTCTAGAGTTTTTTTCCCACAGGGTTTTACTCTGAAGTTTTCCTTATTCCGCGGCGATAAGGCTGAGCAAATGCGGGAATATACTTTGTCATTTTAATGATAGGAGAAAAATAATTTGTAAAGAGACAGTCGCAAAGAGAGAGAGAGAGAGAGAGAGAGAGAGAGAGAGAGAGAGAGAGAGAGAGAGAGAGAGAGAGTCAGAGAGCACGGCGTACATCTTTGGGCTAGCTTGGCAGTGCATGGGCTTGCCCATGGCCTGGAGACCTCTCCGAACTTCGAATTTTTGTTGAAGTCGGACTGCCCCATCAAGGGAATCCCGAAGATTCCAACGGGGGTAGACGTGCACGGTGAGAACTTGCTGCGGAGTTAGTTAGCCGTGGCCGGCATGGTCATATTTTTCTGAGCGATGCCTGAAGGTGTAGGGTTGCAAGCCAGAGCGGCGCGGCTTATCGCTTCCGGAGAAGGACCGCAGATGTGTGAGTTGGTGGTGGGGCGGCGGTCCAAGTCTATATAAAGAACCGATTTACGTGCTTGAGGCATTATTATTGTCGTTGTCGTCTTGTATCCATATAGACTCTCACGCTCTCTTCTCGATTGTTTCTTGAAGGCGAGTTTTTGTGTATTAATATTATTGTTATTTATAGTTTTATTTTAAGTTGAATCTTACCGATATTATTAAATTGTTTTATAAATTTAAATTTCTTTGCGTTACATATTTTATAATTCTCCCTCCCAATCTTTGTTTCAAACAGACACTAACCAATATGAATAATATAATGCAGTCCAGACATCCAATGAAAACAAGAATACACAGAGTTTATTCATACCAACAAAGAAAATGTTCGTAACACTGTAATCAAGAATCGCTACACCAAACTATTAAATAGCATTAATAAAAAACATAGAATCTACCCCTATAAATACACCGCTTTATTCAGATTCTGAAGAATAAATCAAATAGCTTAATAATACACTCAAAATAATGTAATGGAATATAAACAGTATTAATGGACAGTATGAAATAATGCAATAACTGATAATGAAAAACAATTTTGAAATAATATGTTTACAACAAACTAATTTAAAAGCAAAACAACAAATCAAATTAAAAATTTTTTCGTGCTATAATAAAAGTCGACATGATCGAGATTAAAGGTAATATATATTATTTTATTAAAAATTTTCTATACAATCGATCCATCCAAGTAAAAATAAATAATACAATATCCACTACACAAACCATTATTAACGGAATTCCACAAGGATCCGTAATAAGTTTAAAGTTATTATTACTCTGTATAAATGATATTGAAAATCGTATAAATTCACCGGTTAAGTACACTCAGTTTACAGACGACATTTCTGATAGGAAGATACTGGAAAAATAGCCAAAAGATAATGTAGGATTGATTAAACAACCTACAGGAATATGCTGAAAAAAACGGATTTAGATTTTCGACCAATAAAACACAAACAATTGTCTTTAGTAATAGAAAATAAAAGGAAGAAATAGCATTGTATATATGAAATAAAAGGATCAGCATCACAAACTAAACAAAAATTCTAAGCTTATTATTTGATAATAGACTAAACTCGAACCCACACATCAGTAATCTGAAAGATCGATGCAATAGAAGATTGAATATTTTGAAAACTCTCTCATCAAAATTTGGGAACAGACCAAAAAATAATAATGATCACATACAAAGTAATAATACAAGCAAACCTAAATTATGGAAGCATAGCATACGGATCGACAACTAAAAATATCCTAAAACAATTAGAACCTATTCTTAATCAAAGTCTCAGAATCGCAACGCACGTCTACAGAACCAGTCCGGTAACTATAATAGTTTATTGGTGAAATGTGAAACCCTGCCTCTGAAGTTCCGTCGAGAACAACTAGCAATAAATAATATTGCGAAAATCCAATCATTTCCAATAAATCCTGTTCATAACATACTTCTACTGCCTGACGCTGCAGCATCTAAACAATTAAAAAATTTCCGCGAAACTGCCCTAAATATTAGAGTAAAACGATATCTAAAACAAAAAAACCTAATAAACAATAATATACATAAATATGAAACTCAAACTACCCCTTTATCGGATAACAATATCCATAATACGCTGATAGATTCACAAATGCTATACTCCGATACAGAAGTAAAAAAAATCTATCCAGAACATGAACACATATATATTTCTATATGCAAAGAAACCAAATCTCCAGGAATTGCTGTTCTGTTACCTGGTGGAAAATCTATATTATACAACATACCCAATTGTTTCGACATCTCAAGCAATTGCAATCATATCAGCTATTAAATTCGTGTAGCGAACAGCTTGTATATTTCTATGTTTTAAATTCATTTTTGTTAACATCGTATGTAAGTCAAATCGTAATGATAAAATAAAAGTGAAAGCGTTAATTTAAGATTATTTAGAGAATTTATGTTTATATTTAATTCGATAAGCGGAAGTGAAGGCTATAAAATTAGTAGATAAGCTCGGTCGATGATGTAACGTAAGACGTTCTGTAATCGAGCGAGAATTTATTGTTTAAATTATTATAAAGAATAATATGATGAATTCTGTTTCTGGAATTAGTTTTCTCTCCCAGAGATTTTTCCATAGGGATTTGTTCTGCAGATTTTCCTCATTCCGCAGTCCAAGGCTGAGCAAATGCAGGAACATAATTCATTATATTGAATAGAATGATACGAAAACGTTTGTAAAGAGACAATCGAAAAGAGAGGCCGAGAGAGAGAGAGAGAGAGAGAGAGAGAGAGAGAGAGAGAAAGGGAAATGTGCACTTCAACACTAGCTTGGCAGTGCATGGGCTTGCCCATGGCCTGGAGACCTCCCGAGCTTTCGATATCTTCCGAAGTCAGACTGCCCCATTAAGGGAATCCCGAAGATTCCAACGCGGGTGGACGAGCACGGTGAGACAACTACGGAGTTTATTAGCCGTGGCTGGCATGGTCATATTTTTCTGAGCGCTGTTGCAAGGTGTAAAGTTACAAGCCGGAGAAGCTTATCAGTTTAGAAAAAAGGATCGCGGAGGTCTGGATGGTGGTGAAGTGACGGCAGAACCTATATAAGAGACTCATTAAGACCGAATAGTTCATTAAGATTTTCATACTCGAACGTTGCGGTCTCTTTTCGATTGTCTTTCGAGGCGAGTATTTTTACTATTTATATTTCATCTGTTACTCTTAACTATAAATTGTTAATTATTAAAGTTCATTTTTTTGGAATTTTTCTCCATAATTTATTTTTGTGAAATTTCTCCCTCCCAGTCCTTGTGTTGAACAATACGTCTAAATTACACGTAAGATGAGTATCATTTTCTCTGAGTTTTTCACACCCAAGAGTGGAATAGATTCTCAACAGGATATGTATTATAATATATTATAATAAACAATAGTATAATAAACCTAATAAATAGTACAGGTGCAACATTTTTATTTTGTAGTATTCTACCCTGAAGTGCGAACAGGGATAAAGTCCCGTAATTCACAAATCTGACATGTAAACTCCAATTTCCTTATGGTAGTTATATGCTATTGCATATTGATTTTCAAAAAAAATCAATAAAAGATTCAAAGAAACGTGGATCAATTAATGGAAGGACAACTACAAAACATTTTTACTAAATATATGAAAAGACAGATACGAAATAATCCTATTGCATGGTACAACAAAAAAATCAGATTCTAATAACGAGAGTTCGAATAGAACATACCGCACTAACACATACCATCTGATCAAATTTGATCCGAACTGGTGCATTTAAACTCCGCGCGTAAATTGAATCGGCAAAATTTTTTTTCTCTATATTTATACAACCTTTCTTGATATCCGTGTGAAATTTGAGCGCTATATTTCCATTAGTGTCTGTTTGTCAGCTGTTTGTTTAGGACGCAAAAAGTTTGCTTGGCGATATTGACTATGGACTATTAGTGCGTTTCCCGAAGCGGATTTTTGAGTTTGTGAAAAAGGAAAAAGTCACAGGGAGTCAAAAGATGAATACGGTGGCTGAGCGATGACTTTCATTCCGTGTTTGAATTTCAATCATGCTAGAATGTGCCAGCGCATTATCGTGGTGAAAAAACCATGAATTGTCTACCCACAAATCCGGTAGTTTACGACGAATTGCTTCATGTAGATGCCTCAAAACGGCCAAGTAGTACTTCTTATTGACCGTTTGACCTCCTGGAACGAATTCTTGGTGAACCACCCATGGTAATCGAAAAAAACGATGAGCATTACCTTGGTTTTCGGTGGATGGGCGACATGCATGAGGTAAGTTTTCGATGACTTCACGACCTTCATTGAATGCTTTGTGACACTCAAATATTTGAGCTCGCGATAAAGTAGACTGCTCAAAACACTTCTGCAACATTTTCAACGATTCCGTAGCTGTAATTCCATTGGAAACACAAAATTTCAAGCAAACTCGTTGATCAACTTTTTTTTTGCATAGCCAATATCGCCAGACAAACTTTTTGCGTCGTAAACAAACAGCTGACAAACAGACACTAATGGAGATATGACGTTCAAACTTCACACGGGCATCAAGAAAGGTTGTACCAATATAGGAAAAAAAAGTTACCCATTCAGTTTACGCGTGGAGTTTAAATGCACCAGTCTGGGTAAAATTTGATCAAATGGTACATTTTAAATAAATTAAAAACCCAGAGAAAAATGTCCAAGGTGCAAAATAACAATCAGTGTTCAGTACATTACTAATAGTCTGCCCAATATTTAAGAACGAAACAAGAATGTAAAAACTTAATAAAGAAAACATAAGAGATATACTGAGCACTCAAGAAAGCTGTAACTTCGTAATAAAATTTACAGATGCTGTAAACATAAGAAATGCATTATAACGATAATTAGCGTACATTTGAAATAATACTTGACGTAGTAGTTTTTTACATATATAATTCAAATCAGGCGAATAAGATGAAAATTTTAGATTTATTTAGGATTTTCGACTTTTTAAATTATTTTAGAATTTCTTTAATAGATTTAATTCGAAAAATTTACACTAGAAATATAGCAATCATGACTATTCATTAATCTTGTACATACATCGGTGATTATACTAATTCTTGTAATTTAAAATATAATTACATTACGCTTCTGAAAATCCTTGCAAGAAATAATTGAATAAATATGGATTTCGATCATACTATACATTTACGTAATTCAATGCTAAAAAGAGCACTCGCAGAAAATTAAACTGAATAATTCGCAATGGACAAAAAAACGGATTTTAAAACAATTTATTTACATAAATCAGGAAGACACTTCCCAGCTAAATGATAACCACAATGTTCACGTAAGCATATAAACAATAGAATTCGCGTAATTTCCTACAGTGCATTATAACGACCTCGTTAAGGCTCCCTCGGCAGAGTTTTTTTATTATTTCCCTCTGCATATTCGAAAATTTGCATATATCTGTATGCGCGAGAGAACGATGATTAAGAAAAAGGGGATTGCGGGAAAAGTGGAAAATTTCAGTACTGTCTCTTTTACATCGGAGGAGCGACTCCCTCACCCCTTACTTTATCCCACATGCTGCTGTGTTTGTTCGTGGTTAATCATATCGCCATAGACTATATTAAATAAATGAGAAAAAATATAAAAATACGAGTCTTCTATACAAATATATATAACTCAGCGATCTTCAAAGTTCAGGATGAGATTTATAAGCTTATGATTGAAATTTGAAAACTGGATTTATCAATTTATACAGATATATATGTAGTGATATTAAAAACTTTATGAGTTTTAATTCGTTAATTAGCTCTGGACTTATTATTTTTTAATTGTGGTTTTATATATTCCGTTCAAGATTTGATGCTTCACGATTTTAAATTTGATATTTATGTTTTTTCTATTGTATTTTTTTGACATCAGGGTGGGTGAAGAGCTATTCGTATGTGATATAGTTATTTCGTATTATGCTAATACTGATTGCTCGATTGTCGCTTTTGTATTCGTATATAGTGATGTGTGTATTGTTTAAGGAAAGTACATCAAGACGAAGAAGAAATTGAAAGGAGGAAAAGTACGAATGTAATAGTGTTTTAGGGCGGAATTATAATAATTATTATAACAAATGTCAAATGAACATTCAAATGAATTTAAATGAGATTCCAATAATTTTTAGTAAATGAAATTATAGTTATAATTTATTATTATACTTCCGAAATAAATTAAAAAGTATATTATATTTAAAAATTGGGTAGAAATTGGGAGGAGTGAGAGTTAATGAAAAGTTATAACAGGTTACGTAGGTAAAGGGAGGGTTTAGAATAGTTAGTAAAAAATGGTTACATAATTTATGGACAATCAATAAAAGCGAAATAAAAGTGTTCTTTATTGATTATACAGAATGAATCAATTCTTATATATTTTTGGTTTATCGTTCTTGGCAAAAGCTAGTAATTAATTCTCGTGGTACTACTATGAAATATAGTATGTAACTGCGTTTCCTGAATGCGGAGATTTTTTGTCATCGAGTCAAAATCGTTGCACATTTAAAAAAATGACGTTAAAAAACTTTCTTGTAATTATTATATTATTCTTATATACAAATCACGAGAATCATAAGTTTAACATCTGTCAGTAAACAAATAAAAGCAATCAGCTATATGAACGATCGACAAAAATATATTTGTGGGGGAAACTGTCGAAAAAGACAACACGTTATGTACTCGATCGGACAGAAATTGCTGTTATTGATAAATACGGCCATAGGATTATACAACCGTCGGTATAGATGGTCACCGATGGTACCCTTCTGCTTCTTTAAAAGAGCTACTATAGCGAGAATGAAGTAATTGATAGAGCATGCTTGCGAGATGAATAAAGGCGCACGTTTATCACTGCGAATAATGTTTACGCTACATAAACTCTCTATTGTAGGTCATATATATAAAGTATAGAGAGGAGTATAGTAAGCAAGTAAGAGGAGCCATATACAGAGAGGAAGGGATTATAAGATTTTGTTATCTCTCATATTCTGGACTTTGCAGGTGTATGATTTTATTTAATCAGCATTATATGAATGATCGTGGGTGCAAATTTGTACTGAAACTGAAAGTCAAATGTTTCCAGTGTAGTCTTAATTTTTGAGGATGTTTATATTAATTAAATTTATAAATATACTATATCAGTCAGGAGTGTTAAGTAACACTCACAACATGAGTTTGTGTCAACCAAGTGGTTGACATAAACTCATACCAAATGTATATATAATTCCTGAAAAAATAATGAAAGACGATTGTAATAAATCAATAGTGAGGATATTTACGATGATCAATAAAAATTTAGTTACTTTTACTACTGCAAAGCTTTGATTAAATATATTTGTAACAGCTACAAAATATGATAGGTAAGTAAAACTTGATTTTCAATTTTTATTATCAATGTTTTGATTGAAATTACTTATAACATCTGTCTTAAATTCGTTTTCAATGTATTCAATCATTAATTTTTAATTTTCACACATGCTTTTTTGTGAAAAAAATTATATAAAGAAAAAAAATATAGATAGAATCTAATTTTTGTGTTTATCTTATAATTAAAATATAACATGTATTAAATTCTTCCTGCTTAATTATATTTCTTATAGGGCTCAAAAGTAATCAGTAATCTAGTGCTCGATTTGAAGCCCCAATTATTTTTTATAACTCAGGGAAATTTGATAATTTATTCAATGAACCTATCTCTGAACATTTTATCTTTAATAAGTAAAGTAATATTAAAGTAATATTACAATTTATTTTTATTAAAATATAAAATTATTATGTTGATTATATACTTCACATAAATTATGCAATAAACATATATAGAAATATACAATAAAATATATAAGAACAACATGTGCATGGGTTGACCGTATATCATAAAAGTCCTAGCTAAGTTCGTGACTGTCTTTTCAATCTTTCGAAAAAGGCATAGAGGGCGAGAGAGAATTAGAATTAGAATTAAAATTTCATTTATTAAAGCCTAAGGACTCGTGGTCCTTCATAGGTCAAAAGAGAGAGAGAGAGAGAGAGAGAGAGAGAGAGAGAGAGAGAGAGAGAGAGAGAGAGAGTTGTGGAACTTCTTTCTGATGACTATCCTACAGTTCTGGAGAGAGGCGGCCATGATTTGGAGCAGATCCTGTAGTACATAAGGTGTATCTACAAGCAGAACTAGGTAGTCTGGAAAGGCCATACACGGACAAATGTGTTGTTAAATCTCGTACCGGATTTCTCAGGTATTGTACGAAGTAGATGGTTCGTGATGACGTTGAAGATGTAATACAAATAAATATATCTATATCTATCTATTTGTATTATTCTTTATTAGTAGCTGAGATTGTGCGGGTGTATCAAAATTGGTATAAGTATGCAGCTTCATAGAGATCGAATACTGGATGAATTGCATACGATGCTCGCTTTTGTGTTACGTGTAAAGCGTTGAATAACTTTGATTGACTTGGCATGAATAACCGGAACTGTTCGTAATAGAATTACGTCGTTTTAGTATTAGAATTATATCTTTTCAATGGTGTAGTCTACTGTTGATAAATGGTATTAAACTCGATACTACTCTGTCTACTTTAGATACAGTTAATATCTATACTAATGTCTTCTCTCTGCGTTCTTCAACGTCCCCCAGTTCTTATTTATGAGTGTCTTATGCACGAAAAATCATAGCATAGCGGATCTTTTGCTATATTGTTTTACTGTTTTGATATGTAACTCGGGTATGTTCCAGTACTACTCCTAACTACTTAAAAAAAATTCGATTGCATTTGAAAATTGACGGTAAACTTTTTACATAATTTTCAACATACTTTCTCTTAAACTCTAGACTATTCAAATTTTGCTTGCAATTAAGAAAAAATGGTTTCTTTTTACATTGATTTATCATATAGGTGGAATTCAATCATTTTATTTATTCATAAACAAGCAATATTATTAGAAATCATATAAATTGATATGGAGCCTTCTTTAGAGCCCAATGCTTGATAGGATACTGTCAAACTTGATAGGATACTATATATCAAAGGAAGATATTTGTCTATTTTCTCGATCTATTATTGGAATTATTTCGACATCATATAATTAATAAAATGGAGATAAGTTCGATCAAAAATCGAAGAAAAAATCAAAATAAATTTCCTAATATAAAGTTTTACATTAAATTAATTACTTCTTGATTAATTTAAAGTAATCTTAATCGGCAGATATTAATATATGTACTATAAAAAAGTGATTCATGTTTATTAAGAATTAAAGAAGAATCAGAGACCCTCTCAAATGGTGATGCAAATTCCGTAGCCTCCCTTCCTTAAGTCCCGCTTGCCACTTTAGACAATAATAACATTAAGAAGTCGATAGAGAACCTGTGGCTATTAGCGGCTCGAATCCTTTCCAACGTATGCTTTTCAACTGCTTCCATGAGCGTAAAAAAGTTTTGCATCCATAAAATTTTCTCCTTCCTGTCGCAATACTTTTCAAATCCACACGACGTAGGCAGATATTTACGAAGCGATAAAAAGTTGTATAATTGGCGTGTTTAGAGTATTATATCCTTATTTTTTACTGACAATTTTCATAGTATATCTGGCACCAGTACATAGTCCTGTATATAAACCGCTTATTATATTTACATCTCTGAATTTTTTAATGAACGATTTTCGCGAAAAGATACGACTAGAAAAAAATTCTTATTTAGCAAGCACACTTACATATAGAGTACACACGCAAACCGGATAGGATGATAATAAAGAGTTTAATAGTAAAAGCAACAGCAGGGATGGTGCGCTAGAAAAACCGACGCGGGAGGCTTCGTGAAAAATGGCACGAGAATCTGGATTCGCCCAACGTAGCTGCTAGTTGATTAAAGCCGACGTTTTCCATTACGGGGCTTTTTTCGCGCACACGCATACACGACACGCTCGTACGCCGGCGAAACAGTATAACGCCTCGCGCAATCTTTCCCGAACCGCTCGCCCTCGTGCGCGCATGCAGCCGGTAGATCGAAATATGCACGGGCTATTTCTCTCTATCTCTCTCTTTCTCTCTCTCTCTTTCTCTCTAAACGGATAATAAATCGACTCACGCGGATCTCGGTGCTCTCCCTCCCCCCGTTGCTTCCGCGTACACTTTACCGGCTTTTTTTCGCATT
Source organism: Sycobia sp. Sy_11 (assembly GCA_018907035.1). NCBI lineage: Eukaryota > Metazoa > Arthropoda > Insecta > Hymenoptera > Epichrysomallidae > Sycobia > Sycobia sp. Sy_11. Next base: position 2,304,792 of record JACCIC010000022.1, on the reverse strand, counting down.
GGTGAATGCTCACGATTTTGTAAAATGACTACGTTTTTATTTTCAGTGGAAGGCAAAAATCTGCCTCTCCGCCCTTGCACGTCGAGCTTAACGGTGATTGATTAGTATCGGCACCTTGCTGGCTTTTATTCTGACCAAAGCGCTGTTTTGTTCCTTCTGCCTCGCAGAAGCGTTGCCACTGTTGCGCCCCTTTCCACTATATTCCCTGTTGGTTAAATACTTTTTTACAGGCGAGAAAAGGGAAAGTTATCCGACTTGCTAGCATTCGATTTGCATTATTCATTTGTATAACGATGCGACGTAGTGCAGACTAAACAATGATAATTTCAAACTTACGTCAATCAAGATTTTACTTTGAAACTACTTTAACTTCCATCGATTCTCAAGAGTTGAACGATATTAAAAATAACAAATCGCATATAATATAGACATAAGAAGATATTAAAAAGCATTAATTTTTTAACCCATTTATTATAAAATAAAACAGTAGTGGAACATATAAGCTTAGGTACTAAATTTTATTTCTTAAGTTCTAAAGTTAGTATCAAGTTTCTTTCAATTCTTGGTGAGACTGAAAATTGTTTTAATATGCCAAAACTAAACTAATTTAGCTCTTAGTTTTTTACTTGATTATATTTTGCAAATTTATTGAAAGACGTCTTTTAACTGCTCCATCGACCTTAATCTTTTTTTAGCAAAACTAACACTTTTTTTTTAATATTCTTCTTCTTCTAATATTGGATACTAAAAATTTGATTCAAATAAAGCTTATTTTGTATTCATACATTTTATATTTAGAAATATCACTGAAGTATCTGAAGAGGAGCTAGCGCGATTCGAATCGTCAGAGTTTGTAGATACGGAAAGTTTTCGTGGGGGAGGGGGCAAGGCAATCATATTGTCCTTCACTAACAAAATTAATTTTAATTTTTTTATTTCATATTTTACGGAGGCTAATTTTAAATAAGGTAGTATGACTGCCATTATATTTATATTAGTTTATAAAGAAGAAACATTGAACCTTAAAATTAAAATCGAAAAAATAATAAAAATTATGATTATTACTATCGTCCTTCAAAGAATTAACTCTTTTGAGAAGCAACAATTTTATACAAAAGTTAAGGTAATAAATAATTTTTTATATGCAGAAATTAATGATGAAAAGCTAAAAGCATTATCATAATCTTTTTCTATTCTTAATGTTACATTTTATTTAAAAATCAAAAATTTTAATTTTAAGATATTTTAATAAAATGTCTTTAGGAAAAAATACGCATTGAGATAAATTACTAAATCTGAATTTATCTATAGAAATAGAAAACATGTTTATTGCCTTTCACCTTCATAGAAGTACATTAAGATAAAATTTACAAATACATATTTAGGCATATTTATAAACGATCTCAGAAACCAAAATGGAATTTATAGGGTTAAAAATTCAAAGTGTATACAGTTCCTTCAACTCATCGGGAATGATTGAGTTAAATTGACAGGCTCATATTTAGATAATGACATATGTAATCATTCGAAAATACATACATGTATATATATTTAGATGACAAGGGTTTTTGAAGCCATGTAATGTTATTTATTACTAATGAATGTATTATTTGCTTTGATAAAGCGGTTACAGCCATCTGGTAATTTTATACAAAATGCTAATTACGATTTGAGGGTTAGTTTTTAATTTTATTATGCCTGTTAGAGACACTGATTCTAAAGATCTAATACAATTGAAAAGGTTACTCAAAAAAGTTATGAAAAGAAAAAAATTCTGAATGCGTACCTCAATTTTTAACAAAAATAATGTTTTGTACAATATTATTACGTATTTGATATATAAAAGAACTTATTGAAAATACCTCAACAAAACTTATAATCTTTATGATTATAATTCTTCTATAAAAAAATTTGTAGTTAATTAATAAAATCTGAAAAATACGTAAAATCTTTTTTTCTCTTTTTTAGAAAATCACACATAAAGCACATATTGTACTCTGTTTCAGCAAGCGATAAAGTGAGAAATGTATATTCTAGAAATGCAAGAGAAGAAAACATCAGTCTCTTGTTAGCTCTTGTATAGTGAAGACATGTCTTACTACAGAATAAACAAAAAGAATTGTGAGTGATAAATAAAACCAAATTCTAAACCAGCCTTGAGCTGACTTCACATATACGTACTTATCGAAGCACATAGGTACTTTCGATAATCATGGCTACAAAATATCACAATCGTTACAATTGAACAGAAAGTCCAACCCAAGAAAATGTATCCCAAGGTAAAAGCTATGCCAGTGCTACACAAATGGAAAAATTTCCGAAAGATAACCAAGCTGCAGTGATAGACTTTTAGATGGATCTATGTTACACGACTATATTTATCAGATAGTCAAACCATTTAACAAGCAAGATATAAAGGCAATCTCCAGAATTTCAAATAACAGAATATGTATCTATTTTGCTACAAAAAAAAATAGACGATCTCGTAGAAAAGAAAAAAACTATCAGTCTTGGAAATAATGTATTGGCCTTCCGATATCTAATGTCCCGTGTTAAAAGAATTATACTTTCAAACGTTAGACCTTCTATACCTCACGAAATACTGGAAAGCATAAATCACAGGTGCCTACAGAATATAAACAAAGGTATAAGGATATAAAACTATCATAAGACAATTGAAAATAATGATATAAGAACGTAATAAAACAATACAATACAGAATAATCTCAAAGCACACAGAAAGCGACATATTAACAGGCGTTAAAAGAACTCATTCTGATATCAGTATACTATGCAGCTCAAAAACCTCCGAGAAAAACCTCCAAAAACGACCGCCACCAAAGGAAAAAAAGAAGAGCCAAAAACAGGTTAGTAAAGATATAAATAGCACAGAACAAAAAATTGATATTGACACCAATACGTCAATATCAGAACCAAATGAAAAGTATATAGACGAGATGGATAAAAAATTAATCAACATCAAAAATTATCTTGAAGTCGCTAACACGCTCTTGGACTACAACCAATTCAAAAGTTTACTCGAAAATATAAAAGGTAATAAAAAACAACAAATAAACAACCTACAAGAAAAAGTATCTAATACTAGAAAAAGTTCTAATACTAGAAACACCTGAAAATTCTGATATTGACAACTAATAATCAAGTAAAAGTTCTAAACATAAAACATACAAAATATGATAAAAATAATACAATGGAACATCAACGGTTATTATAATAATTACGAATATTTACAGCAACTCATATTAAATGAAAAAGCAGACATAATCTGTTTACAAGAAACGAATTTCAAACAAGATGAATTACCTAAATTAAAAAATTTTACATGTTACAACAAAAATCGCACAAATTGTAAATCTGCTAGTGGTGGCGTATGCATTTTAATAAATAACCACATACATAGTGAAGAACTATACATTGAAACAGAAACAGAATGCACAGCAACATCTGTAACAATCAACAATAGACGAATAAATATATGTAACATCTATTTAAGCGATAAATATAAATTAAATATATGCAGTCTAAATAAACTAATAATGCAGATTCCGAAACCTGGTATAATCATGTGCGACTTTAATAGCCATAATACCTTATGGGATTCCCTCAAAGTTGATAGAAGAGGACAAATCATAGAAGATCTTATAATAAGTAATAATTTAATACTATTAAATGACGAATCCTCAACACACTTTAATACGGCAACTGGCAAAGACAGCGCAATCGATTTAACATTATGCAGCAGTAATATCGCAATGAATATGACTTGGCAAGTTCTAGACAATTTATTTGGAAGTGATCACTACCCAATAACTACGAACGTAAGTATTAAATCAAATGGGAATATTATAAACACACAAATACAACAATGGAAATACGACGAAGCAGATTGGTAAAAATATAGAGAGAGAATAACAGAAACGATGAAGGACTTAAATGAAAACATTAACGAAAAGTTTCTAAATTTAATCCATGAATTTAACAATAACATACTAATAAATGCTGCAGAAATTAGCGTACCTAAAAGCAAACATTATACAAATATTAAAAGAAACCCCTGGTGGAATGAAAGCTATTAAAAATATGAAGAAGGGGTTATACAAAGATAAATAAGAAAACAGTATAATTAATCAATTAGAATTTAAAAGACATAAGACTACAGCAAAAAGAAATATAAGAAAATGCAAAACTGAATCTTGGCTTAAATTCCTTGAAACAACAAATCAAAACCTACCTATTAAAGAATTTTGGAAACGAATCAAACTAATAGAAGGAAAAAATAAAACTACAACTATCCGAGCCCTAAACGAAAACAATGAAATTATCAGTGACCCAATGAATATTGCAAATGTACTAGCTGAAAATTTTGCAAACAGCTCTAGTGATAAAAACTATGAAGCAAATTTTTTGAAATATAAGTATAGGTTAGAAAAAATCAGTAACAAACACGATCACATAAAAAATGCAGAACAAAAATCAAACCTTAATAGAATATTTACGACTTCGGAATTACGAGAAACACTAAAATCTACCAAAAATACAGGCCCCGTGCCTGATGGAATTCCAAACATCTTTCTAAGAGAACTGCCCGAAATAGCACTTGAAATACTACTTAAATTATATAACATAATTTGGAGTAAACGCTGCTTCCCCAGCATTTGGAAACAAGCAATCGTCATGCCAATTGCAAAACCTGGCAAAAATAAACTCAATAAAGAATCATACAGACCGATTGCTTTAACATGCTGTACGTGTAAGCTATTAGAAAAAATTATCAATAAAAGACTAAGAGAATATTTAGATATACATAAAATTATCCATACATCACAAAGTGGTTTTCGACCAAATTGCTGCCCAGCTTACTGTCTAACAAAAGTAGAGACGAACGTATGTATGGCCTTTAACAATAAACAACACTTAGTCGCAATATGTTTAGACCCCGAGAAAGCTTATGACTTAATTTGGCAACGCAGAATACTCGACATATTAATTAAATATAAAATTATAGGAAACATCTACTGTTTCATCGAAAACTTTCTACATAACAGAGCAATAAAAGTAGGAGTTGGCAACAAATACTTACTTCCAGTAAACTTAGTGTTATCAGTGTTACAATTTTTCTACTAGTAATCAATGATATTCAAAATTATATTTCTCTCCCGGTCCACTGCACCACCTTCGCAGACGATATTACATTATTTATGAAAGGGAAAAATATAAAAACCACCGAAACAATTCTACAAAAAACAATCAACAAACTAATAGACTATTCAAAGACGACCGAAATTAAAATATCCAAAACAAAAACCAAAGCTATAATTTTTAAGAAAAACAATAAACAAATAGACGACCTAAAACTATATATAGAAAAAGAAAAATTTCAAATTGTTGATGAAATTAATTTTCTAGACTTAACATGCGACAGTAAATTAAATTGGAAAGCACACATACAAGTTCTCAAAAATCAGTGCCTGTCACGACTAAACATTTTAAAAATCCTCTCAGCAAAAAATTGGGGAGCAAATCTCAAAACACTAACCAACACCTATAAAAGTCTCATTCAACCAAAAATCGACTAGGGATGTGTAGTGTACGGATCAGCATTTATCAATACTCTACAAAAACTCGAATCAACAATTAATACCAGTATGAGAATTTCCTTAGGCGCTTACAGGTCGAGCCCAGTAATTAGCATTTTAAGTGGAAACAGACATGTTTCCACCATATATAACATGAAAGATACTCACCTTAATATATGCAATAAGATTATTATGTTCACCTATGAATCAAGCCCACTATATCATAAATCAAAAGGTAGATGCAAATTACAGCGAAGACCAAAACAAATATCTATCATTTAAAGCAAGAGTAAACATATACTTGAAGGAATTAAACATATAATTCCCAAAAGAGATACCTGAAAATACTAATAATGTCAATAAACTGAAAGATGAATACTATACACTAATTAAAACGCGCGCAAAACAAATGTGGTCACAACTGTGGGAAGAGAAAACAAACACAACACAAGTCTCAAAAATTAAATCAAAGATATCAGGAACAAAACCAGCCATGAATTTTCCAAGAAGATACCAAGTATTAATAAGCATATTACGTATAGGACACACCAAATTAACACACCAAAATTTAATCAACAAAGAAAAGGAAAATCAATGTGAGAAATGCAAAAAATTAATCGATGTGGAACACATTTTACTAGAGTGCTCAATATATAAAAACGAAAGAATCAAATACAAACTCGGTACAGATCTAAAACATATACTAAACGACACAATACAATGTAAATTACTATTATAACTATGTACTATAAATATGTCACATATAAATATTATATTTAACTGTATATAAGTAAAAAACTGTTGTCGCTAATACCTATACAAGGGAATGCGACATAAAATAACTAAATAAGAAATAAAAAAAAAGAAGAAGAAAACAAGCTAATTCTAGCCCATCTTGCATACTTAGCAGTATAAAACTCAGTTTATCACCTTTTAGAAGGGCTAAAATATTCGAACTATTTTACGTGGTGTACAAAAATGTATATGCACTAATTGAGTAAAGTGGATAATATGAGTAAAGTACACCCGCTGTCGGAATTCGTCGCTTAAAGTGAGGCACCTCCATTGCTGTATAATTTACTATTATGACCCTGTTAAGGTTGAATTCGGCTGAAAGAAGTTGATTTTTCGGGATTTTTGTAAGTAAATAATAGAAATAAAAATTGAAATTCTAACATTGGAAAATCAGAAATTACATAGCAAAATGTACAAACAGTACATTTGAACACGGATTTGAAAGTTGCTTTGTGAAATCTCAAGAGGTAAAAAGTATTTTAAATACTAGTTTTGGCTTCTAGTTTATATCATAAGAGATAAAAGATCATGTCAAAGTTAGTATTTGTATGTTGAAGTGATTTAAATAAATTTAACCCGTTATTTCTCTCTGTGAAGAGGTGATTAGGGTAAAAAATACTTTCTTAAATGATGCCCAAATGTTCGCGAAATTTGCGTTTCGTATGTTAAATAAATATTGAAAATTTTCGCGTGCGTTAAATATAGAAGTGTTACTAATCCTCCTCTTGATGCATTCTTGAACGTATCGGAAAAATCAGGAAGACAGATGAGTTTCCTGTCATAAACGGAGGGATATACACCGCATCTCTCTCAGATAGTAAATTGACCAGTTAAGGTAATTCAGAGTCCGCACGGATTCTTAGTGTAAATGTGAGATCGTGTAACGCTTGCACATTGGACCTCCAAATAATTAATTTAAAGAGGAGAGGGGACGGTTTTTCTTCGAGTCTGTGTACTTTTTTTGTATTTCGAGATATTATTTTTTAATTGTTAATTTCTCTTTATTTCTAACAATTTCTGTGCAAGAAACTTTTTTCCGTGCTGACTCTTTTGTTCGGTTGCGTGTCTGTATGAGGTAGATAATACGCGTCTATTTTTCTAATACATCGACTTATAATTTTAGGTAATTATTATAATTAACTTGAAGAGATAAATTACTTTCAAGTCTGAAATTGTTCTACCGAGTCATTGCGATTCGCCATCTCAAGTAACGATACCTTGGTACAATACCTATGGTGATCTCGACACTAGATCTATTACGTTTTATCTATTTTATTGCATATGGTAATATGACTACCAGCATAGATATTAAAGATAGTATTAGGTTTAATTAAGAAATGAGTACGTTAAAGAAGATGGGTGTTTGAGGATGGGTATAATATCTACACAGACAATAGTTGTTCTTAAATTATTAATAACCTTTATTCATCTACCACGAGGCATAAAAAACCTCCACTCAGTAAGTGAAGGAAAAAGCATTTATAACACAACGAACTTACAATAAGTAACTTAAAATGAGGTAGTGCTTCGATCACACATATTCATACACAAGCCAATAATAACTCACGCAACGTGTACACAGAGCTCTTTTACATACATACGCTTTTACCGGGGAGTACTCCGGCGCAATTTAATCGGGGGAGATCGAAAGGGGGAAAGATGTTCCGCGAAATACCTCCTGCTCTGCTTCGTCCTCCCAACATTTTGGGGACGGGATCAGCCCTGACCACAGACGGCAGTCACTGGGCACGATTACCGCCGGGAACATTCTTGGAGATGGATCTCCACAAGACGCGGTATCTTATCCCGCTGATGCGCCTAATTTCGTACACGCTAACTACACACACATACAACTTTGGATTTATAGTATTAGCACTATCAATCGCAAGACGAGAAGAATTCACAATTAACTAAAATGAAACACATATAATAAGATACGACAAAACTAAAACTAGATAAAAGTTGTTCAAACAAGGTTCCTTCGTTGATGGGCAGCTAATACATTAGAAACAAGGGGCGGGGATGGGGGCACTACCTGGACACTTAGATCCGATTCACTAAATGCACGTATTCATCGCGTGCTCGAAGTCTGTGGCACGTGCTAAACGTGTATAATGCTCATTATTACCGGTGCGTATTCCTAGAGACGGTGCTTTCATTTTCTTTTATTTACGATCCTGGATGACAGATCGTACCGTGCGAATACACACACACACTCTCTGTCTGTCTCTCTCTCTCTCGATCGCTTTTTTTTCATACTCTTCCAATCTAACAGATAGGAAGACTTCACAGATAGACAATTTTCAATTCTATTCTTAAGATACGAGGTCAATGTATCTTAAGAATAGAATTGCAAACTTTTCATTTTGCAATAACAAAAGTTTATGTAACAACGTGTATGTAAGACTAGTCGTATGTAAGACTAACTGTATATAACTAAAAGTTGTAAGATTATGCTAATATGTAATTTTTTTATTACAACAAGCTGGACTCGTTTCTGAGCTATCTGTAATTTAAAGTGGCAAGAGGATGAGAAATGTATGAGAGTCGTATAGTTATCCGAACAGTTTGAAAAGTTATGTAAAAAATGCATGTCTAAATTTCTGAGCGATGGAGATGGATCTAAAGTGGAAAAATATGGTTAACCTAAATTTTCTGTATGGGTATATAGGACACGTAGTACGCTGGTAGTATGAGTGGTAAATTTTGTCCACCATAGGTTGATACCTGTTAGAAACCACTACTTTTGAAAGATGGTCAGAGATATCCTTAGTAATCGAAAACTTCCGATTAATAGAGGACATAGTATCATTCTAGTCTTTTCTACAAGTTTAAATTGGGATAATATAATTCGACAATTTACAAAATTACAATTATTTTAACAATGAGTTAACACAACATAATAATTATGATACAAAAAATGCTGAATGATCAATTAAACATAACATATTTAATTAATTGCAACTTCAGATAAACTTTACGAATTATTTGTTTTTTATATATTTTTTTAATATTAATTCGTTTCGCTAAAAAACTTTTATTTTTGCTTTGCTGAAAGAATAACAATCTACTGTTCCGATATTAATTTTTCGTGTTTTTTTTTATTCTTTTTCCTTCCATTAATACGTACATGTGGGATATATATACACGATGTGGCATACAAACAAAAAACCACACCATTTTATTTTCAGATCACTCTCTGGAAAAAAAGAATTAGTAAAAGGCGCAAGGATTCTTAGGGTGAGGGGGGGGGGCGATGCAGAGAATGTGGAGAAAACAAAGTCTGTGGGTGAGGGGCCGGAGTGGTGAACACCAAAGGTTCGAGTTTCGATAATGAAATGAATGCCCTAGGGTGCGTGGAGCGAGAGCAGGAGAAGCGCGGCTCAGCTGTGCTGCGTGTAAAATCCATTCGCAAATTAACCTTACTTATTCATTAACGCTAACGACCCTCGGTATCTCCGGATTTGCGGGGGATCTTTTATTTGGATCAACAAAGTTAAAACTAGACAAGCTACGATTTTTTCGTCGTTTCGAAGTATTCCAGATTACAGCTACGATCCTAAAGTATTGATTATTTATTCCGTTAATTTATATAGTTCTAAAGAATTATATGCATGATTATGTAATGGACTGCGTTGAAAATGCATTCCATTTAATATATTAAAACCGAGATTGGACGATCGAGATTAGAAAATATGTGATAAACATAGAAGAAATAAATTAAAAATAAAAGTATATATTACGTATATGGAGAGAAATACCCGATTACTTTGTGACATTCTACATTTATTCTCAAAATTTTAAGCTATGATTGACAAATATTTCAATGAATCTATTTTTTTTTTTTTATTATTTTATTTTGAGTCGCATCCCCCATCACGGGTATTAGCGACTAATATTTCATATGCATATATAAATTATTTATTTATTCTAATTTACATAAATATTAAAATTAATACAAGTGATTTATATTAAATTTCTTATCTTAATAGATTCAATGTATTTAATAACATTATCACAATTATCTTTAGTGTTTAGTATTTCTCTTATATTTTTGTTATCTAATCGAAACTTTCTTCTTTCCTTGGAATATTCTGAGCAATCTAATAAATTCTGTTTTACACTGCTTGGTACTTTACACTTCTTACAGTCTGGTCTGGATTCCTTTTTTAATAAATGATTGTGCGTTAGATTAGTGTGCCCTATTCGAAATCTTGTTAATAAAATTTGGTCTTTTCTGCTATATCGAATAGCTGGATTATATTCAAAGATATTTTTTCTTATGTTATGTAGATAAGTTTGATCGCTTTTCCTCCATTGTTCATCCCACGTTTCTTGGCACCTTTTTTTGATCTTTTTTTGGATGTCGTAGTATGTAATTATATAGTTATTTTTGGCGAAATTGAGATTGCATGTTAATTGAGCAAATTTTTTTACTTTTGTTACGTTATTGTTGTCGGGAAAATAATTACAAAGTAATACATTTTTCCTATTTTAATAAATTAAGTTTCATAAAGTATTCAAATTGCTGTCTTGGAACATACTGTTTCCGTTTGTTTCCGGGGAGAATTCAGAAAATATCATGGTTTTTCTGTTGGTATCTTGCACATAATGAATTGCACTGGAGATTGCAGTTGATTGTTTAGATATGTCGCTTATTCAGTTAGGTATTTTTGATAGCATAATCTCTCCATTGGGCAATTGCACAGCCTGAAAAGGTGCTTTCTCTATTGGTTGCTATATATATATGCTTAAAATCTATGTAGCTTTTAATTACAACTGTTATTGTAGTTTGTGAAGTGTTTTGTGTGTTTATAAATATTTTATTAAAAATGTTCTCCCATGGAGGGGTATTTAAAACTTCGCAGTTTTGTATTTTCGGCAGTTTTATTTTTATTTCGTACATGTATTGATGAACTCTCTTGGTAAAGGGCGTTTTGACCTATTGCTATCTGTATTTAAGCAATGCATTTGTTCTAATTTTAGTTGAGTGTATATAGGGTTATTGAGACATGCATAAATTTTTAGAGCGTAATTCATTGCCAATTGTTTTCTTCTTATCTCTAGTGGCATAATGTTTGATTCAGACATTAAGCACTTATTGGACTTGTTCTGTATGCGTGTGTCGTAATTCTTAGGCTTGTATTCATAATAGAGTCAAGTTGTTTTAGGATAGTTCTGCTGGCTGAACCATACGCAGTGCTACCATAGTCGAGCTTTGACTGAATTATTGCCTTATAAGTGTTGATAATAATATTTTGGTCTGCTCCCCATCTTTTCGCAGAGAGCGTTTTTAAAATATTTAGTCGTCGATTACATTGATCTTTAAGATTTTCAATATGTATATTCCATCTTAGCTTATTATCGAAGATTAAACCTAGAATTTTGATTTGCTTCGATATATTTATTCGTTGATTGTTCATCGATAAATTAATTTCTTCTTGAGATTTTTTTCTTGTTAAAAACGATTATTTGTGTTTTACTACTAGAAAATTTAAATCCTGTGAAACTTGAATATTTTTCGAGATTATTTAGTGTTTTCTGCATTATATCTTGACTATTTTTTAGGTGCCTTCCTTCTATAAAAAGCGTAATATCGTCTGCAAACAGTGTATGTCTGACAGGTGCTTTAATATATTCTTTTATATCGTTGGTTCATAGCAAAAATAATGTTACACTCACGACTGATCCTTGAGGTATGCCATTTTGGATTTTTTCTGTATTTGATAGTGTATTACTTATTTTCACTTGTATCGTTCTGTTAGAGAGAAAATTTTTAATAAAATGATATATATTGCCGGTGAGGCCGTGTTTTACGAAAGTTCTAAAATTCTCTTTTTCCATAAAAACTCATATGCCTTTTCAAGATCTAAACATACCGTTAATAAATGATGCGAATTGTTAAAAGCACTGCAGATATTATTTTCCAATAATGTTAAACAGTCTGTAGTTGACCGGTTGGTTCTGAATCCATTTTGGAAGTTGTCAAGAATGTTATTTTTTTCCAAATACCATTTTATTGATCTTTTATTGATCATCTTTTCTAAAATTTTACAAAGACAGCACGTTAGGGATATTGATCAATAATTTTCTTTTTTTGTTTTGTCTTTGCCCGACTTTGGTATGGGTATTACTACTGCCTTTTTCCAATTATTCGGAAAAACTTTATGAGACCAAATTTTGTTGTAAATCATGAGTAGCATTCTAGCGATTTCTTCGTTAGTTTTTTTAATAGAGTGTTTGGAACATTATCTGGGCCTGGACTCGAATTTTTGCTTAATTTTAAAGCTAATTTTAATACTTCCATGCTGATATTTTGATTTATGGGATTTTTTTCATTTGATTCGGTCGGAACTGTTTCCTCTGTATATAATTTTTCTCTTTCAACTTTGTATTTTATGAATTTTGGCTCAAGGTTGCAATCACTCGAATTTTCGACAAAACTTTTCGCTAATACATTTGCTATTTCTTGAGTATTATTTGTGATTGCACCCTGGTTTTCGAAATTATTTATATTAGACATTAGTTTTTGTCCTTCTATTGCTTTTATTTTTTGCCATATTTCTTTGTTTGTATTTTGATTATTGATCGATTGTAAATATTTTTTCCAAGTTTCTTTTTTATTTTGTTTAATTGTATATTTTGCTAGTGCCTTTAACTTTTTAAATTCAATCTTGGTATTATCAGTGTTGTTCTTTTTATATACCTTTAATGCTCTTTTGTATTTTTTTATTGCTGTCTGACAAGACTCGTTCCACCAGGGTGTGTGGTATTTTTGTATCTTTCCCGTTGTTTTTGGTATACTTTGATTGGCTGCTTTGATAATGCTTTCAGTAAATTTATCAACTAGTATATTGATGTCTATATTTGCTTGTTCATTCATATATATGATTAATTTATTTGCTTTGTTAGCAGTTATTTCCGCATATTTTTCCCAATCAGCTTTGTCATATATCTATCTAATTGTTTTAATTTTAATTTTTTAAATAACTCTTTGGCAGAATTGAGTTGTTATAATAATGGGGAAATGGTCGCTTCCATAAAGCTCTTCCAATACACTCCATTCTATATTATTTGATATTGTGTTGCTACAAAAGATTAGATCTATGGCACTAGTTTTGCCCGACCTTACGTTGAAATATGTTGGGCTATTTTGATTTAGAATAATTATTTTTATATTTTCTGTTAGTAGTGTTTCAATTAATTTACCTCTTTGATCTGTTTTATACGATCCTCATAATGTATTGTGGCTGTTAAAATCTCCGTATAGTATATATGGTTTCGGAATTTGATCAATTAAATTTTGTAATTCTGATATATTTAAGCGGTTTCTGTTACTTAGGTAACTATTGCACAGATTTATATTCTTAATTCCGAGTGTTACATTAATTGCTACTGCTTCGATTAAGGTATTTAGTTTGATTATTGAGCTATAGAGATTATTTTTTACACATATGGCCACTCCGCCACTAGCTACTTTGCAATCTTGTCTGTTAGTATTATAACAAGTAAACTGCCTTAAATTTATTGTTTCAGTTCCTTTGAGATTTATTTCCTGCAAACAGATTATTTCAATGTTGTGGTTTACTATCAGTTCTTGCAGCATTTCATATTGTCCTTTCAATCCATTCATATTCCATTGTATTATTTTGGCCATATTTTATTGCTTTTAGTTTTTATTGCTATATTATTTATCATATTTCATCTTCGGAATCTGTATTGATAGGTGTACTTATTGGTTTAATTTCAAGGTTAGGTTTATTTATACTATTTAAGAGTCTCGTGCAGCGCTGCTTAATTGTAGTATTACGGACATTAGGGTAGATATCTTCTTGAATAAATTTTTTAAATGCTGTTAAATCTTCGGTATATTGTAATATAATGTTTACAGGATTTTTTACTTTTTGTGTATTTTCTAATAGGTTTTTAAATTGTAAATAATTCAAAAGAAGATTACCTTCAATAGGATAATTTTTGATAGATTTCAGTTTTTCATCAAGTTAGTCCTCTATTATATTTTCCTTCTTGGATTTCTTTTTGATTCCTGTTACTTTGCTTTTATATTTTGTCTCTATTTGGTCGTCTTGTTTACTATTACAGTTTCTTTCCATTTTCTCGTTATGTTTGCTTATATTTTTTCCCTCTATTATTACTTCCGTGTGAGAGTCTGTTTCGATTTCATTTTGTGAGAGTTTAGAGCTAATTTGTGAGTATGATCTCTTATCATTGCGGACATTGGCTTGATAGGGCTCTTTCTCGTTAGGATTTGATAGAAGTTGTTATTATTTGTTGGCTTAATTCCTCTTCAGGCATGTTATCGTTTTCCGCTTATTGTTTACATTTGTAGGATTATCTATTATTGTCTTGTGAGTATTTGCAAGAATATTTGTAGTCGCCCCAATGTTTTTGCAATTTTTCGCTAAATGGCCTTCGAGTTTACATAAGAAACATTTTAATACATCGGTACTTGCGTAGATATAATAGTTTAAATTTTCATAATTTATTTTAAAAATTTCCGGTATTTTTTCTATATCTTTGGGGTGAACGTCTACTTGCCTTCTGAAGCTGCCAACGTGAGCGTAGCCTTCCTTGGTTATAGCGGCTTTTAGTGTTGAGACTGTAGAGGCTCGTGTAATATTTAAATTTTCTAATATGTTTTCTAAGACGAAGTTTGGTATACTGGTAAGTACATTAGAGAAGATAATTCTTTTGAATTTTGAAACTAATAGTCTAATTGTAACTGTTTGCTGATTTATTCTTATATTTTTATATTTTTCTGTAAGTTCATCTACTAATATGGAGCTCGATAAAAACAGACAAATTCGGTTGTTGGATATTCTCGAAGCAGCCAATATATTATTTTGTTGTACAATATTACCTATTGCGCACGTGTAATCTGTTAAATTCAATTCGTCAACACAGTCCATTATTAGGCCGTGCTCTCGCTTTGGCTTTAGGTCTTTTTGAGTTATATTAGCATAACTAGAATCGATTGGAGAATTTGCGTAAAACACTGGTATTTCGTTGGTTGTAGGGTCCCTGGCCGGTGATGTGGCCATTGTGCCCCCTGTTATAGACACTTGCAATATTATAAGATTCGGGGTCTAGCCCCTAAAGATATAAGGAACTACTCAATACACGTAACGGAGCTGTGATAAACACGTCTGTTTACCTTGACTGCTACGCTTGAACTGTATGAATGAATCTATTTATTTTCTATGTCTCATATATAGAATAAATACTTACCTTATATGACGTCAGACAATTAAGTAATGCGACAAAATAAAAAAATCAAGTATCTTTAAAAATTAAGATACATTTCTGTAATCTCCTTCAAAGAAGTCCTCTCTCGCATCTATACACTTATTCCAACGAGTTTTCTAGTTTTCGGAGGAGAATCTCTCCGAGTATCCTCGTCACAGATTCTTGGATGTCTTCCACGGAGTCAAAATGTCGACCTTCGACGAATTTTGTCAAATGAGGGAATAGGAAAAAGTTGCAGGGTTACACCCTGCAAATAGGGTGGTTGTAGCAACGTTGCGATGCCCTTAGACGCCAAAAACTGAGAGACGCTGAACGTACTGTGAGAGGGAGCATTGTCGTGATGCAGAACCCAAGTCTTCGCGATCTCTGGACGCACTCTGAGCACACTTTTTCGTAATTTCTCAAGCACGTTGCACTAGAATACTTGATTTACAGTTTGTCCACGTGGTACAAACTCTTTGTGAACCACTCCTTTGCTGTCGAGTAAGGAAATAAACGTGGTTTTGACTTTAGACTTGCTCATTCTCCGCGCCTTGTCTTTAATGCTCTCACGGCCTTTTTTGAAATGGGCATGCCACCGAAGCACCTGATTACAGCTCAGGACATCACTACCATACACTTTAAGTACTTTTTCATAAGTTTCTGTTGCGGTTTCATCGAGTTTCGCACAAAATTTTATCGCGCACTGTTGCTCTATATTTCTCCATTCCATTTTCATCACATGCACTACTCGCGTGTTGTTATGAAACATTAAACAGCTGGCGTAGAAATGACCGTATAAGCATCGTCAAGGTCTTAATCAAGACGGTAAATATCTACTATTACGGTGGCGGAGTTACTGGTTCGCACTGTTACCACCGGCCGATAAATAAAATCGGTCGTATTACTTAATTGTCTGACCTCGTATATATAGATGCATTTTATTGTTATTTTATATTATTTTCAATAAGTTAAAATATTTAAGAATGTTTATATACTAATAATATACTAAAATATATACAATGATATCTACTAAGGGAAATTATAAAATAGTTATTAACTTTTCAATACTGTGATCAGCCATTCATAGGATAAGTCGTTAGATTTATTGAATAAATGTTAATATACATTGAAGTATGTAAAATATATGTTGTTACATAAGTGATTATAAAATAACTAAAATAATTATTAAAATTAAAATAATACATTTGAATCGTTATAACTATTTAACATAATCTTAAGAATAAATAATTAATATAGAATGTCGTAATTATTATTTTCTGTTTCTCTGCAACTTTTGTTAATTATAAAAGACCTACAATTTAAAAACGTATCTTCGTGAAATTTCATAATAAATTAAATATTTTTTATTAATTATATATATTTACAGTAGAACAAAGCCATTGAAAAATCTTATAAAAAAATAGTTTTTAAATAGAGGAGCGCCTCTCGTATGTTGTTGCGGCTATTACCTCACCTTTTTCAATTAGGACCAATTTAAATGGCTAAAACAATAATATGAGCTTTGTTCGCGGACATTGACTATATAGAGTATATAGATCTGATCTGATCGGGGAGAGCAATACGGCAAAAAGATTTGTTCTATTTGTCAATTGAATATCTCTCCAATTCTGAAATGCTCTCTTTATAAAAATCAATGTAAACTTTTTTGTATAAAAGTGGCTGTGAAAAGCGTTGTCAGTACCCATTCCTTTCCAGAGAGCATAAATGGTATTAACTTCGACTACTACCTCTTCAAAACATGAATAGTTTTAAGTCATAACTGTGTATCTTCCAATCTGAGTTTGTTCGACGATCTAAACATAACCAAGAACTCAGTTCTTGCCGTAACATGCTTTAGCGACTACGCTTAAAAATGCTACTAGCTGGCGACACACTAGGCTTAATATACCAGAGGTATTCGCGGCATCTCTTCTAAATAAAATTCACTTCAATGACGTACATTGAAGATATTACTCTAGCCTTTTAAAACTCACTTTATTTACTCCGTATTCATAAAACCTTTATCCCTAACGCATCGCTTATCGTAGCTCTACAAAATTTGTTCACCAATACACGCGTTATTGTGAGCATAAAAGAAAGTGAGTAACCTTATTATTCCCTAATCCTTATTTGAATACGGAGCAATGCGAGAATGAATTTGGCTTTACTACACAAATTCGATCGTTGCTTGATTTCGATTGCAATACAAGTTATTGGTTGTAATTTTTAGACATGAAAAATCTAAGTTGTGCACAGAATTTTGTTTTATATAAGAACCTAATTTATTAACATATATCACGATCGTTGTGTTCATCCATTAATTCTCTCTTTCTCTCTCTCTACTATTTTGCGTAAGCAAAGGCTAAAATAGAGCACGTTGTGATTGTGTTAGGAACGATTGCTGTTCGCGTTAAATTTGTCGGTAAATTACAATGAAATCGTGATAAAATAAAATATATAATTTATTTTTACGGAAATCTTATTTTTAAATAATAAATAAAACGTTTTTAGTTTAGTCCTTGAAGATGAACCGTAGCAGTTTGAAACGTCAGGCATCAGAGGAAAATTTAAATTTAAAGTGGAGGGGACAGTCAGGCTGTCCTTTACTAACATAGAATATAGTTTATTTTTATTATTTTTCTTTTTTTTTCTTTTTAATTTTTAATCTATTATAATTTTATTTTTAGTAGTAATTTCTATTTCGGATTCTTTGGAGGTGATTATAAATAAGGTCAGTCTGACTGTCATTATTTTAGCATAATATATCATAGTATAAAGACTGTAAGATCCATAAAAATATTTATTAATTTAAATTAATAAAACTTCTTTCAAGTACTGTCTTGTATTCATATTTTTTATTAAAAATATTTACAATTCTATGAATTCTAGAATTATTGAACTTTTTGAACATTCAATTTTAATCTAATCTCATATTATCACACATATAACTTAAATAGTATCTTATGTATATTTTACTAATTGTATATTATTGTGGTATATTTTGTAAATATAATTTTTACAAGCATTAATTTCATTTTATATTTCTACCTCTGTACTTCTACCTCTAAACTTTTTGATGCATTATAAGTGTATTGTGAACAGAGTAGGAATTTTTGTTAATAATAAGGCTAAGCTATGAATTCAAAATGATTAGATATCTCTGTGTCTCTATTTTATACTTTAAAGTTAATTAATAGGGAGATTGTATGAAAAGTTACAAATTGAAATGAATTGAAAATTTGTTCAAACTATGAAGTTTAATTAAGTAAGTAAAGTATTGGAGATCTAAGTATATTAGTAATAGGACTGGGTTGGTCAAGATTGCAAGTATATTTATTTTCATGTCGTTATATTTAATTATATAGGAGACCTCTGGTAGTCGAATTAATTTTAGACATTAAAGAAGTTTTATCGGATTATTAAATTTATCTGATTCTATTTTTTCCACAATTTGTATTTTTTCAATAGTTTACGTAGTTCCTATTTTAATCATTACAATTTTCGAGCTAATGATAATCTGATCAGACTGTAAATATGATAAAAAAACTGTGGCTCAGAAAAAGTCCATTATATAGTGAATAACGAAACAGTTTCAATTATGCTGTATTGATAAAAATATAAATAAGCTGATAAAAATTTACGCTCTCGATTATCATTTCTTGAGAAAATGATTTTGAGCGTCTAGTTAGAAAAATCAGCTGGACGATAGATTTGGATGTATGAAATGTAGAAGCCAATATAATTTTATGGAAAAACTACCGACATTTACTGATTTTAAAACCTTCTATATTTTACTTGTAAAAAGAATACTTGAAGAATGTCGCTATTGTTATCTAATGTTCGAAGATTTTAAAAGTTAAAACATGAAATCATGAAGTCCATGAATACTGATTATCAAAACCTATTGTTTTTGTGTTTGATTGATACTTGATATTCAATGAGATTAATAATTTTCTTACTTTTATATAATCCATAATTCATTTAGTGAAAACAAATGACAAAACTTTAGTGTATTAACATAAGACATACTAAGAGTACATGCACTGAATGAGTAATCATGAGTGAAGCATTGTTCAATTTATTACTCGCATAGCTATCGAATATTTTATTCTATGGAATAAATTTGAAAAAAGTAACATTTTTTATATTATTAATATTCAAATAAAAAATATTGTATTGTATAAAATATTGTATATTTGTTTCGTTTTTTTAGACTATCGATATAGAATTTTATTAAAATCAATATTTGTCTATGGATTAATATATTCAATAAAGTTATTAATATTTTATGTGCATTAATCGGCTTATCATTTGAATTGCAAAGTTATAAATATTAATAATAAAGACCGTAATGTAAATTATTACGCAGGATAATAAAATGAAATTTGAACATTGTATTTTATTGAAAAGCTTTTGTATCGTTTTAATTTATTTCTTTTAATATTTTTAGGAATTGCATTATTGCAGCTTAAAATTATTTCTTTGAGATATTTCGTTTTTGATATATGTTTCAATAATTTCTAGATAGTCATAAAAATTTTATTATAATTCATAAGTTTTATTAATTGATGAGCTACAAACCTTTCATTTTCTCTAGCGATGAGATGATTTTAAGAATTGTATATCGTAATTTTTATTAAAATATCTCTTAATTTAGATTTTATAATTCTGTTTTTTTGCTCAAATTCAGTATTGAAAAGAGAAGCTTTTGTTAACATTACTATGGGCATTAATGATGAATAGGTGATTATAATTTTTAAATAATATATATCGTGTCCACTTTAAACAATATTTATATAAATAATCAATAGGTTTTGTATTTTATCGAGTTTTTTGTAAAAATAGGCGAATCCAAATTAATAAATTTATGTTCTAAAATATAATTTTAATTGTATTTAAATTAATAATATAAATTATTTTATGAGATTATTTTGAATAGATAACATATACAACATATTTTGGGATACATCATTGTCATACCTTCATGAGAATAGGACGGAAATTTTCGTTTTTGAAAAATTCACTTTATAAGAAATTCATAATTGGTTCTAAGCTTAGAGTAACTGTAATAATTAGAATAATATTTCAATGTGCTTTGAAAATTGGATTTAGAAATATAGTTTAGCATATAATGCAGTGTTACTTGCCATTAAATAATAATACAATTAAAATTAAAGTATTTCTCAAAGTTTATTATTATTAATAACCCAATTGGCCAATTCGAATCATACATTTTATTATAATCTTTAGTCCTCGTCAAATCTCGAGTCGTTAAAGAAGATTACTAAAATACGCCATTCGCCCATTAAAAGGAAAAAAATAAAAATAAGAGAAAAAGGAAACAGTAAAATTGCCCGCATAAACCGCTATGACGCACGTGCGTAACTTCATCTTCAATTCGCGGATAGTCGTTTGTACGAGCAGAGGGGTGCGGTTACGAGAGCCTCGACGCAAGAGTGGCGATTCAAAGCGCGCGTGATCAATTGGCTTGGAGTGGCGGGAACCGCGGCTACCCTGCGTCCCGATCGACCGTAATACAGATCCGGCCTCTCGGTATCGTGGTGTAGATATAATATATAACAGCCATACCCCCTCTCAACTTTGGATTCTCATAATAAAAACTAAGAGATATATAGAGGGAGATAGAGATGAAAAGCGGGCGCGACTTTATGGACAATCAGGGGGAGAGTAGAGGATCGCCGCCCGGGCAGAGCTAGGAACGATCGCCCGGCATTTCAACGAGTTCTCGAAGCTGTCACGGTGAAAAGTTTGCTCCTGTAGCAGGTCAGTAGTATTGGGTGCGGGAGAGTGCAGGCGGTAATATAGAGGGCTAGTTCACGATGTGTAGCTGATAATTAGAAGAAGAGTAGATGCATTTCAATTAGTTTTTCTTTTATTCATATAAGTTTATATTCATGTTCTGAATTTGACAATCTACTAGATGGACACTAGAGGACTTTGAGGGTTGTTCTCAGTGCTTTTATATACAGCCTTCCAACTGTTATTCAGGGATTGCAATAAAGCAGATTAAAATATTGTATGTGTAACTAGCGTAATTGACGATTTTGAAGATTCCGAATTTAGTAAATTGGGAGAGTTTATTTGTTACGAATAATACCTTAGTGAGATAGTTGCACGTTTGATTTTGGATTTCACAGTTTTGTCTAGATACAAGACTAGATTTTCTGCAGATTGATTGTAAGGGACACGATGTATATTTATCGCGGGCCGCCATTTAGAATATCAATGAAGTAGAGAAGAGCGTCAGTTATGAATTTTCGTTAATAATGATGGGATCAGATGCGTTGAATCGGGCATAGCTATATCGCGCGCATATTGTACTGTAAGTATTGCAGTTGGCGTGGGCTTGTCGGCAAAGAATATCTTTAAGAGAAGGAGGGACCGTAGAAGACAGTAGAAGATAGTAGGTAGTAGGAATCAGTTGCAGCTAGTTTCCAGTTGATTAATGACTATATTATCGGACACTTTCAGAAGGACTGAGAGGTAATGATAATAGTTGTTTTCTATTTCGGTAGTGTCAAAATTCGTTATTTATACTGGATGCATATTTAAATTTTAAGAAAAATACATAATCTGGTGAATAAGATTTTACATGTTTCAAGTATCGAATACGTTAATAAAGAGTGATCTTAAACGTTATTTCAAGATCTAGTTCATTTTTTAAGTTAGGAATCCTTAGCTTTGATTTCGGATTTCGAATGAAGAGAACATTTCGAGTAGTCACTCCGTCTTTCATAGTGACGGATGCTTATCGACTTTTTAATTCTTGTGCGTAATATCGCACCGTCTTTTAGAGTTCATAAAAAACTGTATATTTTATAGAATGTAAGTAATTTTGATAAAAATATGATAGTAATCAGTTCAAAATTCTACTGTATTTAGATGCGAAAAGTAATAATTAAAATATTTCTATAATTAATAAAATTTTAAGACTAGAACTAACAACTGCTTAGAAATTACTGACAATAATAATAAATAGTTGGTTTATTTTATAATTTCATAATTTAAATGCACCAGCATATATTGGATAAATTAATATCAATTATATAAGTGAGTTTAGTTGAGTTTTGAAAAATTTAGCACATACTTTTCTTACAATTCGTTTTTTTTTCATTTTGAAGAAAAACGGGTAAAAACCAAGAAATTAATCAAGTGCTTACATACATTCGAGTTGATGCCTTGTAAAATAAAGATTTCAGTATCTTAATCTTGACAAAAAGTTAACTCAATCTCGGCCATTAATATAGCTTACGTAAGACGCGAGCTCGGATTGGGGGAGGGGGTAGGGATTCAGTGAAGGGCCACGAGGCAGCCTACGCGACCTCGCAAATATAGTGGGGCAGTGCAGTGGTCCGGCAGTAGCTGGCTTAGCTTATGGCCGGTTCGTGTCGTTCCCGATTTGAATTTTAATTTTCCACTTCTTTCTGGAAGCAGTTGCTCCTACATGGGAAATCATCCACTTTCGTATCCTCTTTATAGCGTTTGTAGAAACCTTTTGCTGGATAAATATTAATGCGTCTTTCTGTGAGATTCACCAGTTTCAAAATCAAATTAATAGCGTTTGCCATCGATTACTACCTCTTGCCTTCTCGATTCAACTCTCTGCTTATTTTGCTATTGCCGAATATCTCCACATATCCTCTCTTCTTCTTCATAGAAGTATAGGAAACTTATATGCGTTTTGATGAGGTGTCTCACTCTTCGGAGCTATGCGGGTCGTGCATACAAAATCACCCTGATGGTTGTGAAATATATATATATATATATATATATATATATATATATATATATATAAACGACTATAAATTATACAGTTTTTGATAATAGTGATGTGTTATTATCCTACACTTTGAATAAAATTTACCTGAATCGCCGAATAATTGAACATCAGAGATGTAACTTTATTAATATATTAAGTAAATTAGTAAATTTTTTATTTACAGTTTGATTCTTTTGTATGATTTTCATCTATATCTATAATGTCCCCTATGTCTTATTTGAATGTTCTTACATATGGGTACATTTGTTAGTAAAATGTCTGTCTTTCATTCAAATAGGGTTTTTAAGCATACAGAAATTCGGAGAGGGATTTACTATTTTCAAGTGAGAGATTCTGTTTTTAAAGTAATTTATGGAGTATAATATGCTTTCACTTCTTGAGCATTTGATTCTTGTTGTAAAAATCAGGTCTATTTTCATGTGGATTATTGTCGATTTAATAAAAATACTGTATATTATTTATTTATATTTTTCATTAATGTTTTTATCTAGATAGTTCTTTTACTGAGATATACATACATATCAAGTTAATTTTTCTCCATGAAAAATCTGATAGGCAATATTTTGTAAAATGGCTTCGAAAAATTCGTTTGACGAAATCGAGCTCAAGTCACTGAGCAATCTTGAATCAGCAGTAAAATCAAACGATAGTCTTTACCACCTGAGTAAAGGACTGCTCTAATTATATAAAATCATAATACGATTGGTAACTTTTATAAAATTTAGGAATGTATTACAATTTTTATAGAAAAATTTTTTATTTATTACTCATTTTTCGGCATATGTTTAAATTTTTACATTCTGTAGAATATGAGTAACACCTGTTATAGCATTAAAAATATATTAATTCAATGATCGAAATCTATTATTTCGAAAAATTTCAACCTTACTACTACTGGAAATCATCCACTTTCTGATTCTTAAGCTAACGAATTAATCGTTACATTATGACAATAAATGTATTGGGTATAATTATTAACATTTTATAAATATACTGTACTCTAGATGTTATCCTTACACATTACGCATTATATGGTTTATACATTGCATCTCCTTATTTAGTGAATTTTTTTCTTTGTTGTTACCAATTTAAAATTTTTTATATTAGTTTTAATATTATATCGTCTTTCTTTTGGTCCGTGATGCTGTAGGCTGTTTTGCAAACTGCCATACTGTTAATAACTCCGCATTATTGCAAGCATACATATTTGACTCTATCGCAGCTAAAGTTTAAGAAATAAATATTATTCAGTATATTGAATATTGATATCATTGATATTAATTTATTAATAACTATATATTTATAAAATATAAATAAAATTTTACGAAAAATTATAAATTAAAATTGTAACTTTAATAACAGAAAATGATTTTAATCATTAAGAAATGGTGAATTAATAATAATTTTAATATAAACTTAAATATAATGTAGTTCAAAATTTATGATCAAAATAACTTCAGGGGGGTGATATTATATACGATTGTTTAACCTGACTAGTTGTAACATTGTTAACCTTTCTTGAATCGTTTATATTATAAAAAAGTGTTTATATCTTGAACGATTTGTGAAAATACGATTTGACATTCTATTCTAAATCGTTTTAATTATAAATTCTGGATAGTAGTAAGTATTCTTTTAAATGACCTAAGAAATCATTGAAAAATTTAAGACTCCTTTTGTACTAATTGTTTTAAATAAAGAAGCGCATGATTTATTTTCAGCCCCAAATCTAGTTCCCATTTGAAAACTAAAAATTTTTAAGTAAGTTATTTGTGGACTATTATTATATTTGTATCACTAAGATAACAGATCTAACAAGATTTTATTGAATTATGTGCATTACTATACACTTGGAAATAATATTTTTCTCTGTTTATATTTTAGATGAGAAATAAGGTTTTCTCTTTGAATTTTTTTGAAACACTTTTGTAATAGCATGTGACTGAGAGCTTCGAATATATCACTATATTCATGCAATCAAAGTTTTTGTAGATACTAATCAGGAATGCACTTATAATTTAAGTTTCCATTTAATTGGTAGAAATAAATTAACTTACGTTAGTCTAAATCAGGTTCAAATTTGTATTGATATATAGATTCGATATCCCTTTTCAATGTAAAAACATGAGATGATGGATATTTTATATGATTGAGTACATAATAAAGGAAGTCTTTATAATATGAAATTCTTGTGTAAATTGCGGGCAGATGTGATTCATCGCAATTAGCGGCACTACTGGTGAGTACTCCATATATGAACTTATTGTTGTAGACAAGTGGGCCACCACTATCGCCCTATTAAAAAGTTTTAAAAAAATTTGAAATTAATATATTATTTTAAACATAAAATATTAATTTTCTTTATACTCCAGTCGAAATTATGCATTTTCTGTATCGGCTTTTATGGAGAAAGCTTCAGAATTCTGCACTAATGTGAGTGGTAGCATGCAGTACTCGCGTTTCACAATTTTAATTCATACATGAAGGTTAGAATACAATTGATTAAAATGGTTACAGAATTTTTGGATCATTCAGTCAACTCGGATATTATCGAACCTAAATTATCTGAGTTATTTTATTTAAAAGGATTTGAGATTGTTGTTATTGTTCGTGTTTGGTTCGTGCAAGAATTTAATAGTTATAAATATTGAGAAAAAGAAAATTATTTTATATAAACGTACTGTCATATATTTCTGTTCATATATGTTTCCGATGACTGCGTTCGCTCAGCAGCACTACTCAATGTTATGAATATTGAGAGCCATATTGCAAATATCTATAGTAATATTTAATAACCAAGTGCTTTTAAAGATGCGTTGGAGTCAGAAATAACCGTTAAAATAAAAATATGAAGCTTGTGTAAGCAACAAATTTCTGTTCAATTACATTGTTTTTCAAAATAAATATATTTTTAATGATTATTAACCACGAAAAAATGTCATTCATTATCATCATTCATTATTTTGTGACTAGATTGCTCTACACTTTATATTTTATACTTTCATTTAACTTATATTTGTGATTTAACATTTTTACCTAACTACTTTTAGTTAATTTTTATTTTTGTGTTTGATGCCCGGCTCGATCAGCATAAGCTGGGCTTTGCCTCAGTTCTGCAACTTAATTGTGGAAAATTGTGAAAAAATATTCTGCGAATAACATTGATACTATTAAAAATATTCCCACCTGAATAATTTAGATTAGTTATTTATACAATTGTACCTTCGGCCGGGGAGCTCGAAAAACTATATACGAAATTGGGTCACGAAGAGAAATTTCTTGGAGTGCGTGATTTGACGTCCGAGGCGAAGCGGATATTTATGGCACAGGGTCTTAATATACTATATTTATTACTAAATCTAGTTTCGACTATATATAAAGAAAAATAATATGTATAACACAGATGTAGTTTAAAGGTTCTTTTAAAAGAAGAATTTAGATAAACTACTTTACCGTACAAATACCACGAGCTTCTTCATGATGGTTTTGTAACACTCCTGCACAGAATTTCGAACTATGGAACTTAAACCCATATAATTTTTCGCAGTCTTTAATTGTGATTGCAGATACTTTGGCAGATCGTAATTTACCATCAGTAACTCTATAAAGTATATCTTCTCCAGTCTCTTCATCTTTTTTAATACGATAGGTGTGAAATCCATATCCCGCTATGGTAAATATTTTACGAGACAATGTAAAATTCATTGGTATATTTAATGCATTGACGTAAGGATTCATTCCTATATTAAATTGATGTTTTAACTGAAATTAAAAAATCGTGTACACGATATCATATATTACGTTGAAGGTCTAGGTTCTTTAGTTAAATTTATTAAACTATAAATTCTAAAAATGAAAATTAGACAAAATTTTAATAAAACTTACTTCCACTACAGTTATGTCACCCGGCACTTTTTCTGCTCGTGTTGCCTTTGATATAGAATATAAATATGATCCAAGCATATATATTTTGTGTATTGCCAAGTTTAGGGCACTTTCATCGGGCTTAAAAGCATTAAATGCTATCAAAATTGAAAAGTGCATATGAAGTAGTTCACCATTTTTTTCATTTATAAAACAATCTGCCGCTGTGAGTACGAATTTATCAGTAAGAATACCACCTCCGCACCTATGAGTACCATTAACTTGCAGAGAAACCTGGTATTTGATTTTATACATATCTGCTAGATCACCGCCCATAATGTTTTCTGTTTTTAAGCAAATGGCTACACAAAGAAAAATGATCTACGATTATAAAGATTCTGAAATACATGTTATAATAGACTGCTTGGTTCTCTATTAATAATACTGTGTACAAATATGAGTAAAACTATATTCATAATTTTTGAAATCTTTATTTATACTTCTAAATCTAATCCCCCTCAAAATAATCCGCCCAGATGCAATGCAACTATGCCAAGACTTTTTTGAATTTTCAAAACATTTTTTATACTCATATTTCGGAATAGCTATCAGTTTCTCCTTGGATCCGGCTTTTATTTCTTTAATCGAATCCAAACCGTGTCCCCGAAGTGGTCTTTTAAGTTTATTGAGCAGCCAGAAGTCAGAAGGTGCTAAATCGGACGAGTACAGTGGTTGCGGAAGGATATTGGTTGAATTTTTGGCGAAATGTTCACGTAAAATCAATGCAGCGGGAGCTGGTGCATTATCGTGATGCAAAAATTCTATCTTGCCCTGATAGTTCGAAAGCATCGTTTCACAGCCCTCGATGCGACGCTGTTTTTCCAAAAAAATTTGCACCAATCGAGATTTCACTCTTTTTAGGCACGAAATGTCTTTCAAAATGGTGTTGACTGACCGATTTGAAATTCCAATAATATTAGCAAGCACTTTAGTAGTCAATCGACGATTTTCAGAACCAATTCTTTAATTTTTCCGATGTCTAATCCATCAGTAGATGTTCTTGGATGTCTTTGATGTGGTGCTTCTTCAACGCGTTCTCGATCTTCTTTGAACAATCTGTGACAATCAACAACATTTGCTGTTAACATTGACTTCTCATCAAAAATCTTCTGCAACATTCTGAACGTTTCGGCGACCGATATTTCATTTCGCACACATAATTTAATGCTACTTCTCTGTTGAATAATTTCAGACATTATAAAAACCGAAAAGACAACCTTCAGCCCGAACCTGATCGAAATAATTCTATTTATATACATATACATGTATACACGACGGCAAAAACATAATTATCTATTTATTATCACAAAAAGACAACTTTTCTTTGTTCATAAAACACAAGCGTAACTATATGACAAATGAAGATAATTGTGTGAAATTTGGCACAGATAACTCTGACAATACGGCCACCTTAAACATAAAACCATTTGTCCGAATCGATAAACCCGGGAAGTTTGAATTGAAAAGTCTTATTC
Source organism: Sycobia sp. Sy_11 (assembly GCA_018907035.1). NCBI lineage: Eukaryota > Metazoa > Arthropoda > Insecta > Hymenoptera > Epichrysomallidae > Sycobia > Sycobia sp. Sy_11. The sequence continues at coordinate 2,275,954 of JACCIC010000022.1, read as the reverse complement.
ATATTTGTACACAGTAGTATATGGTTGATCATATTTTGTCACATATTATGATGTGCATGATGCATTGTAATACTATATTATATTAATTTAATGTGGACAAATTGATGAAATGAAATAGAGAAATACTTCATATGAGTAATATATTCTTAACTACAGAATTATTATTATAAATGATATGTTTAACTATGTAGTTAACATTTTTGTTAACAAAATTAAATCTTACTGACTTATATTTACGTATAAAATGCGCCTAGGAAAGAAAAATAGAATGCTGTTATTTCGTACGGAATTGGTTAAAAATAAAAATACGTAAAATCATGACGGGATTGAAATGAAAAATCCAAACGATCTTGTGTGAAAGTACTTTGCAAGTGTGAAAGTACCCTGTACTAGTGAGTGGAAACTCTTAATAATAAGAAAAATCTGTACTTAGAAAGCCGTCGTATAGTTCATGACCGAGATCGTCACCTAGTCGATCTCGGTCAGGTCACATTACCGAATCTTTTACAACTCAGTTCAATCTCAAGGGTAACTATTTTTTGGAGAGAGGCTGATAAACCTACCGACCTTGTGGCGAAAAGATCAGTTCTATCTTTTTTTAGAGTATGTTAAAGAAAATGAAGTTTATGCTTCATCTACAGTTTTAGTTAAAATTAAAGTTGAGTTTTTCTTTTGATACGTGCCGTAATGGAATTTATAAATAAATACTTGTTTTTTTGACGCCTGGCATATTTGAGAAGTAGTTATAAGGTACATTATATATTATTGTTATATCAAACCTATTTATTACTGACTGAATATGTCGGACTCGGAAGCGAGCATTTTATCTTTATCGACTAAAAAAACTGCCCCATCACTACATATATATCTTGCGCAAACCACCAATTCAGGTATTATTTTGTGAGTGAATATTATGTCTTAATAGTCCCACTTATTGTTTTTATTTCTGTCCTATTAGCAGTGTCAATCTTAGTTATTCTTATATAGTCAATTTTTGTCAATCAAGTTCATCTACGATGGTCAATAAGTAATGCCTTTTTTCTCTGCAGTAAGTTTAAAATCGTTCTTTTAGCCAACTGGCTACTAACTGAATAATGACCTTTGTTAAGGATCTTAGATAGGACAACTAAGAAACGAATGTCTCAGAAAGCAATCGTATAATTTGTTGCAAAGAAAAAGTTTCCATAATTGTAAAATGTCACACACCTCTTATGATCGTGTAAGTATATCTGTATTTTTGGTGTCATAATGCAGTCGTAATGGACTGTCACAAAATTGCACCATGATTTGTACATTTAATGAATTTAAGCTATTTAGATAAAAATGGGACTAAAATTGTAAAACCTTATACATAGATGTATTTTATCAAAACTTTCGGTTTCATCATGTGTTGTTAATATCTTATGTTAATTTTTATATTGTTGTTTGCTATTGAGTGTACAAGTAAAATTCCAGCGTTTTTTCTAAAATATGAGGTATTATTATGAAAAAATTGTTACATATCCTTTATTCAAAGTTCTTAAATAAACTCAAATAACCACAGATATTTCACTTGTACCTATCTACGAATTATCTTCCAATAAATTTATTTTCAAATACATTAATTGAATTGCGGTCCAAGTATTATGTTTCTTTTTTATTCTTCAATTATCTAAACCTCTTAATGCTTGTTTAATTAAGTAGAGTTCAGAGTTTGGGTGAAATTAAAACACAAATCAGATCAATAAGAAATGCTTAGATAAATTCATAATACTACAGTGTATGCGGTTTAGCCTTTAACCCCCATCTCTTCTAGTACGAGAAAGTGTAAGCCAAATGGAGGTCATATTATAATATTGATCAGTGTCGCGAAATCATTCCGTCCTACAGTATTAGACAGTTAGTTGGAGATAACCTTTCGAAGATATATAGGGAACACGAGTTGCACCAGAGACAGCATAACGTTCATCCTTGTGGTTGAGTTGAACGTATTTCGGATATGTAGAACACTGATGGAACACATAAACTTAACACCCTTATTGCCTTGTAATGAAGCATGGTCAATACTTACTACTCATTGAATAGCTTCAATTGTTGAACGCTCTTTCAGAAACCAAAACGATTTCCAAAAAGGATACTCACTCTATTTATAGTGGGCTCTATTCTGGCACAAATAATCCTCTCAAACCTTTGTCAATCATCGCAAGCACGAAAACAGGTCGGTATGATGATGGTTCATATGTTGGTTTATTTCCTTTCACAACAAGAATTAATTTCTGTACTCCCACTGCGCGAGGAAAATTCCTTTCTTAAGACAGAAATAAACTGCTTTCTTAAAAACACGATGAAGATTTATAGCATTAGTTTTTATGTCTCATCCAAGTAATCAACTCGACTTTGGTGATTGCTGGATGGAAATTTTAGAGCTAGCCATATAAATCTCGTTAATAGTTGCATCTGACACAGTGACCACATCAGTTATATTTTCTGAATAAAGGTCGGTGATATATGATTTTTTTCTATCCTTTAAAAATAAATTATTCACCAGTTTTTTTAAAACAGTTTGAGATTGTTGCCTAATTAAGATCCATGAACTTGATCTTATACATGAATTTGGCTTTCACGTGGCTTTCCCCATGGATTATTTCTTACCTCTTTACAAAAAGCCTTCAAACTTTATTCTTTCTTTTTTTGATATTCGTTTTGACTTTCCGTTTATTGATATCATACTTAATTTTTAATTCTAGGTTCCGTAGCCTATCTAGAAAGCTCTTAATTGAGCGGCCATATAATTTTATAGCACCTAAATACTCGTATTCATAAGTTGCAATATATCTATTCCGCCAATAAATCGGTGAAAAATGACGAGTGTTATTGTATACTTGTAAAAAGCTAATGCATAACTTTAAAGCAGATTATTCATTGTAATGTTCTAATCAGTATTTTATTTAAAATATACTTATTGCATACACATTAATAAAAAATACTGAAAATTCTATATCGAGTCGTGTTGGAATTGATGATTCTTTAAGATCAATGGATGTCAATTCGAAAAAATGTTTCTCAACAATTTACGAGTTATAGAGAATGTCAAACACTATAGGAGACAGACAGACGAAGATTCTTTCGTAAAAGAAAACATGTTCATCAACTGGGAATCGAAATAGAAGAAGGCTAGCTTGGACTGCAAAGAGACAGAAAAAAGAGATAGAATGACTTCAAAGTAGAATCAAGTAAGAGAGTTAGCTGGAGCTAGCGTACAAGTTTGAATTATGGTATAGTTTTGCACCTTTGGATTTTGATAATTTACTCATTTGTATCAAGTATAATCGACAATAGAATATTTATATTATTGATTAATAAAGTAATAAAGAATTAAATTTAAAGTTGAAATTGTAACCTTGAAACCTGATTATTTTCTCACGCAGCCTGAATAAAATGTCAATAATTATTGTATAGTTTATAAGATTCTTCAATATCTTTACAGTATTAATACTATAATATATATGAATTTAATATACATAAAATATACATAATATATATTCATATAAAATAAGTTATCAACGTAGCATATTGTAATTCATCATCTAAAATTGTATGGAAAAGTAGTATATATTTTGGAAGATTATAGAAATTGTTTAAGCGCTGCGTGCCAATATTCACTAGATAAGAGCCAAAAACTTTTTCCATTATTGCTGAAGTGCATGAAAGATAAGTTGGACGTTTTTACGAATTCTTATTAATCATCGTAGAGAATAATCGATCGCTATAGCGTTGAACGGCTGATTTATTTAAAGAACTAATTTTGCTTGGTTTTTCCGGGATTTCGATTTCTTACGTTTTATTTAATGTTATTTAACGTCGCTCTATTTATACTTCCAAATACCGGTGTGAATAAGCGACGGAGGTCTACGATGTGTTTGTAAACAAAGCACATGTAAATTATTACAGCGGTGCTTCAATCGATCAATCGAACGAGCTCGGTTAATCGAACGAGACCGGGATTTGAACTCGGATCACCAAGTTACTAATCACTAGTCCTTCGGTTTAGCGATCAAGCCATCATAATCCTAGATTTATTATGTTGGGTTTTTTTACACCAATAAAAATGTAAGATAGTTTTTTTTTAATATTTATGCCTGCTATTTTTTGAGTATCGTGATTAGCTAAGAAACGTTGATTGTTCATTGATCCCAATATTGTAGCCTGGACCTTTATTTTGGGGACACAGCACATAATAATAGCCAATATAAATTTAATTGTCATTGTAAGGTGTAAGAATCACAAAATATTAAAATTAATAATTTTGATAAATATTTGAAGCATCATTATTAATGATTGATATAATTAATTACCATTTTATACTACATTTTCCGTAATCAGCTTACCTTTATTTGTAAAAAAGCTGATTTGCAATACGATGAAAAACAATAAATTGCAACAGTACATTCTGAAGTGGAGTAAAAGAACCTGATATAATGTTTGTTACTCGATAGTTTCTGTAAGAACTAAATGTTATATATTTTGATAATATTGGGTTTCGATTTCATTTTTATCGGATGTATGAATAGCTGTTTCTTTTAATCACTTGTAAAGTTAATATCTGTTTTTAGATCGGAAATTATCTTAAAGAATAATAAATTTAGCATAATTCAACCTTCATTACTTTATACACAATGAATATAAATAACAAGTATGTAACAAGGCAATTAATAAATTTTTAGTTTACAGTAATAGCTAAAATTACAATTTTAATGATAAAATAATTGATAAACATTCTAAAAACGTTCAATTTAGATTCTAAATTCTTTACTCAATGAATTTCCCCTTTGTAAAGTTGAAAATTAAAATTTTTTTTTTTTATTTTAATTTGATTCAGGAAGGAGTTCTTTCCAAAATAACGTAATCACTTTTTTGCTAAATACTTATTTTATCGATTCCAAGTTCTTTCAAAACTATTTTTCTAAAAAAAAATTTAAAAATGCATCATTTTTATAAAATATTGTGATCTTTAAAAAATATACATGGTTGTCAGTTTAATTTCTGTATATTTTTCGTCCAAGAAACATTTTTCGGATGAGGAGCCGAAACAGTTTTTTTGTGCTTAGAGCACCTTTCACCCTGCAAATAGTGAAAAGATTTTTAAGAATATTATAAGTCGATGTTTTTCGAATATTTAGAAAAAAATTTAGAAGTAAATATTTTTGTCTGTAATAAAAATTTACAAATAAAAAATTATTTATACATATATAAGTTTCTAAAGCAGACAGTTCTATAGTATATAAATTATAGGAGAAATGAAAAAAATCTTTATATAATGTATAAAAGAGTACATAAAGAATTAAAAACATCATGCAATGGTTTGCATGTATAGGACAAATATAATTATATTTTTTTCGAATACGATTCGAAAAAAACAAAAATTTTAAAAACTAACTGGAAGTAAAGAATCGTTTCTGGAATTATACATTTACGTCAGGAAATTAAAGAAACTGTAAATAAAAAGCAAGACAGATAGCAAGACAGACAGTAAGATAGATAAATAGTTATTCGTACACCAAAAGTATTCATGCACAAAGATTATCAAATCAGATCAATAATATATTTCTTCTAAAATAAAAACTTTATTTTAGACTAAAATTTGTATTAAGAATATTTATATTTTTTATATTATATTATATTATATATTTATAAGTTGGTAAGGTAAATAACATAGTAATATAAATAAAAAAACAGAAAAAAGTTGGACAAGGGTTTTTATAAGAAAATTTGACATAGGAAAAATTTGTGTAAATAATGATGAGCTGGCATTTGTTCAAATGTGTGAAAAATGTTTATTTTAGTTACATTGTTACAAAAATTCTTTTTTCAGAAAGAACAAAAAGTCATATCTATTTTTTATATATGATTTCAATGTAATACATTTTTTCTAATATTTTACAAATATGTTATATTTGCTAACTATTTCTATAAATAGAAATACAATACGCCTAAGGGGTATTAAAAACAATCAGGATAATTGAGTCTCGTTTGTACAGTCGCTCTGAGCAGACGTGTTTACAATTGCTCCGCAGTCCGTGGAAACGAGTAAACATATTAAGGCGTCAGTAATTAATCAAAGCTATATAGTATATCTATCGTGTTTAAAATTTCGGACTGCTTTTGCAGTCCCGAAATGTTAAAGCAAAATTCCAGTGTTCCAAAAATGGCTTCTGATACCAGGGGTCATTTTACTCAAGTTACTCAAAGCTCTTCAGATTCTATTAGTAAAACATACGCAAGTGCCTTTCTCAGCTCTACTTTTATAACCAAAGAACATGCAGTGATAGCAGATGCAATAGAAAGTTTCACAAATGACGACTACATCGATGCTATAGAAGAAACCATTGGAACCGGACACGTAAGGTTTATTTCTAAGGTTACAGGTAATAGAATCAAAATTTATCTTTCCGAAAAATCACTAGTAGAGAAGACTATTAAGAAATCTGTGTTTATTAAAGGGCATGAATTAAAATTTAAACAACTAATTGCAAATCATAAAAGACTAGTAATCTCGAATGTCGATCCTACTATCCCCCATGAAATCCTTCTGAATTTTCTAAAAAAAAATTCAATCACTCCTGTATCGACAATGCAATATCTTAGAGCTGGCCTATTAAAGCCCGGTAGAGCAAATATTTTGTCATTTCGTCGTCAAGTCTATATCAAAGAAGAAGACACACATCTGGTGCCCGAATCGGCGCAAATTCTACATGATGACACACCTTACTGGATTTTCTTCACTACCGACTCTACCAAATGTTATTTATGTAAACAAAGTGGTCATATAGCTCGCCTTTGCCCAGAAAATGGAAAACAAATTATAACTCCAGACGTATTCCCTTCTCTCTCACTCTCTCAAGATATTCCGTCGGACTCTGTTAAACAGTTGAATGAAATAGAAAAAACTAATATGAATCCTAAAGATATTAGTAATAAAAAACTGAAAAGACCCTCTCCTCCTTCAGTTACATCTACAGAAAATTCGAGCAAAGAAGAAAATTTAATTATTAAGGAGACAAAGATAGAAAATAATTCTCTAACAGCTGAAAATGAAAATAGTAGTCAAAAGAAAAAGTAGTCAAAAGGCGCAAGGAAAGCACAATAGAAGTCGAACTGGATCAAGTTAGTGTTGATAAATTAGAGCAATCACTACTACCATTAAGAGAAGAGTTGGAAAAATCAAGCACGTTACACATACTTAGTTTCGAGAGATTCCACGAATTTCTCGCTCAGTCCTATGGCAAAACAAATACAATTGAACTTTCTTTTAAGTTTACAAATAAGACCGACGAGCTAATTAAGATGTTAGACTTTTCGTACTCGTTTATATTGGATAGAAGTATAAAGGCCAGATGTACAAGAATTAAAAAAAAGTTATTAAAATATATAAACCAGGAAATGGAATCTGATAGCTCTCATACGACACAATCCGACTAAATTAATTAAATATATTAATTCTATTACATATACATATTTATATTATGTCTTTTAACAAACAAACTTAAGTGCCTTTTTTGGAATGCAAGAAGCCTACGTAAACATAAAAACGAACTAGCAGATATTCTTAAAAACTTAGATATTTTTATCAGCGTTGAAACCTGGTTAACAGATCATGCTGTAGACTCAGAACAATTCAAATTTCCTGGCTTTCTTACATACCGCAAGGATCGCCTTCACGGAAGAGGAGGGGGGATTCTTCTACTCATCAGAAAAACTGTAGGCTATATTGAATTAACTAATCTAGCTACACCTCATACCTCTGTAGAATTAGCGGGAATTAAAGTGACCAATTTTACACCAATAATCAATATCTTAGTTTGTTATAGAGTACCCGGTAATAATTTAAATCAGCAACAATAGGATACAATTATTGAAAATTGTTCAAAATCTGAGTATTGTGTAATTGTTGGCGACTTTAATGCCCACAATAAATTGTGGAATTGTGAAAAAACTGATACGAACGGTGAAAAGTTACAAAATAGCATTGATAAGTTTGATTTATTCATACATAATATAGATACATACTCATATGTTGATGCAAGTCGCGCAAAAAAAATCGAATTTAGACTTAATTATAACATCGCTCAATCTTGCGGATAAAATCGAATACTCTGTTAATGACGATCCACGAGGATCAGACTATTTTCCTATTGCTATGAATATTAATTTACAAAAAAATTTGTACTTCAAAAAATCCTTTAGAATTAATAGTATAAAAACAGATTGGGAAAAAGTCTCTATTGAGCTCGATGAAAAATATTCGGTTTTTCTTACAGATGAGTATAGTTACTTGCAATCATATGAAAAATATGATCTTTTTATCTCTACCGTTAAAGACACCATTTCTTCACATTCGCCTAAACCAAAAATTTTTCCTTATAAGAAAAGAGATAATCCCGTTTCATGGTGGAATTCAGAGTGCAACAAAGCTAAAAGGTTAAGAAAAATTGCTTATAAAAAATGGGAATTAAATAAAAATGAAAAAAATTTTATCGAGTACAAAAAAGCTATCGCTACTGCGATTAAAACCTTTAAAAAAAGTAAAATTAATCACTTCAAAAAATTTGCATGTACTCTGAATTTTCATGAAAACATCAATTATGTTTGGAACAAGGCTAAAATATTAAAAAATAAGTGGGTTAAAATTACCTCAAACTGTTCAAATAGTAACTTACAGAACGATGTTCAAATTGAAAACGCTATTCAAAAACTTTGTCCTGCTTGGGTAGCTAGTGATCCAAGCTGGATGCCAAGCTGCTATGAATCGGAATTTTTTGATGCGCAGTTTGATTATAGGGAATTTAATACAGCCTTATTTGAAAAAAAATCTACAGCGTCTCCTGGTATGGACGGCATTACCTATGACATTATTAAAAAATTACCTATCAAATATCATTTGATTTTATTCGACATCTTTAATGAACTTTTCACCGCAGCTTGCTATCCATCTAGTTGGAAAAATAGTTTCGTGTATTTTATTAAAAAAACAAATAATAATGGCGTTGGACCGATTGCTCTTACTTCATGTGTCTGTAAACTATTTGAGTCGCTAATAAAAAACAGACTTCAGTGGTGGTTAGAACACTTTCAATTATTACCGAAAAATCAGGCCGGGTTTAGAACCGGCAGATCATGCACCGATAATATTGTTAATCTCACCACGCAAATCAATGAAGCCTTTTTTCGAAAGAAATCTGTACTAGCTGCGTTTATTGATGTCTCTGGCGCATTCGACAATGTAAACTGCGACATTCTGTTAAATAAATTAGCAGATATTGGCTGTTCAGAAAAAATAATTAAATTTGTGAAATTTCTTACGATCGAGAGATTAATTTATTCTGATAATTTAGGAGATTCCTTTAGAATCGGAAATAAAGGTGTACCTCAGGGCGGTGTTTTAAGTCCTCTACTGTATATAATATACGTGAAAAATGTTGTCGATAACTTACCTAAAAGCGTCGAAATATGCCAATTTGCTGATGATCTACTGATTTATTCGAAACTCTCCCCTTTTCCAAAATGTAGAAGCGTAATTGAAAAAGCAACAAATATAATTAAAAATAATCTCATTATAATAGGTTTAGACCTTGCACCAGAGAAAACAGTATTAATACATTTTAACAATCACAATATAAAACCAGGAGAAGTACAAATTACGGTCGACGAGTGTATTATAAAATCTAGTGAAACAGTACGTTTTTTAGGAATTATTCTCGATTATAAACTCTCATTTAAAGATCAAATTTCTTATGTACTATAAAGATGTACTAGAAGTCTCAATATCATTAAATACCTATGCGGTACCTGGTGGGGTTCTGATCCTAATACTCTTATAGTTTTCTACAAGAATTTTGTCCGATCAATTTTTGATTACGCTTCTTTTATTTATTTCCCGTCGCAAAAGGAACTAGTAAGCAAAATAGAAAAAATTCAGTACTGCGCTTTGCGAAAAGCACTCGGTTACCGAGTAAGTACTCCTGTAAATATTATATTAGACGAATCTAAAATGCTATTACTGAAAGAGCGAACTAAATTTCTGTGCCAATGCTATATAAGCAAAATTATAAATAATAAGAAATCGTCTGTCTTCACGAATCTACAAAAATATATCTCTTTTTTAAAAAAAAATAGCCATAAACCTAATAAAAGATTAATCTTATTTAATTCTTGTGCAGAATTCGTACAAGATAACTATAGTCATCTCCTTACTGGCCACAATCTTTATGATTATGAATATAAAACGTACTACACCAAATTACATGTCAATTTTGAATTAGGTTTTCAGATAAGAAGCTCTCCCAATCCAAATACTGTATTAAATAATTTCATTGTTGAACAAAACTGCGCTACTATGTATACTGATGGAAGCAAGATCTCAAATGCTCTAGCCACGGGTTTTTCCTGTTTTTCCCCTGAGTTATCTATAAAAAACAAGCATATCAATCAGCAAATTTGCTTCTGTATATACTGCAGAATGTGCTGCTCTCTCAGCTGCCCTTGATATTGCACTTTTGAATACAAGGAGCAGCTATCTGATTTTCTCAGACTCCCTAAGTGCTCTGCAAAGTCTTAATTCAACAAAAACTTCGAGCTATAGAAATTCGCATATTCTTGAGATTAAGAGAAAATATAATTTATTTTTAGAACAGAACCCCAACTATCAAATTAGATTTGTTTGGATCCCATCCCATATTGGCCTTCATGGTAATGAAATTGCAGATAACTTAGCAAAAGAGGCCACTAAAAACATCCCTACCGACACTTTTTCAATTCCATACACTGATCTCTTTTCAGAATTCAAAGAAATTGCGATAAAACAAACTGAGTTGTTTATAAAAGATCGATCATTATTCACAGGTAAAAAATACTTTCAGGCATTTTGTCTTAAAAAATCGAAATCTTGGTTTGTAAATAAAAAATTAAATAGAAGATGTATTACTACAATAAATCGCTGCAGATCAGACCACTACAGTCTAGCAGCTTCTCTTGCCAGAGTGAATATTATCAACGATCCCACATGTGCATGCGGCTCTACGTCACAAGATCTGAATCATGTATTATGGCAATGCAAGCTTTATGATGAAGTAAGAAAGTCTTTCATAAATAAACTCGTTAGACTCAAGTTACAACTACCCCTAAATATAGAGACATTAATAGCCAATCCTAACACTCGAATATGTCAAATAATTTGCGAATTCTTCATTAAATGTAACCTTTATATATAGCGTGCTATTATCTTCTGCTGTAAGGTAGATACAATATATTTGCATTGGTCGATCGGAAATCTTCTGTAATGATCCATTATATGTATTATAATAAAAGTTTAAAATTAGCATTTGTATCAGACAAAATGTATCTATAATAATGTATATATATATGTATATGTTTATAGCTGTATAAGTCTTTTTATAGGCTTGGGTAAGCTCAATAAAAAAAAAAAAAAAAAATCAGGATAATTACTCTCACTAGATGGCGTTTGAGTGATAACATGATGCAATTCATTCAGCATATTTATATATTTCTTTTTAAAGAATTAGATTGAACAAATTTAGGTATACCGTAAAAGAAAATGTGGGTATTTTTGTTGGCTATGATACTTATTAGTAAGTATCATAGCCAGTAAAACTAATTAAGCTTTACATGGTGCGATGTTTATACGAAATTTAATGTTTTTAACACTTTTTCTCTAATATATTGCGGGCCAAAACGCCTATCTTACTCGGCTAGATCGTTTATTTACTTGTCAATAAATTTATTATTAATCGTTAGACCAGTGAGATTTGAACCTTCAAACGGCCTTTTACAAGTGGTTGAATTAGCGTTTGTATCACGTATCAACTATATAAAGAAACTACATGCCCAGAGATAGAGCCCATATATAGGCTATCCGGCAGTCTGCAGATTAATAAGTTAAAAATTCCTAGATAGTTTTTTTCTATTCCGCTAAAAGGACCAATGCAACCAATGAATTTCCATTCGATCATACTCGAATTGGATACCGGCTTCGCTGATTCTCATATTACTACTACGTTCCTAAAGTCCTTATAATTATATTAGTTTAGAACAAAGATTGTAAGGCCTAGAAAAATATTAATTAATTTGCTTTATATTAGTTGACATAAGTAAGCTTTAATTTTTTTCTCGTAATGAAACTTCATTCAAACATTAGCTTTACATTAAAGAATTGCTGGATTTCGTTATATTACATGCTCATATTGAACAGCCATTCAATTTCTTTTTATATCGCTTATTTTGAGGCTGTTTTATTTACTACGTCGCAGGCCAAAGTTTTTTATTGTTTGTTTCCAGACATGTCTTGGTCGTAAAATTGAATTTTATGACCGAAAATAATCTGCGAACAAAAATTTTATGGCTAAGCTACCACTAAGTTTTTTCAGGAATTCTTTGTCAAAGAATGTACACTATTCAATAAAAGTCTATTATTACTAGGTTAGTTTCAAATTTATTCATTTTTAAAAATAATCTAATTTTGTTGAAAAATGGCCGAAAGATTCTTTTTTTAGAAAAGCTCGATACCGTAATATTTCCATGCAAGCTTTTTTTGGATTAGTTATAACTACATAAAATGTAACTTGTAAGTTGAAGACCACCTTTTGAATTGAAAAATTTAATAATTTTAATGTTATTTTTTTACAAACTTAATAATAATCAGAGATTAAAGATTAAATCTGTTCCTTTAATTGAAAAGAAAGTCGGCTCTCAGCCATTTTTTCTTTCCAATTCTACAGCGTTGAAATCACACTGTTTTTTACATAGTATAAAACAAGCATGCTAAAAGTATCTTACGGTTATCGCCAAATTTAACGTTATCCGGCAAGTATTACGAGGAGGTAGTCGTTACTTAGATTCTCGCGCGCACGCACCCATATTGTTGTAGCGCTTAATTATTTATTCAATTACAGTCAATATTCCATTCGTGTTAAGCATAATGAGAAACAGATTAAGTACATTTGCGCTTTTCAAATAAATGCGCAGTGCAAAAGCACGCTTATATACATTGACTTTGCTTAATTATGTAGCTGCTATTTTAATGATACTGAAAAAACATTTAATAACGGATACAGGGACCATAACTCATCCATTAGTATTTCAAGTACAGCAAGCACGTATTATTCATCAGTGTTTATTAAATAGGTGCAGGGAAGTGCGAGTATACGTGCGCGCGCGCAGGAAATATTTCCATACAGAATCGATTCTATTTTATACGCGTGTAAGGAGGAGTCGGGCAGCATATCCTGTCGGTGATGGAGTGCAAATGACTTTAGAAGTTTAAATTATGCTGATAAAATCTTTCTGTGAAATTGTGCATAAAGAAAAATTCCGAGACACAATAATAAGTGCCGGGGCTGCGATTGCGATCTCGTCTGAAGTGGTAATACTTCCTTTTCTTAGCTAAACGATTTTTTGAAGGACCTAGATAATTAAGTTCGATATATATTGGTTGGATTTCATAAAAATGTTAATCCACTTCAAGAAATAGAGATGTAAGCATAGAGAAAAATTTTAACGTAAACGCGATATGTCTGTCTTATCTGATTTCCTATTGGCGTGAAATCAATCATGTCATATCAGGGTGATACTTTTAATCATCTTTAAATAAAACATGGAATGAAAATTATATTAAAATTAAAAAATATTATATACGACTAGTTAATTAATATAACTGAACACGTATAAGAACCAGACATTAATAAATCAAATTATCTGCAGGTCTCAGCAAGAATGGATTTTTCTACTGCGCATACGTAAATATTTTTTATGGTTAGTGATGTAATTCTTTATTATTAAGCTCTCTAATATTTAAGAGATATTTTTTACTATATTATTCTAAAAATCGTGTAGTTACATAATTTTATTGCTCTCGCGTTGTAAAGAAGGTGAAAACTAATGGCTGTTTTGAATTATATATACCGATTGATACGTGGAAATTTGATACGCGATATTATTCAAATATACTACAGAATTTCTTCGTAAAAATAAATGGTCTTTGTTAAACAATTTTTCTCAACAATGTTCGATATAACTATTTCAGAATTTAAATTCAATAACTAAATTAGCCTAATAATTATTATTATTGAAATAAATGAAATATTAGATTGTAAAGACGAAGTAAAATAATTTCATGTTAAAATGAAGCTTAAAGTTGGATAAATTAAATTATACAGTTCATAAACTATGGATTTGGTATCGTCTCGGCAAATACCAAAAAGAATTGCGAGCTCGTTTCTCATTTTTTTTCCAAGGAAAAATCCCCATTCCCATAAAATATGAAATACAAGTTTTGTTGTCTCATTTTTTCGGAATATTTTTTCTTGGCAGTTCAATTCAATCCAATTTTGTGTTTATTATAATGAATTCTTCTGTTAATGTGCAAGTTTCTTCTCTTTTCCATCCAGAAATTTAAATCACCACCGTATCCAGCAGCTATTTGAAAAGTGTTGTCTGCGTGCGCGTTTTCTTCAATTCACGGAACGAAAAATTCGAAATCTGATTCCAGAGAAAGCAAGCGAAATAAGTTTGGCACACGCGTTAGCAATGCATAGAAATGACAGTTAAGATTCTCTCGCTCATCTTCTCTTTTTCTTTCTATCTCACATTCTCTCTTATACAAGGTATTGCAGGGCTGTGCAGGGGTATTTGGGAGGAGGTTAAGTTCCCTCTCCGATGCGAAATCGATTTATTCTAGAGGATTTGCAAATACCACGCACTTAATTTACTCGTATAATACACATCCCACTAGTCTTGGGAAATAATAAGGTTCGCAATATGTTCGTAATAAGGCAGAAAATAAATTTGAAAAAATTCCGTTATAAATAGGAGAAACACGCCGCTACCGTATGCTCGCCGTTTTCCTTCCATCAAAATCATCGGAATTGACAATGCACCGCAGGACATTTGATTTAGTTCATATCTAGTATTTTAAAGAGTTGAAAAAAATACACGAGGCACTCTGGATTTGTTTTTCCTAAAGGGATTGATTATTTAATCCAAATTGTTGATAAAAGTCCTTTGAGGTAGGAAATGATGTGAAAATGGCAGATCAATTAAATTCGATAGTATTTTCAGTGCATTCCACACACGACTCGCAGCGATTAAATGAATATCAAGTATAGATGTTGTGAAATGAAACGTTCGAAAAGAAATTAGTATGTTTTAATATACTTATGAAACCAAAACTTCATCTGCTGTATTATATATATTTACAAATTCATTGACCATATTGTACTTTTTTTAAGAAGAATTTAGAAATTTTTTTTTGAATTGCGAATATAAGTCAATTTAAATCTTACGATCGTAATCCATCCAGATTTAATATACAGATAGATTATAAAGAATAGACAGTAGATGATGTAATTTATGAAGTATATTAATGTAATGAAAATATTCTAAATAGTTTGAAAATCATAAAAAATAATATTAGGTACGAGGAAAGAAACGAGGTAGGATTCTGATAGTTTTATATTAAGATGCATAGTCTGATGTAATGCAAAGAAATAAATTGAGTAATAAACCTAAGATACATTATTATGAGATATTTTACAAATATAAGATAAAGAGAAGAATGAAAAAGTTTCATACACTTGCTATTGAAAAAGCTTTAGCGTTTACTATTTTCTATTTTTCATATCCAGTACGTAAAACCAGTAGCACCATTAGTTACTTATCTGACTATTACTCAAACACAAAGCGTGTATCTGTTTGCACTTGTTAAACAAAAATACTCATGAACCAATTGCAGCAAAATTTTGAGACAATATAGTTTTCATATTGTGATATAACATAGGCTATGTTATATGTGGAAAAATATGTTCTATTATTTAATAACACGAAGTGGAATTAGGAACTAGGTAAGCAGCGCTAAAATATATATTTCTGACGTACGTATATCTAAAATCATCCACTGGATTCACATCCACATATTCTGGATAGATTATAACACTGATAACATTTTGTATACTATATATGAATTAAGTAATCATATTTGTTGTTCTGTTATAATTGATTCGTGTATTATAAAAATTGTATGAGTATTTTTGTGAAAGCTTAATAGTTACATCTTGAAACTAAAAATGTATTATATACATCTGAATTTGAAAAAGAAAATGTTGAAATTATAATATCAAAACGTTCCACCATTTTTTTACGGAATTTTTTAATTTTTCATACCTGGTTTTTGATATTATAGTTTAGAGAAAATTATATAACTGAAAAATATTTAACTTATTGGAAATGCGCTTTCATAATTGCTTTTCTATTTCCATGATTAGATCAGGTTAGATAAGATAAAATATATAATAAGTTATATGGGCTTATAAAAATAATGTTATGACAAGATAATTCGTTATTCTTCCTACTGCAAGGAACTCTTTTTGACGAGTTAATTCGGAATAATGCCCAGGAGGTGAAAATATTGTTTTAGTTCAATCTATAGTTATGGAGTATGTGTTCATTGACTTTAATAATTATCTAACTCTGAAGTAATTGTATTTGTCGAATATATAGAGTTTTTAAATTTATTTAATTTTGCGGGATTTTCAGCCTATAATTTTTGAGTTAAATTACGAGCTGATATTGTATTACTACAAAACTTCAACTGTCTATGATTAGGCAATGACGTGGAATTGAATTGTGTATAATTATGTATAAGACTCTGGTTAGAAGGAAGAAATTTTTAACGATTCGATTTATATTGATGTGAATGGTTTTTAGACTAGTATTTTTATTCTCATAGTGACGCGACGTTGATGCTCAACGTATAGCTGTATGTATGTATGGTAAGTTTCTGAAAAAATCTTCTGTCATTGATAGCACAAATACTGTGCGAAAAGTCAATCGATAAAACAATAACAACAAAAATCGATAAAAATAATTGAAACTATATTTTCTCAGAAAATAAAATTTTATGATTTATTATTTAACAAAGTGCGTTTTTATTTTTAAAAATGATTAATATGTACCTATTTTCTTTTTATAAAAAAGAATTAAAGACAATGTCTAAAATTAACGAATTAAGGTACTATTTAATCAAAATTAGTGAAAAAATTCTTAAACAATGTTGTGCGTATTAAATACCTCTGGTAAAAAAATTGTTATTTTAAAAATAATCAAAACTTATTACTCGTTTATCTTTATCATAGTTCTAAATATATAGCGTAAACTTTCAGTATAAGTCTTTAAAAAATTCAAAACATCAATTAAAAAAATTTTTTTTTGTTCATTTTTTTATAAAATACGATAGGTCTTAAAATAAGAGATGTAAGAAAAATTATATAACTCAAATGTAAAAGTATCATGTAAACATAATAATAAAATATATAAAGTATTAAATAATGAATATTATATAAGTCAAGTTAATTACACATTAATTATATACTACGCATGGAGAAATTAATGTATAAATCACACATATTTAGTAACCCATTAATACAAGCTTATTTCAAAATATTGTCTTTGAATATTTTGTAAGTTAGTATTGGCAGCTATTGATTTTTATAGTTAGTAATTATCAAAGCAAAGGCCCGCCATTGATACATCGCTGTTGTATCAAAATAAATATAGCTACTATTTTACAAACTTCGGCTTTCACATATAGTTTCGGTTATTATGGATCTAAGGCCAAATATTTGAATATCATTTCTTAAAAGTGTTACAATGTTATTACTTTTAGACAATTATGTGAATAAACCGACACTTTTTCATCCAATTTATTCCAAGACGTGACTTGATTATTGCGTCAGATCAAGAAAATTCGTTATCAAAACAATGTTTATTTGGTAATCGATACATACTGTATTATAAATTTATAATCTAATGACCATACTAATGGCTTCCAAAATCTAAATTATTTTTATTATAGTGTTTTGCGAAGCAAATAATGTAAAATTATTTAAAGTTGACTGTCGAATATTAGTCACCACGATTTTAGTCAAACGGTCAATTGATTACATCTCTTTAACTATAGATTACAATTCAGTTGCAAAATTTATTTTCTCTATTCATTTATTTGATTTAATTCTATACTGTAAATAGTGATAGGTCAAAATCAAAAAATCTTCAAAAGAATAATTTTCTGACTCATAAAAATAGATTTATATTTTTACCTTCATAAAAGATAATTTAAAATCATAGTATATATATATATATATATATATATATATATATATATATATATATTGAATAATTTTGTTGAATAATTTATACAAATATATTTGCTTTATATAAAATTTTAAATCATTCTTTTAATTCTCTAAATAAATTATGTCATAAAACAAGTCAATTGATAAAATCATTTCGTTAAAAAGATTTAAAAGCTGGTTTGAGAAGACTTTTCTTCTTTAGACTCAATATCCGGAACAATAAGATCAACAAAGCACGAAAGAGGCTTAGTTTCCAAATAGAACATTTAAACTTTGAGCGCAAAGAGAATTTTAGTGTATAGATCAGAGAGAATTTGTCTTTCGTATTGATTGCACTTCTACAGTTGCGTAACTATTCAAATTTAAAGTTAAAATAAATTAATGTTTTTTTTTTCGATAATTCCAGTATACTCTGATAAAAATTCATCACCAACAAGCTTTTAAACGAGTTGTAACAGTGATAAATGATCGGTGTAAAATAAAAAAAAAAGAGAGAAAATCTTGTGAAGCAAACAAATGACATCAGTCAGCTGCGCACATGACATATTTGTCAAGTAAACCATGGAGTACGTGTCGCAGTTGTACCAGCTGTCCAACGAACGTGATTTTTCCCATTTTTTCATTTTCAACAAAACAAATTCTACGAGCACGCGTTCATAAAGAAAGAGCGAGCAGGGAAGGCTGGGGGAGGAGAATAAGGGAGAGGGGGGAAGAGGAGGCTTCATCGGACCCGAAAGTCAATCGGATCAGCATTTCGTGCACGCTCGCGTCCTCTTTTCCGATTCGCTTATGACGGCTTGGCTTTAGATAACGATGGCGAGGCGCGAGGAAGGGGGAGGGTGAAAAAATGCCTCTTCGGTCCTCTCGTGACGCCCTTTCTCACGTACGCACAGGCGTTCGCGCATGTTAAATCGACGAGCGCTATCTGACAAGCGAACTTTTTTATATGCATACAGGTAATAGGTGTATAGTACGGATTCTCTAGAGAGACTAGAAGAAAGGATCGCGGGACTTTAGAGCTGAGTATGGCAGGTCGAGAGATTGCGAGTGAACTAAGTGATTTGCCGAATTTCATTATCTGTTCTAATTAGAAATCGTTTTGATTTTATTGGCACAGTTTAAACAATTTGGAATCTAAATTAATCACAAATTTATGACATAACTGAAAGAAAAATTTATCAAGGATTACTCAATCTATTAAAAAGCGAATGGAATCCTGAATTTTTTAATCAAATTATGAGCATAAATACTTTTCTATTTCGAATGCCAGATAATATGTGTTTATTAGATTTAAACGTTCTATTTTTACATGGATAAATTCGTTAGCTGAGTAATTTCTTATTCTTAAATTAAATTTATTTGAGAAGCAACTGGTTAATCCAATAAGTAATTTAACTTTTATTTAGAAATCGATAACTAGAAATTGTGTAAAAAGTTATTTCCCATCGTTCATTGGATAAGTAATTAAGTTTGTTAATAATTAATATTATTTGCAAAAGCTTTAAATTTACTATTGATTATCGATTAATTAATAATTTGGTGATAAATTCAGTATTAACGTATAGTTAGTAATAATTTCTAATTGTTTAGAATTATAATACTTTATAGCTGCAGATTAAAAGGATAAACAATGAGAATGGTTTTTATTGTGCAAAAGCTAGAGTTTTTAAGAGATTCTAAAATATACAATAGAGAAGAGTGGTGATGCAATACAAAATATTGATTAATAAAATTGAAAGAAATAATTATAGTGCGAAATCATGAAATTCGGATGAATAAAAGAACAGAAATGAGAAAAATCACGCCTGATAATAAGAAAAAGATTAGCAAGCCTATATGAAGCTTGAAACACTTTATAAGATAATCGCTTTAAGCACTCATAAGAGAGGCGCGTCGAAACACAAAGGATGGATAAAAAGAGCTACAGGACGTGAGGTAGGTAGGGCGGATAGAAGAAAACGGAACGACAGAGAAAAGAGAAGTCGTGAAAATCGGAGAGTCAGAATTATCTTGGTGGGATCGAGAGCTGAGCAGAGGATAGCCGGTGGGTGGTCTCCCGGGCGAGGGAGGAGGGGGTGGGCTTTGGATTTATTCGAGCCGGCATGGCAGCGAGAAACGAGCACGGAACTAAACAGTCGGACAGCGGACGAGATGAACGGGACAATGTATCCGGGACAGAGGAAGAAAGAAGAAGAGCGAAATACAGCGGCAGCTATGCACTCTCACTCACGCTTAACATTGATTCTCGTCGTATCGAAATCCCATTTGATATAGCGGCATCAGTCATCCTCTATCTTTCCTTCGCTCTTTTGCACTACTCTCTCTCTCTCTCTCTCTCTCTCTCTCTCTCTCTCTCTCTCTCTCTCTCTCTATCTTCCCATCTGTATGTTCTCCGCATTCCGCATCGGACACGTGATAGATACTACTATTCGTCTATCCCAGCCAGGAGCTTGCGAGCGGATCTTCGCGCACTCTATCCAGGCCGAGCAAACTGAATTTCAGCTCATTTAATTGCGGCACGTTGCCGCGTTGCGCCGACTCCTAGGAAAGAGGGTGGAGGGGTGGAGGAAGAGGATACCGGGCTATCTCTAACTACTTATGACAGTATTGCGGCGTCGAGACCGTCCGGCTCAATTCCGGTGCGGCCCTTGTCGCTTCCGCTGTATCGGAACTGCCAAGCGATCCCGACGTTGACGACAAATTGCAGAGTGCTTTTCTTCGAACAGCTGTACTAGTTCTTTCTCGCGAAGCGCGAGAGATAAAACGCGAAGATTTAGCCTTCATTGTTCTGGCTATTCCACCTCAAACTCATGGGCGATTGTATGAACGCCGTATTTTTCTTAAGTAAATAATTACAAAGACTAATAATTATAGTTGATTGATGGCTATTTGTATAATTGGTAATAATTGATAATCGAAATAGGATGCATTCTTCTAAGTGTTGATAACGTTGCTCACGAGAAAATACGAATCAAATTTATAACGTCAAGAGTCTTATACACTTTCTTCGATATATAATTATTTCCAAATCATTTCATAATCGATTTTAACTTCATTTATATGCATACACATTTAGGATTTTATGGACTTAAGAATTCTTCCTGAATTGAAGGATGTATACATAATTTAATTATTCTGTTTCAAAATAGAAATGTTAGGTAAAATTAGCAAAAATTATTATAGTTGTTGATTTTAGTACCTATTCATTATTTGTTAAATGTTAATTTATTTTAAAATTTCACAATTTTTGGATAATTTCACTCTATCTTGAATTCATTAAAAAAATTTTGTTTTACGAATTATTTATTAATGATAAAATTCAGTATTTTTACTGTACGAAAAATATCCAATACAAAATTTTTCCGCACATATGTTAACAATTTATATTTCGAGATTAAAAATCTAAAAACAATTAATGAGCGTATTCGATTTAATAAAAAAAAGATTTTTGAAGTGTTGAACTATATAACATTGCATACATGTACAGCTAAGAAAAGTTAATCTGTGATATAAATAAATCATAGTTTGCTTTATAAGCCTCCTAGAAGTAGGATACGCTTATTTAATAAAAGAACTGTATAATTCATGTGATAAATATTCAAACGTTCATTATAAGAAATAAATCAATAACTGAAAACTTTTTGTAAGCGTAAATTTAATAATATTTTCTAATTTGGTTCAATTTTTCAATAAAAATTTAGTTTATAGAATATATATATATTTATAGAATATATAGAGTTATTGAATTTGAATTATTCTGCTCATTAAATTTTGATAATAGTATAAACGATTTGATAAATTTAAAATAAAACTCCAATGTACTTGGAATATTTATTTATATATTATTTTTTAGTATGTATTTGACTAATGTATATAATAGAATCTACTTTTTCTACTTATGATCTAGAAATTGATTGTTCATATAAAATTTCTTTTAATAAAGCAATGCTTTATTGGTAGTATATATATAAATACAATAAATAGAAACCGTCGATTGGTCTGCCAAACATATACTGTTTCTTGACGAAATTCAGTATAATTTTGTATAATTTTTATAAGAAAACAGTATAATTTTGTCAAAATTAAAGGTTGCAAGTACTGAAATTATTCACACTTCAATATTTCGATGATCTAATGAAATATACTTCTTTTTTACATTTCGAAATATGCACAGGGGTTTTCTGTCATGTACCAGGTGTCGGGATGCGTTAACGCCTAAAATCGACGTCCTGGTTGCTAATCGTCACGAGGCGTCAAGATGCGCCTTGCGAAGCGAAGCTACAGGCCTGCGGGGCACATTGAGAAATAATTATACGTAATTTATAGCGCGTCAAGGCATATTCAATTTTCAACGTGCAATACGGGGTAAACGGGACAATGCCAAACACGGGCGCGCTAGACGCAAATACATTGTATTTTTTTCGATACAATGTACTAGGGCAATAATTAAAATTTCGAAGCCAGCGAGGAAATAAGCAAAAGTTGTATTCGATTAAAATTTGGAATAATTTATAAATAGTGAGAAGTGAGCCGTCTTTTGTAACTGCTTGTTAGCCTATTATTTTTATTTTTATTCGATTGATATAAATATCTACGGTCATTGCGATAAATTAGAATCATGACATTAATTATTATTTTGTGAGTAAATATTTATGTGTATTGTTTCAGGGTGTAATAAGTTTGAGAAGAGCATTATTTTTATCTTTACAGATTTTTAAGATGTTGCCATTTCTACAACTGAATTTTTAATGAACATGAGGCACATTATTTATATGCGCACCTAGTAGTACTTAGTTACTTTTTGTGAAAACTGTTTCTGCTTTGTCCCATAGAGAGAGTATTAAGTCTATTGTTTATAAAGCATCATAGTTACAATGCGTACAATTATCCCTGCTTTATGAGCTAATTCGTTTATGTAATGGCTTTCAGAAATTTGCACGAAATCCTGGCTGTTAAAAAGTATTTCAATCATAAAACTTTATTATTTCAAATAAATCAATGTAATAATAGAAAAGTTTTAACTGTCTTCAATATTTCGTGAAATTCGCTTTTCCGTCCTTTACAGAATGAATTTTTGAATATCTGTAATAAAGAAAACATTATTCAAATTTTATTTATGGATCTTATAAATGTGGCGCTGGATTACTATTAATTGCTAATGTATGTTAAAGAAGATACTTTAGATATTTTTAACAGAGAGATATAGTTTGCCATTTATTTCAGAATGTTTTTATTGATAGTAATATTACAAATGAATACTATCGTGTAAAATATTTTTCATGAGCCATTCACACAAGTAATAAATTTTTATTATCACAGCTTATTAAAATGCTAGAAAGACTGTTTAAGAAACTCTTGTTTCAATATGTCTCATATAATTCTGCTCACAATATATCCTTAGGGTATTATTATATCAAATATTTTAATTATGTTTGTACAAATGTATACTCGATATAATTGAAAACTTAATAAATAGTACATATTAATCAGTAAAGATTAATGTATTTGAAAATTTTGATGCATTAGAGGCAATAGATATATTAAATATTAAATATATTAAATATTTAAATAGATTTAAATATGTTTGTACGTATTTAAATTCGATTTCTGTACATATATATATATATATATATATATATATATATATATATATATATATTTAAAAGTATTATATATACTAAAAATAGTGATGCTTTTCCCTACTTTATACTTTTTATATATATCAAGCTGAGATGCTAAGTTACTTTCGGTAGTGAAATGAATGAAATAAAGAACACGGATGAATAAACTATCAATATTGAAGATACTTCAGTGATTATTATGCACTAATTTTTATTGAGCTAACATAATAACATAAATTTTTAAAAAACACTTGATTGGTTAAAATTCTATTATGTAGACTAGTCTCTATTTGCTTCCATTTGATGTAGTTCAATAAATGCACTAGTTCTCGTATTATATTGACCTATGTCGCTTTAGCTTCTTCCCTTCTTCTTCCTTTCTAGCTTTGCAAACTCATAGGCCTTGTTGCTCTTTTCGATACCAGTGGAGTCCGATCATGCTATTACGAATTCATGACAGGGCCAAAAAGGCTAAAATCTTAAGTAAGCTTGACTGTCTGGTCATGACTGATGGCTGCTGATCCCTCATATCAATACACTGCAGCAGTTTTGCTACTTTTTCTATTGCCAGGATTTCTGCTTGTAGAATGCTGCTGTTATCTACGAGTCTATATAAATTTTGATGCCAAAGCTGTGGCTTGAAATTCACATTCACTTTTTCCATTTTCTTTATAATAGATGAATGACCATATTCAACCTTTTACCCCAATTGGAATTTCTTTAAACTAAAAACTTATATTGTAGTCAGTGCTTTCATGAAACAATTAAAAGATTGTAGGTCCAGTATTGTCCCAAATGCCGACTGCTGTTTACTTCTCAGAACTCCTGTTGTACTCAATCTTGCAATCTCTTTATTTTGGTGATTATTTTTCTATTTATATCCTTCTCCATGAACTTCCACCATACTAAGGCTCCGTAGGCATTGATGGTTCTTAAAAATGCTATGGACATTCAGCGATGTAAGCTTATAAACCCCATCTTCTTCCAAATATTTTTTACATGTATAATTTGTATTTATAATTTTCTTCATTTTTTACGTGACCTTGGTAAGTTTGGAGTCCAGAATTACCATTATGTACTTTGCCTTCTTGGCTACCATGATTTCCTGCCCTCTAACTTCATGGGTAACTTGGAGATTTTTTATTTCTTGGCAGATTTTACTTTTAGTCTTTTCTATTTATCTGTTTATAAATTTGTTAAAAATCGATTCCCTGTGATCAATTATCACTTTGTCAATGTATGCTATAATTTTATACTTTTAGAGATTTTCGAAACTTATTGATCACTATTAGGTACCGTAATGGTCATATTACCCCTCCCTTCTTTTGATTGAAATTCATCACCCATTTTGTATTTATTTGATCTATTTCATTGTCATTTAATGATTCCTTAATAGAATCTGTATAGAAGATGCACTTTTCAGAGTCTTGCCTTAGAGATAGGTATGCAATTTTTTTTTCCGTGACTATTTTTTATATATTTTTTATATAAGAGCTGGTAACTGATAAGTGAGTAGATATTCTAACAAGCATAAAAAATTTAGGCTATAATATGATCACAAAGCTATACTATTTGCATTCTTATTTGGATTAATTTCCTGAAAATGTAGGTGATGTTAGTGAAGAGTAGCGTGAGCATTTTCATCAAGATATAGCAGAGATAGAAAGGCGTTATCAAGGAAAATGGTCTTCAACTATGCCAGCTGATTATTACTGGCCATTGCAGCGCGATGAGCTACATAGACCATATAATACGTCCTATATAATTAATGTCAAGAAAATGAAATATGCTTTGTAACAGTCATACGCTTAAACATTTACTAGTCCTGGACAAAAAATAGTGCTTTAAGGGACTCACGTGCAGTTTATGCATCTCGAGCGTTAAAGAAATTAGGGTGTCAAAGTCTGGGGTTATAGCCTTGCATATGCCATATATGCATATTCGGAAAATAAGCAGTTTTGAAACTTCATTTCAAGCTAAGAGATCTCGATGAAAAAAAATCTCATATCTAAAATATCGTTTTTGAAGGGTAAGAGTAGATCTTTCAGATGGTTGTCCCCGTCTTCAAAAAAATATTTTCTGCGGTATTATGGGAGCTTACATGTACCTAAAAACTCCCTGTTTGCCTTTATAGGTTAGATTTTCTAAACAACTTATCATGATGGACAAATTCTGAACCTAGATTTGAAGTCTACGCAAAAAATTATTTTGGAAATGACCCTCAGTTGACCAACAACAAAACCATGCAAATCTGTGTAATTAATTTCTCAATTCTTAAGTTTAATTTTGGAAAGCATTGTAATTTTTATTCATAAGATATGCGCCAAGTTAATATAACTATTTCGAACTAGTAAAATACGTATAATTTTGTCTTGTAATCAAAAACTCATTAATTAATATAATTATGGTATTTTTCAAATAAAATTTTGCTAAATCAATATTCCATTTAAAGAAGTAATGCATTAAATAAAGGATACTATTGGAATTAAATTCGAGTGCTGGAGAAAATTGATTGCATTCCTGTCAAGCAGTATTTACAATGTCGTGTCAATTTAAAGTTGATAATTTTTTTTCCAGTTATTATGCTTTGGTTACTTCTCTTTGAACACTTCGATTACTTCATTGTACCTGAACAATCCATCCAGTTTTTCCTATTTGTTCCGTTTACGGCAAAATTTTTTCTGTTTCAATTCATTTTATAAACATAGCATTTTACACAATTTCTTATTCTATTATTAAGTAATAGAAAAAAAGCTTTATTAATTTATTTTTTGATGCATTATAAAAATTATAGTTAATATCATTTCAATAAAATATAAACATGCATTGTAAAGATAATGAGATAGTTAATTCAATAGCAGTGTGTTTATTAACTTCAAATATAATATAGATACAATTTAGTAAATAGTAGCATCTGTATATA
This sequence comes from Sycobia sp. Sy_11, assembly GCA_018907035.1. Taxonomy (NCBI): domain Eukaryota; kingdom Metazoa; phylum Arthropoda; class Insecta; order Hymenoptera; family Epichrysomallidae; genus Sycobia; species Sycobia sp. Sy_11. Next base: position 2,249,231 of record JACCIC010000022.1, on the reverse strand, counting down.
AGATATTGGAGGGAAAATATGGCGTCGAATGTGTATTTACGTTTAAGGTTGGCAGAGCTCTGGCGAGTCGATTTGACCCGTTCCGAATGTCTCTCTGTTTACATCAATATATAGCATGTACACACGTAACTCATGCACACATGCATCATAGTTAAGATTTAGATTTACTGCAAAAGTAAATCATTAATGATACCTTTTAATTAATTAACATGTAATAAATGATAATAGAATATTTATAAATAGTACTCAAGTCAAACTAATGTATTTTAAACTTTGTTGTTCAAGTTGCAGTCAATAAAATTCTATAGAAACTATTTATGTGAGGAATTTTTTTAATAATATTTTATTAAGATAATGTGCACGTCTAGGTATAATAATTTTCTTTATATTATAATATTAAATTGTTAGTTTATGAATGAAAAACTGTGCGGAAATTATTATCAGAGTATTTCACCGAATGCCATATAAAACTTTCCTAATTAACTTTTCTCAAAAATGTAAGAAATTTAGAAACATAATAATTAGGTAATGGCTATATAATAAGCTAATACCAAATGTGTATCTTATTATGTCGATCTTATTATTCTTTTAGCAATTTACAAGTGTTTCACAAGGAGTAACAATCCAATGTGTCATGTACTGGTCAATTTAATTGATGCATATTGATTTGTACAGGACTGTGCGCAATTTTTCTTGCTATTAAAAATGTGTCAGATATGAATAAGTATTTTTTTATGTAAGAAAAAAGGAAGAATATTTTTTTCTATGGGAGCAATTGAAATGAAATTGAGGATCGAAAGACACTTATTGAAGCGTCCGTTTAGGAATTATTCCGATATGTATTCGTGTACTTTATATATATATATATAAAATAAATGTATAAAATAAATAAAATGAATGTATACAAATTTTAATGCAATGTTTATTTATATTAGATTTAAATTATTTTTACATTATTTTCGTTCACATGTAACCTTATTGTATTTAGGTAGTAACTTAAATGCAATTGCAGAAAAAATATTAGGTTTATTATATAAAAATTTAATGTACAATTATATACTGTGAGAAATTATAGAGTACTTTTCAGTTTTTATTTCAAAGTTTTCCGTGCGAGCATTCTCAGTAATTTCATTATTTTTATTACCGCTAAAATTCTATTATCCGATTATGTTATCAATATATCATGTCTTAATATAACTAACATGCTCATTTTATATTATAAATTTCATATATAGATGTCATTTCTAGCTTGAAAATATTGCAATTCTGAAAATCTTTTTCGTCAGAGTACACCAAAGAATTCCAATTGAATCCATATAATTGAAAATCGTATGTCTTTTCAAGACTGTTCTAATTCAAAGCACGTATAATTCAACATCGAATCAAGGCATATGCTAATAAAATGAGAATTATAAATAGTATAAATGATACAAAAATTAATTTGATTATATTAAACACCGATAATGATTGTTCTGGACTCTTAGTTAGCTTCTGAAAATAAGTACAGTAAAAATTAAAAAGTATTGGAATAGTCAAAAATATCAAAACAGCTGGTTTTTCAAATCAATAAAATAAATTATCGAAACCTTATTTATTACATACGCCTACTCCATGAAATCGAGTTGTTGATGTTTTTAAAGCAAAATTATCTTACATAGCATAGATCAGAAACAGCTATAGCTGTCATTATATTCTGCGTTTATACATTGAAATCGTACTTAAAGCAAGCTAAATCCAAACCATTTTCCAACAATATTTGTGATAGAATTAGAATGAATATTTATTAGAAAAAGAAGTTTTTCCAAAAAATGTATCTTTTAGTTGTTTCTGATTTAGAACCATAATCCGCTAGCGGAAAATAATTTTCTGTACCGACGTAAGGACTGGGTTGAATTAGAAATACACAGTGTCATTATAAATGCTGTACTATCGCCGAATCAAATAAGAAATGCGTTATTTCAGTTCTAAAACTATTTTGAAAATCGAAGAGAGACTAATTTCTGAAAAAGTATCTGAATATAATAATTTATATTTATCTATAGAACGATGTATTGATTAATTTACAGATATAACGACTTCAGTGGAAGTATATACTCGTATAGCCGATATTACCATAGCTAATAAACCAGACACGAGGTTGCATATTGCAATTTTATAATGCCAATATCAGGAAATTTTGAATCAAATACACGTTTGGTATTATCAATTTTATTTTAAGCAATTAATTTTTTTTTGTCATGAAATTTAATGAATACCTACATTACATTCCATTTCGTTATACGTACGCATTAAATTTGATACATCAATGGCAATTAAATCTTCATTAATTTATAAATGTCGAGTAATCTCTTGCAGTTTTAATCAGAATCACACAGAATCATTATCCGCCAATTTATTTACCAAATCCATCGCCTTAAAAATGTCGTATTCTATTAGACTACATTAGAATTTATCCTGCCTTGGCTAGTAACCCCCTCCGCCTTGCCCATTAGTATAAACTTCCGTCCGAGACCATTCTGCAACTTCCCCTCTAGACGTCGATGTCGGCGCTCCCCATACGGCTTGTACCCCCCCCCCTTTCCCTCAAACAAATAATTTCCTAATTCGAGCCACAGTCGCGCTGCAATAATACGATGCGCGCGCTCCGCCCTGCCTCGGCGACGTCATTCACATCGCGTCAGTAGGGCGGCGCGTTCGCGCGCGGAAGAAGCGGGCGAGTCGACGAGGATCGGCCTCCCATGAGTCGACGCGCGATGGGGAGAGGTGAGTTCTGCGCGGCAGATGACGAAATTACGTATTCATGCGGTTATATATATATATGTATATATATACACATGCGTAGTGATATAAAAGCACCGTGCCAGACGCGCGCGTGTGCAGCAAGCCCGGGAAAGTTCGCTCGTATATAGAGCGCGGAACGCGATGCACGGGCGCGGGCGACGCGAGTCGTCGTTTCGGTTCTAAATATACTGACGCGCGCGCGTCGCGCGGCGGAAATTTCGGCACACAGTGGAAGGGTTGCGGGGGAGGGGAGGTAGGTTGATCATCGCGTACGTCGGGCTGGCTATGAATGTAAGGGTAGCGCTCGGGCGTGCTGTTTGCGGGCATTAATGATCCATACATTCCGAATAGTAACGGATTGATGCGGATATATGAAAAGTTCTGTGCAATATTACCGTGATTTTGGTTCTGCGCTGGACTGATTTTATATTAATGTAATTGCGGAATATAGGACTGGGCTTCAGAATTTCAAAGCTATGCAATTTCTGAGGGCGCAAAAGCTTGATAAGTGTGTGGTAAACTGTGAATAATTCGAAGTTGAGCGAGAGTAATGAGAGGAGGGTTGATGAATAGAATGATTTATAAAAAGAAGGAAAATATAAAATTCCAAATTACCAAAAAAATGCGTATAATATAATCTTTATTTTGTTAAATAAACATGTAAAGTAAGGACACTGGAATACCAGCATCTGTATTGAACGTCGAAAAAATTTAAAATTTTAAAAAAGTATAAGGATCATGAAACATCAATATCAGTATCACAGTATATATATATGACTTGAAATAGAATTATTTCATCTAATAGCTTGGCAAACTTGTATTTCGTATTAAGGCTTTATGCAGTTAACAAGATATTTTTGAAGTCAGGCTGGATGGGAAAATTCCACTCATACTAGATTAACCAAAAAAAATTTTTTTCTGAATATTACTAATTGTAACTTTTATGATTTCGTGATAATTTTTCTGTCGTTGAATTCTTCAAGCATTAGCACCGCGTATCGTTTTTTCCATCTAGTCAATTACCTGTCAGTTTTTTTCTGTTGCGAACAATTAATGGAAAATTATGAATCCAGCTCGGGTAATTTTGAGGAATAAGCTGCCATATCAATCTCAGGAATCCTGTCCGTCTCGAATGTTTGCGAGCGTCTAGTAGGCGGCTCGTGCAGTGAAGCGTTCGTGGAGGGACAGTATTGAGCGTTCGCGCGACAGGATATACATTTAGATTGGCCAAGCGCGGCTTCAAATGTATTGCTGAACAATCGACCCGCGTTATTTTCTCACCGGAATGATTCGCCCCGTGACGCGCCGGCATCGCCTCGATTCCCGTCTTCGCCGCGTCGTCGTCGCGCCCTCGCGTGACTTCACACGAAGGCCCGGTCGCGACTTCGTGCTCGTCGATTTCAATATCGCCGGAGGTCAACTGCAGGGGTGAAAGAAGCGCACGGGTGAGGAGAAGTCGATCGTCCAAGTGAATTTCTCCGTGCGCGCACGTGCGCGGAGGGCAACGCGAGAACAGGCCTGCCCTCGCCGATGCCAGGCAAAAATTTCGACGGAAACGGACGGAAGCCGGCTCTCCTCTGTCCGGATGAAATTTGATTTTCAATCGGTGAAGCGTCGACGGGTGGCGTTGGCGCCCGCCCGGTCGACGCCGATAAGGCTGTCGCCGCGCCGGAGACGGCAGTGGCGCGGGGCTGACATCGAGGACGATGACGAGAAGGACGACCCGCTGCGTGCTGCTTCTTTGCCCACTCTCCTTCCCCACACGGTGGACGTAATCGATAGGTTTTCGGCTGGCTGCCTCGGCTAATGGGAATCGAGAACTTTCATCCTCGAGTCGACTCTGTCGGTCATAATTCATCCGTATGTTTCGTACGTGGCGAGGAGGATCCGCGGGCGACCTCTGACCCTCGCCCCCGCACTTGCTAGCCGACCTAGAGCGCGCGCGCCTTGGAGGGAATCGAAGCTTTCGGTAGGGATGGGAGGAGGGGAGGGTCCGAGACGATTACGATAGCCGATTCTATATACTAGAGCGTTCGGTATAGAGGGTGAGAATGGCGGAGCAGGGTGCGTTTTATTGGGTGGAATAAAATTAAGGGTTCGATAGATGCTTTCAAACTGTCATCAAGCCGAGAAGAACATTTCATACGTGATTCTGGTACTTAAATTAAAAGTAATTTGCGAGGCCCTTTACTATGGAATTAATGAGAATTGAGGTTATATCCAATTCTACTTTTAAAGTATCTTATTAAAATATATCTTCATAAATTGAAACTTTCGTCCGATATTCTGTTCTCTATATATTGATTTATTTTTTATTGAAAATAAACACTTTGCATAATATAAGCATTACAGTGGACACGAAACTTTGCAACTTAGCTTAATATATTATTGAAAGATATTTACAACTAAATTCAACAGACTTTAAAATTAAGATGATATTTAATACTCGAAATTTGATAGATATTTGCAGATTTTGTTCTCAGCAGTTGTATTTACAATGGCGGTCGAAGGAAAAAAAGCGTTTTCTGAATTTCGTAAAATGTTTCTAGTACTGTAATCACGCCAAGGACTTTTTAGCAATGCTATACATTATGTAATATTCATTCTATTTGGTCAGAAATCCTTGTATTAAATGGAGTCAGTATAATATAATATCGAAGTTTAAACATTTTATTTTATTTATTATTAATTGACTTTACATAGATTATAATGATAAAGCATTTAATTGATATACTAGCACTTCAAAAATATACACATAAAAGATCTAAAGATTTTTAAAAGGATTTTTCTTACTTTTATTTATCAAAACATGAACAAATAAACATTACTTTTTATTCTTGAATCGTAGCAGCACTAACAATAGACAAATCCTTATTATTTCTAATAAACATATTTCTGAATTTATATTATATGTAATTTATATGATATTATTACTTATTATTTCCAATAATCTACACAAATATAAGTTCTGAGGTCTAGTTAAACAACGCGGAACCAATTTCAACGTTAATATTCGTACAAGAATGTTCAATTATTAGAATGAATTTTTTTCGATATGCAAATTTTAAATTAATGGAATTTTAACTTCGGAATTATTCAAAGTAATTGAATTACTTAACATTCGCAATTAAATAAATGTAAAATAAAAGAGAATAATAAAATTCCAAATTTTCGAAATCCGTGAAGAAATTTATGATGTGCTCATGATGAAACACAAAATTTATCGTGAGTGCTATATATGAAAGGCGGTTAAACTTCCTGCTCCGTGGTGAAAGGATTATTAAAAATTATTATCAGGTATCAACCAAAGAAAATGTTAATGAATGCCATATAGAGCTAGGATAGATAGAGTGAGCCAAGGAGGTGCGAAGAAAATGAAGCAACATTACCCGTGGTACCATAATTCAGACGAACATGAAATGAACAGATACATCTACATGAAATTAGAGAGAGAGAGAGAGAGAGAGAGAGAGAGAGAGAGAGAGAGAGAGAGAGAGAGAGAGAGTGAGAGAGAGTGAGAAAGTATGTCTGTGTGTGTAGGTGTGTGTGGTGTGTGTGTGTGTGTGTGTGTGTGTGTGTGTGGTGTGTGTGTGTGTGTGTGTGTGTGTGTGGTGTGTGTGTGTGTGTGTGTGTGTGTGTAAGAGAGTAGAGAGAGAGAGAGAGAGAGATTGAGAGAGTAGAGAGAGAGAGAGAGAGAGAGAGAGAGAGAGAGAGAGAGAAGTACATCAACTCTGAGCAAGATGATCCGGACGGTCGTAGTTCCATAATTAATGGAAGGATACCTATACTTACAGAATAGACTCGAGACCTTACGCTACCTTCGGCTGCAGAAGGTGGATGGACGTACTCCAGCTTGTGAAGAGCCATCCTGCCCTCGAGCAAAGAATAGCGAGAAGGCTGCAAGCGCGCAGTCCCGCAGACCTGAAAAAGAGTGCGGAATAAGGATGCTGTAAATTAACTCGGGTAGTCGTGTTGGCCGCGCACGATGCGAATTCACACTAACACGATGGAGTACAGCGGCGAGTGGCGCAAGCTGGGCGAGTGAGGCGAATGACGTCGGGCTGCGAGAGCGCGTTCTGGCTGCCGCTAGCGTATATATAGATATGTAACGCTGCGTAATTTAAATAAGGCGCGCTGGAAAGTTCTATAGGAAGGTCTAGAGCAGCGGATAAGGCGAATGAGTATCGAACGCATAGAGAAATAGAGGGAACGAAAAGGGCACTGACTTATGAGCGCCAGAGGTGAACGAGATCGTGTACGTCGGCAGCGATGAGTGGGAATTTACGATCCAAATCTACGTAGATCAATTAAGTGCACTCGTATGCGGAATTTTTTCGTTTCGGGCTCCCGTGCGATATATATATATATATATATATATATATATATATATATATATATATAGATTTTTCCGCGTACGAGAAGAATATCGAGTACCCGTCTCACGTAAAGAAGGTGGCGCTCGGGGACGATAGCGTAGAATGCGAGCCAGTCACGCTGTGTCTTGAAGAGAGATGCGCCGTGATTCAATTTTAACGCTTGGGAAGGACGGTTCCGGAGAGTTCGCGCGACGGTTTGACCGGCGGTTGGGAATGAGAGCGTGGAACGGTCGAACAATAGCTTGGTCATTTCAGTCGTGCGTGACGGCGAGGCGGGTGGGCCGAACGGGGCGGATTAATACGATTGTGTGTTTTGTTTTTTTAAATTTCTTTGCGTCTCACAGCTATAACTCGTCTATAGGTACTTTTTCCGGATTCTGCTCCTTAGAGCAGAATATAGAAATCTTCTGGAGCAATTTTGATCGTTATCCTGCACCCATGATTTTGCATGTAATGTCAGGTGAGCGGAAATATGAGAGCAGGGGATACGGAGTAAGGGGATACGACTGCGACCTATTCGGCGGAAAATCATCAATGTCACGAGATTAACATATTCACATTTCATACCGATTGTGAATATGTAAACTCTGCATCTTGAACACATGTAACTACTATGAATCTGCATACACTGTATGAATTGATAATTCTTTTCAACAGCTATATGTAATCTAAATTATAATATTATTATATAAGAAATGATTCATAAAAGATCCAAGTACAAAATAGTTACAATCAGAAAAATAAGAAGGCTTTTAAGAATCTTAGAGTAACAGTAAATCATAATCGACAGCAATGAATTGATTCTATACTCAAAGAAGAAGAATAAATATACACACAAAAAGAAAAGATGAACAAAATGTGAAAATTTATCGTAAGTCCAATAATAGACTCAGTTAATTGTATTTATAGCGCAGTATAAAATACTAGTAATATTTTTGGAAGTATTGAGGCTTTTGGTACTGATACAGAAAATAACGAGAAGTATAAGATAGTCTATAAGAAGAATAGAAAGGAAAATGTTTCCATCTTGCAGTTTAATACAACATTGAATTAGATCAAAATATATATACATAAAATTTAGGCAATCAAGGAAAAAAATAAAGCTATCTGAAGAATAGAATAGAAAAACCGGAGAAAACAGCAAGAAAATTTAAAAGATAAACAAAGAAAAACCAAAATGTTATCGAGCAAACATATCCACACACACACACACGCACACACACACACGCACACGCACACGCACACACACACACACACACACACACACACACACACACACACACACACACACACACACACACATATATTTCTTCTCGCTTTTATTTCCCTTCATATATATAGACAGTGTAAAAGGATTTTTTGGAACATGTATGATATTAGTAAGAACATACAAACACAAGAAGTTTTTTAGGATAAACAATAGATGGATGGACGGTCATTCATACAAAAGTGTACCCAATGCAATAATCGCTCGAACACCTCTCTACAGTGATGAAATCATACGGAGCAGTATTTATTTATTGAATAATTAACTTATTAACTCACTATAAATTCTTTTAAAATAACATAATACAGCACAACGGCTGCACAAATTAACAACAAATTAACTATGAAAGTATAATCAAAGTTTAAAAGAAGTACTAAATAAGGTTTCTTGCGTTACCAAAAGTAAAATACGTATAAGAAGACTAACCAGTTAAAAGCAACAACTGCTTGAAAATAATATCGTTGCTTTTTAGATCTTAAAAATTTTCATGTGCGCATATAATTTACAAAAATGGTCTCATTAGGAATATAACGTATATATTTCAACGCAAATGCTCGTCTGGAAATCATTAAAAAACTATATAAGGTAAAATGGATTAGGAATTTACAAGCTATATTATTAGAATGAATTAACATATTTAATAATTTTTAAATGCAAATAGTGAATCGTGATATTGATGTAGGATTTTTTGTTAGTAAGTAATATGTTCAAATTGAGTTGGTAAAATGTAATTATCTATAGGCATCGGTGTAGATATTTTAAAATATGCAAAAGATCAAATTTGATGATTTATAGCATTGAGTTTGTTGAAATAAGTTTATTCGTGTGCTGACAATATCATAGAACTGTGAAATAGAATGGTGTAATGATGGGACTAAAGAGTTAAATAAATTTAGTATGGATTTAAGATCCATGAAATTATAAGATTCTAATTTTATGAAATTTACCAGTTCATTTGCTCCACATTAGAGAGTTTAAATATGATCAGGAAAGATATAAGAAGGATTCAATACTATAAATAAATTCAACATAAGATTTAATTATTTAATATATTGAAGAAATTTTAACATTTTTAAAGAAACCTATAGTTCGAATTCAGATTTTTCAAATTTGTAGCTCTGCCAGTCAATTATAAGTGCATTTTTCAATCTACATTAGCAAAAGATAGGCAAAGTATTTAAATTATTTACATATAGAAAATATCTTTCATCGTTCTACTATGGGCGACTTGAGAGTAGAAAAGAATTATAAAATTTAACGCGTACCTTAATTGGAAAGGCATTAAGAACATATTAGCTCACTAAAATAGCAGTTGAGATTTACTTGATATATTACCCGTGTGTTCGCCTAGGCACAGAGTCAGGGATTGTAAAATGCAATTTAGTTTTACTTAATCAAATGCATTGCAGCCCATTACACACTGATCTTTGATAACGAGAATTTATTATTATTACGAAATTAAAATGTGTTATAAAAAAGTTGTTTATTTAGATGAAATAGACATAGTTATACTAAAGTTATACGGAAATAGACATAGTTAGGTACTAAATAAAACGTATCAAAGAAACAAATTTATAAATACAACTCTTTCGTTTCTTTTTTTGCACGACGTTAAAGATAATTCTCAGTAAGAATTTCGTTCTCATTTATTATAATGAAATTGGCAAAAGCCTTGAAAAATATCGTCTGATTGTCGCGCCGCACATCTCTGAACTTTTCAAAACTCCACCCTGCAGCTATAGTTCGCGTACGGTGTGGCACTTATTATTTCTTTATTAAGACTCGCACAGCGTCCGAGGTATAGTGGCACACCCGCGAGCGATCTACTAAGCAGAAAGGAAGAAAGCACCTAGCTCTTGGAATATTTTGTTAAGCCAGCGTAACGAGAGTTAGAGAGAGAGAGAGAGAGAGAGAGAGAGAGAGAGAGACGGGGGGAGGAGCGAGCAAGATTATTGCGAGTTAGTTGGCTGGTTAGCTCGTCTAAAAGTTACCACCGTTCCACGCACACTGCACAGTCCCTATAATGTTCCGCGTGTAATACCTCGTTCCCCTTGCGTGCGCACGCAGAACGCGCGGTAGGGTGAAGGCGGAGGGGGAGGTGGCTCAGCCAACATCCCGAAGCAGCTTCGTCGAGGAGGCAAAAGCGAAGCTCAAGATCCGAAGGACTTTACTCGTTAAGGAGACCCCGGAGGCTTGCAGTTTGCCGCGAGAACGATAGACGAGGAAGAGGAAGAGCGAGGGAGAGGCAGCGGGCGGAGCAGGGTAGAGCTCATGTCCCTCTTCTCCGCCGGCTCTTCTTCTTATTCTTCTTCCACCTCTGCTGTCCCCTTGACTTCCTCGTCCTCATTTTTCCCCGCATCGAGGCTGCTTGCATTCCTCCTCTCACGTTATTTCTGTTACTTTCTTGCTACACGTTTTCCCGATTTCTTGTCAGATATCGCTCTCAGCCCAGTCACTTTTTGGTGTTAGCTAGCCACCATTTCTTTTCTATCTGACTTCCTCCTCCATTTTGACTCTTTCTGTATGTTCTATATTGTTTCAATTGTATTTTTGAACATCTTTGGGAACAATTACAATAGTTTGGGGATTTCAGTCGGCTGGAATGTATCAGAAGAAAAGTTTGAAAAAATGGTCTTCAATTTTTTATTTCGAGATCATTGAAGAAATTTTTTAATCTATCTGTAACACTGCACATTCTCGTAGAAAATGCCCTTTACGTTTTACAAAAGAATTTGAAAACCTTTAAATTTATTAAAATTTATAGCTTTAATTTTAATACTATTTTTAAAATTTATATAAAAATTTATATAAGTCTAAGGCTGGACTATCCAATAGATGTAAAACTTTATTGGAATAAATTTTTGTTAATTATAGCTAAAGACTAAGTCACTACGGATTGCAATGTGAATATTAAAATTTAAAAAGTTTCAAAATGAAGTGAAATGAGGTCGGCATTTCCATTATTTGCTTATTGCATGAATATGAGAGTTTCTGGTATTATTTGCTTTTCTGTCTTATTGAACTTTATTTTCTTTCTTGTTTTTAGCAATATCATATTTTGTGTATTTGATAAATCATAAATGTATTTGATACTAAAATAATTAGTACAATAGTTCACTATTTTATTTTTCAACTCAAGAATTTTAGTTTTTCATTCTTTTAGATTGCTACTCTGAGTATAACTATATCCAAATGTATTAAAAGTACAAATTATAATGTATTTAAAAAACACTGAAAAATGTATCCCTATACTGTCTTAACCAAAAATTAACGTTAACTGAAGAAATAATGTATCATTAAACATGAAAATTAAATAAATAAAAATTTTTTTTCGAAATCTAGTTTTACACTGTGTCTTATGTAAACGGTCCGAAAATTGGCCCATTATAATCTGAAAGTCTTATCATCTTTATAAAGGTAAGTGAAAAGTAAAGATTAGTTTTTAAAGATCATTTTTAAACTAAAAGAATAATGTATTTAATATAATCATATATTAAAAAAAATATCCTATACAATAAGAATGGTTTGATAAATAATGCGAGAATAATACGATACTTGCTGATCACTTGGATTTCGTAATGGGGATGTGAAATATTTTTTAACTTTATTTTAAAATGATAGTTTACGATGAAAAAGAAAACTTATTTGACAGTTTCTTTTTTTTTTTTTTTATTAAAAGCTTTATTAACTTCTGTTGAAGTTATTTAGCATTACATACAGTTATTTTACAGAGTTTTCGCTTTACAGATGGTATGATATACATGTTAGCTTTCTATATGATACTGCTTTATTTATTTACTATTATTTTTTTTTTTCTTTTTATACATTCAACTTGCAGCTTCGAAAGAATTTGTATATAATATTATAAATGTGTACATTTTCTACAGATAATAAGCATCTTACTCTAAAGGGAGGTGTCATATGTAATTTTTTTAATTGATTTAGTAGTCGTACTCTTTCATTGTTAAACATTGGACATTGCCATAGAACGTGATCAAGATCTTGAATTGCAGTATTGCAAGGGCATACAGAATTATCAATAATGTTGATGCGAGCAAGAGACGCAAAAAGACCATAGTGATTAGCTCTACTTCGATTGATCGTTACAATGTTGGCTCTGGAGAGATTACAATTGTAGAACCATGGTTTACTTCTAGTTTTATGGTAATATGCAAAATATTCTTGACCTTTCTGTAGTCCGATACTAGTAATTTTATTATCAGTATTTTGTATTGCTTTTGTCTTAAAGATGTGTTTTAAGTCAGAGAAAGGAAGTCGTATGTTTTCTAATGGCTCTACAAGTGTAGCGGTTTTGGCTAATTGATCTGCTATCTCATTCCCTTTAATCCCTACATGAGCTGGAATCCATACTAATTGGATTTTTTTATTATTTGCACATATCTTATTGAATTCTATAATTTTTTTTTTAATTTCATATATGTATTTATTACATTTAATACTTAATTTAGAATGCTTTAATTTTTGCAGTACGCTTAATGAATCAGTGAACACAATTATATTATGATTGGAAGTCGCTATGGCTATATCCAGTGCTTCGTTAATGGCAATACTTTCTGCCGTGAATATGGATGCATAATTTGAGATGCTTTTTTGAACGGATATATTGAGCGATTCTGAAAAGCAAGCTATACCAACTGAGATATTATTTTGAATTTTGCTTCCGTCTGTATATATCGAAACAGCACACTCTTTTTTTACAAATTCATTAATTTTGCTATTTACATCTTTAACGCTGCGTAACGTTTGAGCAAATTCCGTATCTATATTATTTACAATAGTTTCATAATCTACATTATATAAATTGTAATGGCTTTGAATATCAATTACATTTTTGTAAGACATAATTTCTTTTATGCTATTAATAAGGATTCTTTTGTTTTTTGATTTTTTAAAATTAGTATAGGCACTGTCTATCGATTTATGTACAGACAGATTGGAATTTGACAGTACTTTTGATAAATAACTTAGACATAAATATTTTATCCTATCTTCAATAAAAGTAAGTTTGGATTCAGCCAGCAGAATATTGGTCAGTGTACTGATGCGGTAGCCTAATGCTAGTCGAATTGCGGCATACTGTAATTTTTCGAAAATATAACGTTTATTTTTCTTTTTGGGATAATAAACGAAACAGGCATAGTCTATAATGGACCGAATGTAGGACTTATAGATAATAAGAAGGGTGTTCGGGTCAGCTCCCCACCAAGTTCCTCTAATAAATTTTATTACGTTAAAGGCTTTCAATACATTATTTTTAACTTTGTCAATATGATATTTAAAGGTTAATTGATAGTCGAATATGATGCCAAGGTATTTTGCTTTTTCTTGAGAGTTAATACATATGTTATCGATTTTAATTTTTGCAATTCCAGGTATGACGTTAATGTTATTAAAATCTATCATTTGTGTTTTGTGCGCCGATAGTTCCAATCCAATGCTATACAAATTTTTTCGTACAGTACTCACAGCTTTTTGCATGATTGACGTACAAGATTTCAGCGATTTTTTTTTAACTAAAATTATAATGTCATCGGCATACTTAGATATGATTGCACTTTTAGGTAAATTTTTCATGATGTTTGCAATATAAATATTAAAAAGTAAGGGGCTAAGAACCCCTCCTTGTGGAACGCCTTTATAGCAATTTCTATATTTATCTCCTGTGAATTCTGTATATATGTGCCTTTCATAACTTAGGAATTTTACAAATGTAATTAAATTTAAGGGACATTTCATTTCGGCTAATATATCCAGTAGTATCGTGCTATTTACATTGTCGAACGCGCTGGATATATCTAAGAGTGTAACGAGGACATGTTGTTTTTTCTTAAAGCCTTCTTCAATTTTTAATATTAATTGAACAAGATTATCAGTAGTCGATTGGCCTTTGCGAAATCCGGATTGCGCACTCGGTATAAGGTTATTTTTTTCGAGCCACCATTGTAATCGGTTTTTAACGAGACCTTCGAAGACTTTACAAATGCAAGACGACAAACATATTGGACGAAAATTTTCGTTATCTGATTTTGGAATAAAGATAGTAAACGATTTTTTCCATTCTATCGGAAAGTCGCATTTAACGTACATTTCATTAAAAATATCCAAGAGAACTAATTGATAATTTAACGGTAATTTTTTCAGAATATCATAATCAATACCGTCCATCCGTGGGGATGAAGAGCTCTTTCTTGAGTTTAGCACGATGTTAAATTCAGAATGTTGAAAGGGATTGCTTAAAAAGGTATTTGCAGCACAATTAGAAAGCCAAGATGGATCATTGGGTACCCATGGTGGACATATTTTATCTATTGTTTGAGAGATTTTATCGATATTACTAGAATTGTGATTAAAAGATGATTTTATTTTAGTGTATTTATTTTTAAAAATTTTTACAGTATTCCAAACGTAACTTTTGTTTGTATTAAAGTTAATTGATTCAGCGAAGGCAATAAAGCTTTCTTTTTTTTTATCATGAAAAGTTTTTTTAGCTATTGCGACCCTTTTCTTGTATTCAATATAATCATCGATTTTTTTGGTATATTGCCACTTGTTCAAAGCTGCTTTTCTCAGACGTTTAATTTTATCACAGCCAGTGTCCCACCATTTAACTGGATTTTGTTTATAATTATTTATTCTATCGTTCATCGAAGTTTTTCTGGGCGTGCTAAATGTTACTGCATGGCTAATTTCTCTTATGAAAAATTGTAATTTACAGCTTGGACTTAGGTGAGAAAATATGGGTTGAAAAAATTGATTATAATTATTTAATAATATTTTCGAAAATTTTTCCCAATTTGTTCTCTTAGATTAAATCTTGAAAGATTTTTTTTTATAAAGGTATTTAGTTATAGAAACAGTTATGCGAAGAGGAAAGTGGTCGGAACCGTATGAATCGTCGCACACAGAGGTAATTAATTTACCTATCAGTCTTATGGTCGAAATAATTAGATCAATATTAGTTTTTTTACCTGTACGAGAATTAAATCTTGTAAGTGTCTCTGTATTGTGAATAAATAAGTCTTTAGATTCAATTGAATTAAGAAATCGTGTACCATTTGTGTCGTTAATTTTACAATTCCAATAGGTGTGATGTGCGTTGAAATCGCCAAGAAGTATACTATGCGAATTAGAATCAATAAAATTGAATACATTATTCCACTGTTCTTGAGTGAGTATACTACAAGGTGGTCTATAATAAGCATATATTTCCATATGAGGTTGGATGTTTGTAATTTTTATTCCACAAATTTCAAAATCTTCGTTTAAGCATTCGAAATTATCAATTATTTCAGTATCGAATTGAGATTTTACCAAAAATAGTATTCCGCCTCCTCTATTATGTTGTCTGTCCTTACGTAAGGTTTTGTATCCTGTTATATTGAATTCTTTTCCTTGAAGAATAGTGTTGGTAAGCCAGGTTTCGACACACACAAAGACATCAATATGTTGCAATATATTCGGTAGTTCGTATTTACGTTGTATAATGCTTCTAGCATTCCAGAATAGAATATTTAATTCCTTATTATAGCTTTCCATATTTATATAAAATAAGCTATAATAGATATATTTAGATAGAGATTTATTGAAGATTGTAAGTAGGACTGCTATTATTGGAAGTTTCGCATTCCATATCTGTATTTTCGCTGGATGAGATTGATGCTGTGCTTGAGTTTAATAATTGATTTTTAATACGTGTGAGTTTTCCTTTGATAGTTTTATCTTCAACTGCTGGGTGTACTTTTTCGATGATTGCAACAATACTGGATACGTCAGCTGCCGTTTTCTTTGCAATTGTAATGATATCGGTCTCACTAAAGCTTTCTTTAATTAGATTAAAAAAATTTTCATAGGTAACAGACATAGTAGAAAGCTCGCTGCTAAATAATTCTTTTGTAGGTAGCAGAGCTTTTTCTAACGCCAGTATTTTTTCTTTTAACTTTTCGTCCTTTTTTTCCTGTGTTATCTTACGCTTTTTGGAGCTTTTACTTTCTTTCTTAGGTAATTTATTAGGTTTAGTAAAAACTTGATTTTCTGCGTTATCTACCACAGGTGTAGTTAGTATTTCAGATGAGGCTACGTTTATTATAGAAATATCTGATACTTCAGTGCTAGTTACGGACCGAGGTCTCTTATTTTGTTGTGTATCATTGTTGTGTGTATTATCGATTATAGTAGGCACGTTGGAATTTTGAATAATATTTATCTTTTGCGAGTGAGCTGTTTCTTCTAAAGTGGGACATAATTTAGCAATGTGCCCTATTTGTTTACAAATAAAGCATGTGGTGGATTCCGTGGATAAGTACGTCCAGTATGAAGTATTATCATAATTTATTTGTACACTTTCGGGAAGAATTTTTACGTCTTCCTCCTTGATATAAAATTTTCGGCGTAGAGAATAAATGTGAGACCGTCCTGATTTTTGAAAACTGGCCTTGATATCATTGATTTGAGAGGTAATTTTAATTCCTTTCTTGTGTAGGGCATCTAGTATGAGTTCGTCAGGAATAAACGGCTGTACATTTGAGATGACACCCCTTTTATTGTTACTAATGTAAGGCTTTATCTGTATGGTATAGTCCTTGATTACGATATTCTTATTTTTTAACTCTTGCACTAGTTTTTTGCTTGATAAGTAAATAATAACCCGTTTACCGGAGATTTTAGAAATATATCTTATATCACTAACTTTAATTAACTTTTCCAAGCCATCAAGATAATCGTCGTTTGTCAATCCTTCAATGGAATCTAATACAATTGCCTCTTCTTTTACGGGTCTCGTTTTAGATGCAGTAACGATAGCATATGACTGCTGCGTATAAATTGGCATTGTTGAGAAACAGGAACTTTCGGTTAACGTAGATAGATCACTTTTTGGAACTTCACTCGTAGAAGTCATGATGAGGATAAGCTGCAGCTGATGCAGTTAAAAACTGCATCAGCCGTAGCAGCTAAAAACACTGAGCGTTGGCACTAGCACAAATATACTATAGAACGCGAAGATTTCTGTATTATTATACACAATGATTGCGAATGGGTTTATTTACATTTACGGATTAGAGAGAAAACATGTCTACTCGAGACGAGTGCTCGATTCCGAATGATTTGACAGTTTCTCTAAGTTCATTTATGTTATAATAATTTTTTTTTTGTGAAACGTAGAAAGTAACCCTCAATTTGAATCACTGTTTTATAACTTGATGACGTTAGTGTACTCCAGAGAAGTTGATTTATGTCATTCGAAGTATTCTCACCATTAGATAAACGAAAACCATTATGCTACAAAATGTACGCTGCAAATCAATACATTTCGATAGTATGTCAAGCATTAAACCGGAATTACGTGTCCTAATATATAGATATAGTTTATATCTCTAATACATACATGTTCATATTTTTCGTTATAATTCATATATCATTTTCTTTTACTTTAAACAGCCTGCCATAAGTGATTATAACAGTTGAGTTTGAAAATTTTTTATTTTAATCACCATTATAAATCTGATTGTAAATAAATAACGTTAAAAATAAAAATATATACTAAATTTAACAACAACAATAAATTGAAAAAAATAATATTACAAATGAACATGTAAGCTCCAGTTGATTACTTGATCATGTTAAGATATCAGAGTTATATTTAGAGGCAATTTTAATATTTCATAATTACTTCGCCAATTAATTTTAACTTTAATTTTTCAAAATATTTGGATTTATACTATTGAAAAATATTGCTAAATAATTTTTACCTGAATAAATTCAATTTCCTATTGATAAGAGTTTGAAAGAGGCATTAATTTGTTGACGTTACATTTTTTCTGGACTATAATTATTTTGTTAAGCTCTTCTAAATCTTCTTATAATTTTTATGTGCTTATGCGCTTGAATAGAATTTAATGTAAAAGATATATCCATTTCCACTTTACATGAATTGCTATAAGCTGCCTTCAATGCTCTTATTCAGGGATTTAATTTAAATGCGCAATTATCATATTCGTATATGCGAGTAGAAACAAGATATATGGGATATTATGACATTATATAAAATATTGATGGGTAAAAACGTTAATAATTTTTTATATTATAATAATAACACTTGTGTGTCGTTAATTTTTTATATTTGAAGATAATTAAACAATTGAATTAGCACAAAATTAATTATCATAAAAGTTATTTATCGCGAATCATTCATTATATAAATATTTCTTTTCGGTGTTTAAGTTTGGCATACACGTGGATTAAATTAAGTTGTCTGTTAATTCGCGCGCAGGCGCGCCCTTCGTGTAATTGGGCCAAGAAGACGACGAGGCAGAGGAGGCGTCGGGCCTTGACATTTCCCAACTCCGCGCCAATTCAGTAGGATTTCCGTTACTAATTATTGTCACCGAGGAGAGCATAACCGCACCGAGCCGCGGCAGCCCCGTTGATCGCGCGCATCCGAGCGTACCGTCGGAGTTTCTAGGTATAGTGGTCGGAGATGAATAAAAGCGCATAACAAGCCGTGCGCCGAGCTCATCGCATTTGATTTTCCAACTCCCCTTACTCCGCCTTTTGATTCACACCATATTGAATGAAACTTTTCAATAGATTTGCTGGTAAAAAATATATTATCTTTTTTTCTTCCTTTTTCTTTTTTAACTAAATGAAACCATTAAAACTTTTTATAAATTAATTTTTTTATTCATAATCAAGCCTTAAACATAGCTTTAAAAGTCAAACCAAACAGGTTTGATTAAACAGATAATGAGTAAACTATTCCTAATGATTGAAATCAGAGATACGTCATATTGCGATTTACTACGTACAATTAGTATAGGAATTTTTTCTTCATTTTTTAGTACTTTTTTAATTTTTGTGTACTGTTTGATAGGTATAAAAAAGCTTACGTGATGAATTGTTGATAAAAAACATCATTTTGAAGTTTCAATAAGACCGATTAAGCTGGATATTATTACAGGAAGCTGTATTTTCTATGCTAAATGTATGTGAGTCATTGTAACAATACGTGAACTAGTGAATGGTTAGCGCGGATGTTTTATAATTACAATACCGATAAAAATATTGGTAATTATTAAATTAGAAACTATTTTTTCAATCTTACGTTCTTTGTAAAATAATATAATTATAATTATATAATGACAGTTAGAGTATCCTTATTTATAATTATGCCCATAGAATTTGAAACACAAATTACTAATAAACATAAATTAAAAATAAAATAAATAAACATATAAAATGTTAAAAATCAAAATAAGGAGGATATTATTGTTAGAAATGGACCATCTACTTTCCCCTATGATCAAAATTTACCGAATCTTTTAGTTGTTTCGTCCAACGTTTTCAACTACTTCGGTTCAGCTTCTTGGACTAAACTAAACATTAAACAATGAACAACTTTATAACTAAAAAAACTAAACTAATTGATTTTTCAAATTGAAGATGGTTTTGAGACATTTTACGTATACATTAAAGATTTATTCATTTATAAATTAATACAGTTAATTCATTTCGCTTTAAAATAATATAAAAAAGAGATGATTGTTATGTTAGGTTATGTTATGATAAGTAAAATTTAAATAAATTAGATAAATTCTACTATTCAACATATAATTCAATATAAAATTAAGTGTATGGATTATAATTTCTAATTAAGCGAGTATTATCATTACATAAACCGTGTAGCGAGAGTATAGTCGTATTTGATTTCAGCAGTATTATCACGTAACAGCGTCACCTACATGTAATATGTATTTCAAAAGAAACATTTTCTCATTTTAAAGATTGAAGATGATGATTCAAGAGCACAAAAAATCATTATCGAGGATGACAAAATCGATTAGGACATTCTGAACAATATACAGTAAAAGTGACAAGAAATAAAAGAGTTTTAGAAAAATTGCCAACTGAACCTTAGAATGTACAAAAAAGATTTAGTATTTAATAGAAGTAGTTTTTCTGATTACTTATTTTATATTTTACCTGTCATTTTGTATAGAATTATAAGAATGTTTCATTCGAAATAATTTGTTAGTTTGTATCATGAGATGATAATCTATTCATTTTTACATGTTTATTTTTCAGATTATCTTTGAAAATCTACATGTATTGGGGCCTTTCAGATGAACAAATATCTAAACAAGGAAAAACATAAGGGAAAGAATATTTTAAATATTTTTATATAAATAGATCCAAACCCTACATTTATTATACAAATCTTGATCGTAAGTATAGTGTTACAATTAATCGACTAAATATAACGATCGATGTAAAATACGAATATAGATATAAAAGTCAGGGGCTCTATCGTATAGTTTGGTAATGTCCACTATACACTACGGAAAGAGAAAAATTCATTGAGCGATTCAGAGAATGCAGCATTTGTCTACCTATGAGGTCCAGATCCTTACTCACTCAACCTTGAACCAGTAGTCAATTATTATGTAAATTTTTCGACGATTATAAAATACAAATTTCCGAAATAACTGTACATATGTTTGTCTGTAAAATAACCCTATTAAAGGGTTGGAGTAGCTTTAATGAAACGAAATTTAGCAGCCTTTACTTTCCAAATTTTAAAGAATTCTGAACGGTTAAACATTTTTTGGTAGCATTGCATTACCTTAATTTAAATAATTTGTATAACGACAAAAAAAAATTAATTTTTCTCTCTCTCGTGTTTCTTGCTGTTGATCGTTTTAAATATAGCCATTCTTACATGATATAACTGAAATTTTAATAAAGCCTTTTACCAAAATATAAAAAGTGGTTCTGTACAAGAAAATAAATATAACGGAAAATGATAAAAACAAACGATTACGAAATAACTTCAATAATGTGTAAACTCGGACGAACAAGTATTTCCATAAAAAATATTGGCGGCTCGAGTATCTAGAAGAGTGGGATCGATCGTCTTTGCTATAAATATTGTCTTACGGCGTGAACCTATGAAAAACCACGGAGTACGAGGTCACGTAGTCGGTACTGTTACGCGAATCTCCTCCCGACCTGCTCGCCTTGCGCTTGCTGTTTTTTCAGAGTGAGCCAAAATATAAAGAAAAACTTAAAGAGAGGGTGGGCTGCAGAGGGGGGAGTGAGAGAGATAGAGAAAGATAGTAAAGGGTATGTAATATATATATATATATATATATATATATATATATATATATATATATATCAGTGGATAAATTTCACCCTCGCCGTCAGCGCCCATCGCCGGAGTTATATACGTACGATTGTCCTGCGCTCAGGGCAGGTAGGAGGATTCGGCGGGCGCCCCGTCCCGTGGATTACTCTCCTCCTCGACGGCCGATAAAAGTCGCGCGATGTCGCGGTTAACGCGCGGATGTAAAATGTTTCATTAGAGGAAAGCGCTGCTTAAAGGTCCCTCGCTTAACGAAATCGTAAAGAAGGCGCTCTCGTAAAGCGCGACGCGAGGGAGCGGTGTGGAGAGGAAGGGTGGGAAAGGGGGCGGAGTAGCGGGCGAGGGTTCTCGCATTTTTACCCCCCTTTTGCGCGAGCGTTACGGGCAGCTCCCGTTGCCGCATAACCTTTTTCTCCGGTATGATGGCGGGTGGGTGGGACTAGGGGTGGGGGTCTTCGGTCTTCCGGCATCGGACACCCGAGCACGCAAACTCTTTGAACCGGGGCTCTGGATATAAAGTAAACTGGATGCCTTTAGCTCCTCGAATTTTCCTTTTGTTCTTTGATGCTGGTTCAGCCTCTCTTTTTTCATTCGTCTCCACCTCCCTCTCACTATCTCTCTCCCTCTCTCTCTCTCTCTCTCTTTTTTTATTTGTTTTTTATATCTATGTTTTTTCTTTTTTGGCGCAATTATTTTGTGGCGTCTGGTTAAATTTTTTAACTTTGGTTTTCTTTTCAGAATAGGCATGTAAAGCAAGTTTCGCCGAATTCATATCCCATCAGATATTTCAGAAAAATAAATGTTTATCATTTCTTGAACGATTTTTTATTTTTCACGTTTTATTTCTCTAGGCTCATTAATCGAACGAGATTAGATTTGATAAAAGTTATTCTTCATCGAGCATCCAAATACTCCTTTTTTACAAAATCTTCTATCATAAAAGGCAGGAATGAAAACTATGGTTGGATTAATAATAAAAATTTCTCTATGATATAGGAGTTTTTCGATATAAAAATTAGTTTATTTCTATGTCAAAAACACAAATGATTATTAGTATAACGTCATAAATTTTCATTTTATCTATCTTCTTAAAATTTTTTTGTTAAATTCTTATTAAAAATTTAATATTTAAATGATAATTAATTAATTAATATAATTTATATAATTTGAAATAATATAATAATAAATTAATATTTATTATCTGTTATTCTAAAAACAATTGTCATGCGATTTAGTTTCGTGAAGTTCAGTCACAGAATATCCAGGTCTATAAGTCAGTATTATTTTAGGGTTGGTGCCTTTATTATTTAAATACTTATTAATATAGAATAGAACTTATAGATTACTGAGAATAACTACTATTTTTAGGAACATAATATAATCGCACCATACTATATAATACTCAAGTTATTCAATAAATAAATATTATTAAGCAATTGTCATTTTCGATAAAACTACAGGTTTTAGTTCATTCGTCAGTTACCATAAAATTTAATAGCGGATTCGATAGTTCGAATTATTCCGATTAACAGTGGAAAATGTATGATTTTCTTTTTGACGCTGTACCTATATATATCTATAGTTTTTACAATATGTATGCTTAATGGTCTTAATGATCCTATGATGAGTTCTAGTTGTGACTTTATCAGCCAGTGAATGCAACTCGAGACAAAAACATTTCTTTCATAGAATTAGACCTAAAACTATATTCTCCCCGATTAATCTTCGGGGCCAATTGTGACGTTCATTATCGAGTGTCTGGCCATAAAACAAGATATACCAGGACACTATGCGTGTTAACGCTAATGAATGGCGCTCGTAAATGGAGGCTTACCAAACATTGTGTACCAATTGCAGCATGTCGAGAGATCCGTCCCACTGATTTTTTTTTCATTTTAATCGCGCTTTAATATTATGGTCAATGCAAACAATGAAAACAGTTATAACTGTTTCGAATTGTGAAATTTTGATTTTTACTTTCTATTCATATATTGATAATTTCTTATAACTTTGTTTTTTTCTTTAGAAAAATATTTATCATTTTACTTTTTCCTTTTTACGTTGTCCGCATATCATGTAAATATGTAAATATTTTAATAACCAAAAGAAACTTGATATTTTATTTAGTTTATATAGGCCAATTTTTAAGAAATCTTTATGTAAACTACATTTAGAAAAATCTTACAGCTTTCTAATATTTGAATTTTACAGATCATAGTTCGGAATATTAGGAAGAAAAATATCAGACTTGGGAAATGCTTTATGAAATAAATTAATTTAAAACTAGGAATGAACATTCGTCTAGGAGGACGAGCATCAGAAGATTAATTAAACTCTTTCAAAATCAAGAGTACTGAAACTCGTCATTACTATAGAAAATCAATCTAAAACTCCAGGAATCTAAACAATAAACGCATGAGCCTTCGCTACGTAGAAGTATGAGAAAGAGTCGAATGTTCGCAAATAAAAAAATATCTACAAGGGAAATTGTTAAAATGAGTGGTGACGCGGACCGTAATCGAAACGATCGCACTCCATTTACAATCTTATGAGAATTTACGATCATTCTCGTATAGCTGTTTGTTCTTCAAGTGATTTTTGACACATTATTTAGGCATAGCTTATAGAATACAACACGTAATAATAAATTGATATATAATTATTGCATAATAATATAATGTTTTTGTATATTTAAAATAATATAATGAAGTGCGTGGATAACTATTGATTGAGCTTGACTACTTGATTTTAATTTAGTTGAATTTCCAATCATTAAAAATAGTGAAGCTAATTCACAATATAAGCACCTTATACAGATAATGAATAAGTATAAGGTTAAATCATAATATTAATTACTATTAAATAATTTTTATCAATACGTGCGAGTTTATCACTGCTACAAGTCTCCTGCATAAGCTTTGTTTGTTTCCACTTAATTTGGTACTGATATTTCATTTATATATTGTTATTAATTCTTATTTGAAAATCAATGTAAATTTTGTTATGTATTTTATATATTTTAAATTTATTTAATCCCTCAAAAAGTATATTTACTCTTATTTTTAATTTTTTTGTAATAAACGGTGATAATAATAATCCATGACAAACTCAGTTATTGTTAATGATTTTATTAGTTTATTAATTTTTAATTTAATAATATTAGAAATGATTCATTTATTAATATGATTCGAAATATTTGAAATGTATTTTTATAAAATGCATAAAAATAGAAAAAGTAGATCGAATTTGCCTAATTTTTTACTTCTGTTAAATAATTTTTGATAGGGATTGAATTTATTTCTAAGGAATTATATTGCTAAAATACTTTAAACCTGTTCTGAAATGGATAAATATAAATAAATATACAGTTGATACTTATTTTAGTGACACTTTTATAACTAGTAAGAAATTACTGATTAAATACTCAAAAAGTATTGTTCTATTGTTATTCAGTAATCTTTTTATGTCGAAATACAAAAATTATGACATGTTTTCCTACTGATGTTAATGACACTGGTTGCTATACATGTATAGATGAATTTTATTTTATAGATGTATTAAATAAGGTAACATTTGAACCAAATCTTTAGAGAATACAATAACAGTAGTTTAAAAAGTGCACACGTTGAATTTGTAAGCCAAGGTATTAATAATTTATTATTCATCATTATTAATGAATTATTGTGAGTTTCATTATCATAACATAGCATATTTTAACGTAGAATTTAAGATTCATTTTCCAATTCGAAATTAACAATAGAATCTTGTTACAGAAATAGTATTACTTAAGATTGACTTCAGATTAAAAGTTAAATATAATGTGAAAAACAATCTCTCAGTTATTTGAAAATTGAATACATTTTTTGTAATAATGCTTTTGCCTCTACTATGTTCTTGAACATAACAATTAACGATCATAGCGACATATTTAATATATATTTTAGCACTGTAATAAAGCTACTCCAATCGAATTTTCTTTTTATAATAGCTCAAGCACGGATTATAGATATGATAATAACTTGTTAACGACTTTTCACACCGAATACTGTACAAACAGCTTGCGAGATCGACGTTATTTGCAAGTCTATAATAGTTCTTTCGGCGTCAAAGTATGAGTTAGTCGAGACCTTCGGTGTACGTTTCATCGGTGTTTATCGTATTCTGTGGCCTATGCAGATTTGTCCCTCCCTCCCCACCATCCATATCCGAACTCTGTCAGAGATTTCAGTGGAGTCTCGCCGTTTTTAACGATTTCTCTAATTTTAGCGCTCTCTCTCCCTTTCTCCCCTAGCACGTATCGTTAGCACTCAGTCATCAGACTTGCTAAATACCGAGAATGCTGATGCGTCGCGCGCGGGAGGACTTGCGAAATAAGATATTCGGTTGGCTGCTTCTAATTATTTTACGGCGCGCCCCGCCGAGAGCGCCGGGTTCGACTTTACGGTGGCCAAGGGCACTTTCGTATCGTAAAGAGGAGATTTAATATATTTTATGCGGCATAAAGTTTGTACTCATCGTTAGAGCGTCGCTCTTTTTTATATTAATGCGATTTTGGTTAACTAGTTTTGAATGTTATTAACCGTAACGAAATATGCAGTTTCGTTCGAACAGTGATGTTTTTTTAATTCGTGAAGTTATCCTACGAGAAATTCAAGTATATGCAAACTCTTATCACCGGTTACATTTTTTATTTTTATGTTGAGATAATGCAGTGAATAAAGTAAAGTACTTTATATAAATATAAAGTTGGAAAATTTAGTGTAATCATATCTATAATATATCACTGAAATACTGTAATTCATTATTATATATATATATATATATATATATATATATATATATATATATATATATATATACAAAGTGAAAGATAACATTTCATTCCAAAAGGTAAAACTACCTTGTAATATTCAAAAATTTCATCATAACTCTATCTTATGCCTTTTAGTTTATTCGTTTCAAGTTATTATTTTTAAAATATCTTCTGTTATTCTATTCTATCTTTGTCTGTATTATATAAATACACTAGAATAAAAAAGAAGAACTTTATAGCTTGTTTTGAGCTTGAGTTACAATATATATATATATATATATATATATATATATATATATATATATATATATATATATATAAGGAGGGACAGAAGGGGAATGAGAACGAGAAGAAAGAATTTTCATTTTATCCAAGAAATTTCAAACCTGACGAGGTAAAATATACCAGAGTGTGAGCAAATGAATTCAATTTTCGTCGCGTTACGTACACAGTTTCTTCGTATTTTTTCCCTTCCATCTCTCCCTTCCGACCTCCTTATAGTTTCAACTATAAAGACTGCGCATAATTTAAGTTAATAATCGAAACCGCTAAAACCCGGACTTAAGCTGTGTACTTTTTATTATCAAGGAGTTTTTCAAATGACTTTGGTAATTATATTCAAACGTTGAAATTTCGGGTAAAATTGAAAC
Organism: Sycobia sp. Sy_11; assembly: GCA_018907035.1. Lineage (NCBI taxonomy): Eukaryota > Metazoa > Arthropoda > Insecta > Hymenoptera > Epichrysomallidae > Sycobia > Sycobia sp. Sy_11. The sequence continues at coordinate 2,222,185 of JACCIC010000022.1, read as the reverse complement.
GTTTTGTTTGAGAAATGAAGAAATTGAGATAAAAGAAAAGCATTTAATCGTCTGCACTTTCTACTAGTGTCCCGTCCCGCTCGTTTTGTAATACTCGTTTCGCTTTTCGCGGAACTAATATATCTCGAGAAGATTGACTCAGAGTCTAAGCTAAATAAAGAAAAGGAACCGGGAGAAAAAAGAGAAAGGATGATGGGAGGCGGCTGCTGTAGCAGCAGCAGCAGCAGCAATCCTTTTTAAACCAAGTGAAAGACATATTTTTAAAGCGCGCTGGGCAAATGTAAGTCTACACGAGTCGAGCTATCTGTAAAGCTTTGCCTGCGGGTAAAGAGAGAAAGAGAGGGAGAGAGAGAGAGAGAGAGGGAGAGTGAGGGTGGGGAGGTTATTCGTAATCTTAGTTTTGCGGTGTGTTTTTGCAAATTTAAACGCACAATACTGGAGCAACAGCTGTCGGGATGACCTAATGAAAAGTAGTTTTTCGTAATGAACCAATACAGTTACTCTTTAGTAATTGAGTGACACGCTTTCTACTTTATTATAACTTTTTTTATACTTTTAATAACTTCCTTAAATGAGAAATAGGACAAGAAAGACACATCAATTTGGTTATAATAGTCATTGTGTATAACAGTTAAATATGCCGTGGTTTCAAAGAGTTGAATTTTAATAAATAGGTAGAACGAATTGGAAAAAATACTTTAATTAAAAACTCGTTTTCTATATATTTATAGCTATAAATTATTATCACATAAAGTTGTTAATATATCAAATGTTTCATATTCTTTCATCTATAAATTCCGCACATATAGTATGAACATAAATTATAATTGTCGGAAATATACTGCTTATATATTCATAAAAGACGAGTCCTGCATACAGTCTTCACTGAAAAAATTTGATAAAATCTGCGGGTGAGTCTATAAATTATGAAATGACAGTAAAATGTTACGTTCAGCTTAACTTCTATGGATTATTTAGCCAATTAATTCTTAGTTCATTTCATTCCGGGAAAAAATCTCTCTGTACGGCAAAAATAAAGGCCAAACCAAAATACCTGCGCTAATAAAATATAAGAAGCGTTCGATGCACTGCTCATAAATCTACACACGCGCATGCAAACACGCGCGCGCGAAGAATGAGGTCCAGTGTAAAAATATCGAGGTAGACGTAACGGGGTCATCGAGGTACACGGTATACACAATGAAGGTGCGAATCAGCGAATCGCGTAATTCGAGCGGAACCCCCTTCATCCCTTAAATGCTTTGGCCATTGCTCGAAGGTCGGGGGAATCGTTGAATTCGAATGCAGTCCGCCGTCTTGAAACGTTTGTAATTAATTTTCGGGAGCGTAGCTGCTCGCGCGAACGATTTCTAATGCCCTCGGAAAGTTCAAATTATTAATAATATATATATATATACGAATGCCTTGAAATAATTTTCTTTTTACGCCATGTATTCTGGGATCAGGAGGGCTATCGCGAGCAACCTAAACAGGCGCCTGGTTTTTCTCTTGACCGATTTCTGAAAGTTGGTTTATGTACGATAATATATGACCCATGAGGTTTTTGAAGGGATGTACTCGTGGTATACGGCCCCCGATGGTTAATACGTAAACGTGCGCGCGCGCGATATACCAGATTAAACTCGGTGACTTCGGCACGTCTGTTTAAGGTCGCCCCATAATATCGAGCGGGTTAAATTAGGCGCATATACTTTTATGGACGGGATCGCGTGGTCGCACGGGACGACGACGGAGGCCAGAAAAGGATCACGGATGTTCTCTTTACTATTCGTTTTTTTCTTCTTCAATTTTATAGTCGTTCAAGGCGCCGCCGTGCATAAATTACCAGCCTGAGGACAGAGTTACGATTAAAGCGAGACCTTCTGGTTTATACTTTAAGCTGAAAGTTTCGCCCGTCGTTCTAGTAAAAAATCACTTAAATATAGAAATTCAGACATACTTCTGGTGAAATTTGCATTTCAATAAGTAACGGAACATACGCGGGAATTGAAATCTTTCAATTTTTAATATGAAGTGTGCTTGGAAAATAGTATGCGCTATTAATCACAGAGGGTGCCGATAATGTGCACCCGTTCCCAAATTTTCAATTTTCATCATGTGATGCATGCTAAACTATTTTACACTACTCGAACGTCAAAAGCACTACTTTAGCATGAATTTTTAATAATAACATTTTTTTAATAACATTCAGTTGCCGTGACGTACAATATGATTAAGCGTTGTATCGTGTAAATGCATTATTTATCTCGTTAGATTTACAGCCATAATGTGCTGCAATGTACTATTAGATTTATTATTTTAGCTAATAATAATAATTTAATTTAGCTAATAAAATAGCTATATTTTATTATAAATACTGTAAGACTGATAAAAATATTTATTAATTTACTATTAGATTTGCCGACAAACTTCAAAGCTGAGGTATAAAAAAGTTATTGTATTACTATTTAGTATACAATGATTTTACCTTTCTTATTTTGTATTTTGTAATACGAACTGTTCAAGTATATTATTAAAAACATTAGATTATTTTAAAAACAATATTATTTTATTGTTCTTTCAATTAGAGTAAAATTTTAATTTTTTTTATTTAAAAGATCTTTCTAATATGGTGCATTTTTGCAAAATATTCAAATAAAAAGTAATTTTTTAATTTTTTATTTTGTAAACATAAAAATTCAGATGAATATTCATAAAAAATTTTATTTTACATTACTTAGAAATTATCATAAAGTTGTGTTCTTTTTCTCATACTAATTAAGTAGTTAAAAGTTTAAATTAATTTTAAGGATAGCTTTTCAATAAATAAAAAGTTTGGATATAAAAATATATTTTATATAATTATAGTATTACAACATGAATATTACATTACCGCTACTATCTGCACGAGAAGAAATCTTTACTAACAATAAACCCCCTACTTGACTTTTCAATATGAATTTCTTCGCAAATATTAGTTCGAATATTCGTTATCTCAAAATTCCTATCGTTATATATAAAAATACTTCTTTAATTTTACGTTGTTTAAAATTCTTGAGCTAATTAATGAAAGCTATTAAAACAGCTATTAATATATATATATACACATATATGAATCTTTACATTTTTTAATAAGCAAATGAAGTTATGTATTGTAATAAAATTATTCACTTTGATATGAATTTTTCTTATATTTTAATATTTTAGATAAACAAAACGATTTATATTAAAATCTGCTTGAAACGCACTGCATACGCTTAAAATTTTTTTTCTATTATAAATAATTTCATTTTTGTAGATAATTTTCAAAAATATTCATGAAAACTAATTTGCGATTTACAATATAGATTATGCAATTTTAATGACCTAGTTTTAGATAGGGAGGTTCTGATATATTGATTTTTTGCGAGATTCAAACATTTTTTAAAAAAAAATTTATAATTTTATGAATAAAATCGACATAATGTTTATTAAACTGTCTTTGGGATACATTAACGAAGAAAACAAATGAAAAATTGAAACAAATTGATAATAATAATAATATTTTAGGTTGATCGGTGAATTTCGTTCGATATAGTTCCGACTAACAATGATTTTTATCAGTTATACAGTCTCTTTTTACATATATTATAATTTTAATTACATAATGACAGTTAAACTGTTCATGCTGACGAAGATCCCCGTAGAATCTAAAATGAAAAAAATAATTAATAAATAATATATCTTTGCTAGCAAAGGACAATCTGATTTCTTCTACTGCCAAATTGATCAAATTCATGTATCTGCTTCACCGAAAGCTTCGAACCGATACGGCTCATTATGAGTGACCATGATGAAAATCTACAAAAATTGACTGTAATACACCATTAAACACGCTGGCCACCATATTTTTGACCATATCCAGCACAAATTTTTGTCCAGAATGGTGCATTATGCATCCAGAGCGCCAAATTAATCATTCGCAATGAGATCCCAAAGTTGCACGAGCGCGAATGATATATTGCGTTCGAGGAAAAATACAGTATTTTTGTCATATGGACCTTACATTGGAGGTTACATTGAAGTAAGTCACATATCGTATGTAATTTAACGTTTGCGGATAAATTAAAATTTAATTATTAAATTAAAGACTATTTCATTGCGTGCTTGCACGTTTTATTATTTACCTTGCGAGACAGTTTATCCCTGAGCGATGCAATAGGGACATGTGACTGACAAAATAAAAATTAACTTGCAGACTACCGTTGGGTGATATTGATCGGAATGAAAGCTGTAAGATCGAGTGCAAGTTATGAGTGCAAATTAATTTCAATTACTATTAGGCCATGCGGAAGAAAGGGGGCATGCCCAGCGCTGCAAGCCCTGGTGAGGTCCAGGGGCGGGATGGGTTCGCCAAAAATTAAATTTTAATACAGTTATTAATTAGTTCCTTTTTTGAATTATATTAATTATTACATTAAAACTGGCAAAAAGAAAATTCCATTTTTTCTTAGAATTAATTCATGATCTGTTGTTACGTTTATGCTTGTAAAATAATTTTCATCGTTATCAAAAAAATAATTTAAATAGCAATTTAATCTACTATTTACCAATGCACCATTGAATATACATGCTCAGATTGCAAAGCTTCATAAGATAAAAAATGAAGTTCTTTTGCATTTAGTATTTTGCGGTCTGTGTACGGGCGCCAAAACTCATTTTGCGGCCTGAGGACAAAAAATGCATTTTCAGCTCTCGCCGTGACCGTCGACTTAACATATTCATTACTATTCTACTTAGAAGCGCCGATGTAACAAGGGAGTAATTTGTTTATTTAAATTTCTGATATTCTAAACTATGTACATGACGGTTTCTAGAGAATGCCGTTATATTTTCTGTCAATTATATCGGACGTAGTGATCGCAAAATGAGCTCGACGCAAACGTTTGATATTTCGATATTTTTTCCGTTTTCGATCATTTGGCATCTTAATTATAATATAATAATAATAACAACACCATTTTTAAGCAAAAAAATCAGTTCGTTATAAATTTGACACTGTGAATAGTTCCCCAATGTTTTTGACAATTGACAATTGTATTGAACCTATGATTTTTGAACTGGAATTATCTACTCTTTATATTAAATGCATTCGAAAATTAATAGTCGCATTTATTTTATAACTGCGTAATATTCAAATAATTTATCATTATGAACATGATTTTTACGAAAAGCTGATTTGTAAAAACAAATAGACACATTCAGATTTCAAATACGGCTTCTAACTGCCGAACTCTTCGAATTCATTTGTTTACGAATTACGCTTGAAAGCGAAACTTTACCGCGCATAATTATTCGGCAGGGGATCAAATCAAATAAACTAAAATACTCTCTAACGAAAATAGAAAGTCGGTCCATCAAGCCATATATTTATATATAGCGAAATTTGAATAGTATAGTCCTCGTGCATTTGCATAGAGGTTGTATGCGCTTTTACGTTGATTGCCACTATCTTGATGCGCAACCAACAGTATTTATTCGGCAGGCCTCTATTGCGCGCCTTGACGAATTTTCTAACACTCCATAAAGATTAATGGAATACCGCACGAGCGAAAGATAAATCTACATAAACAGCCCTCAAATTATTACAGTATTGCTTAGAGAGAAATATTTAGATTTTCTTCAATTAAAATTTTATAAAGATTACAAAAATAACACTAGTAAATATATTTATTTCACTTTATATATTTTAATTTCGTTTTTTGACCGTGTCGAATACTTGTATAAAAATGTCATTCCTCGATTTAGCACAGTTATCAAATAGATGTTTGATAGTAATTCATTGATAATAATTAATTATTTATAATAATTATTATTATTAATTGCTAATTATTATTAAAACCTATTCATCATTCTTAATCATTATTCGGTACAAGATAGGTATTTTATAATGGTTTCTTTTCTGACGCATATATACGTCATACTTCTATTCTAAGGGTTAAGGGGTTCATTTTTCTAGTAATCGTAGTCACCTCACTTCATCCGGTTCAAAATATGGCATCGTAATGCCGTGGCCTCTATGATTATTTTGATATTATTGGATTTACTAATGTCAAACTCAAAGTGATAGAGCACTTTATAGCAAATTTTGTTTTCATATTACATAATACGTATTTAGTGAACGGTATAACGAATTTTGGTATTTTATAAAAAATCCTAGTCTATTCCAATCTATAAAATCCTAGTCTATACCAAATCCATTAATTCTTCTACTGTAGCCTACCAATCCTTGTTTAAATACATCCGACAGCCAAGATGAATTCCAGTCTCAGGAACAAAAGTGCGACACGGCGCGGTCGGCAACCAATCAGTTTGCCGGCGAGTTTCGATTTTCTACAATAACAAAAACTTGTGCTGAGCTCCGATAAATGCTCAGAACCAGCTATGCAAAGTTAAATTTTAGTTCGCTATTACAATAAACTTTTTGCAGGCCTGAATTATTTTTGAAAAGATTAGCCAATAAGAGAGAGGGCGGACGGAGCAGTGGTTAAAAAAAAATTTCGCGGCATACATATATATATATAATCCATTAAAAAAGATATGGAGAGCGGTCGGTTCCTATTGCGGGGCGAGGAGAATCAGGTGGAGAGGAGAGACGGAGGGGGGCGGTAAAAAAGCAAGGACTATACAAGCAGCAGAAAGAGCGGCGGGGCGCGCGCGCGGCCGCAGCTCTCGCGGCCGTTCGTCGATTTATGGCTCCGCGCTGCGGCGGGCGTGCGGTATTGGCTGTAGTATTCTTCGACGATGGCCCCAAAAAGTAGCGCACCTCCTCCCCCTCCCCCGAAACAAAAGGGTGCGTTGTCAGGGAGGGAAAAATCGCGAGGCATCCAGAGCGCCGGGTACTCCGCTGTTGTGTGCCCCGTGGAATGGACGAGGAGGCCGAGCTCCGAACTAAATCAAGCCGGGCTCCGACACCTTTTTTCCTTGCATTTTTCTTCTATTATTTATTTATTTATTTATTTTTTTTTTTTTTGTAATCCGCGCACTTTCATATCTCGCTCGCGATCGGTTATCGCCCTTTATAGCGTGCGCCTCAGCCCAAGTGTAAGTGCCTCTCTCGCCTTCTACTTCACCCCTTTCCCTGTGCCTGTTTTTCCCCCTCGGGCGCGTGCGCTTTTGTTTTATCCCAGAGCGGCGCCGTCGCGCATAGATCCTGCGCGCGTGCAGACAGCCGACCCATTAGGTACGCCCATCTCAATCACCGGGCTCTGGGGCTTCTGGCCGTTTTCTCCCGGCTTCTCTCTCTCTCTCTCTTTCTCCCTCTCGCTCGCTCTCTCTCTCTCTCTCTCTCACTCTCGCGCTATCTCTCATTCCCTTCTACGGAGTCATAAATCCTTTCTCAGTAGTATAGGGAAGCCTGAAAGCGGACGAACGAAAATAGCCGGAATCGCTGCACGTCGGCTCGAATTTGGTAACGAAAGCTACGAAAACGAATGAATTTTAAATTTCCAATGTTATAAGGGAATATTCCCGACTCGTCGTTCGAGCTGTATAGGAAATTCTTTAAACGTCAATATGCTATAAAATGTCTATTTATAGTGAAACGAGTACAATTCCCTGATTATCGATAGTAATCAGGTTTACGGAAGAGTTAAAATTATATATCGACAGTATGAACTATTCCAGTTGACAGAAGCGCTTAACTTTACTCTCAATTAAAAAAGTTATAAATTAATTTTCAAATGGAAATTCTAGATTTCAATAATTAATTCTCTAAATTAATGAAATTACAAACAATATACATAATGATAGTGCAGCTATAGTTATTTAAATACGTAATATGGTATCAGTTATATAGATAATGAATTCTGTTGAATTCTTTTATTAAGTTTTGGTAAAATTAATTTGTTCCACAGTTAAATAATGTATTCAACAATTACAATAATTTTGGGAATATGTAATTTATTCGGTTTCTCTAGATTATATAGAGGTAAAAGAAGTATGAAAGAAATTTTGCTCTTTATTTGGCGAATAAAGAATCAACAATTCTAAACAACAATATAAAACACAAATATCAACCATGACATGCAACGGCGTGCATACTATTAATGGTTTTTTTACATGCTTTCGAACGTACGAAGAAAGTATGCGTACGACCGATTGAAATGAAAAACTATACGATCCGAATCGCGCAGGATAAACTTCACGGCACACTTTGGGCCAGAATTGGCCAAAATTCGCGAATGAAAATAAGGAAAATATTAGGGTTTTAACAAAAATCTTTGTAAATATTTTCATAATATAATCGATTATTTCGTAATTATTTATAGAATCTGAAACAAAAATTACTTCTTAACAGTTGCTTATTTTAGAATAATCGTCTCATGCTTTGCAATAATTATGTAATATTATCGAATTCATTATCCCACTAATTTGGCATGCATTCGGAGTTTAAAAAGAGTTTCCCTGCTTGATATTTTATTAATTAGACTTTATCGAGGTTTCTAAAGAAAATGAGCATAGTTATAAATTAATTATTTTAAATAAAATATTGATCTAATTTATAACTAAAATTAGTTAACGAAGAATATAGAAGAGAAGCAAGGAAATATATTTCTCATTTTAGTTACATGTGCATAAAAATAACTAGATGCTAAGAAAAGATAACATTAAACTTATATAATTATCGTATACGCAGGTTTTTCGACAAAGGCTTGGTTCTTGTTTAAAATCATTTACATTTTAGAAAAATAATCTTTATTTTTCATATATGCACTTTCAAACTTTTGAAACCAATTCGAGGCTATATATATATATATATATATATATATATATATATATATATATATATATATATAATGTAAGAATAATACGTTATTAATAAAATGGAAAATAAGAGTTCAGTTCTGAATAATAGATAGTTTTTGAAAACATTAGTGGTCCACGCACTAATTTTAATATATTATTTCATAATTCAGATAAAGTTCGAAATGAATCTTATTATAAAATCCAGTAAGTATCAATATAAATAAAATATTAAAAAAACTGTTTAATATAAAGTTTAATTAGCCTCTTCATTTTCGTTCCAGAATTACTTTTACCAAAGCCACGTGCTGAATACTTTCATATGTGAGGTTTGGCCTATTTTGTTCCGCAGCGCGGCGGAGCGCCCGGAACACGAGGCTGTCGAGTGCGGAGGGCGTGTGCCACCTTAAAAAGTGTCCCGCACGCAAGAGCGAAAAAAAAGTAGCGCGGTGAAGGGTCCGGGGACTCAAAGAGCAAAAGGCTCCCTTTAGCCGCGGAGGCTCCCTCAAAGAAAACGAATGGCAGCAGGAGAGCGGGGCTCCTGTCTGGCCGCCTCCTTTCTCGCGTCGCGTCTCTCCTATTTTCCTTCTTGTTCCTACCCCTCTTCCTACCCTCCTCTCGTCGAGGTCGCTCGCGATAATTGTTTGAGTTTCCGCTCGTCCCTGCGCGCCGCGCGCGAGGGAGCGCGGCGATTCCAATTCCCTAAGCAGGTCCATCAGTCAAGTAGGGGAGGCACGAGAAAACGCAGGTAGAAGGCAGAAAGCTCCGCGGCCTTCGGCTCTCGATCCTTCCTGCGTAACAGCACCGTCCCTCCCACCGTCCGTCCTTTCCTCCGCGTCTCGCCACTCCGAGGGGTCGCGGGCGCACGGGTCGGCGAAACTGCGCGACCCGCGTAATTGGTCGTTCGCGATCCTTTTTCCGCGCGCGATATTTTAAAGTCCAGCTCGACGGGGTCGTAAGACGACGAGGAAGGATTATGTATCTATGCAAATTGTCGTTGAGAAATTTGCTCCCCGACGTCGCCGACTCGCCCGACGCCGCCCCCTTCCCTCCTTGTTTCCTCCCATCGTTCCCCCGTTCGTTAGAGCACCGCCGCGCCGGAGACGGGGGCGAGTCGTCGGCCCCCTCGCCCTCGACCGTCCCTCTTTCTTCATTTTTATAATATCCCGTTTCTCGTTCGACGAAGCTGGCCCGGGAGCGGGAAATGGGATGGGCGCGCGAACGCGCCGCCACCGCGCTTTCACTTTATATTTAGTCCATCGGCGCTTGGTGTGCGCGGGCCAAGGCGCCGTAATATATACGTAACGGCCGCATTAGCGAGTTAGCGGGATGATAAAACGCTCGGTCTTCTAACGCGCGCGCAGTTTTTTTTTCTTTTTTTTCTCTTTTAACGGCTCGGAATTGCTTATGATCGTTGCGCAACTTATATAAGTATATAGTTCGCCGTATTATATAACTAACGACGACGCGGTCCGAGGTAGACGCGGGCGGCGGTTTAATTATGGGAGCGCGGCGAAAGTGCGCGAGCGTAAAAAATTAATTAGGCATTAACCACCGGGAGTAGCGGGGAACGCGGCGCGGCCCGCGCACTCTTTAACGTTTGTTTTAATCAGAGCCTCGCGCGCGCGCATTTCTCCCTTATCGCTGTTAATTAATTACACGCGGCTTTTTCGCGATACATATATATATATATATATATATATATATATATATATATATATATATATATATATACCCGTAGAATGGAAAGTTTTACGGCGCACGACGAATAATATTCCGCGCGAACTCTTCGGGAGAGTTGATTCGCTCTCGTGTACACCGGCAGGCGCGTGGCGGGTCGGCACTGGTGGTGCGGGCGCGTTCTAGCCGCGAATCTGCAGGGATGCATTTTTAATTTCATTAGGTGCTTGAACGAATGTTTCCGGCTTAAATTGTTATCGTCGTTGTTCGGGGCATTGGGCTCTTGCCATGTGTATCGCTCCTTGGTTTCTCGTGGATAATGTAATGAGTCAGTCGATGGTTTTAGCGAAGCGCGAGCGATTTCAATTTGAAATAACGAAATACTTATGCTGACAAGAAATCAATTTAATCATACAGAACTGCGGCGTTATCGATTAAATGAAGTGAGTTAACCAATAAATTGAACATTTTTAAGATATTTCGTTGATTTTCATTTCTTTTTGAAATTATTAGTATTTTATGTTTTGACTTATTACTTTTTGTACACTACCAATCCGATATGTTACGTATCAGATATTTACAAAAAAAATAGAGAAAGGGAACAAGTTTGTCGTCCTCGCTGGACCGATTTGGGCACGATAGCAGGCATCTACTTGTACGCTCTTTGTTATGTTGAAAACTCTCCAACATGGAGAGGTTCCACGATTTCGTTTTGTTTTTAGATGGTTAGGTGTAAATAAATGAGTAGACACAATTTGAGCCACAAATTAAATTGATTTATTGGCTCTTGGGGAAAAGCCTAGAAGGCATAAAAACCCCACGAAACGTATATTTGTGTTTTGATTGGGATTTGTCTGATGCACATAATGTGCTGTTGCACGTATTCGTATTAGGCGCTACGGCGCTACGCTTGTACCGTACTGACGGTGAGCACGGGGCCCCGGTGGACAAACAGTTGTCCTTTATAGTCGTATAATCGTATAATTATGAATTCTGAATTGTATGAATGAATGTATTGAATGAATTATGAATGATTAAATATAAAGCAAATGTTAGAATTTAACAAATAAGAAAAATGATGAAATTAACGCGAACGTATTGTATTAGTATAATAATTTAAACGCGTGCAATCGCAAGTAGGTCTGAACTCGACGAATGATCGCGCTGAACTGACTCTTAATTTCGACGGGCTCGATCATCACGATCACGCTCTCTTTGTGATCATATGAAATCGATATCTATAAACAAACCAAACCCGAATTCGATGAACTAAAACTTCCGTCTACGGAGCACTCTTACTTTTCGTTGGAATTATCGGACTTAGCCACGTACTCTACACGATTACCTCGATAAACTACATGTTTTTTATTGTGTTTACTCTATAAATTGAAAATTAATTTTATTAATAAGACACGACATAATTAAACAATAGAAACATATTAATCAAGAGTTCATATACGACAGTAACATTGCTAATTTAATATCAACACCTGCTATTTTTTTATATATCAAAACAAATGTTTGTATATACGATAAAAATAAGCATACATTTTTAATTTAGATATAAATATCAATTGAATTAACTATTTTATATATAAGATAAAAATGTATTTCGTTTCTTGGAAATATGTTCACCATCTACGACAGAAACAAATCATGAGACTATAAATTTCTAATAGATTTCCAGTACGGCGTTAAAATTTGTAAGACACATTCGGTTATTTTGAACGATCAAATAATCTCTTTAAAATGCTTAAAAGACCTTTTTTCAAACACATATCTGTGTCATATACTAGCGATAAATGTCGACTTACCCGTATTACTAGGATTTCTCGAAACATTTATAAGCAATTACCGACGAGCGTGAGATGTATTTTTCTCCAAAATGAATTTTATAACTGACATACATTTTTTGTCAATCAAAATATTATTTTTTAATGTACATTATGGTATACTTCGTATATTCTTTTTGTACTGAAGAAGTTGGGTAACTCAATGGAGTTTTCTGTAATATTATTATTCTACAATGAATGAAATTGGAGATTAATCTTCCCGTCGTTCGATATTCGCATACTTATACCTTTAAAAATGATGATTTAGAATAGCGTAATGATTTTATTCATTTGTATCCATAAGAATTTTTACTGCATTTAGTATACTGTTTTCGAAGCGTCGATTAATTATAAGTAATATAGAGATCTATATGATAGAATACATGAGCAATGATAATTTGACGTACTATATAACATGAAAAACAATCGTGTGTTTTATTAAATAAATATATTACTTAAAAACAATTTATTAAATTAAATTTCACAATTTATATTTTATACATTGGAAACTATTTATCAGCGTAATGTTGTAAAAATTGAATCCTTTCCTCCTTGATAAATTACTATTATACTAATATGTACACTTTTAGTGATTTTGAATAAAAATTTTGGATAAAAACTAGTTATAAACAGTTTTGAATAAATAGAGTTTTATGGCCAATTTTTTAACTTAATCTTAATTATAATGAATTTTATTGTTGCTGTTATTTTATATAATAGTATAAATTACATGCAACATATTATGTTACTCTCGATGATCTGACAATCAATATCATCTGTTGACCAGGAGTATATGGATATATATATATATATATATATATATATATATATATATATATATATATATATATATATATAGAGAGAGAGAGAGAGAGAGAGAGAGATAGACCTTTGCGTGTATTACGGAAAGTCGAGGCGCGACACTTAAAATTTACGTCAGACCGTTGTGCGCACAGAGATAAGATTCCATCGCGACGGGGCAGATTCCCACCGCCCTCCTTACCCAGGGATACTCTGTTCAAACTTATTCAGGATTGCTACACGGGGGCGCGCCCAATTTCGGGCGAGCGGCGCGCGAAGCGCTGATCTCTTGATTAAATCGCGAGGCCTGTCGGGCGCCCGGTATCTCTTGATTAATCCAGTCCCGAAATTAAATTTGATTTGGCAAATGAGCCGGTGTAGCTGTTCCACTATCACCTCGCCGTCGACCAAGGTGAGCGTCGGTAGTCGAATTTATTCGGTTACTTACCCCCTCACCCTTACTTCCTCCCTCCCAAAAAAACAAAAAAAAAAAAAAAACAATTAACTCGCCTTCTGGTATTCATCGCTAGATTTATTCGCGAGCGGCGTGGAATCGAATAATATCGCCAAGTCTCGCGCAAATGGTCGATCGTTTCCATTCCCTTAATAATTCAACCCTACTCGCTTCATTTACCCTGCTCTCTTATCCGTGAATCCAGGCAACGATACAAATTAGCAAACTCGAATCGCGGCCGCGCGGCGGCTAAAGGCGCACCGTCAATTCTTATCAATATTATTCCAGGACTTAGATGGCAATCGAGCGCATCGCGTCGGAACAACGTATACGCGCGGCACATACAAAAAGCAATGAAAAATCGGCCAGGTACCCTTCTTGGAATCAATATTTCATGCGGGTCTGTACCTACCGCTTCTGCTATATTTGCACTTTTAATTTTCTCGCCGAGACGGGCAATGATTATCGCCGACCTCCGCGGTGGGGGATGGAAGATAAACAGGAGCTCGTCTCGGCGACATTTTTCTCAACGTCGCCCACCGGGCTCCTCTCCCAACTTCTCTGCGATGAAACACCAGCCTGCCCCCCCCCTTTCACCTGTCAGTCGGGCGGCACGCGTGCACTCCGCGTCCGGATAAGGGATAGCGGCTGCGACGGGCGCTGAATGGCGATTGACTGTGCGCGAGAGTGTCCTTCGCGCGCGCGCGCGCCCTGCGGCTTCCTTTATATCCCTCTTTATCACTGCCCGACGCTTTGTCCGGTTATCTCGCGGTCTTCGTCGCCTTGCTACTAAGACGAGGACGCGGAGGGGGAAGAATTGATGGAGCACCGAGCGTTAAGCTTTTAGAGATCCTTGTCGATAAGGGCGTCTTGAATATTTTGCACGTAATAGTTGGATCGCAATAGTTGATTTGGATTGTGATTGTTATGAGTCACGTGTGCGTTCTGCAGGTTCTCTCTCACCGTTGAATGAAATTATGACTAAAGGACGCTTTACTCAATAAAACTTCACAACTGTATATAACTTGTATCTATAAGCATTCATCAGGTACAAAATATGACATGATATTGTCTGTTACCAAATGAAGTAGCAGTAACAATATCGTTCAACAATTGATTTTACACATTTAAGGTCCAATGGATATCGATGTTTATAATTGGAGAACTAATATCTCATCTAAAGATGGGATACGGATTAGTTTGCCGATATAATTAATTACGTTACGTCATGTTGAAACACGAACTTATACTTTAAAAACATTAGTGCAGAAATATTTTATATAAGATATTCATAAAAAATCAATTCTTAATTTTTTTTCTTATGCGACAAAATGAATGATAAATTTGCTATGTTTACCATGACCATTTTTCAGCTTCTCTTGCACGAAAGCGTCCAATTAAAATAGTAAATTATCATATTTATGACTGTTAATTATAATTACGTATCGCCTTATCTCCGTATCTAAGTCTTCATCTGCATCGTAAGTATAAAAGTATCCTTCATTACAGCTCCTCCTAGCATAACACTTACTGCCACATACTGTCTGCAGCTGATATAGTTCCAGAAGCTTACTATAAACCAGTCCTGGGTAAGTTTACTGTAGTCTTCACAAAAGCTTTATGTTACGGTCTGAGACGATGTTTATAATTTTATAAGTTTTAATAATAAGTGGAATTTATACTAGCGAAATATTTATTAGTTTTAAGATTCGTTTATTATAATATGAGATTTAACGGCTTCGTCGTCAAGTACTCTATATAGATGTAACATTAGTTTGTTAATAATTTCATAAGCGTGCATATTATTCAGTAAGATTTATATAAACAAGACTTATCTAATAACTTCTAAAATAAGGTATCGTTGAATATAGCTGCAGTCCGAGTAGATGTAAGGAAATGCGACTAATGTTACTTCATCTGTTTATGTTTGTGAGCGGCGTCACCGCTATAAAAATCCGAACATATAATAGTTTGGTTATATGATCTTAGCGCTCGAAATCACAAAGGAAATCTGATAAGCGGTTAACTCGGACAAGCGGCTACGCGTGGAAAATTCTAGTAAGATGTTGAAATAAAATATTTGATTGTAAAATTTGTGTAAAGCAAAGACTAGAAAAGAAATATTCGAGTGAAATTAAATTATTAAATAAAATAATTTGAAGGAATGTATGAACATGATGGAATGTCGATGCACTGCTCAACGCGACCGAACTCACGTTATAGGCCGAACTTTGTGTACAGAGGTACATGCTTGATCCGTGCCGTGACGGGAAAACCGAACATTTTACCTAAAAATGGCTTATATACGATGATACAAATAAGGTATTCGAATACTTGCTGTTGGAAAAATGTTGAGGTTTTCAAAAGAGGTAAAAGGTTATGCTTCCTAAAAGCAGTGATCCGTGCTGATGCGGGAAATTCTGATATTTTCCTTAAAAGAAGCCCTTCTACAGACTTATGTTGAAGTATCTCGTATTCTGGCTTTTGGAAAATATCGAGAATTTCGAAATCAGGCCACCTTGCCACCTTGCCACCTTGGGCTCACCGACCGTCCGGCTGCGCGATGAGTTTGGGCTGTGATTGGTGCGAGTGGGGCTTATCGCCCGAACTGAGAGGCGCAACAGCGCCGCGCCGCGGCGCGTGCGCTGTGTCTATGAAACAACGCTAAAAGAGCGCGCGACTATTATTCTTTCCTGGTCTTTGCTAAGGTTAATATCTTATGTACATTTTTATTATTATTCATTAAAGAAATTCAGTCTAATTTTTTATTTTGTTTCATCTTTAATCATTTATAAAACATCCCAGCAATTATTCAGTTATACTTTATTTTATTTAATGTAATTGATGGATCTTCGAATAAGGTAGCCATTAAGGAATATATTATTGTTCATCATTTAGTTTTGGCCAAGGAAGAAGCGGATAAAATTGTAACGAATGCATTTTTTGCAGTTATAGTGCAATATCTACAAAGATATTGCACTGTTTTTTTTTTTTTTAATACCCAAGCTCGTTTCAAATATTAACAAATAAACAGAAACATGTATAGAGATTTATATATATTTTTACGCCTTTTAATAGTGTTTCAAATAGATTTGTTGCTAAACTCTCCGAGAAAGGTCTTTTTGTTTCGATTTCCAACACGATTGATAATGTAGGAGTAAAAAATTTTCCTTCGTTATTTAGTACATGCTCGGAAGTTGGAACTTGTATATATAGATTCCATGTACATTTTTCATCGTCCTCCTACGTACATTTCTTTTGCGAAAGGAAAATCTGCACTAATAACTATATTACATCAAATGATTATCCGATCGACACCTGCCCAGATTAATAAATTTCAATCATCTAAAAATATTAAACCTGTTTTAAAAAATTAATCTACAATTTCCATTAAAATTGTAAGTTTCTTTGGATTAGATTGTAAGTTTCTGGGTAATTTTAGAGACTGGGGGGATTTATAAGGAGGTTATTGAAAATAATGCATCACAGAAAGTAGCTAGCTGAGATGATAAGTCTGATTTAAAACATAATCCCCGCTTAATTATTATAGATGTACAGGGTCATTTGACTTGTAACATTTATTATTGAATAAAATTTATGTGAACGTTTCCTTGGCCGACACTTAAGTTTGGTTTATCATCGTCATGTAATAACTCCATGCGTAATTATATTATTAAAGATTATCTGAACAATATGGGTCAATTTGTATTTTAAATTTTGGTACATTTTTTAATTTCATAGTCAAACTTCTATAATCTCGTAATTGTGTGTTTCTTGATTATTATGTATAATTTTTTAGATGAGTAAATTATATATCGGCTGAATCTTAATCTACAGACCATATTTCAATAGGAGCAATTGTCCTATTTGAGGCACAAACAATTAAATTGAGGTTAGTACAGTAACAGCTTCTAATTTACATAAATAAAAGTTCAATAAAAGATTTATTTCTAAGAAACAAAGTATACTTGAAAATTTAGTTTCAGTTATATATTTGAAATTAATTGAAGTTATGAATGCGATTAAAAATTAATTAGTTATGCAGAAAGTAGTAAACCCTGAAACTTCCCGAAACCGGCGATATATCATACAAAACTAAGAATAATGGCTGATTTTAAATTCTCAGCTTTACGCTGAAGCAATTGTATACTATTAAAAAGCAAATCCAATTAAAATACCTTTAAAAACTTAAAATCTAATTTGCCAATCTACGCCCGAAATCCAAATCCCGCTGATAATAATCTGCAAAAATCAGAGCACCGTGCCCTATCGTCGCGAAGCGCTCGTTAGCTGTCTCTCTCGCTCTTTCCTTCGCCGACTTCTATTTCAGCGATCGATTTTAAGCCCTCCGTACTCCACCAGTAGATAATCGCGCAGCGAGCGACGAAAACTCGGAGGTGCGTAAAAAGTTCTCCTGATCATATAGCCCATTATGTGCGGGCAAGGTATTATCGCCCGTGTCACGGTGGCTCTGCCCCGGAAGCTTAATCCTGATTTATGCACAAATGTAGCGGGGTCTTGTCGGATTGGATGGGGAAGAGCTCGTGCAAACGAAAACGTTGCGTTGCATATGCTTCCGATTTCTCTTTTTTTTGTATACCTTGAGTACCATTACTCTCAAAACAAGTATATAGCTCTGAGATTTATGCAATAAAAATTTATTGCTCGATAGCTTATTTATTTCTTGATTATTGATAGCTTATTCAGTTTTTAGTTTATGATGATGATTGGGATAAGTCTGCAGTCTATGTAACAGACAAAATGTTCAACTTTGCACAACTATACGTAATACTTCGTTATTGGATACACCAAGAAAAGAAGAATCCAATGACCTTTGTACGATATTGATCCAATGACCCCGATAATAACGCAATGGCCCTGACCTGTCTCTTCGTACGGGTAAACCCTCATGGAGGCGAGATCGGCCTAATTCCTCCTTTGTCTCGTCCGTACTGCATAGTCCTTTTACACGCGTATCCCAAGATGTATGAGACGGGGATGAAGGCGCTATTGTCGAGGTGCTGTTCATTTACAGCCAGCATAGGGACATCTGCAAATTAAACTTGGCTGATTGTGTCGACTACACTTAAACATCGGCTTATTAAGGGCTTTCAAAATCTTACACCGAAAACGTTGCTCACGGTACGGAGAGCCAAGAGGAGCGAGCGAGCGAGAGAGAGAGAGAGAGAGAGAGAGAGAGAGAGAGAGAGAGAGAGACACAGAGAGAGAGAGAGAGAGAAAGAGAGAGAGAATACCGACCACGAGATATTCTGTTTATGCGGATCATAAACAGAGATGTAGAATTAGCAGCATACATTGTCAAATATTTGGGATGAAATTTGTAATTGGATGTTGATCCCTTCCCCTCTCCTAAATTTGACAATTTCGAATAACTGTTTTTCGGTTTGCCAATGTAATGAACTTCGTTTCCCGGAGCACTCGTGGATACTTCGCCGTTAGTTGGCACCGTGTAAAGGTGAGCAGCAACTGTATGTGGCTTAAAATTTATCAGGGCAAGCGATAAATTATGCGTTAATGACGTCGCTGCACTGACGGCGCGGCGCACCGCCGCTGGCTGCCGTGTTTCGCCAGGCGGGTCAGTGGAGCGAGTCAGCGCATAGTCGAACGGGGGGACGCTTTGATTGCGACGCCCCGTAAGTAAATCTGGTTCAATTTTCGTTCTTTGATGGATAGTATTAAATTATGGTGGATTGTGCGAGCTCCATTGTTGCCGTGATTTAAATCACATTTGGAACGTGCGCGTTTCCCGAATAAATTCTGGCATACTGATGTTATTATGCAAATAATGGGTTTAGATTATAATGCACGAGTTTAAGAGGCTGAATTATGGATTTCGTGATAGTGATTCCACAGATATAAAAGATGAAAAACCTTTTTATTAGAGTTTTTATTTTCAAAAAAATTTACTTTTATTACTATTTAATAAAAATTACTAGGTAATAAATATACTCGTAAAATTAATTACTTGATAACTGCTTCATTTGAACTACTAATCTTGATTGGTTGTAAAGTAATAATATTTCTCTTAGATTTGCTTGCACAATAAAATAGTAATATAATAATAACAAATATGATTGATATTTATAATCTAATGAAAATTACTGATTAAGTATGGCCTCTCAATTTTAAAATCAATTTATAAGAATAATGAATAGAATATTCGAATTTAAAACATTTCAAATTATATTTGTTTGGATCGAAAATTTTGTTTTTTTTTTTTAAATTTCTATATTATTAATAAAATTTATATTTCGATAAATAATATTAGAAATTACAACTGACTAAGTATATGCGAGTTTTCGATTAAGTTCAAAACAGTTTTAGAATTATTTTGAATCGAGTTAACCGAAAGAATAATACTATGAATATAAAAATAATATCTATTATTAGGAAAGACAGTATATTGATTAAAGTATTTCAATATTTTTGTAAAGTTTTGTGTCTTCTTAATTTAATTTTTCTTATTTGCTTTGAAAACGGTTTTTTTTGTTCACTCATTGAGTGGAAGTTTTTTATGCCTATTAAATTGAATAAATTTAATAATTTAGCAAAGAATATTTCGGTATTGATTCTAACCCCTTTCAAATACACATTCCCGTCTTAAATCAAACCTTATCCTTGTGAAAACCAATTTTGGATGCCCCGGGTGAGTAATGTGTATTTATAGTGAGATTAATTATTCGTGTTTTAGTAAAGAAATTAAAATGGTCTTTGGCAACAAAATGTATCATCTAATTCGAAGTTATAGAAAAAGTGTGTAAATGTTATTTGTCTTGTTGTACAAATTCAAAACCGTAATAGTATATATTGCTGCTTACTTTGCGTTGTGCGCGCGATATCTGTTTCATTTATATTATTAATATTGATGGGTATCAGAAAAGTAGTATTTTTTGAAGTGAGCTTGAATGAGTTAACCGTGATCTTTCCTCTTTTAACCGCAAGAAAACCTCCGAAGTTCGATCAATTGCAATTTCCAATGATTCCCCTAAAACGATTGAGAGCGTTGACAACAGCAGGGGGGAGGGGTGTGTGTGAGAAATTAGCCACGGAGAACAGTTTCGTGGGTGATCGCCCCGACATCACCGCGACGCCCGAGCGGCGATTCGAGAGGCGCGGCGCGGTCGTGACAAACAGCCGGTGGGTAGGAAAACTATTTCACTTCATTCATCGGAATTCCGACCGGGGGTGTCTAGACTCTCACCTCGAGTGATCGGTTATACGCGGCGTGCTGAGTGCAGGGGGGAGGTGAGCCGGCGACAAAGACAGAGAGGTGAATCGATCAGGGGACACGATGCATGTGTAGAAATTGCTGTAAAATAAGGGTAGAGAAGCGTTGTTAACACAAAGGGAGAATAAAAAGAGATTGATAGAGGGAGTGGGTAGGGGAGGAGACATCCAAAGTCGTAATTATGTGCTTTGCAAGAGACGTTGTGAACGATTGCCGGAAGTATATTTCAAGAATGGACTCAGGACAAAATAATTGTCTTTTACAAATCTTAAAATATAAAAAATGGATATGGTCACTGAAGTTCACTTAATCTTGATCAAAATAAAAAAATCATCAACTATCAGTGAATGTAAGTTATTAGTTTTGAAATAACCTAATATTATTTTATTTTAAATAAAAATTATAAATAAAAATTATTTATAAATAAAAAAATTATAAATTTATAAAATATGTCAATATGATAATGCAAATAAAATAAATACGTAAAATTAACCGTATAAAAATTATAACATTATTGCTGCTTGCCATGTATTTTAGTTAACTTGTAAAATAAGTTTATATTTAACATGTTTTTATATTCTATTAGCTGCCTACAGTAATTTATGATTTTTAAGGTAAAGTAATGAAGTTGTATTTTGATATATTTAACCATTCTATTTGCAAATTTTAATATTAGTATTTTCTACAAAAGTTCTACATTTATTTACAATAGAAACAAAGCATTTTATTCTACAAAAATGTTGAATAATTTACGGAGTATTAAAAATCTTAAATTTGATAATCAAAAAATAACCTAAAAAATGGTCTTCTAAATGAATACGCAGACGCTTCTGCAATACGACCTTGTGTGTATTTTTAAATTTCGATAAAAATTGTTAATCTTCGAATCTTGTTTCCGCGATACTGCAGGCTGAAAATCGCCGTTTTCATGGGTCGTCGTGCATCCTCGGTAAAAATAATCATTATATCGTAATGGTACGGGCATGCACGGTGATTTGCGTTTTATATTTTAAATAAAAAAAAATATGCATTTTGAAATAACGAGCGATATCGAGCCGTCGCTCGTGTTAAAATAAAAGCTTTTTTCCCTTTAGCGCAGTAAAATGCAACGCGTGTATATACTGCATTGGTGAAAACTTTAAAACATTGGGAATTTTTCCATATATATATTAAAATAGGGTATATCTTTAAAAATCAAACTTTGATACGTAAATCGGCAGCGATTGTATTTATTTTTTTAAATATACGTTCTATTTTTAAGACCACGAGTAATTTAGTATTACATTTGACAAAATACTACAACCCCTAAAAAAATTTTTATTATTGATTTTACTTTCTATTTGTTTTTTTCCTCTTTAGTTTCATTGATCATTCGAATTATTTTTCTACAAAATATTTTCCTTTTAATTAAACTAAGATTAATTATTCAATAATAAGTTATTAATAAAATTGCGAAATAAAGAAAATAAGATTCTAATATTAACGTACGATGTACTGTCGCAGATAATACTATCAAAACTCTCACTGAAATGGTAACATTTCTATCCTTGCGTGATTAATTTTAAGTACGCTTACTTCTACCGCGCCCCTCACTGTATACACCTACGCAACACAACCGTTTCACTTCCATGACGAGTCAGGCATCGAGCTGCGCTCTCTGACCTTCTTTAACTCAGTTCTCACCTCCATCCCGTACTGACCCCTTCCTACCTCCACTACCAAACTTCAGGCGGCGAATTACCAGTCTGGACATCCAACTCTCCGGCCTCTCCTCTCTCTCTCTCTCTCTCTCTTTCTGGCTTTGTCTATCTTTGCTCCGCGTGTACAATTAATTTCTAATTAGAAGCGCCAACGCCCGGCGAGTTTCGATTTACACGGGCACGAGAAGGAGGCAGGGGTGTAGGTAGAGAGCACGCATGCACGCCTTTGATGACATCCACCGTCGGTGCTTGCGGCGATACAGCGCCGAAGGGAGGAGGGGGCGAGGTACCCGACCGCACGGGCACGGGCGAGCTCTAGCTGTCGACGACGCGACGTCCGCGCGCCGCGCCGTTTGCCGAGCGAGCGGAATATGGGGAGATTGGGCGCTCGCTGGTGGGGGGGGGGGGTTCGGGACGGGAGGGCCGCCCGGGTACGCGCGTCCGACCGCAGTCGAATATCCGGGGACAACGAAAGCCCTGCGAGGACTATATGTAGTACGGTGGATCCGCTACAGAGTGGATGTTATCGGGGATCGCGGTTGGGAGGATAGTATATGTTCTTTTTTTTCTTTATTTTTTTGTCTTTTTAATTCCCCGATCTTTCTAGATTTAATGACTCTGTGTACAATATTGATTCGCTGCAATTGAATCTACTCTTTTTAAAGCAACGCATTTTTTAAAACCATATATCGCTAAAAAAGCTGCGGTGGAGTAATTTTATTTTTACCCGTTTGACTTTTTTTTTATCGAACTTGTGTCAGTTTTATGAAAACGTCGATACGCGTACATATTTAAAAATTACCTCTCAAGTATAAATAGAATTCGTTAAACTCGAGCTTGATCTGAAACTTCGAGACATGTTTAGACTATACATTAAAGCTTAAAATAGGACCAGTCCCATGATTATCTACTGCAAATCAAAAGAAGCAGCTTTGTGCCTGGTCAATATAGATCTGTTTTATCAACACATCTAATTTTATATTTCAGTCAAGTTTTACAAGAAAATGCTTTATTATATTTTATTATGTACTTTCTGCAACTTATAATTATCGCGTATCATTTGACAGTCTTATTTTTAATAATAGCACATACTGTGTTAATAATTCTATTTTGTTTTCGAATTTTTCGGCTTTGCTGCTAAAGTTATATAATATATAACAGTACATAATTATTTCGGATAAAAACAAAATTCGTTATAATTAAATGTATTCAAAGTTATATCCAATAATTTTTTACGATATTCATCCTAAACTCGTTCTCGTTTAACAGAATTAAGAGGGTGTGGTTAAAAATACATTTTTAGGCAAAAAATTGGAATATAAAAAAGGCAAATTAAATTATCTCCTGAAATGCCGTATTTAGTTGCAATTGTGTCCAAATACCTCGCGTGCGTGGCGTCGTGCCATTAGAGTTCTTTGAGAAAACGGTGAAAATGAGCGTGAGAATGAAATAAGTGAGGAGAGGGCAGCACATACGTATATACACGTAAATAGAGATGAACAGAAAGAGTAATAGAAAGAGAGATAGGAGTAGAGAGAGGGAGAGAGAGACATAAAGAGAGCGAGAAAGAGCGAGAGACATAAAGAGAGAGAGAGAGAAAGAGAGAGAGGGATGGAGAATAAAGAGAGAGAAAGATATAGAGACATAAAGAGATAGGGAGAAAGAGATATATAAAAAGAGAGATGTACAGCACAGGGCAGTGGGCGATACATTAAGAATATGAGGACAAACAGGAGGATTATAGTAATGTTCATCTGACATAACGAGAGAAAAAGAGAAAGGCAGAGTTAACGAGGTACGGGAAAAGGAATCTTGCATATATACTTTGCTGGCTCGCGACTACATTTAAGTATAAACTTACTAATGTATAGTTATGGATGTAGGATGGTCGACGACTGCGTATGCTCACAAAATAGCCTGCAGGGCGATTTTAAGAGGGAGAAAGAGAGGGAATTAGAATTAGGATTGTATTTATTAGAGTGTAAGGGAGAGAGAGACTACAAGATTACAAAAGTGGATGGGGTGGTAAAAACTCTGTGAATTTTCATTCATTTTGTTACGTACTTTAAAGAGCTTACACAAAATTATTACTTAGCTAAGAGTGTTTTAATTTTTTTTAGAAAATTTTATGGAAATTACGAGACTAATTGTAGTTAACCAACTATAGTATGTAAATTATTAGTATATTTTCTTTATTAAGAAGCTTTAAGTTATTAGCATTATTAATGTTAAATTAATAGTGTTATATTATAATCCTTTAAGATTCTAAAATGTATTTTTTGAGTGAGAAAAAATCAAATTTATCGAATAAATCTTATTTTGAAAGAAATCAATTTACATAAAATATGAATTAACTCATATTAATAATTATGAACCTCTTTCAATAAAATTTTTTATGAAAAATAATTTTTCAAATCAGATGAAACAAAAGTAATAGTCAGTGCTGTCTAATTTTATTAACAATACTATAATAAAAAACAATGTTTGCCAATGCTGGTTGGTCTTATCAGATTGTTCTGCGACAATTTTATTACATTAATTGAAAAATTAATTTAAAAATAATCCATATGAAAAAATAGCTGTAAAATTTTTCTTATAAATTTGCTTTACCATAGAACTATTTTTATACATTTACAAATTCACCCTCTCATTTGACAATGCAGTACAGAACATTTAGAAAATAAAACAAATAATTTCAAACATAAGGAAATGTAGGTTAATGATAATTAACCATTGAAATAAGATTCGTCATTGTGCCTAAGATAATTTTCAAAGCTTATTGGTATGCTAATATACCTTCAAGAATATGATGACATGTTATCGAAGATAATGTAACTACTGAAATAGCCATGCAGATAAATATTGTAAGTTCATTATTATACAAGTTTTATATAATTTCGTAAATGTAAACAATGTAATTTTAAAGCTATTCAGTATTTTTAATTTTAGGACATCCAGCTCTAACTTATTGCTCTAAGAAATAAATAGTTAAGCGGAGTTCATCTTCGGCTAATAAAACACAAATCTCATTTTTCTTGCATTCGCTTGGAGGTAATATTAATGAAGAAAACACTTTGACAATTTAAGATTCTGATAATTTTTTTTAGCATTATTTAATTTGTGTAATTCTCTCGAAACGAAAAACTTTCAAAATCGGTATTATTTAAGAATTGAAATGGGATTCCAATTACATTTTCAAGACTAGGTAAACTTCAACGAATAATTTCAATCGATCCCTTACTCTCTTCTCCCCTTACGAAGACGTTTCTTCGTCATTCTTTGACTCTTTTCTCTTCTTCAAGCATCGTAAAACGTTGGTGGAAGGAAAAGGAAGGGGAAGAAAGTGAGAAAGACGGAGGGAGGGAGGCGAGAGAGAGGGAGAGAGAGAGAGAGAGAGAGAGAGAGAGAGAAAGAGAGAGAGAGAGAGAGAGAGAGAGAAAGAGAGAGAGAGAGAGAGAGAGAGAAAGAGAGAGAGAGAGAGAGAAAGAGAGAGAGAGAGAGAGAGAGAGAGAGAGCGAGAGAAAGGAATAGAGAAAAGTTGCGTGTCTTTTCTTTTAAGCGCTACCGCTTGGGAATTCATGACCGGCAACTTCGACGGAAGAATGGAGCAATTAATGGGCGTCATGAGTCTTCCACCAGCTGGACAATCTCCTTCCACCATCCGCGTTCTCTCGTTCTCTCTCACTCTCTCACGCTCTCTCCCTCTCTTTCTCTACTCCCGTTCTTTCCTCTCAAGCCAAACCATCCGCTGTGGAGCTAAAGCGAGTTTCAATGGAATTTCCGTTTTCGAAGACGTGCTTCGACTGCCGAAAATTTCTATCTCTTTCTTTTTTACTGCTCGCCCATCGAGCGCTGAAGGGGGAATATTCTTTTTAGCTCCGGAGGTATACATCGATTTGTGAATTCTTACGTATATAGGAGAAATGCATATACATTCACGTGTGCGGATCGCGTAATATTGCATTGACTGTTAATTCTTTGTTATCTGCATCGTATTTTTGATACAATGCTCTCTTTTATCCGTCAATTGTTTAACAGTTTTTGCACATTTTGAGAACGTCAAAGATTCACAAAACTAGCCTTATCTATTGGTAAGGCTCGAGACTTTTCAGCCATGTGTTGTTTGAACAAATAAAATACGTAATTAGAAATTCTTATAAAGATATGTCATTGAAATCTTAGTTTTCAAATAGTGATTGAGATTCAATTTTCGAAAATTCAAGGGTCTCTTATATTACTATCAAATATGTAATTATAATTGTTGGTTATAATTGTCATATTATCTAAAATGTTGAGAACTAATATACATATAAAATTTTAGAAAATAAAATTTAATATTGTCAAATAAAATGCTTTTATGTAGAGCTTCCATATGCTCAAAGAATACAAACCTCGGAACAACTTGGGAAATAACCCGTTCCCTATAGGATCTCACATCACTATACAGGATTATTCCACAGTGCAATCAAGCGTATAAGCGAACTTAAAGCACTCGATATAATAAATTAAAAATGTTGTAATAAATAAATCAAAAACTGCCAAATAGATAAAAGTTTGATATCTTATTGTATTATAGTTTCACGTTATTGGATTTTAAAGGCATTTTACTCCACTCTTTAAATGTAAGTTTTTTGCGCATTTAGTTTAATTCAATAAGGAAAATTTTATTTAGGTTTAATTGATTCTGTTTTTTGTGAAATACAATACCCAAATACTAATTTGCCTTTTTGCTTTGCAGCAGTTAGTTTCCGAAAGTCAAAATACAGGATAATTTTTAATTTACAATCGTACAATCGTTAATATATAGGGTTTTTCAACAGAGAATTATTATGGTAGCTGATCGATAGGATGACATGTAATCACGCGAGATAATTTGTACGTAATCTTTCATGGGCATTCATTATTAATACAGTAGAAACATGGATCGCGTTTAAAATAACGATATTTAAAGAGAACAATGTAATTTAAATACGGTCCATTCACGCGTGCACATACGTAAAAGAAGTCTCTTTCATCATTATTAATTCTGCTGTATAAAAGAAACTGTAAACTTCGGTAAGTTTGCGCAAGTTTAAAGGAGGATTAATGTTACTCTTTTGTTATAGCAAAATGATCTCTTAATCTTCGGCGACTATGCACTGGATAAGATAGTTTACATTGACCCACGTATCTCCGTAAACTGTATGCGTATGGCAGAGAAACAGAAAGACAGAGAGAGAGAGAGAGAGAGAGAGAGAGAGAGAGAGAGAGAAAGAGAGAGAGAGAGAGAGAGAGAGAGAGAGAGAGAGAGACTCACCAAAAATGAGAAACTGTGAGGTGCGCGCGCAAAGGAGCTTGACACAGTGCCGGGCAAGACCAGACTCGGAAAACACCTGGTGGCTAACAAATGGCTGGAAGTGTCTTATAAACGTGTCACCCGAGAAAATTTTCACAGAAGCCTGCCTTCGTTGGACTATTCGTCGTGTCATGTCTCCTTCGCCTTCATTCTTTCACTCTCTCTCTCGCTCTCTCTCTCTCTCTCTCTCTCTCTCTCTCTCTTTCTCTCTCTCTCTCTCCCTTTCTCTGTCCCTCCTCGAGAACTTTCGTCTCTTATCATTGGTAATACTTTTTATCAAAAATATGCAAGTCTTATATACTGAGAAAATACGAGAAAATGGAGTAATAGAAGAAGACGGAAAAGGAGGAATTGAATCTAGTGGAAGTCAATGGTAAAAAAATGTTTTAAATCACATTTAAATCGAGAGTTTATTATTTATGAAAATTATGCTACAACCATGTGATACTAATAGTACAGTAATCATTATCTTTTTTAGCTAAACGATCAAATTTCGTTTTATACTTTAAAGACGATTAAATAGTACAGCAGTTAACAATTTTTTCAACTTATACGGAAGAAATTTACTTTCTGATTTTGATATAAGTTTAGATTTTTAGACATATCTGTCGCATGTATTCAAAAAAGAATTTGAGAAAATATTTTTTTTGTTAGCTTAAAATATTTAACGCTTGTTTAATAGTTTAGTCAGTTTTGATACGTTAAACAAATGCTCGTTTATTTAACAATATTTATGTTGTTCCCTACAAAATAATCCTTATAATATACTGCATATACCAATATTCTTTCTAACAATTGAAGTAATTTTCATAGACATTTTTTTCGTATAGCCTTTAATTTGTTCAAAGATTCAAAATTCTTGAGCTCTATACTCTTATGAAATATTCATAATCAGTTAAATGTTTTTTGTATTTTTATATATATATATATATATATATATTGGCAGTAAATTTGCCCTTATTATATCACTCCCGTAGAATAAAAAAAAAAGAAGTTAATAATTTTTATGAAGTCGAGAGAAATATGGATTGTCCTTGGTTCATCTTGAATGCATGGGAGAGGTCGGAGGATGATGGTGGGAGTCAAATTGAGAGTTAAATGCTTGAGGGAAGAAAACTGATTCTGTTTTTCTTTTATTTTCCTTTTCGGGAAGATGGTAATTACATGAGAGAAACGGGGAATGGTAATCTCGTTCGATTTGGCTTTGTTAACTCGGCCAAACGCGTACCGGATGCTACTCCCGAGTCACTTGCAAATAAAAACGATTATATCGGAGGTGAACCCACTCTCAAGTATTTGGATTAAAATAATCTTTTATCCATAACTTGTCCACATCCGTTTTTCTCGCTCTAAATTTAGCGAATCCTTGATGCAATATTTTCATGAATTTCATGTTTTTAAATAGTGCTCTTTTACGCCAATCTATTTAGCCGTTGAAACGACATTATTTTAAGGTCCATCCACGAGTTAGCATATTATATTATTAGGATAAAAAGGGATTCCTTCTACCCGATGAAGAAATTTATCAGCGAGGTAAAGCCATTTTTAGAATTACATTATAACAAGATTTATTTGCGCGTTAAATAGAATGATGTTCATTTATAGAGAGAAAAAAATTCTTAATATTTGGAAAGAATAAAAATATCTACAACAATATCTGTAACACATTACTTATTGGAGCTAGAGAGCACAAGGTTGATAATTGATAATAACCGATGATTCGATTATCTACTAGTCAATCGCGGTGTATATATTACGGAAGGGTTACTCGAATATGCAGGCAATTTGGTGGCGATATATACATATACTCATGTAGCTGTGAAAACGACCCTCGCATCGCGAAAGGTATGCAGCAACGAAAATCTAATGTTCGTCCATGATAGAAAAAAATAGTAGATTTCATTACAGCTGTTGATTATTTACTTCGTGAGACCGTATGCTTTCATGTATGTATACAATTAGTTTGCTTTCTAGTCTTTAACAATATTTTATCATATATGAAAAAGTCGACCGAATCATGGATTGTATCATACTTTTGATTTTCAAATAAGAGAAAGGTAATAAAAGTGTTTTTTTATTAAATTATTTATTCAATAAATAAAAGTTTGACGATGACGTTTATGTTTTGTAATATTGATATATATATATATATATATATATATATATATATATATATATATATATATATATATAAGAAGAATGAGTTAGAAGTTGAATCAAGATTTAGATAGAAATTGAATCAATACATATACATCTTAAAGGCACTAAATAACGTTCCTTCCTAGTGACGGTATTTAGACTACTACATCTAGAGACAGTATTTAGAGCTCGAAAAGTAACTTAATTATACGAAAATATTGCATATCTTTTTCTGTTGCACCGATAAGAAATAGATTACGTATCTGTTTAAAAATATCCGTCTTTAATGTTTATTTTAAAACAGATCTATTTGTTCACATATCGATCAAAAATTTAAAGCCCGCCCGTGTACGCCTTCATCAAAAATGTTATTTCGTCTTTCAAAAGATGAAAACAAAAACTACACTTCAGGTTACGCTATACTATGATATATTTATATATTATATTTCTTTCAGGCATTTCTGGTTTAGAATTTATAACCTCCGCGAATTAAGAACCCTCGTAACGCTCGAGTTGTCAATGTTAGCTTACGCTAACAGCTCTTCGATGATCCACTCATACGAATTATACGGAAAATTTTTTTCATTTGAAGGTTATATTTGTTTGACAATTTTCGAGTAGATATATAGAAGTAATTAATATACAGTTACACGAAACAAATATTGAATCATTATTTCACATCCTCTGAGGATTCCTCTAGTGGGAAGAATTATCCATGTATTTACTATTGCAGTACAGTATTTCTCGGCATGATTAAACCTTCCCTCTCTCTTTCTCTCTCTCTCTCTCTCTTCCTTTATTTCTGTACAGCCGCTACAGTACACGGATGATTCTGAGATATTGCAAAAAGGCGCTTTTGAGATATTGCATAATGGCTGAACCGTACGTACACGCGGCATGAGGCCGTGAAATGTGTTTAGGTGATGCGTTTACGAGGCCCGAAAGTACTGTTTTCCGCAATGTGACCCTATGTCTACTGATAATCTATAGCTTCTCTCTCTCTCTCTCTCTTCTCTCTATTTTTCTCCACCTTGTTGGTCTCCTGGGCATTCGAGCATAAATAACGTTTTTGTCGCGAGAAAGATGATGACGTGAAAAAAATCAACTTTTGCAGAAATCGAACGCGTACGGGCATGGCTAACTCGCTTTTATTCCTGTTTGTTGCAATAGAAGTTCATCTCAAGTTCGGCGAAGGCGGCAGATTCGTGAAACAAATCGAAGTTTTTCCCTTCGAGGTTGAGAAAAATTTCATCTTTCGTGAGTTCGTTCGGAAAAAGTAAGGTGGGGGGAGGGGCGAAGTCTGCCTCGAGGCTAAAAGTGCCAAGAATGCTGGGCGAATTGCATAAAATTTAAGATAGTTATAGATATCAGTCAAAGAGAAAACCATGTATTGCATTCGTATTGTTTTTCTCTTAAAAAAAAGAAAATAACTTTCATAACTGATATTTATTTTTCCTATCTACTTATTTTAGACTTAGAGAGTTTTAGAAGAAAATAAGATCTTTATGAGGCTTCTTAAAATTAAAACTTGTCATTTTTCGAGTTATTTTTTTCAAACAACATTTTTTGAGAAATAAAAGTCGTATATATTATTAATAAATTTGATGATATTTAAGATTTTGTATGATATTTATATTTTCTAAAGGTTTAAATAGTATCAGCATAGAGAAAAAAATTTTAATCTTACTTTGAGTAACATACTATTATTCATCTTATATTTAATAATCGCATATGATGCTTCAGATTTGAATGTTAAATTTATATGAATTAAATTTAGGTATATATAAATTTTAATAGTTAATATATAAAATTATGTAAAAACCACACTACTTGAAAAAAAGATTTGTATTACACGCATAGTACATTAAACATATATAAACAAGTTGAAAGAAAGTTAATTCAAAATCTGGAGTATTCATATTTTGAAAAATGGACAGTGTTAGATGCTATAACTGTACAGTGGTCATCGATATCAGTGGTATTTCAAATACTAAGAGCTAAATCCATGACCCGAATGTTATGGTCTCTTCTTGTTAGATGTACACAGTGTCTCCCAAAAGTTATAAGACTACGAGTATAACATCTGTACTACTTACGCCATCTTCATTAAACTTTCGGCCACCAGTTACTATATATATATAACCTTCCTTAACCTTTATATAAAGTTCCAAGTTCATCGGATTACATACAGCAGTTCAGTAGCGGTTTGTGTGGGAGTATCAAAGTGGTCACTGCCATTGTTTAAGATGAATAAAAATATCGAATAACGTGTTGCAATTCAATTTTTGGCCAAAAAACAGTTCCTTCACTTAGTCGCTCACCATATTCGCCCGATTTGAATCGCGCTGATTACTTCCTGTTTCTAAAATTAAAAATGAACATGAAAAGGAATCGTTTTGAGTCGATAGACCAGATAAAAGACGCTATGACAAATAAATTAAAAATTATTCCAAAAGAGGAATGTTTAAAAGGCATGAGGAGACTGCAAGATCGTGCCAACTTGTGTATACTTCTAATGGAGATTATTTTTAATAAAAATTTTGTTGAAAAGTCTTAAAACTTGGAATACACTTCGAATAATATGTTGCCTGAATTCATTAATTAGTACCCAATCTTTGTTTATACGCATATATATATATATATATATATATATATATATATATATATATATATATATATATATAATCGGAAATAAAGTCGCGTTGTCTTTCTCTCTCTCTCTCTCTCTCTATCTCTCTATCTCTTGTGTAATTTACTATAAACATATGTAAACTACATCTTTTTAAAAACCGATTCAGTAGGAATAATTATAATGTGTTTTTGATAATTTTTTTTTCTTATTCAAAATTGATCTTGTTTCTCCCCATTGTCCAATAATA
Source organism: Sycobia sp. Sy_11 (assembly GCA_018907035.1). Classification (NCBI taxonomy): domain Eukaryota; kingdom Metazoa; phylum Arthropoda; class Insecta; order Hymenoptera; family Epichrysomallidae; genus Sycobia; species Sycobia sp. Sy_11. The sequence goes on along the minus strand of JACCIC010000022.1, from coordinate 2,189,332 downwards.
GTTCGTTACATTGACGAGCGAAGAACGGTGCCCGACGTGAGCGACGAACGTGCGCCATTCAGCCAATTCTTCGCCAGTCCAGTCAGTTATTATTTCATCGAAACGACGCACGTAACGGCAACACTGCGCAACCTGTATATATCAATACGACTGACGGCCAAGAGCGCTTTATATGCTCGCGTTATTATTCCGGACGCGAGGATGCCTCGTCGTTTGTGCTGAAAAAAAAAATGATAACGTGTAGCGCAAAGACAAAATGCACTTGGCGGTGAGCTTTTGTGAGACCGCGGTATGGAATTCAATCAATAACATTTAGCGAGTATTTTAATTCGACAATTGATCGAGTTGATCAAAAAAATTTTCAGATATATTTTTAAATAATATGTTTGAATTTTAGTATCGAAAATTTATTGCCAAACAACAAGAATTATTTTAATTTTTAATTGTTGATGTATTGGTCAATAAATATCTCGAATGTCAAGGCAAATAGTATTAATCAAACTAAAATAAATTTAAATAAATTTAAATTGTACAAAAAGAAATTTCGTAAAGGATTTCGGCAGGGAAAAACTATTATAATTTTACTATTAATATTAATTCAAATATTAATTACATATGAGTGGCAATAAATTCAGCATATGGTTTAGTACTGAATAAAAATTGTGATTTTCGACTATAAACTTTCAAATATGACACATGCTATGAGAGGACACCTCCTCCCTCCTTGTCAACCCTGTAGCGACCGACCGTTGCTTAACGAAGCGCTTGTACCAATTTATCCGTATAAACGACTGGCATAGCTATCGGTTATTGGTAATCGGGCGCGTGTGCGTAAGGGGAGTCGTTGGTTCGTCCTTATATACGATTACACGCTAATCAGTGGACCAGCAACTTCATCGATTACCATTAGCCGTTCGTGTAAACCGGCCGAGCCATCGCCAACCGCGACGGCGGCGACGAGCTGTTACGGGCGAGGGCTCTGGCCCCGATCCTCGCGTTGTTAGAGGAAATAATACTCCCTCCTTCCTCTCTCCCAGTCCGCTCGCCGCGATGGAAATTGCACGGCACAAGGGGGCTATTGCTTCGTTTGTTTTTGCGCCCGCGCGCAAACTCCCTGGATCCGGCTTAGGGCCGTTTTGTTTTTGGCACGCCAGAGATGCCCCGATGATCGGTTTTCATTCTACTCGTACCGGCTGCAATTAGCCGAGCTTCTGGGCGATTTCTTCCGAATCACCGATGCTGTGAAGGTACGACATGCGTTTTGGGATAAAAATTAATCACAGTTGATCGAACTGTTAATCGGAATGCGCATGTGCAGCGCTTCAGCCGAAAGGTCGGTTAAAAATGAATTTAGGTTATTGGGGAGAAGTGCTTTAAATGTAATAGTTTAATCAGAATTTGAAGTGCCAAAAATGTGGATATATCAAGACAGTTGTTTTTTCAACATACTCGTAATATTTCTGCAATCATTTTAACAGGATGAATACTTTATAATATATCATTATCGTTCGTAATTTTCTGCGTTTACTTTATTCAGAGTCGATCATAGAAGTGTAAGCTAGGCTATTTACAATAGCATATTCAAACTTACATTTTGATACTAGCCGAGCAATTGCGATCAAATATCGATACATCATCATTGTTTCAATTGCATAATTAAAGAGGGCAATGTAGTACAGATGAATTTGACAGTTGAACTCGATTAACAGTTTGTTATTCCACTACGATATGTAAACATTTAATCATATAAGCAGAATAATAGAGAACTGCGCTCTAGCATGAATTATATATAAACGAACTCTTCGCTACATTATAGAGTCGCGTTCTACTCCTGAATGGATACATAAACACGAATGTAGGTATCTAGGATTTATGCAAATTCTATGCTTGTATCTGACAGAGAAAGGGGTTGCGGGCTCGCGACGAACTTGTAGCTTTAGGGGCACTGACATTGAAGTTTTGAAATCCAACTGAGTATGCCTGCCTCAACTTCGTACTGATCAAATTCTCCAAGAATATCTTTGGAAATTATTGTTTTCCAGATCTATTATATTAGTTATCGACAAATGAATTATTAGCTAAAAGCCTTTCAAAGACCCTTCATCGGTCTACTGGTAGCTTTCAGAAAACTACACAATTAATGATGAATAAATGTGTTTTGAACATACATAGTTCTATCGATCGTGGCCAGAAAAGCTAGCAAAAAAAAAGAGAAAAAAAAATGCAAAGAAAGGCAGAAATAAACGAATAAAAGCACAATAAGACAGTAGAACGCAGCTGCGTTGAAAAAAGAAAGAGGAAACAAGGAGCAAGGATCCTTCAAATCAATATTCTTTCAGGAATGTACGTGCACAGTTGCGTTATCAGATCTATGGAATATTGAAGCAGGATCTGCCCAGGAGAGAAATCTCATAGATATATAATATGAGACCAATGAAAAGGAAGACAGTTCTAAAGAAATCGACTGAAGAAACAAGTGACCAACAGGAACAAAATAAAAACAAATAGTTGAGAAACTGAAAAATCTGGAGGAAAAATTGAAAATAAATAAGATACACATATCTAAAATGTAAACAAATCCATTATTCAAGGAATTGGTTGCACTTTTCACATATAATTGTATATATTTGTATATTTTTATATCTTTATATTACGTTACATATGACGTGAAAGTAAGGAGAGTTTCGAATGCGTTTTCTTTCTGAAAGCTTCGTAGTTATACATATTTTTTTTTTATTTATTCTTATTTATGGATTTCTTCTATCATCTAAAACTGTAGATAAAATCGTATTTTTATTCGTCAGCGGTTTTTTTACATTTTATTAATTCTTCTCGGAAACCTACCACCTATGAACAGCTTGAGAAAAGCTGTTTTAGCTTCGTTTTAGCTTCTCTAAACAAAAATGTTATTGTTTTGAATTTCTTTTATTGTTTACCTTATTATTTTCATCCGTTGCCTTTCTTACAAATTATACGAAATCTGAAGAAATACTTTAATATAGAAAGGTAATTTTTTTTAATTTTATTGCACATGTTTACTGTCATTACTTATAATAATAAATATTTTTATTGGTCTTACAGTCTTTTACTGTAATATACTACACTAAAATAATGCTAGTCAGACTGTCATGGTTTTATGACAACCCCCGAAGAATCCCGAGAATTTACTAATAAAATTCAATGAACAGGCGCCATCATTTGTAGCAGAATCTAGCAGAAACTTCTCGATTGCAAGAATGTTATGGCGAACAAGCTCCAACGCTTACAACATGTGAAGAGTGATTTCAGTGGTTTAGAAGTGGATATATGATATATGATAAAGAACGTTCTGGACATCCTGTATTATTCAAACATAAAAGTTTGAAGATAGTAAATTGTAAGCATTATTGGGCAAAAAGGCAGATGAAACGCAGATAGTACTCGCTAATAAGTTCGAAATTAGTGACAGAGCATTTGGTAAATGCTTACTTCTGATGGGAAAGATTCATAAAGAAGAAAAATAGATGCCACACGATTTGACCGAATATGGCATTATGATTCGATATAACATCGCGCTGTTTTTGCTTGCCAGGCAAAAAAAGAGTTTTCTGAGGCGCATTGTGACTGGTGATGAAAAGCGAATCTACGATGACAATCTTAAGCGCAAAATGTCCTGGGTGGAGCCAGGCCGCTAAAGCCGAATGAAATCGTGACTGCCGAGGTTGACAAACGCCAACTGAATGATTTGCAACAGAAATTGATCGAATATAGATCAGCAATCGCGAGCAGTAGGCGACGAGTCATTCTCTTGCATGACAATGCTCGGTCGCATGTTATGAAAGCCGTCAAAAACACCCTGTTGGAGCTCGAATGGTAAGTGTTGCCGCACCCAGCCAGACATAGCGCAGTACTCGCCAGAAATAGCACCTTCTGATTACCACCTATTCAGATCGATGCAGCATGACCTCGTTGATACGCACTTCCGACCTGTTCAAGAAGTGCGAGAATTTGTGGATGATCGGATCGCCTCGAAAGCGCCATCGTTCTTTCGCCACGGTATCGCCATATTGTCATAAAGATGGTAAAAAGTAGTAGAAAATGACGGAAAATATTTGGATACAGCTAAAGTGTATCCATTTTTCATCATAAATGTCCTTTTTCCGTTAAAAAAGCCGGAAAGTAAGTTCACTTTCTAATATTTTAGAATACGTCATTAAAAATAAGTGTAAATGAGAAACTCTTGAAAATATTTATATTTGGAAAAAGCGCAATAATGTAAAATTAATGTTGGAATCAAGTAAATTGGACAACACTTATGATTCTTTATTAAGAGGAAAATTATGTTTACATTTAAGTCAGGAGGATGAGGGTTCAATAAATATTGTACAAATAAATTTAGAGTAGTGATAGCGTAATATAGTAGCATGCTGGATTTTTCATTTTGGTTTAGTCCTTGAAAATGAACTGAAGTGATTCAAAACGTTGCACATCTAAGGTACATTTAAATTTAATTAGGCGGGGGCAGTCAGGTGGTCCTTTGCTAACATAGAATATAGATTATTTTTATTATTTTTATTCTTCCGTAGTATAAAGAAGGAAATTTTAGTTCAACGAATTCAGGTTTGTTTTGTTTAAAAATATTGGTTTCATATGCTCACAACGAGGGCGTGATCGTGATGATCGAGCCCATTGAGTTTAAGAGTTAGTTCATTGCGATCTTTCGCCGAGTTCAGATCTACTTGCGATTGCACGCTTTTAAATTGTTATACTAATAATACGTTCGCGTTAATTTCTAACATTTTACTTTATATTTAATCATTCACAATTCATTAAATAGGTTCATACATTTCAATATACACGATTATACAATTATGCAACTATAAATGACAACTGTTTGTCCACCGGGGCCCCGTGCTCACCGTCAGTACGGTACAAGCCTAGTGCCATAGCGCCTAATACGAGTATGTGCAACAACACATTATGCGCATCAGACAAATCTAAATCAAAAAATAAATATACGTTTCATGGGGTTTTTATCCTACTAGGCTTTTCCCTAAGAGGCAATAAATTAATTTAATTTATGGCTCAAATTGTGTTGATTCATTTATTTACACCTAACCATTGAATAAATAAACGAAATCGTGGAACCTCTCCATGTTGGAGAGTTTTCAACATAACATTTATTATTGTTAATTTTTTTTAATTTTAATTTTTAATTTAATTTTTTAATTTTTTTTTAATCTAATTTAATTTTATTTTTAGTAGTAATTTTAATGTTATATTTAATTTCTATTTAAAATTCTTTTGGAGTGATTAAAGAACAAGGACAACCTGTTGATCATTATTTTAATATAATATATTATAGTATAAAGACTATAAGGTCGATAAAATTATTTATTAATTTAATTCAAAACAGTCGACTTTTTCTAATTTTTGAGCCATTACTTATCATGAATAAAAATAAACCTTGCTAATAAAAGTTGCTAATACATGATCCAAAATTCGTCGTATTCTTTCTGTGGACCATATATTAACTCATTTTATTTCTAATTCATTGTGTTATAAAATAAAACTTATAAATCTCATAAAAAATGTTGGAAATTTTATAATATATATGTTGATAAAAATAAATGAGTATTTATTCACTATAATTATACGTTATTTCGAAAATTATATTGTAGAATTTCATATTAATTAAGAGAAAAAAAATTAGTAAATATACGAATACATTTTGCTGATTTAAAAAATCAATAAATATATGTTTACGTTACTGATCAAATTTTGATATAAAAGTTTCACAAAAAGCAGTGATCTCAAAAAGAGTCCTATAAAACTGTAATAACAAGAGCATGAAGCTTGAGAAAGAAAAAAAATAATCACAATCCTAGGCCAGATTTGTTTACGCCCGACTACAAAGGACTTTCCAATCTTCTTTTTGTCCTTTAATTTCTCCGACTAACTCCCAATCTTCCGCCGGTTGCAGCTCCAGAATAACGAGACCGCGGAAATGAATGGGTTCGCGGAAAAAATGCAGGGAGAAAAACAGACTGCGGAGAGAAAACCCAGAGGCAGAGGGGAACACGAATTGGGAGGGGACAGAAGAGGGACAGAGAGAGAGAGAGAGCGAGAGAGAGATAAAGGGAGATAGAAAGAGAGAGAGAGAGAATATTCTGCAATAGGCATCTGTCGCAAGTTATATAAGGAAAACTATTTTCCTCGAGCCTCCGAAGTCTACGGGCAGGGGCGCCAACATATTTACACGTGTAAGTGCTTTTTGCATTCGACAGTCCCGAGATTTGCGTCTTGTCGCTTGCAGTGGGTTTCTCAGAGACCGTCGAATCAAGTTGGCTCAAATGTCCCCTCTTTTGCATTTGCAAGAAAATCATCGGTAAGATAAATGATGGAATTTGAAAGGGAATGTTACTTACGTTTCTTTTCGTATTTCTTCTCTCTCTCTCTCTCTCTCTCTCTCTCTCTCTCTCTCTCTCTCTCTCTCTCTCTCTCTCTCTTTCTTTCCTTTCTCTAATTTTAGAAAGAAGCATTATACTTCTGCAGCAAAGATATCGAAAGAGTTACGTTAAAGAGGACTGAAGTTCTGAATTCGCAGACTGCGTAGATGAACAAAAATTTTTAAGAGATGGAAGAATAATGAAAATCGTACGTATATAGGCAACAGACTCACTATCAATAAATTAATTTATGAATTTAAACAAAGTATTTGTTAAAGAAGAAGTTTTTGATGAATACAAAAAGTATTATATTCGTATAATGAACTATCTTTTCATTTCTTTTTTAAGCACAATCACTGTTTTCAAATTTCACCCATCAAATGTACCAATAATACAATATTATAGTCGCTGTTGTCGGATTTTCCAATGTTTAAGGCAATTGGCATCAATTATGGTGTGATGCTATGGTGTTTTAGATGACATTTATTGGTTTCAGGCGACTCATTTTACTATGATTTCAACTGTAGACACATGCCAACACAGGAAATTCTGAACTGATATAAATTTTTGAGGAACATTAACTACACTTTTACTATAATTTTATGAATAATTGCTATGCCTATTCGAGTTTATAATGAAAATAAGCATGTGTAGTAAATTTTTTGAAAATTTTTTGAAATGTATGTCCCCTTATCAGCAGGAAGCTATTAGATATAATTTTTCAAGAAAAACATCCCTCCGTGTGTTTATTGCGAGTGAAAAGTGACAGAGGGTGTTTGAATCATCGTTGTTGCTTTTGTCCCATAAAAAGCAAACGCGGTAGCCATTTGACAAAAGCATCTTCGTGTTTAATTTTTTATGTGAAATCGTAGGCGCATTTCCTGTTGATATATTTTCATTACTTCAGCAATCTCGCGAATTTTCAGAGCTCGCTGAATATTTTTATATTCTTAATTTATATTTTAAACTTTATAAAGCTAAGTCTTTTCTCATGGGTCTGAGTCAAGTGCAACGGATATACCGCAGACTATGGGCAACTCTAGACTCTCCCTCGGTGGACGAAGCGCCAAAAGTTTCGAATTTCAAGTACGAAATAAGAAATAAAATCGGAGGGCGGAGCGGGGTCGGCACACCCGGGAGGGAACGACAAGAATAAATCTCGAGAGTGAAATTCAGCGCGGCAGCCGCGCACGAAAAAGTTTCGAGTGCGTCGAGCAAAAGAGCAGGGGGCAAGACGAAGGCGGGACGGACGGGGACGCGCAGAGGTCGAGGAGCCGGTGGAAGAGATACGAGAATTTCATCCTCCCTCCTCCCTATTCCTCCTAGTTTTCGACTTCTTCATCTAATTTCACGAGAAGTCGCTCGTCAACCCACGCGCGAAATCTCTATACCTACGTGCGCGCGCGTCTTGTTTGATTTACTCGCTCCCACAGGGGACGAGACACGCGGTCACTGAGAGTTTCGATCGATCTGCTCCGATTTAACGAGTACGGCAGGATGCATATCTTGCTGTTCGAATTCGCTTATATTTAAATGAGTATTCGTGTCATGAAACTTATTTCAATGCTCTTATTCCGTTTTATTAAATGCTCAAGAATATATTAAACGAACGTAACAGTTGTGAAATACCAAATGACCGAATGAAACGTACAAATTATTTAAAATATTAAATTTCTGACTTAGATTAGTTCAAAAGAAGTGTGTGAAAAATAATTTTAATTGTGAAATTTATAAGAATTATTGATAAAAATAGTTTCTAACTGAATTGCTCCGATGAATTTCATATAGCGTAAACGATTGTTTTTAACAATTTTTGACAATTTCTCAATATAATTAATTTTTTTTACCCTTGTTCATTGTATTAAGATAATTAAAGGAGAATTATTGGTTGAATTGAATTTTATGAATTTCCAAAATCTCTAATAGCATTTGGTAAAGTCACTTTTTGACAAAGTAATATTTTCAAAGTTTAAGAATAAAGAGTTAATAAAGTATTTATTGGAATATTAACAATCAGAAATCTAATGTGAAATTCATATTGACGACAATAGGCCAATTTAATAATCTCATTGTAAAAGTATTTTTAGGTATTGTTCATTGATATCTTGACAATAGGTATGTTAAGAGTTAAAAATTTCCTGGACTCATTTCGAACGTGTTCGGTTATTTGTTTAAATCAGAACTAAATCGATTACTCGTATGCGCTGGCCCCTCCTTACAAATTAATAACGTTCCATCAATATATTTTGAATTTTAAGTTTGTTCATAACTTGCATGTATTTCCAACAATCATTTGCGAGAGACTAATAATAAACATTTTCTTTCAAGATCAATAGAAGATTGTGTATAATTAAAGAAGTTTCAGGAGAAAAACACTTGGAAGATGGAAAAAGAATGGTCGGTAGATATGCAGATATCTGGGTATTCTAAAACAGCGAGGAACAAAATTCAGCAGATTGTGGAATGACTGTAGTGATCGCGAAGGTGCGTATAAATGGCATTAAAGGAATAAAACTCGAATGATATATAGGCTACTTTACGATCCTATTAATGATTCATTTTAACAAGTATATTTTGTATTTTTAAAATGCCGTATATTATGTAATTGTATGTCCTATTGCGAAGTTGTATTGTTGCGCTACTAGAGGCTGACATATTTTATATGAAATACAGTTTATAAAATCGACAAATTGCGTTGTCAGAATAATAGATATAATTGTACAAGAAAGATATTTTTTATTAGTACTCTGACGGATAATATATCATTTTGATGGACGAGCAGAACATTTATGCAGTTATTACAAAGTATAACAAATTTTTCGTAGTCTTGTGATCGATTATGAGTGGCACGAGGTCGATTAATGACTGCGAATAAGGTCTCATTAATGTCTTCCGGATTAAAGTTAACTTTCTATAATAGGAGAAGTTTGATTACTGATAAAGATATAAATGTAGAATTACAGTGATACGATAACATTATTGTATGTATGAAGTATTATCATTAAGGTGGGTTCATCTATACTATTAAAAAATGAACAGTATCAAGCTAAGAATATAATCAGTTACGTTTAGCTAAAGAGTAAAATTTACTTCTTGCATCATTCGCATTAGCGCGATATATGTGAAGATAAAATATAAACATAAATATAAGTATAAATAAAACCACAAATAAATATTTCGACCTTAGCTTCAAAAATTCTTAATCGTTCAAAGTCAACTTTGGAAATTTCGTTAAGAGACCAACATTTTCATGTCACAGATGCTCAAGTATGCTTCTTAATTTTTCATAAGTCCGTATACGCTTAAGATGAGCTCGACTTTGCACTTTCTGAGTACATGCACATAATATTGCGTTTATATATCGGCTTAAACTTAAATTATAACTTTACACATTCACAGGAATTGAAAATATTCACCGGATTATTCAGAATAGTAAAAGAAAATTGTCTAAATCATGTTAAAAAGTCAGAAAAATTTTAGCACAATTGAAAAAAACGCTTGAAGTTATTCCTACTGAAAATTATATTATTTGATATTGAAGAATCTTAAAAATCCAATGAATTAGTTTTCTAATAATTTAAGGAAAATGATAAGTATTTTTAAAAACAATTATTGTCATAGATAGTTATTTTTTAATTTAACATTTTCTGTGTCTATTTGTTTCTCTCTCTCTCTCTCTCTCTGACTTTAAAAACAAGAGAAAAAAGGAAAAATTGCTTTCCATTTGCCATGCCTAAGTGTTGAAATCTATACCATCGACGATTAAGAATCACAGCGACTCGACCTGCTTTCCTGGATTGCAAGGCACCGCGCATTGAAGAAAAAAAAAAACGATGCTGCATCCGTCGAAATTCAGCTCTACTAAGCATGCGGCTTGATGTTTGCAGCGTTTCCAATTATTGGCCCTGGAGAACTATTTTCGGAATGACGCAAAGAAGCCGCTGTGCACCCTAGAATCGCTGAGGCGTTTATGCGTGTACGTGTGTGCGTGCGTGCGCAAGTGTGCCCGTGTATGTCAGTGTGTATGCGTATGTGCGTGTGTCTGAATTTTGTATACATTTTATTTTTTTTTACTTTTACTTTTAATTTTGTATTTATCATAAGATATGCCGAAATTTGGTATCCAATGACCTCATGCATGACTGATCGATGATTTAAAATATGCTTATGTTACTTGTATACTTTAAATTACAACTTTAATTCCCAAGGACTAAAGAGTAGAGCATAAATCAATAGTCGCGAATAAACGTCATTGTCAGATGTAAAAAGAAAAATTCTTATATAAAAATAAAATAAAGAGAATTTTAAATCAAAAATAATATTATTAAATATTATTAAATAAATCAGATTTATTGTATTTAAAATAATGAAAATTATTTTATATGTTACTAGTATAATTGTATGTATTATTATGTGAATTTCTGGGCCATCCATTAAAATATGCTTAATTAATAATTTCTTAACGAAATCATATAATTTTATATATTTCACATGATTTTTATTTATTTTACATATAAAAATGTTGCAGTGTCAATACCTAATTATTGTCTAATCTGCTATGCTCTATCCGTGGAAAAAATCAAAACTTTTGAAGTTTTACATTTTATTTAATAATTTAAACGAATTATTATGGTTTCAACTTAAATCAAGTAATTTTGTAATACAAGCTATGAACTACACTTGGTAACTTGTCTTATTTCAACTTTGGTAGCTTACCATTATGATCTTTCCCTATTGACTGGAAATGTTAATCGCGTTAACGGAGGTGTTTCTCCATTACGATTTGAAATATGATAAACAATGGGAATATTTCTAATCCGAGCAGGGAAAAGAGATTGCACAAAAATGCATACCGGACTGAAATGAATGTCTTTCACTCTCGGTGTTCAGGTGTTCATAAAAGTCTCCAATTTGTGGATCGTTCCCCTCAGATAGTTTCAGGATTCATATGTAGATAAGAAACACTCTTAATATTGCACAATCTGCATTAATACGATCTTACATAATAATAAAGTCATAAAATAATGTCTCCGTTAATCAGTGTGAAACTATCACATATGCCCTAAAGGGAGTGATGTGATCACAATGCCATGAACTTGTAATCTCTGTTGTCTAAGTTGCAAGAAAGCATCCGGTATTTCAATAAAGCAGTAAACCAAATACGGAAACTACATCGCCTCGGAGAGCCACATTCCTTCAGTCTCGGTGCTGTATTTATGAAAAAATCGAGATTAATCAGTGGCTTATTTGGGAGTGAGTGAGAGGCGGATAAAAAAATAGAAGGAGCTCCGCGCGCGTATGAGGCTTGAAAATAACAGTGAGAATTTTTAACCACCTAAAAGCCGATTCTTTTGATTTATGCTCAAACGTACGAGGCTGGGTTTTAATTGAAAAAGACGATGATGACGCGGCGGCGTTTAATGGGAGTTCGAGGTGCGGAGAAAAAAGAGAAATAATCGAAGAATTTTATAATAATGGATATTGGTATTCGGGGCGGGAAGGGCGTGTGAACGGAGTTCATTAAATAGATTGTTCGTCGCTGGCCTTTGAAATTGAATTCATATTCAACGAGCGATAACCACTCTTCGGTTACTTGTAATGGATAAATGCTATTCCTTCTTTCATAGGTGAGTGCAAACACTGACAATGTACATTGATAAGAAGTTATACGTTAATCCAGGTATTTTCAATTTTTATAAAGTCTCTTTACTTGTATGATTTTCTTTTTTAACTCATTACCGTATAAACTAAAAAGTACAAAGTATGTAAGTATTGTCAAGTTCAAGTACTGTCTGAGGGGCTGAGACGAAATTGGCGCAGACTCTCATCTTGAATGATCATAGAATATTTCACTGTAATAATGTAATTTGATCATCCAGATTTCCATAGACGTGATTGTATGAGGTTTATTAAACAAAATTTCGAATCTTCAAAATGAATGAAGATTTTTCATTTATAAACAATAACTTAAAATCAATGTAAAATGTTTAAAGACAGTAAGACCGACAATAAATTTCTGTTAACTTATAAATAATTAAAATGAAATGGAATAAAAAAATTTCTTTAAAAACAATAAATCATAAATAAATTAAAAGAAAATTTAAGAAATTAGCAACATTAAATTGAATTGGAATAAAATAGACAAAATTAAATTGAAATTGAAGAATACTACAACTGGATATAGTATTATTAAATTATTAATTTTTTAAAAGATGTGTGCTTTTCTTTTAGGATACTAATTTGGTATTTCGCATTATTTGCAATGAAGTGAAATATTTCAATTATTTTATTTTTTACATTTAAGTAAATTGTTTATCATTTATGAAATTTTTTTTTAAAAATTATATATATATATATATATATATATAATTATATATATAATTATTTATTCATTCATTCAATGACTTTCTTAAATTTCTTGAAGTACCTCGGAGGACTTCAAAATTCTTTTTCAAAATGTAAATTTTGCGCTATTTTATTGGAGGCTCTGATTAATGTCTTTGCTACATTGCGTTGGAAGACGGCCAAAGTGCACTTTCAGTATCATTTATTGGGTGGGGCTAGAAAACAATTTACCAAATGATTTCCTCGAGAGCTTGGAGATTTACCGAAGGCATCCCATTTACTGTCTTATTGAGAAGAGTGTAAAATGTTTATTTGATATCTTTTTATAATTCAAATTATTAAGTTATTATTTAAAGAAGCTAATTTTTATTTTTTTTAATGCTATAATTTTCTTGCTCATATATTTTTTTGAATATTAAATCTTTTCCTTAATTTTCAGATTACAAACTACTACGAATAATGTTTGTTTCGAAATTTATCATACTAAAATTATTTATCATTTAGTACGCGTTCTGGCAAAAATGTGCAGCAGTCTGAAAATTCGACAACTTTCATCCTCCGTTTTCAATAGCTCTGCGCACCGAGTACAAAGCCGTGCACGACTCAAGCACCCGCGGTAGCGAAAGACCGTGGCAAAAAATTTAATCACGCAATATTGCAGAGCTCTGGCGAGAAGTGCGATAAAGCGAGAGTGAGAGAGAGAAAGAGAGAGAGAGAGAGAGAGATGGATGAGAAGCGAGACCCAACCTAGCGTTTCACTTTACCAACTCCCGGCTTGTCTTCCATGGGCGCGGCGCCGTCGATGACGGCGGCACCCGGGGAGCGAAAACAATGGGGATCGCTCCCCCGCGTAGCCAACGACGCGGCGGGAAGGAAGCCGCTCTTGGCTGCTGGGAATATACGTAGAAGGTCCTATACGTGGCTCGATGGAAATTTAGCCGTCCCTCTCCCTCTTCCGGTTTCCCCGCGGCTGCTGGCTTTTCGCACGTAGCGAATTTGTGTCCCGAGGAGGAAGGAGAGTGGCGGGAGGGAGCGGCCAATGAACCCGATCGCTCTTAATAAGGCAGCGTGGAGCCGAGGGCGGCTGAATTATTTTGTAGCTCGGCGGCGGCGTGCGTGAGCGGGCGAGTCGGGTGGGATTTATTGATTGCGTGGCCTTTGCTTAATTTCAGCCGTTGTCTTATGGTTGGAGTGATAAAAAAGGACAGAAAAAAGAAAATTAGATCGTCGAGCGTGCATGTGAGTGCAAACGTAACACTCGGTGACTCGATCAATTATTATGATTTCTTCTACCTCCTGGGTACGTAGTGTTGGATGTTATTGACATTGCTATACACGTCGATAGCTGAATCGGAGTGACGAACAAATGGAATCTTTATGCACGCTCGTACAATTATTGGTGTAGCCTCCCACGGAAAAGAAACATTGAAAGGAAGTATCTTGCGAGAAGCAGTCCCGTCGATTATCCAAAAATAACGGGCGACCTGTTTATCGCTGCTTCGCAGGTTCCGAAACCATGTCCAGGCGACGTGAAAGCTCGATTCGTTCCACAAGAATCGAGATTGAGGAGAAAATGGACACCGTTTCGTATTTCAGCTCATCAGTAAAGTAAGCGTGCGCGAGACATATAATAAACTGAATTAAATCTAGATGGGAGTATGAAAAAACAACTCCATAATAAGCAGAAAATGTTGTTGTTGGCTTTTCAATTTAAGTTCAATATTTTCTTACATTTTTCAAATTGAAGTGTTCCTACACTTAACCTAATCTAAAATAAATTCCTTAACATTAGTCTGGATAGTATCGTTGTTTACCACAGGTTTTCTTCAAAAAAAAAAAAAAAAAAAATGAAAACGTAACAAGAAGAAGAAAAGTAGCATACAAGGTAAAATATTCCTACTGTCTTTCTTCCTTAATCAGCTGAGGTCACGTTTTAAAGTGCAAAACCCTCAAGTTTATTCTATATTCTTCTCCCTCGGTAAAATTACACAAATTTCGTCCAGAATGTATGCAGAACAAATTCCACGTTTAAATCTAAAACTATTTTCAACAGAGAGGCAAAGAGAGAGAGAGAGAGAGAGAGAGAGAGAAAGTCGTAGAGAGATGCTGGAAACGAACAGCACAGCGAGGCGAGAGCATGCCGTCTCGTCATCCTGCGTTTTTCTTTTTCCCCTTTGCTCTTCCTTCGCCCTCTTTTGCACTTTGCTTCCTCTATATTTGCCACTGAAATAAAGAACTGCAATGCACCGGGCAAAGAGGGAAAGAGAAAGAGGGAGAAAGAGAGAGAGAGAGAGAGAGATAGAGAGAGATAGAGAGAGACGGCTGATTCCTGCGGGGTAGCTCAAGCTGTCTACGAATTCTATCTCTGCGTGTAAAATTCGGAGCGCGGAAGGTGGTATGGCGCGATTTGAAATTCAACGATGCCGGACGTTAACTGGCTGGGCCATGGGTGCCTACATATATGTGTATATACCAACCTTAAACATATGTATATTTATAAGTGCGGTCGAGGAGGTGTCTAGTAGGTCGTTGATACAGCCGCTGTTCCGCAAACGGTAACGGGCAACCGAAGGAGGGAAGAAAGCGACTATGAGTGGGGGGAGAGAGTGAGAGTGAGAGAGATAGATAGCGTGTGAGAAAGAAAGAGAGAGAGAGAGAGAGAGAGAGAGAGAGAGAGAGAGAGAGAGAGAGAGAGAGAGAGAGAGAGAGAGAGAGAGATGTAGAACGCACGCGCAAAGAGAATCTCGTAACACCGAGTGCGCCGTACGATGTTCCCTGAAAATTTTGCAGGCGGTATATGGGCGTTAACTGTAAGCACCTTCGAAGGATAGTAGAACAGAGCAGGGGCGAGTTGTCGATATAGTGGTTGCAAAAAGCGACGGCGAGGAGACTGATGTGCGCTGGAAGTCTGTATAATATAGGCACAGAGTACGTGTCTTTGGCTTTTTACGACATGGCAGTTATTAGTTTCAACGGATTTGTGTTGACCTTGATAATATAAGCGATGTTATCATAATGTTTACTTTTTTTTCTCGAAAATTCAGATTTTCATAATGGGTGACTTTGAAGATTGAAAAACCATGCAGAATTTTTGACACAATCAGTGGCATCAAAATTCCGTCCGTAATTTTATAAATAACATTTTGAGAAACTAAATTCCCGGGCTTTAATCCAAAATAAACCTGAATCTAGTCCACTTTTCCGGCGAGCCGTCGACCCGGAGCAACGTGCCTTAATCCCTTCCACGAAGTCACTAAGAAATGAAAGTTTTAACAATCGTGGCTACTCCGACCTTAATCACGTTAAAAAGCAAAAAAAAAGATCGATTAAGGCAGCGAGAGGGACTGGAAGACGAGAATCTATTGGTTTATGCATCCTCGGTCGTTATAAAGTTTTCACGGTATCCATTCGAGTTTACCGAATGATCCAAGTGAAAAACAGGAAGAGAGAGAGAGAGAGAGAAGGTCGGCAGTCGATGCAAATGAATCAGGAGCGCGGAGGCATGTAAAATATAAGTCCGGGCTTTTGATGCCGTGTCACCTTGTCAATCCGACACCGTGTCACCAGAGTGTAAACCCTCCACTCCTCAGACGGTAATATGTACGGATTTTCTCGCCCACAATGTTTTCTTTTGTGACTGTTTGCTCAGAGAGCTTGTTTCGGAGGAATTATATGCACCGAGCGTTCAGGTAGACCGGTGAGCGATGTATTGGCCTCGTTCTTATCCCTCGACCTTCGGCAGCAATCCGCAGCGACGCGACTTTTTTCTGTCGATTAAAATCTATTCGTATAAATAATTAACTAATTACAATTGTGTTATTTATATTGATTTCAGAGATTTATTTATCAATATAACAATTGCCCAATGCGCTTACTCATGCATGCATGCACTCAGAAACCGAGATCCAAACATAGAACATAGACAGGTATTTTGCTTCAATTGGATTACTGCTATTGCTTTATATAAGTTTATTATAGAAATTTTACATATATAGCTAATATACATATATTTTATTATTACACTATACTATATCATCGTTATATCATCATTTTTACATTTTAAAGTATTATTTCAAATGAATTTTAGACTATATGATATTTTTTGATTGTAAATCATGCGACAGTATATTCCACGAATGACTTCTGGAAAAACCTTGTCAATATTTAAATAGTAATCTGATGTTAATTTTGCAGTCAAATCATAATCGACACTCGATGATAATAGACTCCAAATCCGCTTTGATTTTAATATAGTACCCGCTTTTGGTATCATAGGCGTAAAATCCATTTTTGATATAAATTCTCTTACATAACTCTTAATAGCTACAACTTAATATTAAGTTTACGATATTACATATGACGACTACAAAAAACTACAAAAAATAAGTGTAATAAGTAAATAGTAGCACGTTGTGAAAGTTTTCAGGACGTAAATTGTTATAAATAATTTTAAAAAATTATTATAATTAATTTGAAAATAAACAAACGAAAAAATCGAATATTGGTTTAATATACTTATTAAAATCATTTGAAATTAAAAAACATTATTATTGATCTGACAGTCTTTATAAAATAATTTAAGTAAAATTATATAATGACAGTCTAACTGCCTTGGTTTATAATTACCCGCGTAAAAACTTAAATGAAAATTACTACTAAAAATAAAAATAAATTAAAAATAATTTAAAATGAAATCAAAATAATAAAAATTAAAACTAAAAATTAAATACGTATTAAAAATTGAAAATAACAAAAATAACAATAAACAATATAATAAGTTATAAAGGGAAAACCTAACTGACTCCACCATTTAAATGTACTGTATCTTCTTGTTTTTTCATCCGACCTTTTGAACCGGAATAAAGTATCTGGAAAATATATCTTGTTATTAGAATAAGAAGAACAGATTATGGCGATTTGGAATTGTTTAGTTTTTCAAAGACTAATTTTCCATTTCGATATGAAACTTAAGGCAATTTTTTTCTCGTTTAACGGAACTCGCATAGTTTCGAGATAATCGATTTTCAACGTCGTCACTTCGGTGGCGGAAGGAGCTTTCCAGTTATCAGAGTCAAAAAGGGAGAGAGAGGGAAATAGATAGATAGAGAGAGAGAGAGAGAGAGAGAGAGAGAGAGAGAGAGAGAGAGAGAGAAAGAGAGGGGTACTATATAATACTAAAAGCAATTTCGCAACGTCGGGCGGTAAAAACCGAGGGTGAAAGAGAGAAAGAAAGAGAGAGAGAGAGAGAGAGAGAGAGAGAGAGAGAGAGAGAGAGAGAGAGAGAGAGAGAGAGAGAGAGAGCACTGCCCCGTAATAGCCGTAAACCGACGTCGTCATACTCGGAAGCAAGGCGGCCGAGTGATTATCTGCATTGCCCCCCCCCCTACCCGGGCATGGGCACTACTTTACCTCGCGGAGTCCATGCCGCACATGCCGGGCTTCGCGGGAAATTGATCCGCTCCCATCGGTCCGATCCCATCGCTGCTCTTACACGCACTCGTACTACTGAGAATCGGTTTTCCAGCACCATAGAAGCAAATTCTACTTTTCCACCGCTTTTTTTTCTTGCTCGAACTGCGATACGTGCAGCGTATTAACCCGCAAAAACCGTGCACTGAATCGGCCGTGCAGATATGGAGGTTTAAAAAATAATTATTGAAAAGAAAGAAAAGGGAAGAAAAAAAAATTAAGCATTGGCAATTGACTGGCAGATTATTCTTGGAACTTTTAGGAATAACTCTGAGACAGAGATGCAGGTAGTAGACTTGTTAACATTGCTTTAATTACGACGCTTTACTGCAGTAAAATTTGAATGTAAAGGCAGCCATATATATATATTGTTATACGGGGAGCTAAGGAAATAATGAGTCACATGCTTAAGAAAAATTACTATATTAAATCATTAAATTAAAATTTATCAATTGTCGCTTTTTTATGGATTCTGATACATTTTTAATCACTACTGAGTCTGCGTCCTTGTTCCTAGGAATTATAATAATTTCTTTTACACTGCTTTCTGCGAGTGTGAAATCAAGTCACGGCAGCAGTTTCGAAAAAGATCACTTTGGAATTTAGAATGTATTGGCATTGTTTTTAGCAAGCTTTTCTGTCATTACTATTGAAAAATATAATGAAGAACTTTTATAGTAAATTCGAAATATAATGAATTTTTTTTTCATTCGGCTAGTTATCATCGTCAAATAATTCAAACATTTTTATTTAAATTTTAAAAATAACAAACATTTCAACTTGAGTTTTTAATATTTAACAAGCAGCTAGAAATACGTATTTTTATTTTCACGTTCAATATACAATTGAATTCAACTAGTAGTTCTGGAAATTTGTATTTTTAAATGTATGTCTATACCAATTTAACAAAAAAGCAAGAAACAAATTTAATTACTGAAATAGGGGGCTATAGAATTAATCATATATCAAAACTTAAGAAATCATATATAAAATGTCGGTCAAAAATCCAAAATTACCAATTCTTTCAATCATAATCACCTGAACTCGAAAAAGACGAAGGGGAAAAGTATCCGCGGTACCGATATCGCGATAATAGCCTATCCCCTTCCTCCTAAATTACGATCGGCGCACGTGACACCACCCTAAGAAAATTACGCTCTTCTCGATTTCTCGAAGCTCCCGCGCAATATGACGACCGGACAGGGGAGAATATCACTCGCGCCAAATCGCCTACGTCTCTTCGTACTATGGGGCTGAGATTTTTTTAGTTCTCTCTATCTCTATCTAACTCTATCTCACTCTCTTTCTCTGTCTTTCTCCTTCTTTTTAGTGTGGGTGGTCTTCCGTCGCAAGCGGCGAAGCGCTCTCCGCTGCCGAAAATCGTATTGCATTACTCTCTCGTTTTCCTCCCAAAGAGGAAGGGCCAACTTTGGTAATGCTGCTCCCTCCCCTATCCCTCTCCACCCTGCCTTTCTCTCTCTCTCTCTCTCTCTCTCTCTCTCTCTCTTTTTCCATGTGGAGATTTATCACGGGGATGCGCGTTGCGTGGGTTCGGCAGACACATAGAAGACAGGCAAAAAGTTCGCTCGTCTGTCGCACGCGGCGGGAAGCGATAGAAAGTCGTTCTTCGTCCCTTTTGCCCCTTATTCTCCACGCCTCCTCGCTCTGTCTCTCACATTCCCTTGCCATGGCCTAAGAATTCGTGGGCAATGCGCCACCCGCGAGGTAGGTGCGGAGAATTTTGGTCGAACCTCCTCGTGGCCTATGCTGGTGCCGCGTCGCGCCGCTTTCCTCGCTAGAGATAGGAATATAGTACGGAAAAATAGCGCGTACGTGGACGGCCACGTAGATGTTATAGAGAGCTGGACTGGGAGGGGGGTGAGAGGGAGAAAGAGACGGCTCCGCGGGGAAACGCTACATTGCGAGAATGTTTCGAACTTAGGCAATAATGCCACAGTCAGTTGCAGATGCCCGTGGATAGTTGGCGAAACTCGTATCGTTCGACCGCGCTTCTACTCCGTGCGCGCACCCTTGTTCTTGTTCCCTCCGCCTCCTCACAATCCTGCTCTCGTCTCTCTCTCTCTCTCCTCTCTCTCTCTCTCTCTTCCTCTCTTACTTTTACGACACACACACATGTGCATATATATATATATATATATATTTCACTGCAGTTATATGCACCAAGGTGCGTGGATGTATGAGCAATCTGTTTCCTCTCCTCTCCCTTTGGATTCTATCTCGGTATCCGGGCTAATCTTGCACATTTTACTCAACCTCCGGCTCGCTCGTTCGTTAATTAATTTTTTATCGCCTTGAGGAGGATCCGCGACTGTAAAATTTTTTTTTCAGCTAGAACTATTGTTCATTACTTTTCTTTCCCTCAAACACTGGCACGGACGAGATATAATAGCAAGAATAATGGACTCTGTAATTTACGTAAAAATTATTCGACACGTTTAAAAGTTTTTGTCTAAAGTCTTTTTTGTTTGACCATTAGTCTGGAATTGAAATTTGTTAAATCATCATTTTGCAACAAAAAATAGATTAAGAAATATTTATTCAAATTCAAATAAATCCTCAAATATATATTTTTTTATTTCAATATTAATGGGTAATTTAAATATTTATTTAAATAAATAAATTTAAATAAATTTTATACTTTTGTAAATTACAAATTGCAATTGTTCTTGTAAGGTCTCTTTCGCTACGCATTTCTCTCTAAAGTTTGTGTCAATTGCGGGCTAAGGATATTTCTAATAAATAGGTGCCCAATATATAGATTCAAATTCATTTATTGATATTGTACACTTTTTAACTCGCGCACACATGTATATACGTTGATAAATGTATAAGCCAGGTTTGATAGCGTCAGATCACGTTTTTCGACCCTTCCATCCAGAGTAACATAGAAATTCCGTTATCTATTATCCTACAACTCAATATCGCATCGATGATAGTAGATTTCCTATTTTTTTTCAGTCGTTTCTTCGGAAACGTGCTGGAATAACAAAATGCCAGCTTAAAGTTTTTTAATCCTCTTCATACGATTTTCATTCCTGTCGAATAAGGTAATATTTAGCAGATTCATGTCAGACTTATTCGTTTTACAGTAAAAATTTTGGCCATAGTATGATTGATAATGAGACATATGAAGGATAATCAAGCATATTATTTCAATATTGCTATAGTTGTAAAAACTATTCATAATTAAATAGTACAATAATAATAATATTATTATTATTAGTAAGTAGTAGTATTAAGTATATAGGCTATATATTGTATAAAAATAATATGAGAATGAAATATTAATTACTAATATTCATACAATGTATAGTAAACCATAGTAATTGAATATATGATCTAACAGTGATCGGATTTTTTTCTGTCTGTTTAAAAATATACAAGATATTCTAAAGTCTTCAGTATCTATATTATTCAGTCAAATTAAAGCACTTTCGTCGCTTTAACTATGTAAGGCCACTTTTCTATGTTTGGTAGAAGGTAGTCATTTTAATAAAATCTATTTCGAGAATAAATTTAGATCAATCAAGAAAAAGCGTATCGATTACTGAAATAGCTGTCATCCATTAGAGGATAGTACGAATTTATAGAAGTTATTCTGATCCTTGTCACGTTATGAACTTATTGTTTTTTTTTTGTTTTTTATTATTTAACGTCGCTCTATTATTTATGCTTCCAAATATCGGAGCTAATCAGCTACAGAGGTCAACGACGTGTTTATAAACAATAATTTAATTATTACAGTGGTGCATGTGTCAATCTGCCGAGACCGGGATTTGAACTGGGATCACCCAGTTACTAGTCCTTCGCTCTAGCGATGAACTTATTGTTAAATAATATTTAAATTTATATATTTTAACGGTAAATTATCCCTAATCTTTACAAAGATACTTAATATGGGAATAATAATTAATAATATTTCTGACCATTCATTATTCATCATGTAGGCACATATTTTAAATAAATAATTCATTCACAATTCATTGCCCAAACATGAATTAAGTATAAAATATTATTTTGTGATTATTATATTAATAATTTCACGTTATATTTGGCGAAAATAATTTTTCTTAATTTATATTGCAAAGAAACGAAAATGAATTATCATTATAAAAAAACATATAAAAAATTGACGGTATATAAAAAACACCGATCTTTCAATATGAAATAGGAAAAAATTCCATTTACACCTTCAATTTAGTCATACTTTAAGGACCGGACTGCCGTCTATAGAGTTATCAGTTGTATCAAAAGAAAAAAAAGAAAAGATTAAAATCGCTCGGGTCTTCTTTCCTCCCATGCAATTTCATTTTTCCTTATCTCATCTCTTTTATTACGCCAAAATCTAACAAAGCGCCCGTTCAGTTCGCTCGTTTAACGATCAAGACACCAACGGGGGACGACGCTGACGCTATGGACGCCGCGTCGCGCCGCGCGTCGACCCGCCCGCGATAAAGAGTCCGTCGCGCGGCACGTTTCTGTCTCACTTTTATTCTCTACCCCTCGTGAGTATACACACACACACACATACATACATACATATATATATATATATATATATATATATATATATATATATATCCTCTATTTCGCACTCTCCCGCCCAGCGCCCCTACCCCGGTCGTTTCCGGGCGCGTACGCGAACGAAATGACCGCGCGCGCGCGTATCGGAGGAACTATCTCGGCGGTGGCGATGGCGCGGGCGCCTGGGGGCTCGAAATAAAGCGCAGTCATTTTGCACAATTATATCCTGCCCCGTAGCCGCCGAGGGTAGCCCTTTTCTTCTATTTTCCAGGATTTTCTTCTCTCCTTTCTGCTCCGTACTCGTTGTATCTCTCCTCCTTCCTCTCTCTCTCTCTCTCTCTCTCTTTCTGTCTCTCATCTTCCCACCGCATTACGCTTCGCTTTCAGATCGTTAATAAATGCTTTCGATAAAATGTTGGAGAGGAAGAAAGAGAATGAGAGCTAACTTCGAGTGACTGACATAAAATTTTTCATACCTCGTCGACTTCACGAGCTTAAATCACCTTCTCCACTTCCCTATCTTTGAAAAAGAATTAAAATTGGTAAATCGCTATCTCAATCTCTCTCGCTTTGTTGTATTTTACACGCCTTTATTGCTTTTGTCTCGAGAATCATCGGATTGGTAGCACTGATACACAGATTGATAAAATCAATTTGGGATTAGAACGCTAGCACGATTGTTATAATGCTTATAGAGTTTACGTGAAATAAATTCTAAACAGTTGCGAGGTTTCATTCCCAATGGTGTGGCGAAACGTTTTTCAGCGGGCCAAGTTAAAAGTAAAAAGAATAGGTTAAAAATAAGTGGTGCTTAACTCCGTTGCCGCGGTTAAAGCCACGAGATACTGCACTCGATTTTTTAAATTTTGGAAGATCTTTTCGGAAATGTACAGGGGAAATTTTTTCAGACAGCCATGCTTCCTAGTATGATTATAGATCATCTTCTGTATTATCATTAGAAATTAGCTGGTGACCGTAATCAGTGAGCGGTTCTGGATTCTAAAATACTAGAAAAGTCGCTGTCATACGTGCTGCATTGCACTTTTTTCCCTCTGGTACCTCCTGTCCTAATTTCTTAGCCAGTAATTTCTTTGTTTGTAATAGCTGTATGGTATTAAGTCGGATAGTAGCGCTCTGAATTAAAAATTCCTGTTTCCTAAAAACGTCTAAGTTTATACGTGGCCACTACAGAAACTGGAAGATCGATACTTTGATACGCTATATTGCGTCTAAATTGACATATTCATCTGTTGAATATTTTCAAGCCATATGTAAAAGCGCGTTCTCCCCGGACGGCAATTCTTCTTCAACTTTAGTTGGGCACCGCGAAGGAGACACGAGAGCTGGGGTATTACTATTATCATATATATATATATATATATATATATATATATATATATATATATATATATATAGGTACAGTTTGGATGCAGAAGTGCTTTCGAATCTCGCGTTATCTAATGGTAATAAGGCGATCGTAAAAGTCGGTACTAGGCGTTCCTGTACAGCGCGCGAATGTTTAACTGCGAATGTCGGGTAAACAAGGAAGAGAGGAATGGAGATAAAAATAAATACAACATAGCGGTGAAAGTGCTAATGTTTGCTCTCGGGAGAGGGGGGAGGTGGGGGAGGGAGATTGAAGAGAAGCGAGATGGAGTATGTCGCTCCTGGGAAATAAACGTCGGAAGACAAGCTCTTTGGTCGGGATAACGCACTTGCGCGCGTGCTCCCTTGTCGCCTTCCTCGGCCAATGAAGCCAGCTATAGAGTAAGAGCGAGCGGCCAAGAGACCAAGATACGAGAAAGAGAGAGAGAGAGAGAGAGAGAGAGAGAGAGAGAGAGAGAGAGAGAGAGAGAGAGAAGTATAGATAGTATAGACGACGAGAGGAGAATGAGGCTGAGAGAGGAGCGTGACGCTGGGGTCGACTGAGGGAGGGAGATGGGATGAAAATAGAAAAATTGAAAGCTTGTAGAGAAACAGCGATATGAGGAGGAGGGCTAGGTGGGAATGAAAGAGTTCGGAGCACGGGCGAGAACGAGATGCGCGAGCGGGCTCGAGCGCGGCAGACAAGTGGTAGTTTGAAATTTCAAATTCATTTACGTCCGCGTCGCACACTTTTAATCCGCTTTAATTGTGAAAAATTGCCGAGTGTCCGGCGCACCGCCCGCTCTTCTCTCGTCCCATTTTTATTCGTTTTATCTTCTCACACTCACCCCCGTTTTATCTCTCCTCTCAGACCTCTCTCATCTCTCTCTCTCTCTCTCTCTCTCTCTTCCTCTTCCTCTATTTCTCTCCTCTTAGCTTCCTCTACCCCTCTACCGCGTTGGGTTGTCGTTCGCGTTCCTCCTGACGAAATTCTCTCGTCCCTTTTGGAGTTTTTGCCGGTTAACTCCGTTACGGGTTACGAGTGTGCAGTGAAAAAGGAGAAGAAAAAGAGAGAGAAAGAGAGATAACCGAGACGGTGGCGGGGGTGAGTGAGAATAAGGTGGAACGAAAAAGGAGCGGTAAATCGTGAGAATACAATTCTCTATTGTTTTTTTCGTTCTCATTTGCATTAGTGCGTCTCTTTGTTATTCCAATTACCGGGATTATTGCAAATGGTGCACAGCCCTTTTTCCCCTCGAACTCTATCTTCTCTCTCCACCTACCCATCTAATTCCAGTTGGGTTCTAGATATTCGGTGCCGTTTCCGCCTCCTCTTCATGCTCTTGGCCTTGCGTATCTGCTTCGTTCTCCGAATTCTGCAAGGTTGACAGAGAGCTAGAGCGAGTGCAGCTTCCATGATCCAAATTCATAATGTGAGCCCGCAGTTTAATGTCCATTGATTTGCGCCTCCTTTTGCCTTCTTTAATAAGATCGCGCCAACTGAAGCTCAGATCTCGAGACTCACGACGCATCATTGAAAGAGACTCCCTCTCGATTTCCTCGTACTCCTCCATAATTTTATCTTCCAAGCTTTTGTACTGGATAGTTATACATAGAATGTATTCCTTATATAATAATTATTCCTATGAATAAATATTGTACAAAATTCGTTGCGAAGTTTTACAATAATTGTAATAAAGCATGTAGAAATACGTTCAAAATACACAGTCTCGCTAACTAAATAGACAAATGAACTTTTACAAATGGATTAAGATTTGTTTCGAAAAGTTTATATATTAATTTGAAAGGTTTTATCAAAATCTCAGTAAAGCAGCTTTTCGAAGTATTAAATTAGTCTGTAGCGGTAAACCAGAATAAATAGGATACAATAATGGAACGAAATAGTCCACATTCTTAAATAATAATGAATTTGTATAGCAACAGATTTTATACATGAATAGCATGATATATACATGTGCATACATAAGAAACAGTAAAATCAAAGATAATACTGAATAACTTTCTAAGAGCACATTATTCGATAAAATGGTCTATACAAAAGTTGTAGAGTTGACTCATAATCTTGATTTCAACCTAAGTTAGAATTGAAAGAAACTCTTACAGTTTACTCCAGATATAAAGCGAGGGGAAAAATCTATGTTTGGATAGTGTAGCACATCTTGGGTTTGTCAAAATTTCCAAGCTCAAAAGAAAATCAAATATAATTTTTCGTAATTGGTTCTCAACCAAAAGTATCACTAACATAACCAAGAAAAACCGTAAAAAATATTTGGATTTAGAGTTATTTTACTGCGTGCCAGGCATGTTTTAAGAAACATTATTTTACTTTCGAGAGTATTTTCAAAGTTATTTGAAGGGAAATTTTTTACAAAACGAATAAGAAAGTATATTTGACGTTCTTTCAACTTTATGAGATCGAACGAGTCTCACGTATCACATTATATAAACATATAATCCTTGGCTTATATGTTATCTTTGGCTTATATGATAGAAATAGGAATTTATGCTTTAAAAAATAACAAATGAATTTTAAAAGACTTTTACAAATCAGTAGCCTACGAAAGTCAAAACTGTTTGTCAATTCTTTGCCAGACCCTACAACAACCCATTTTATCGAATACGACGATTCTTGAAAGTTATTCCGGGATGTTGCTACTTTTTTTTACATTATAAAAGCACCCTGCATGTGGATAGACGATATACTCACGTCGCCGATGCTAGGCATCTGATTCTGATCGACGGACATAAAGCGTATATCACGGGTGGCCGGCAGGGTCAGGCTCTTGAGCAGTCTCTGCTTTTGGTGGGGGAATTTCATGGTAACCTCGTCCACGAACAGCTCGTCGGCGCTGTCGAAGACGCGTTTGCGCCTCTGAGCCTTCTCGCGGGCCTCGCGCTCCATGCGCTGAACGGGTTCCTGGCGACGCTCCAGGTCCTCATTACGCAGCCCCTTGCTCTCGAGCACGACCTGCTGCATGCGTCCAAGTTCGCGCGTAACCCAGCGAGCGTGCATGCGCTCGATCAAGTTCTTGCGCGCCCTGGCCTGAGTTCATATTATAATAAGTATATATAGAGAACAGTTATAGGATTTCTCAAGTGTAACAACAAACGTCTACTGCTTGTGTGTAGAAGTTATTATTAGACTTTAGATGGTAAATAGGTTATGTAATTATTACACGATAATATATAATTAATTGTTTACTAATTAAGTACAATTCCATCATAAATATTCATATGATTGAATAGAGGCTCTTGGAATACATTTTATATGACACGTCCTTTCGCATCATAATTCCAGGTTAAAAATACCTTAGCTCTTTTAGCGGCTTGTAGTTTGGCGGTTTCCTGCACTGCCGCCTCGTTTCTCTGTTTTTCTTCCAACTGCACGGCAGCCTTTTTAACCTCATCTGCAGTCGGTTTCTCTTCGGCGGAATTATCGGTGTTGAGGGCATTAAATACTTGTTGCCATTTTACGAAGTCATCGATCTTTCAATTTACGTATGCCAGCAGAATCATTAAAATGAAATTTTTTGATTTTATAATTTATTAGTTTATAATTATTTTATGAAATATAAGGTAAAATTTGCAACTAATAAGTGTTAGAAATTAAATTAAAATTCTAAGAAAAAGTTTAAAAAATCTAAATAAAAAAGACTGAATAGATCTTTATAGCTATGTATTTAAGTATTTAGCTTGAATAAAAGCTGGCAAGGAAGGAAATTGATAAATGTTGAAGTCGATCCTTCCTCAATTATTATGAATATTAAATTGGAGGATAATTATATTAGTTGTTTCTCAGGCAAATTCGGAGGATCAATTAGTTCTAAAAGTAATCAAATCTCCAATTAATCTGTACCCTGTCGACTTCACGATCAATGAATTTGCGCATCCACTCGGCGTCGTTCGGCCCACAATCGGCCAAAGATTTGGGCGCGAGGAATATCCTGAGGGCCCCGTTGTAGTCACAGAAGCCGATGCACTGCGGATTCTGGAGCAGCTCGTGCGCGTAAATTCCCGTGATTATACGACCGGACAGGCTCTGCGTGTTGTTTGGCTCGTGGCTCTTTATCGAAATATCCCAGATTTCGATGGTGCCGTCGTTACGGCCGAGGACGATTATACTGGGTTTGCTATTGTCCCAGCAGCAGGCTGTGTATCTGTACGCTCGCGCGACACGTAAAGTTGAAACGCGCGGTTGTTGAGGGAATGAAATGTTTTCGTAATATTTCGATACAGGAAGATTTCAATATTTATTTGCCAATTTCGACAATGTCGTTTATTACAGAATAAACCATAGAAACATTAATATTGCATACTTCTAATTTTCTCATGTAAGTTATACAGATATCCTTTAAATTATATCTTCGTTTTTGCTTCGGTGAATCATGCGAATCAAAAAAAAATCGTCATGAAGCGTTTTGGTGTTCAATACTCTTTTAAAATGATTAAAACATTTCGCAGCTAAATACTTCAACCTCACAACTCAGAATTTTTGGATGATTTTACGGCTGTTGTAACGTAAAATATCATTCAATACTAGTGTGAAAATTAATCATTTTACTTGTGAGATTCATCGCCCTCGTTTCGCACGGATATAAAAGTTCTTAGGAAGTAAATAATCAACTTCCATACCAGTGATGAAATATACTATCCCCTGATGATCGCGATTAACTGATTGGTAATTTGGGAAAACCTACTATTATTCTACACGTTAGTCTGCAGCATTTATTCTGATTAGCAGTTTCTTTTAAGCAACCAAATCTGCGAATATAAATTCTAAATTTCGCTCATGCGTTCCTTTAAGGAAAGAATCTTACCGAAACTCGCACTTTCTCCAAAATATGGGATGACCGAAATCCTCGCGCCAAACCGCGAAGATTCGACCTCCGACTGTCATGAGGACGTCGTCTAAATACTGCGATCTCATGACGTGACTTATCGGACCGTCGTGCAGTTGCTGACTCCACGTCCATTTGCAGACCTCCTGAGCCACGTTACTGCCGGTGGAAAAGTCGAAGCCCTCCCAGTCGATGAGGCCACACTCGCCTTTTGACGTACAGACGAATACCTTGACTGTTAGAGACGTAAAAATTACTTAAAGGTTGCCGTGTTGTTTAATAAAATTGTTAGAAATACAGCAGGGATGTTCTTTAACTGATTAAAATTACAACTAATATTTTGTAGTGATGTGCCTTCTCATAAGGAATGTTTGCCAAGTTTACATAAAATCGAATGGTTGAAGCAGAAAAGTACAATCAAAGTTTACAAGAAAAGTACAATCAATTTTTTGCACAAATATATTTTAACCAGAGACCAATTCTTCCTTTTTCTTATCTGGATCTTGCATCGCCTGTGCTTCTATTTTCTCCTTTTCCAGTTCCTCTTTTGATTTCTTCCGTTCTTGTTTTTCAAAAAGCACCTTATAGTATTTTCTCGTGCTCAGCGTATCCACTCGCGGAATTGGATTAATTTGCATTTTCCGTAATTTCTGACTGTGAACACTGAAAGCGGTAATAGATGAATTGCGAGTTTCATTGGGAGTCTGAACAACCAGCATGAAGATAGGCTTGAAAATGCTATCGAGGATTTTGAAGGGCGAAATTGACTGGGTGAGAGTTTCTGGTTTCTCTATCGTCTTTTTCTTTTTAGTTGGTAGCTCGTCCTTCTTCACGGGCGGTCGCCAGCTATTTATTTGCAAATAAAGAATATTTTTTATAATGTAAATTTTTTAATTATAAAGTCAGATAATGTTAAAATTATTTGAAAGACTTTTATAGTATCTTCTAATATCGATCGAATTGAAAACTAACAAGTATTCACTGAATTTATTTATGAACTACCAAATTATAAGCTAGTTTCTACTTAAGCATACGTTTTATTTGGTAGTTATATGTTAATTAGATAGTTTAAGAAATTGTTTGTACATCAATTTATTTATTTATAAAAATATTTCAATGAAAAAACATACCTAATAATATACAAAACGACTCTATTTGATCATAATTTCTTGAAATCAGACTGAAGCTGTTTATGTTATGTTAGAACACACGCATTAATTAAAATCGTATTTCTATGTTCAAACGTAAAAATCGAATACTAACTTCAAATCCCAAACTGCGATGGTACCATCTTCGCTGGAGGTGAGAAACTGCAAGCTCAATTCTTTATTTTCTGTATCCGCTGGAAGGTCATGGATGTGACCTCTGTCGTCCATTCTATGATATGGTGACATCCACTCGATCTTTGTGATGGGGCCGGTTTGACTAAATTGAAGGGACGATGCTACCGTCGTTCGTAGAATTTCCGAGCCTCTCCACTTTTTTATCCAGGAGGTGAGACTTTTCAAAATTGTTTCATATTTTGCTTGTGATGCTGTTCTTACGATGTTCCTTTCGACTAACTCAATTCTTCCACTTATATCCCACATCACTATCTGTTTTTTAAAAGTAATGTTAACAAACTGAGATATACATAATTTAATTTGTCAATTATCGCTTTTAATATCAATGTTATTAAAAGTAGAAGCAGGTGTTAATGGATATATCTATAATAAATTTTTAGATATACTAAAGTTTGTAAAAATGTTTGTTTTGTCAATGCCGATTTCAAAGGCCAATTTTTCAGAAATACTTTGGTAGATTAGTACAAAACGTCAAGTAGTTATTAAAGACGAAACTTGAATATTCGTTTGTTTTTAATCAATTTTCAAATTTAAATTTATTATGTGGCATTTTCGCAGAAAATATATAAAATTATAAGAAAATTCTTAGATGAATGTTGTGAAACATCTTTTAACAAAAATACTGAAAGGCGCTTAAAAATTTCTCTATAAAAAAAATTATGGAATTATTCAGAAGTTTTGTATTAAAATTTATTTATTGCATTCTTTTATTCAAAATTGGTGATTATAGTAGAGGTTATAGTATCACAAATGGCATATTTATTTAAATACCTGACCGTTGGAGCAACCACCAACAACGATGTTACCATTATGAGGACAGAACGACACTGCGGTTATTTGTCTTTTCGATTCAAGAAGAAGTTTTGGTGTAAGACAGTCATCGAAAGACCAAAGCAGAACTTGATTAACATCATTTATAGTCTATAAAAGTTGAAAGTCTATAAGTTCTTTTTTACTAACTAAAGATTTTTTGTTTAGTATATAAAAAAGAAGATCGATGGTATTGAACTTTTCATGGTATATAACCTGCTTCAAATTTACAAACACAGAATTATTGATGAAACTTTGACAAAAATTGAACACTTCAAATGCATCCTTAAAAGATGCTTGAAAATCATCCTCCTAATGCCCTACTCCCTCTATCCACTCTAAATGATCGATGATATCAAGCTACAAGCGTCTTTATTATATCGAGTTGCCATCTTCGCCAATTACATTATCGCGTGGTTTAGGACCAATGAGATTCTCGCTCTTGCTGACGGTGGTGTATGCCGCGGCCATGAATCCTGTCCACTCGGGATGCCAAGCGAGATCGTTGATCACACGGCCCTGGGACAATTTCCCGTCGAAGAAGCTGTTCCATTCGATGTACTGCTCCTTTATGCTCGTCGCCATCGAGGGTGACGACTCCGCCAACTTTACGTAGTCGTTCGCGTACACGTCCCAGGTCGTGTTCGTGAATATCTGAAAGTGACGTCGTGCGTGCCCGTATCACTGTATATCCGATCAATTTTTTCTCGGTTACTTAGGTCGGGACTTTATGCGTATCAGCAATAGTCAAGTAAATTTGATTATTTTCGTATTTTGAATTTGTTAACTAAAATCAGTACCTCTAATAATCAATACTTACGAATAAAATATTATTAAAATTATGATTTAAAAAGTAACAAATTATCTAATTCAAATTATTGTAAATCATTTTATTCATAATGTAATTTAATTTATATTATACTGCAGTTTAGACGTAAATAATTTTTTTTACAAATTTAAAAACCGTAAGACTCATTATAATAGTAATATATATATATATATATATATATATATATATATATATATATATATATATGATATGAATTTGTTAGATGAATTTGTTAAATGATTTAAATTTGTACGATTATGTGACTAAACCCCCTAAGTAATTGATTATGAAATCTAAATTACTTTCAATAACCGATTTAAAAACAAAAAACAAAACAAATAAATAAATACATAAATATATAAATAAATATCGAAATCCAACCTGTTTACAAATTTCTTCCTCGTGGGTTTTTAAGAAATTATCGATAACTTTAGGTTGGATCGGAGGAACTTCGTGCGATGATTCTTCGTCGAGCGTGCATTGGCACAGTGAATTTACTTTCGACGCGGTTGCAGTTTGAGCGCCGCCCTCCTTCGTGCACGGAGTCGCATTTGCGCCCTTGTCGACCAGCACTCTCGTGACATTGGAGTAGATCTGTCGATATGGCGTTATCTCAACGTAGGCGTCCCGCTGATCTTCGGACGTTCTGTCGCTAAGTCTTGATGTTGATTTTATAATATTTTCTAGCGTTGATTCCAGCTAGAAGTGTAATGATTGACAATTTACTTTAGAATAACCATTTACTGTATTACACGGATATAGTATGATAATATTGATTCTGTATGATGCAACATGTTATTACAGAAATGAACTATAATTTTGCATTTAACAATTTGCTTTTAATTTTATACGGTTGAGCGTAAATTGTTTCACGAGGTAAATAATAATCGCGTAAGTGATGAACTATACTATATTATAGTTACGTAATATATTATTGAATTGCAGGAAATTATTATATGCTATACAGAGCAATATTTGTTTCATCTTCAAAAAGGTATTAATTAAAATAATTTAATTAATATTCTGTGTTAACTGACTCCAGGAAAAATGTTGTATTGTAAGTTCTTTATTTAATCGTAAGATATTGATCGTTCGACGTTTTTTAGAAGTGCGTTTATATGATGTTGGTTTTCTGCCGTCTATTGCATAATTCTGCTTAAATGTTGGTGGTCACCTGATGTCTGATTAATAAGTGCATAATACAGAGCCGCCTTGTTATTATTTATGTAACGTTTCATGATTGAAATCTGTTGTATACCACTTCAATTCCGTGCCATCCGTATACTTGACCGTAAATCAAGTTTTTGCTGTACGCGATGTGATTTTTAACTACCGTCTAGTCACCGGGCCGTTGCTCTTTCCAATTTTGTAAATTTTGAAAACTATGCTTCCGCATTGAAGGGCTCAGAGGACGAAGAACCAAGAAAAATATATTTTAACGACGGTTTTAGATGTTAGTAATGTCGATTTGTTCAGTTGAATATAAACTTCAGTTTAAGATGTAATTACATAATGGTATTTTGTAAATCTTGATTATTCCTTTTAAATTATTGTCACTTATATTTTATTTCAGTATTACAAATTCTATAGAAAAAACTCCAAGAAATTAAAATTAGCTGCAAGAAAATGTTAGCTGTTTGCATTTTTAAAGCAAAAAATTTATAAGATAATAAAGAGAGATTTCGAAAAGTGTTAAATTCTGAAGCAAGTAACAATATGAAAAGTCCATGAAAAGAGATGCTTACGAATCACCTAACACTTGTTAAAGATCACAAAATCGTGTATAAATAAGGTGTATATTTGATTTGTTCCATGAAGGAAAAACCATAGATCATTTTGAGATCATTTTGGCGTTTTCTCAAAAGATTTTTGAAAATATTATACTTCCTAAAAGCAACGAGGTGTACTGTGATTGAGAATGCGGACATTTTCATTTGCAAAAATACATTATACTGACTTATATTGATAGTTCTGGCTTGAGGAAAGTTTCGAGAAATTGACAATCAGAGAACGTGTGTTTCAGTTTGTCACCTCGGGCTCTTCGTTCATCCGGCCTGGCGAGGAGTTGGGGCTGCGATTGGTGAGGTTAAGGCTTATCGCCCGAAATGGGACGCCCGTGTAAGAGGAGCTTGAAGTCTATAAACAGTTTTGTAAGACTGCTCGCTTTATTATTCTTATTTGGTCTTTGGCAAGATTCATATCGTTGTATGGCCGTTTCATTTTTTCATTATATTAAATTCAGTTTCTTTTTTTCGTTTGTTTTTTTTCCGTTGTTGATAACTCCAATAAAGGATTATTCATTGAAATAAAGATAGAACAAACTGAATAATATCTATAATCTGTAAAGTAATATAATATTCTTTATATTCTTTATGCCTTATATAAGCCTTAAAATTTTCCCGTGAACTATCTTTTACAAACTACTTTTGATCTTTTTGCTAAATGAACATTTTCTTGCCTGAGTCATTGTTTATATAATTTTACAATATTATGAATATTATTAATACAGAATAATAAAATATCAATTGTTATTTAGCAATTTAAAGTAATGAAACAATTCGCACTTGTTGAAGGGAATAAGGGTCGGAATAATGTTCATAGTTAGGGCATGCATCAATTTTTTATCTGTACGAAGAAATTCAAAGGGAAAAAACACACGTGTGTGTGTGTGTGTGTGTGTGTGTGTGTGTGTGTGTGTGTGTGTATGTATGTAAATAATAGTAAATAATAGTATAATATAATAATAGTATAATAATAATAAAAATGTAAATAATAGTAAATAATAGTATAATATAATAATAGTATAATAATAATAAAAATGTAAATAATAGTGAATATATATATATATATATATATATATATATATATATATATACTATTATTTACATTTCTTTTAACTAACTCGCTGAAAAACTGATATTATCGATATAAACCATAAATATATTCTAATATATTTCTACGACAGGAATGTTTTAATTAATCTTAATTTATGATTAGTATGTGTAGCTTCCTTTCAGAAAGAAGATTCAATCGAATCAATTTGATCATGAATTAATATTAGTAATTAATCATTGTTTTCTACTGTATAGCCAAACAATGGCAGTTAATGATCATGACAATTTTTTTTCTTTCAATGTCTATATCTCTGTTTCAGCTCGAATACACATTTTGCTCTTAGTTCTTATTAATGACTTAATCTCGACAAGAGCCGTCTTCACTATGTCCACATGAACTATAAAATAGAAAGAGTTTAAAAAATCATAGAAATATTCTCAAAAGGCTTTTAGAGCCTGTGTTATTATTAATAATTGAATATTTATTTGAAAATTTCTTTTCACAACAATTACGTGAAAAGCAATAGAATAACTTGTAGTATAACAATACGTACTTGAAATACAAGTAAAACGAATATTTTCTTATAAGGCCATGTTTCTATTATAAACAAACATTTATTATATTCTTTATTAAACGAAATTAGAAAGTAATGCAAAAAAGTAAGCCTGTATATCTCTGTGCGCAAATTCGGTGAATTGATTGACAAAATAAAAATGTGTAAAATTATAAAATAAAAAGTGAATAGAAAGTAAATAAATGAATTAATAAATAAATAATATTTCTCTTGTTATAGAATGCTTTACCAGAATAAGTGATAATCGACTTATTTATTTATTTGTTTAATTTATTTTAACCGATTATGCATTAATACAAAGCAGATTAATACAGACTGAGAAATCCGTACATAATATATTATTATGTTATTTATATAGAAAACGTACGAAGGAACGCTAAAATTAAAAACTGGAAGAATGAAATTGTATCGAGTTTTCAGTCAATTTTCAACGATAACTTTAAAGTCACAAATAATTTAAGTGATTACTCCCAAGTTAAGAAAAATTTATGTTTCACTTACAATTAGTCGGATTTTTCTTTCATTCAGATCGCTTTAATTCTTTTCCCTCGTACCATTGCATACATATTTGGAATGCTCAACTAATAAGGCGGGAGTCATATGCCACAGAATCTGGTCTAGTATATCTAATAGATAGAAAAACTGCGCAGCCATTCTTCCAATAACGATCCTGCAATGCTATAGTAAATTTCTTTCGATTCAGAGACGTATTGAAAATAATGACTACACACATATTACATTTAGGTATAATAGAAGTATCTAGGATCAAAACGTATGACTCTCATCTTGTACGTACATCCTGTATTTTAGAATGAAAAACAATAAATATAAAATACACGTATGCAGAAAAAGCTTTTTAAGGTTGAATAATGAATGAAGACAGAAATCTGCATGTAATTTCTAGGAAAAGTAGTAAAGAATTACTATACGATTAATTTTGTATACGATATTGTTGAAGTAAAATAATATAAAATTATTAGAATAAGTGTTTCTGTAAAACTATCTGCATGAAGAAACTAGAGTTTGAAACTTTTTTTATAAGATACTCATTGTATTTAGTTTATACCCTATGCTATATTCAGCTTCTGTCTCACTTCGACGAAATGCAAATTTTAGTTCGTTAAATCCGCTGTATCCCTGCAGGCAAGAGCCGATTAATTATTGTATTAATTAGGATTATGAACTGGTCGGCTTATACTTGCTCGTCCCTTACTAAGTAAAATGAAAAATAAATAGTAATAATAATAATAATAATAATAATAATAATGAAACAAGCACGCGCGGATAAGAGTTAAGTGTTAAGCGAAGAAGTATGAGGTGCGCATTAGCCCTATCTATATTTAACAATGCCGCATTACGCACCGCCGGCGGCCTACCGCGAGGCCGGTCCATGCATAAGTTCGGGAGCGCGCCGCGAGTAATAAAAGTCGCCGCTATATGCGCGCATATATATAGAGATATGCATAACCGCGCCCCGTAAATTTATACGGTTCACCCGGCAAGTAGGCGCATATTCACCTCCCTCCATCCTCTACCCCGCCCCCCGAAATTTATCACCAGCCCACCCGGAAATTGAATTAAAAGCTTCTGCATTCGATAAAGCATCGCGTCGCGCGGCCACCAGCGCGAGAGGGCGACACGAGGAGCAAAGCCGCGCGGGGACGAAGAAGAAGCAGGCGGCGAAGGCCTGGAAACAAAGGGAGCGGGGGCGAGCGGGATGGCAGGAGTAATTTACATGTGAATCAACTTCGGCTGGCGCGCGAGGTAATCGGGCGCGCGCGCGACCTTGGGATTTATTTTATGCGTCGCTACGTCACTACGGTCACGGGCGGCGGCCACGTGTGCGAGGTAGTAACAAAGGACTCGCTTTTCACAATCGTCCTTTACATATGGCTCTTGATGGTCGCTAAAAGCGGCCCAACTCGCGCGCGCATGCACTGCAGGCACACACGCTAAGGCTGATAAAATTTCGCCAAAAATTTATACGAAATCCGACGGTATTATGCACTTTTTTATTTGGAACAAATCCATTTATATGCGCGCATATTGAATTTCAATAAAAGTTTATGCTGATGTACGTCTCTCTTTCTATCGTTCTCTCATTCTATCACTTTATGTCGTTCTCTCTCTCTCTCTCTCTCTCTCTCTCTCTCTCTCTCTCTCTCTCAGCGCAAACTGTGTAACAGCAGGTAACACGTCCGAATGGTTCGATATTCGATATATAGTAAGTTATTTAATCCGCAAGCATTATCACTTTCATGTTAAATATGTTCATGTTATTCTTTTACATAATGGGTGCGTGTTCTCTGCATGGGAAAGTTACTTAATGTTACTCCAATATGAAATAAATATCGTACAAATGGAAATTGACCAAAAGTGCAATTTGAAAATTCCGACCTGTACGATGTGGATCAAAAATCGAATGACAGTATTTTCAAAAATAATTAATAAATAATAATGGAAAAGAAAATGTATTTTTAGAAAAATGATTTCTAGTTTTGATTTTTACGATCATTTATGGAATTCATAGTAAAATATATAAACAAGTATTTTTTTTTGCGTTAATACAACTACATCTTCAGTTTAGAAAATTTATTTGATGACGTTTAAGATAGTCTTTATCCATCGTTTGTAATTGAAACATTACAATACGTTTATATTATCTTCTATGAGAAACAGTTAATTCTAATTTATTTGTATTTCATTCTTTAACGATGTTATTGTGTTAAAAAAAACTGTTTTAAACTGCTTTAAACTTTTTTTTTTGTTTTGATCATGTCCGACCGTGAATATTTGTGCTTTATTTTATTCTACTCTATTCTATATTCAAGAACTATTTATGCACTGAAATCTTTCTAAATCATCTTGTATATAGGTAATAAAATCATTGAGCAATTTTCTAAATCAGCTTTTATTATGTATTGCAACTACTATTACTATTATATTGGTGCAACCAAATAACTCTATCAGTTCCCTGCATAGACACTAAAAGATTAAAAGTAAACAAATTCAACTTTATGCTAAAAATACTTTGCTGTCCCGGGTGAACCATGAAGGTTAAAACACCAAAGTGTTAAAACTTTACTACAAAGATTATATAAGATAAATATCCTGGGCACTATCAAGGGCTTAACTTGTTAATACTTTCTATTGTCACTATCAATTGATAGGCAGATAATCATTATAGGTTAGTTGAGTCTTTTTACCTTACTGAAATCCGCGATGGCGCACATTATAAATGCCATCAACTTAACGAGGACATTAGAATATTCAATAGAATGATTTCTATATAATGATTTTATATTCAATAGAATGATTTTTATATACAATCTAACAAGTTCAATGCACTTTTACCATGTTCAGCAGAATTTTGCTCTCTATGCTGGGAAGTCATGTTTCACAGTACATTTGACTTACAGAATTGTTAATAATTATGAATTGTTTAATGTTATGAAATTAAAAATGAAAAATATAAATTTATACGAAGAATTAGTATCGAAACTTTCTTAAAAACGTTGGTCATACTTTAAAAAAAAAGTTTTCTGCAAACTACTTGAAAAAATTTTTATGTGTTGTTTTTTATTGGCGAATAAAAAAATTTGAAGAGTGTTCCGAAATCAACAAAAACAAATATAGGTAGACGTGATTTTTTTTAATTTGAGCATTTCACAAACAATATTTTTTACAAAAAAAAATTTTTTAATTTAATGCAAATAGTGTCAAGAAATTCTCATTCGAATTAGAAAGCAATATTGCATCGTGGTTCGTTAAAAAGACCTCCAATAATGATTTATAATCATCAACAAATGGTAATATATGTTTATCACTGAAAGTTGACACGTGTGTCTCAAGCTGAGCAGACGTATTTACAACGAGCTCTTAGCACGAGTTTAGCAAGCATTTAGCACGAGTTATATTATTCTACATAATCATATAAACTAAAAACAAAAGTGATTTCTCAGTCGTATAAATTTTCAACTTTATAACGAAGGGACTTGTATCTTGTAATTAAACTACGAGTAAAAGAGTCCCCCAAATGGGGCCTGACAACAGGAACCAAATGGGACCGTCCATTCAAGTTTTCTATTCAAAGACGATATTGTCACAGTTAAGCTACGCCAATGTAACAGCAGCATAACCAAGATAGAAGATGAAGAATATTATTATTGACAGTATCGATATCCTAACAATTAAAGATTAGCTGGATGGATTAGAGAAATTTGTCGATATAAACAATGTTTGATTTATCTCTATAATATCAGGTAATTGCATATATATCTATTTAAACAATGAAAATACACTTCAAGCTCTCAAAAATAAAACAATGAAAGTGAAAATGTTTGCATTACTTATAAGGCCACTAATTAGCAATCATAAAAGAATGATAATATAAAATGTGAGCCCAGTAATAACAAATGAAACAATTGTACAAGTATTGAATGCCAGGGGAATAAATATACTATCAAACATTACTCGAATTGCTACTAGTTTAAAAGAGTCAGGAAGATCGCACATATTATCCTTTTGCCGACAGTATTATATTAAAGAAGAAGACGAAAAAATCCTTCCTGAGGTTCTACAAATAACTCATGCACTCTTTTTTCGAAGAAAATGATTTATGTATATACAACACAAAAGCATTTGCATGATAAATCCCATTAGGGGAAGAAAATCCAACCTAGATTTAATTATTACTGCTATAGTTTTGTCAGAAAAAATCCAAACAAATGTGTATATAGATACTTTTGGATCGGAGCGTTATCCCATTCTCATTACCTCTTCTACTGAACAATAAGTTGCCATAAGAAAACATTGAATATAAATGTTCGCGATAAGACGTGCAAGCTAAAAGAAGAGGCAGTAAGTAAAATAAGGGTAAAATACAGATAACACTTTATTAATTAGAAACCATTGTTAAGCTTTATTGAATTAAAAAAATAAACACACACTGATCCAATTCGAAATATTGGAAATGCTACATAATACAATATTGAAAATATTCGCGTGATCTGTCTGCTCGGTCATACAAAGTAAAGTGACCCCCCTCCCACCTGCGCTCATCTGCTCGTCCCTTCTTCCCCATATAGAGTAGAAGGGGGGGACAACCCTCCAGACAAGTATCAAGAGGCTAAGCGCTAGTCTGCAGAACATCGTACACTCTCAAAGGTTGCACGTTCCCTCGTATACTTCCCACATCACTGTGCCTAGCAGACAGAATGTCATTACCTGCACCCATAGGGTGACCTCATGACGTATTTGGATTGGATCTCCTCGAGAAATGCCCTGATCGTCCTTTTGGAGACGCTATAGTCTTGGACACCAATTAGATCTTTCGCGAATGAAGGCTGCAAGCACGGTCCAAAGGAGCACGTGCATTGCGATGGTGAAAAGTGGAAGGGACAGGGCTGCATGGACGCTCTGCGTCTGAACCGGCCTGCGACGCGATCTACAATCTCTATACTCATACATAATTATTAATGTTTTATGCTTACGAAATCTCATTCATCTTAGCTCACACTTACACCTGATGGCGCAAAAATATAATAATAATAATAAGAATAATAATAATAATAATAATAATAATAATAATAATAATAATAATAATAATAATAATAACAATAACAATAATAATAATAATAATAATAATAATAATAATAACAATAACAATAATAATAATAACAACAACAACAGTAACAACAATAATAATAATAATAATAATAATAATAATAGTAATAACAACAACACGGATAATGACAACAAGAATAATAATAAGAGTAATAATAATTCCCACATATTTTAACTTTCACTTCCTTATAAGCGACGGCGATGGTATTATTGAATCATATTTTTTCTTAAGCATTTCTTACGGCTAACATTATATTTTCGCCTCGCTCGAAAAATTTGATTACATTGTTTTACTATATTAGATTTATACCAGCATTTAATACACTGTGACCGTCGTTTTGAATTATAAGCGCGGTATAATTGAGAAGACCCTTTCTTTTACCTGAAGCGAGTAAATACTTCAGTTTATAGCACTCCGTTTATTAGAAGTTTTCCACGCTTTTACCATTAAGAAAAGATTCAAATATTTCAGCTATTGTTAATTTTTTTTTAATTAAACTTTGAACTTCTACCGTAAAGCGGCCAGATTGCTCCCAATATATACTCAGGCGGAGAATGAGCGCGAGTGTTTTCCCGTTCCGTCTGCGAAACCCAACAGTAAGAAAATAATAAATCTGATTTTTCTTTCTTTTTTTTGAATTCCTACGCGCGCGCACATCTAATCTTTATCATATACATGAAGA
Source organism: Sycobia sp. Sy_11 (assembly GCA_018907035.1). NCBI lineage: Eukaryota > Metazoa > Arthropoda > Insecta > Hymenoptera > Epichrysomallidae > Sycobia > Sycobia sp. Sy_11. The sequence continues at coordinate 2,147,622 of JACCIC010000022.1, read as the reverse complement.
TATTCATCCGAGTTTATACGCATATGTACAATGGCATTGTTTTCTCCTTCACGGTTTGGATATATAACCAACTTTAACAATAAAGTGGATAAGAATAAATTGGGACGGATTTTTAAAATCTTTATTAAATAACTATACGAAATTTCTTTCTGTAGAGTATTCCAATTTAACTCCTAGTGCAAAATATAGATTTTTTATCGATGAACTGCGATAAACAATAATATCAAATACTCCCGAAAAAATTTTTGTACATTATAAGAATAAAAATCCCCTTACTTCGTGGGAAGCCGAGTGCGACAGACAAGTATGAATACGAAAAGCTTGTCTTAAAAAATTAGAATTTACAAAAGAATGGAGGATTTTATAGAATATATAAAAAAATGGCCATTATAAAAATTCTCATAAGAAAAAAAAGAAAAATATCATTAAAAATTTGCTACATCCTTAAATTTTTGGACAAATGGAAAATATGTGTGTCAGAAAATTTAGTTTTTAAAAAACAAATGGACAAATCTAGATAAACCAAGTACAAACTCTAGTAAACTCAAAAGCGAAGGTTCAATGAATGCTTGGATAAATTAAGTCCTCCCTCGGTATCCACACATTCTGATTGGATTCCAGAATGCCATGAAAATAAATTCTTAAATAAAACGTTCGACCTTCATAAATTTTACATGAAAAAAAATTAAATTTTCACCTGGCGTTGACAATGCAGATAATGAAATTTTAAAACGTTTATCTTTGAGATATAAGCTATTACTGTTAGAAATTTTCAATGAATACATTTAGAAAATGATTATCCTGATGACCGGAAAAAAGCAGTCGTACAGTGTTTTGAAAAATCAGATGGCAGAAATTTCAGACCTACAAGTTTATCGTCATGCATATGCAAATTGTTTGAAACACAAAATAGATTTATTTATTATTTATTTATTACCCCTTCATATATAATGTACTTGTGCCAACGCTTTTTCCAATTATCGAAGCATTTCTGATAATTATTTTTGATATAACTTTGAGTTCTTTCAGTAATGCAGTTTTTATTTCCTCAATTGTTGAAAATAGTATAAAATAGGTGCCAAATCTGGTGAATATTGAGGCTGAGGCATGAGTGTGATGTTGGTTTTTGTCAAAAAATCTTTCACAAGCAATAATGAATGAGCAGGTGCATTATCATTATGCAAAAGCCACGAATTGTTTTTCCAAAGATCCGAAAATTTTCGCGTATCACCTCTCGCAAACGGTGCATAATTTCAAACTAGTACTTCTTGACCGTAGGACCTTGTGGTAACAACGACTGTACACCACGGTAATCAATGAAGACAGTGAGCAAAATCTTGACATTTGATCGAATTTGGCGTGCTTTCCTCGGTCTTGGTTCTTCTGGGTTCTTCTATTGGGATGATTGGACTTTAGTTTCGACGTTATAACCACATATCTACGATTCATCACTAGTTTAACCATTTTGAGACAATCAGGATCAAATAGAATGACACGAGCCAATCGATATGTCAGTATTTTCAGCAACTTCTCAGATCTATTTTCAGTAACAATTATTGAAAAATCAGCAAATATAATTAAACAAATTCTTGAAAAACTGCATTGAGCTAGCTGTGCACAAGACTGTGCTGATACATTTCAACAAGCTAGGAGTAAAATCAACGGAAACAGAATCAAGATAGCAGGTATACAAATCAAATCAAGTGTACGCTATCTAGGCATAACCTTTGATTATCAACTATTATTTAAACAACAAACTAAAATTGAACAAAATAAATGTCTGAAAACTCTGATCATTATAAAATATCTTAGAGGAATTTGGTGGGCCGCCGACCCGTACAAACTCGTACAACTTTATAAAAGTTATGTACGTTCTTTAATCGACTACGCAAGCTTCATATAATTTCCATATAAAAAATAGGAATGGAAAAAATGGAAAAAGTACAGCTTGCTGTGTAACGATTCAAATAATATTCGATATATTAATTTAAATGTATGACATTGAACCGCGCATAGAATAAGGTTTTGGGGTAAACAATAAATTAGAAGGAACCGGCAACACTGGCGAAGCCGGTTCGTAGGGATTGACTAAAGGCAAAGAGCGCGCGTCGCTCTCTCGCTCTCCGACCGCCGAGCTGGTCGCACCAAACCCGGCACATAATCCTGGGAATGAGATTACCGAGGAGTTGTAACGAAGACACGAAAGGATCCAAGAAACTGAACAATCATATCAGAACTGTGGAGGAGTCTACGGCAGCGAGTGCAGAGCATTAAGGTGCGTAACGAGATAGTTGAGATGTATGCGGTCTGCTCGTGTAAAGGCAATAGTGTGACATAAATACATAACGTGAATTGAACGAATACTGCTTCGGTATAATATATATATATATATATATATATATATATATATATATATATATATATATATATATAGATGTATATGTAGAATCTTTATATGTAAGGAAGCGCGAGCGATATCTTTAAGTAAAATCTGTTATTTAATAAAAGCCTATACAATTATATCTTGTGATTAATTATTCGAGTTATTTATATTGGTTGAATGACTATATAAATTATTACAGCTGCCATAAGACTTGCTCTAAGCTATCGACGGAGCACTTTCGAAAACATTCTTTTGCCGGAATCCAAGTCAACGTATTTAAGAAAGATGCCAAGCCTTATGCTGCAAGCATTTGGCTCAAGCAATGCCAAATTCAAATCTTCCTATTCATAATATCTTCAAGAAAAGATTAACAAACAGTAACAAAAACAAAAAAATACAGGCATAAAACTACTCTACACCTGTATAAATTCTCGATAAACGATGACAGAAAAAAGGTAATTGATAATGCCTCCTTAAAATAAAGTAAAAATTACACGTTAAATTTTTGAAATTCCCGATATTTTACCACATATGTAATGATAATACGAGTGTAATGCTGATGTAATGATATAGCAGCGTAATATAATCGCAAAGCACAACCTCAATCTCGATGAGGGGCCTCGACACCTTCACAGTGGCCCTGTCGACTTCCTCCCCACTGCCGAGGGTTAGCCATCCTTTGGGAACCTTGTGCACGGCCTTGCGAACCCGTTCCTCTTGGTCGTGCCTCTGTGCCTGGATGCGGTGCGCCACTCCCGCGTGGCCCTCCTCCGTCAGGCAGATGTAGAACTGTCCGTCCTCCTCATTACCCGTGGGCGCATAGCCGAGCAGCATTTTCGGCTCTTTGTACTGCTCGATCTCGTCTTTCACGGGGAGAAAGTCGCTACTCTCCGAGTGAAGGTCTAGGTTGTCCTCGATTATCTCTTTCCGCACGTAGATCCATGGATATTCCGTAGTCACATGCTCGTCGATCGTGCAGCCGACTATCTTTTGAGTTAGAGGCGACAGATATAGGCGCGCCAGTCCGGGGATTCCCTGTTGATTATTTTTTTCATTTTTACTATATCTAGAACAGTAATATATGTGTAGGTCTTTTAGTTATATATTTTTGAAGAAGAAGATTCTAAATAATTGATGGAAATGTTATACAAGCATTACGCTCCATAACAAAGAATATTGATTGTCTGGGTACATGCTTAAAGTTTTTCTTTAAGAATAAACATTTAACGCTTCTTTACCTACTTCAGATCAAACTTCAAATGAAATTAGCTTTTATTTGTTGAAAAAAATTCATTCCGGTATCCAGTATCTTTGTAATTAAAATAAGGCGAAAAAGATAAGTCACTGACCGCTTTTAAGATTTAATCGTGGATTGATCCAATTACTAGATTTTAGACAGAAGCACGAAAAGCTCATACTGACATATTATCTAGAGATGGCGTGATATGTTACAAGTTAGTACTTCATTGAAATACGAACAAGGTACGAAGATAAACTCGACGAATTGTTCTAGATGTGATCCAAATATTTAAAATCTATTACTATAAATGAAGTAATATTACTGATTAAATTTTGAGAGGCTGGTACCTCGAATATATAACCGTATCTCTAAACTAACAAAATGAGATTTTGTAGATTTTTTGTAAAATTATATTAGAACCGCAAAACACAAAGACCGTCCATATATAACATACCCATACATAGATAGGACTTAGATAGCATCTTCCGCATTCTTCCACTGAATCTATCGATCTGAATCTAATGAGCGATTTGTCAACCTCATTGTTGATACTAGGATATCGACGTTTTATAAGCCGTAAATGCTTATGCGGTATGTTATAATCGATAATGCTAGTATTTTTTATGGCACTGCCCAGGATTTCCGTGCCATATTTGAATATGGCCTCTCAATTTCCTAAAAAAACTATAACTCAATCTAATAATGGAACTAACAGATTTCTATTCTGTCAAAACACCTTAGTGTAGTGGATTATGGGAAGATGGAGATTAATCTATTAAATATAATTTGTAAAGAATCATGAAAGTATTAAGTGAATTGAGTCCTTGAGCTATATTGTCAAATCGTTGATTTAATTTGGTTATTAATAGGCAACAAATTCACTTTTTTATATATCCGAAATATTCCAATTAATAACTAAGTTAAATACATAATTCAACAACATGCTCGTTGTTCAATTAATTTATTATTACACATTTATCACATTGTTGTTGATGAATTCCATATGCGTTAATCATAACCTTTTCTTGTATTAAATATAAATTATACAAGCAATATGAAGACAATGTAATAGTATACTTAACTTCAACATAAAAAGTGAATTCTATTATATATTAAATTAATTTAAATGAAACTTTAATTGTCTAATTTTAGTGACTAAATTAAGTAATTCTAGTGATGTGCCAAAAAAAGTATAGTTTTATATTAAAAAGTTAAAACTTTCAATAGAAATTTATGAAATCTCTATCTACATCCATTTGTGTACGTTTCAAGAACTGGGTTCAAAATCGCCTCTCCAAAAATAGACGAAATAACCCACGAACCAGTGCATTTGTAAATCTCCTATCACGGTAATCGGCTTCCTGCTCATCTCCGACCAGGCCTCCGGCCATCTGTAGAGACGCATACGCTTCGAGCTCGTATATAGACTTCGTTGTCGGAACTGCCTTATCCTCATCCTTCGTGGTTTCATCAAAGTTCGTGACTTTTTTCGCCGTTTCATCTTTCGTCGCAATCAAATTCTTAGTTATAATTTACGTTGACGCAATAATATGTTGCTTATCGCGAGGATTTGATTATAAGAGGGAAAAAACTGTCTTTCTTCATTAATTAAAAGAAATTCGTATAATCAATTGCATTTATTTTTAGATTTAGGATTGAAACTTTTAGTAGGCCATTATAATCGTATTTGATAATTAATAGAGAATGAATGGGTGTAGTACGCTTCTGTTTATAAATAGCATTTTTCTTATTTATGAGAATGCTGTAATTTAGATTTTCATTATGTTACAAAGTAATTTCATAATTTTACGAATTTATATTAGCTTTATGAGAAGATTTTAGTCAGATTTATAATATTCTTTTATTCGCAAAGCAATATTTAGATAAATGTTTATCAAAAAATTTCTACGAAATTTTGAAAGAATAACGAAAATAAAAGACTGGAAATACTTTGAAACTTTAAACTAATTTAGGTAGGCGCACTACTACTCTAAATATTAAAAAAAAGGACTAAAGCCACGATTTAATGATTAGAGTAAAAGTAGCCTTGAAAAAGAATATTTACGTTTTAAAGAAGTGCATCTTTTTAGACCAGTATTTACGCAAAACTTAACCTCACCTTTTTCTTTTTTAACTTCTATACGTTTATACTCTTCTTTTGCCGTTTCTCCGTCTTCGGCTTCCTGCCCCTCTTCTTCGTCTTCCGCTTCTTCTTCGCGCCATTCATAACCGAATTCTACTTCTCCTTTATCATCGGTTTCCTCGCCCTCATAATGGTCATAGTCAATAAAATCCGTATCCACATCCTCCCTAACGTAGTTAAAAAGTCGTGAGTCCTTTCCCTCTAACAAATTCTGTGAGTTTGCTTCGCTCATGTCTTTTTAAACTTTATTTTTTAGAACAGCGTCTGGACGAGTAGTCGGTTAACCTAAAAAGCTTTGGTATGTTTGTTTTTCCCCCTCCCTTTCTCTCTCTCTCTCTCTCTCTCTCTCTCTCTCTCTCTCTCCCTCTCTCTCTCTATATCTCTCTCTGTCTCTCTTTGTTTGATGTAATACATCTTTAAGAGTGCTCCATACCTCTGACGGAAGTTAAAATCGATTGAAGCGCCTGATTTTTAATATAATGTGGAAGTTTACGGAACTCGAAGTGTGCGAAAAATCCTGTTCTGTTTTATCGATTGTTCTAGTATTAATCAGGGCCGTAGTAGCCCAAGTTAAATATGTAAATTATAAATGATCCATACAAAATTTATATTTTATAATATTCTTATGAAATAAGTAGCGGAGTAGTTGATCATTTGTCACAAGAAGTTTATTATTATTATTATTATTATATATATATATATATATATATATATATTTACAGACATACAAACGCACAGAGAGAGAGAGAGAGAGAGAGAGAGAGAGAGAGAGAGAGAGAGAGAGAGAGAAGAGAGAGAGAGATATGCATATATATGTGTATTAATTTTGATATGGATATGTATTGATATTATTATATATTCATTTTAATTTATATTGGACTGTAACACTGATGGAAATATTTATTAATTGATGCATGCATATATATATATATATATATATATATATATATATATATATATATATATATATATAATATATTTAAGTGTATAAGATAAGGATACTAGGAGACGAGCAGTAATAAAGAAATATCAGCTCGACATCCAGCGTTTGATTGAAATACTCATATATGTATGCGTATCTACACACACATTAACATATATAATCTCCATACTCCTAATTTCTAACCAAATTACTTACTCAAAAATGTCAAGGGCCGTGGTGGTCGCAAACGATTAATATATATATATATATATATATATATATATATATATATATATATATATATATATATATATATATAGTAACTTCATATTGAGTTTATATCAAAACTTGTTTGCCAATGATTTACACAATTTTATACGAAACTTTGGTTTATGGAATGTTACAAAAAAAATGATAAAAAATTAAATGATATTAATTATTTCATTAATGAATAGAATGGGATCTCTTAATTATGAATATTGAAATAAGTATAAAGATAACAGCGAATAATATTTTCAAATTAATTTTTTTCTTCGAAAATTTAGATATACAAAATTGTCTGTTTAAGGTAAACAATTGTAAAATTAATTATTATACTTAATGTTTAGGATGACAAAATGCAATACACAATAGACTTTATTATATTATAATTCTTTCAAGCTATTAGTTTATGTATTCTATTAAATTATTTTTTATTAAATAAATAACATAATAAATTATTATTCTATAAATATTAATTTCTTGCAGTATAGTAATTAAAACTTGCATTTGAAATAAAATTATTATTTACTAGACAGAAATAAAAGGACCTAGTTTATACCTTTTTCTTAATTTAAAACAATGTTGAAATTTTTCATTCTAAGATTTGTCTATTTTATAACCATAATAGTTCAATTATTTTTAGTTCGCAGTGACTAGATTTCAGCCTACTCAAAATTATTAGATGCCTCCGAGGTGATGTATAACGCTAATTTTCGATTCTGTTCTGAAAGTTTTGAAAGTATTTTTTCAGCTTTTGTTGGTTATTCTTTGATTTGTTTCTAATTTTTTAGTATTCCTGTGAAATTCTACTTTTAATCTATTCTTGCGCAATAAATTAGCCATTATAACTCCTTTTTTCTACACTTCAATTTGGAATTATTTTTTAGTACCAGGAATGTAGTCTAAGGAATTTTTCTTCGTCATTTTATAGAAAACCAAGTTGACATTCTTTACACGTATAATTTTTAGATATAATTTAAATTAACTTACTTGATTCTAATTGAACCGTACTTGATTCTATCGGGTAAAGAATATAAAAATACGAATTATATGGAACATAAAGGCACTCTAGACTATTCTTAATATAAAATTATGTAATTTAAAAAAATAATTAAATCATTATTTGATATTTATCTAAAATAGATTATTTTATTGATTATATTAAATTATTTTTAAATTACTTATTCTAAATAAGCGTATTTTGGAAAATAATAACTGTTCAAAACGTCGGAAATGAAAAGTAAATTTAAATTTAAGCTGGTGGGGGAAATCAGATTCTCCTTTATTAACATAGAATATAGATTACTTTATTTGTATAATTTTTAATTTTTAATTTTTAATTTAATTGATTTTTTATTTTATGTGTTATTAGTAATTTGTATTTTCAATTTTATGGGGGTTACTATAAACTAGGAGAGTCTGACTGTCATTCTATTAGTATAATATTTTATTGCATAAAGGCTGTAAGACCGATAAAAATATTTATGAATCCACATCAAAATATATATAGACCCTTAGGTATACATATCTCAAGGTTGAGATATTTTTTAATTAACCTGTAATAATTTATAATTACTTTTTAATTTTTATCGATATATATATATATATATATATATATATATATATATATATATATATATATATATATATTTATAATGCAGGTATCAACATAACGATTACCTGATGAATGGAGATGGGTGTTGATACAATTCTTGGTCATGTATTCTGATGGATTATTCTTTTCTCTCCTAAAATGTTAATTATCTCCATATTTAACTTTTTATGAATTAAAAATAATAGCTAATTAAAATTTTATTTCAATAATAATTGTAATTTAATGATTAATTAAATAAACATGTAAACAATAATTCAATAGAAATTATTAATTATTAATGGCAAATTAATATATATAATTTATATCAGTATATATTTCATTAAAAAAGTAGAGACAAACGGTTCTATACAGACGAGACATGACGGGCACCCAAAATTCAAATAAGTTCAGTTATTTTAAATTTCAATGTGCAAGTGATAGACAAAAACCTATAATTTAAGGTGCTATTTTTGAAGAAAAAAATTATTAAATAAATTCATCAGAAATGTAAAGCCTCCCAAAAAATCATTTGCTTCATTTCCCCTTCCCCAGAGTGGGACACAAGGGTATGAAATATTTATATTTATATAATAAGATTCTTATATGTAAAGAAAATAAAAATAAGGTAATAGTACAAACATATTAATTTATTACGTATTAATAATTAAACAAATTGTATAATACGGTAGTATTATAACCATATTATATCTATATTATATCATAGTATTATAGCCATACGGAAGTATGGCCTTCTTTATTTTTAATTTTAAAAGGTCATTTAAAGTATACATAATTATAAAAATAATGATAAATTAGAGTTTTGAAGGGGGTGACGGTTTGATTGTTCGTAAGTGATAATATTAATATTATAGATATAATCTGATGTTAATGCAACAAAGATAACTATTATTTTAGTTGCAAGGTGTCCAATATGCAAAATAGTGAAAAATTAGAGTGGAAAGAATATATAATTTTTACTTTAAATGAAAAATATAAAATCACCATCTTCTGGGAAAGTAAGCAGAACAGTATATTTAATAGGATTGGTTTGTACATAGGGAGCAAGTACAGCTTCTAAATATAATGGCATATTATATGCTACATTATAATTATTTAAAAACAATATATATATGTATGTTTTTACAAAAAATATTTCTATATTATATATCGTGATATTTTTGGCGGGAATATATGTATAATTTTTGTATTTTGACATATTGACTTTATTTATTCTGACATATTTATTCCAAAAAATTACAATGTATGAAATACTAAAGCAAACTTTAGCCGCACAAGAATATATTTTAAAATAAAATTTTTATAATTACCTATTGAATAGATAGTAATGAAACTATTGAAAAAGATAGTAATTTCTAATATATAAGTGCTATTGTCAAATAGTGTTACTTCATTAAAAATTATTTTAATATTTGAATCTGTAACAGTTTTCTTACAAAAAGTTTCTATAAAAGCTGTTTATTATATAAATTGTATAAATTATACAAAGTGCCAATCACTGTATAATGATGTGTAATATAAGAATAAATTAAAAAATTGTTTTATATAGATAACTATATATTTATAATATAATATATTAATTTAGGAGTTGTACTTACTCCTTACACAAAATTCAGTACTATAAATACACAATCATACTCTTCTACATTCCATTTATATTTGAATTAAAAATTATATATTCTTTTCACGTTACTTTTTCTTATCCGTTTTATCTAATAGGAGTGCATATCGAAGTAATAACTCAAATGCATCAATTACACGTTGTGAACACTCAAAACTCTCATTTCCTGCTAAAATTATGAGTTTTAATTGTAGCTAAAAGACTATTCTGCAAAAAAATAAACATGTTTGAAATTTTGGGAATTAAAGAGCTTTAGTTGTCATAAGAAACGATTTATTTAATAAAAAATTTTTAGGATGTATATAAATATTAAATCTGCGTAGGCAATAATAACATTTTTGCCTACATAAATATTATATATACTTTAGGTTAGGAAAAGAACAATTACTTTCCTATTATATTTTTATATATATTTATTGGCTCAAGCTCGTACATCCCGCACCTCTCTGTAATCTCAAATTTCCGTATTACATTACTATGTTTGCAATGTGTTTGCATGCATGTATGTATGCAGGTGTGTATTTATGTGCATATATATATTCTGCACCAGGCTTCATAATTCTTTATTTGATTTGTACGGCATTGAATATTTTCTTCAGCGCCACCTATTCAAAAAATCAGAAATTAAAGTTCTAACTTTTTTATCTACAGAATTGATAACTTGCATTATAACTGTAATAAAATCTTATATTTCGTTTTACTCCCTCAATTTTATGAATAGAAAGATGAAACAAAGTTCATTCGATTCATTATTCAATTCTACATCCGGGGCTAGCCAAGTTTGATCTGTACTATACGTATAAAATTTATAATATTTGTTGTTATTTGATGTTACTGCAAAGCGGCGATGTCTATAGTGCAGACGACAGTTAGATAAACATTTTCTTATTTTTTTAAACTAACTTTGAAACATATTATGAAAGCAGTAAGGGATACTTCCAATTGTAGAATTTTTCAAAGATTCGTATAAAATTTGTTTCAACATTGTAAAACGTAAAATGAAGACGCAAAACGAAATCTACGATTTACACATTTTCATTTCCGTTTTAATAGTTCATCGTGGCGCTGGGATCGCGGTATGGAGCACTCTTAATGTAGTTCAGTCAATCATTTAGTAATATGATTCTGTTACTGGATACAATTATCACCCTAATTGCTAATCTACTACGCAGTACTTGCTGATATAATTACCGAAAATACTGACAGTGAACAAATAATAGTATATTATTATAGGGTATACTTGAAACGACTGAGTTTGAATCTGAAATTTTCTATCATCCAAACTAATATGATGTAAAATAATTTGATCGATTTTACAATAAACTGAGCCACCAGTTTCAGATATTTTATATTTTAAAATGTAAGGAACTTGAAATATTTTGCTGAAAAAATCAACGTGAATGATATTCTTGCATTTTCATAATTTAGCTCAATATGAAAATATTAGGTATATTAGCAAGTTTGTTTTAAAATAATATAAAAACATGTATTTCTTCTTAGAGAAAATTTTATATATTCCATCTTTATATATATATATATATATATATATATATATATATATATATATATATATATATTTCCTATTTTCGAATAAAATCCTCCTCGAGATCTTTGCAAACCATCCAGATTACCTCGAAAATCTCGCGAAGGCATTGTTTATTATTAATGCTCGGGGAAAGGGAATAAGAACACTTGAGCATAGTTATGCTCCGCGAGCTTGTAACTACGCACCTCGCCAATGATAACCTCCTTCAAGAATTTATGCCTCTGTCGAAACGCACGTTAACTCCACGAATGAATTTTATCGTAAAACGAAGTCGAATGAGCGCTTGCGTGCGCTGGGCGATGTGGCGACTGTTCTGCTGCTACCCTCCGCCATTTATTTCTTCCCGTCACTCTTTCGGAAACGAGAGAGAGGAAGAAAAGGGGAGAAAGCGAGAAAGATATATATGGCAAGAGAGGCGAGGGGGAGGGGTGCGGAAATTCTGCATTGCATTAACTCAAAGAATTAAGGCTCACAGTGGCAACGAAAAGACTGCGCTTGAATTGTAATAGTAGAAAGAGGGGACGGGGTAGATAGAGTGAGAGAGTATTCGTCGCGGACGATTCCGTCGTTAAATTTATCCCGAAAGCTGAGCTTTAGCGAGTAAGTGCGGTTCGCGGACCCAAAGGGAATCTCCTTCCTGCCTGTCTTCGCTGCCGCTAATAGCAAAATAGTAAAATCTAGTAAAGTGGCTGTAGCTCTCTTTCACATGGTCTCTGCTGCCTCCTTCCACGTCCCTTTTTGATTTTCTGGGGCATCCCCTATTCGAATGCATCTCGGATTTGAAGCGAATGAAACATTAAATTCATGGTCTTGCAAATTCAAATCTGGAAATTTGCTGAGACGGCGCGGCGCTCGATGCGGTAGACTCCGCGTAACTGTTGCGGGAAAGAGATAAAAAGAGAGAGGAGACAAGTGGAAGAGGTTGAGAGAGAGCGCGCCAAGATAAATAATGACAAGAAGTCTATTAGTTTGATAGATTGGAAAGCTGTAAATATTTCAGCGGCCGTTCAATGAAGAATATATGAGACCTGGTTTGTTCATTGTACATTAAGAACATATTGCAGCCAATCATCTTTTATCAATTTAGCAGTTGACAGATTGTTCATTTTTAAGATATTTAATAATTTCGTAGTAGTTGGGATCGATGATGACGGAGAAGATTAAACTACAAGCAATAAGTTATAAGCAATAAGTTATAGAATCGTGTATATAAGGCAAAAAAAATTGTCCTATGGATTCGCAGAGTCAAATTCTATTGTTCTATTAATTGTTTTTATAACCCTATAAAATATATTAATTTAAGGAATCTGACATAATTTATAAAGGTCCTGTAACATGTACTATTGAATTCCCTTTGTACGCTGAAAAATTCAAAATTTTCATATTTAATATTATTTCAGGTCTTTTTTATTTATGTTTATATACAGATGATTTTGTATCTATTTGTTGCATTATTAAATAAATAAAAAATATGAATACTTAAATTATAAATACTGAACTCTTTGAAAAACTGCTTAAGAAAATCATTATTGCAATTCATTAATGACTTTAGAATATATAAGAGGAGTGTACCGATACAAGCGAATAAAATATCACGACTAGCTGAAAAATTTATTTCAATTATCAAGAAATTTTTAGATTTCTCCGATACTCAAAAATTATATTTCCTGATTTATAAATAAAATATAACACTACTATTATCAATAAAAGTATTATATTTATATTATAATTAAAACTTTTCCATGAAACCAACACTCTTTCACATTCACTATGCACATTTTATATCGAATCTTTACTGGACATATTTGAATATATGTCCTTGATGTCCAATATATCATATTTGAATATATGTATTGAACTATTTTCCAATCTATTTTTTTTAAAGCAAAGATTTTAATTGATATATAAAAAAGTATATAAATGAGAATATAATTTGAAAACTTCAATATTTTGAAATACCTACTACATTAATTACCATATGTAATTAAATAACAAAAACCTATAAATTTTAAAAGTGATATATATTATAAATAAGATTTCATATATTTTTTGGACACGAATTGAAGATAGTGATATGATTCGAAAGAGCCTTTCAATAATTTTCAATATTTTCAAAAGCATTATTATTATAAACTTTAGCATCAATTCACTAATATTAAGTAAATCAGTTATAAATAAATTCACATATGTCAATATCCAAATTGTACTTTATAATAAAAAAAATTTATGATATTAATAGGAACAAAGCATTCGAAATTTATTGATTCGAATTAAATTTTAATTACTCTCGTTTTTTTATTATTTTTTTATTATGTTCACAGTAAAATATTTAATTAAAATTGAAAATTTCATACAATCTCGATAAATTCCGGTGGCTCCAAAACGATTTTTAAACTTCACATAGAAATTTTAAAGACATGTGTTTTTCTTTTTTATACCTTTCCTTAGAGCTAAATAAACAGTCTATTATCGTGACTTGTATTAACAATGATATTCCTACATCGATATGAACTATTATGTTTCTCAAGTACTATCCTCAGAAAGTTATAAAATTTTAGGACAAACAGTATTAAATGATCAAATAATTAAAAATTATCGGTTTCTTTTCAATTTTTTCAATTCAACTGTTTTTAGTTAATTTGACTTGAATGCCATGACTTCCTATGATTAAAATTTCATGGATGAAGATTTATGAAAATGTGTAAAAAATAATAAAATCTTGTGGGATTTAAAATAAATTAAAAAATGTACTGTTACGTTCTTAATAAAACGATATACCATAATACTATAATTAAAGATAAAAAATATAGTTTTTCAATGAGATGAGGGATATAAATACAGATAGAGTTTTGCTACTTGAAATCAATATTAGCTATTATTTATATGAAAATTTCAACTAACACAGTATTTAGTTAAAAAATATAGGAAAGAAAAGTTCATATGAATATATAAGGATACATATTGTCTAGTTATATTAAATACATTCCTGATCATCCAGCGATGGAATTGGTTTCTCCGGATAAATACATTCTCCTTGTTACAAAATATACTCTTTTCAAGGAATCTTAAGTATCATTTTATTTATACTTTGTATTTCTTATCGATTGTGGACTATTCGATAACTATTAGACAATATTATTAAGGTGCTCATCCGGGCTAAGTTCGCATGTGGTGACGGCAGCTCCCAATGCCATAATTGAATTCTGGGTTTTGAAAAACGGTATAAAAACGGTAATATTCGTTAAAAAAAAGTCGAGATCGAAAGAGCATGTAGGACTAATTAGTGTTATGTGCGTCAATGTAAGTCGTCACTGAACTTTTAAGTTTAAAGCTAGAAGCAAAAGTAAGAAGAGATAGATAGACAGACAGACAGAGAAAGAGAGAGAGAGAGAGAGAGAGAGAGAGAGAGAGAGAGAGAGAGAGAGATGTGTTTGAAACACTTTTGGCACACTGCGGACAAAATCATCCTGCAAACTAATTTCAGTGCCGCTCTAACCGCGCTGCGAATGCAATGATACTGCCCCGGCAGCAGCTTCATTCCTCCGGGCCAACACGGGGGTATTGCACTCTTCTTCTCTAGCCCCCCGTTCTTCACCCCTCTCTCCACTCTTCTATCCGGTCTTCCCCTCGAGAGTCCGAGGGCGGGCACTCGAGACTCTCATGGGCTAAGGGCTAGAATATATAGTCGTAGAAACGTGCTCCTGCCCGTGGAGAGGTCACCTCCTCCTTTCTCCGCGTGCTCCAACGCAGCCCTTTATATATTCTCTCAGTCTATATTATAACTATTTATTATCTTTTCAGTAGAAAAGATTCTCTCTTTCTTTCTACAGTAGTGACAGTCCAACGAGGTCGTCGCGGACGTTACATTATGCATCTGTTCGTGCTATGATTTAAGCCTCCCATAGATGTCTTTCTCTCACTCGCACTCGCCATTGTCTTTTATTTCTATCATATGTAAATGCAAAATTAGTAAAATTTCAGAACGTTATAATTTTTTTCAGGAGCGGATTTTCACGCACAATTTCGAGGGCCGCAGAAAGCTTGATAGCGGTACATTCATCAGTTAGGCGTAGCTGAGGCGAGAGCGTTCATTCTTATTGGTAATGCCAGTTTTATTCAAATTTTTTTTTTACTTATGTTTTAATACTATTTCGTTAAAAATGTTCATTTTTTTGTAACGCTTTTGCTTACATAAGTTTTTACTAAGTGTATATACCATTATCTACTCTTTACTCTTCAATTTCTTCAATCTCTCCATTCCTTCTTTTATGTATTCCTTTTTTATTCATTCTTTCTTTTTTTCTAGAAGTTTTAATATATTCCTAAAATTCCTATAACAACCATTACTGTTCGGTTGATTCCCTTTACTATTATCCCTTGACATTCTTCAATTATATATTTGATTGATTCCTCACTATTTATACATATCCAAAAAAAATTCTTTTCAACATGTCTCTAGAATTCATTTATATTTTTCATTTCTTGTCCAGAATATCTAAATTTTTCTTTTGTCCTTTATATCATGTCTTTCCTATTTCATATCTTCTTGGCCAAGTTGTGGAGCCATATGCTTCTCATTGCTTGAATATATCTTGAGATATGAATATACATTGGTTTATCGGGGTAAAAGAACCCGAGATATATATTAATTCCATTATGATACAAAATACAATACAAATTAATATCAACATTATTTTATATTTATATACATTTTGTAATTGAAATATATATGTACGTATATATAATTTTTTATATCTGTACGGGTATAAACTGATAAGAATAACTTATTCATGATATAAATACCTGTATTATTCTAATAACATATTGTTTCATAATGATTAATTTAGAGCAGAGAGGGAACCTTTTTATGGAAAATATATTATTTTCCAAGTAATATTTTCACTTGTAGATACTTTTTTTACTTGTAGATATTTTATTTCCTTGTATAGGTTCTCGGATTTCCTTATCGATTCAAATTATTTCAGAAACTCGAGGACTCGATTCTAAAGATTTGTTCATCATGCTTCATGTAGGAAATTCAAATATTTACATATAAGTATAGCCCATCATTATATTCTTGTAACAAATAACTTTATTCTTTTTAAATAATCGAAGATAATCTACTTAATATTTGATTCGTTTGACAAAAGCGGTGCTAGGAATCGACATATATTTCGGTGTTAAGTCATTTTATAGTTTAGTGTAAAGTGTACTATGGGAGTTTTAGTGTAAAGTGTACTATGGGAGAACATTCTTTCTATACCATATGATCCAATTTGACCTAGACCGGTGCATTTAAACTCCGCGCGTAAACTGAAATGGTAAAATTTTTTTTTCTTCTTATATTAATACAACTTTTCTTGATGTTCGTGTGAAATTTGAGCGCCATATCTCAATTAGTGTGTTTTTGTCAGCTGTTTGTTTACGACCAAAAAGTTTGTTGTCTGGCGATATTGACTATAGACTCATGGTGCGTTCCTCGAAGCGGATTTTTGAGTTTCGGAAAGAGGAAAAAGTCACAGGGAACCAAATCTGGCGAATACGATGGCCGAGCGATGACTTTCATTTCATGTTTGGCCAAAAAATCAGACATAATCATGCTGGAATGTGCCGGCGCATTATCGTGGTGAATAAACCATGAATTGTCTGCCCACAAATCCGGTCGTTTACGACGAATTGCTTCACGTAGATGCCAAAAAACGGTCAAGTAGTACTTCTTATTGATCATTTGACCTCCTGGATAGAATTTATCGTGAACCACCTCATCGTAATCAAAAAAACAATGAGTATCACCTTGATTTTTGGTGGACGGGTGACTTGCATGAGGTAAGTTTTCGACGACTTCACGACCTTCACTGAATCCTTTGTGACACTCAAATACTTGTGCTCGCAATAAATTAGACTCCCCTAAACACTTCTACCACATTTTGAACGATTCCGTAGCTGTAATTCCATTGGAAACACAAAATTTCATGCAAACTCGTTAGTCAACTTTTTTTCCATAGTCAATATCGCCAGACAAACTTTTTGCGTCGTAAACAAACAGCTGACAAACACACACTAATGGAGATTTGGCGCTAAAATTTTGCACGCACATCAAGAAAAGTTGTACTAATATAGGAAAAAAAATTTTACCGATTCAGTTTACGTCCGGAGCTTAAATGCACCAGTCCGGGTCAAATTTGATCAGATGGTATTAGACCAAAAAATAAAGTGAAATGATTTTAATAAATTAGGACACGAATATTGTGTAGGTTTTATGCTAACGGCTCGGTCGTAAGATAATAGATTGTCTAATCTTGGACGTATGATGTTTATTTTAAAAATAATTAAGATTTAAGTGCTAAATATATTGTCTCATATTATTTAAAATAGTTTCACCATGTTCATGTCGCTTAATTATTTCATTATTAATATAAACTTCGAATTGCAGTATGTGATTCTCTACCAGATAATTACCAAAGAGCTAATATTACGGTGATTGTAGTGGATAGATAACGTTACATAATTTTTTTTTTGTTTCAGATAATCGGACCAACTTGTGTTATACATTTTGAGTTTTAAAAGATATCATACGGTACGACGGAACAATAATTTATGTGAAACATTTCCTCCTCAACAAAATACTTTTCTGATCGCATGTATGATAATACACTATTTCAGCTTCAATTCAATTTAATTGCCATATATATATATATATATATATATATATATATATATATATATATATATATATACAAAAAGATGATGCTCTTTTGTTTGTAGAATGCGCCGCGCATCGCCATTCACCGGAGAATCCTTAGAAAAGTGTATTATTGCGCGTTACGCTACACCGTGCAACCTGTCTTTCTCTCTCTCTCTCTCTCTCTCTCTCTCTTTCTTTCTCTATCTCTCCCGCTGCGCGAGATACAAAGTGAAAGATAAATGCTAGTTTCGACGAGTCGTCCTCGCGGAAAATAAGCGGTAATTTGGAAACAACGTCGTCCGACATTGAGGGAGAAATAAAGACAGAGGCCAGACACCTGTATTAGAGACGGGACGCACCGAGAGTGCGAAGACTTTCTTTTTAACCCTCCGCCACCCCCGCTGCTTCTTTTCGCGCCCTCATCCCGTACCACGCGTTTATCGCGAGAAACGAATGTTTCAGAAAACGATATTATACGCCTTCTTCTCAACATCGGTGGGCGCGCGCCGCCATGGCCCAGCTCCAGGTTCGTTTTCTTTGTTTCACGCTTCTCTTTCTGCCGTTACGGTATACGTTTGAAAGGCCTGCGAACGATTATACTTGCCTTCTCCCTTTCACTCTCCCTTCTTTTCTTTCTCTCTCTTTCTCTCTCCCTATATATATCTTAACCACCCTACTTTCGATTTCTTTTCGCGCGCCGGGGCACTGCACACTTCTCAAGCCCGAAGCCTATATTACCAGTGAAAGAGCTGCTGATCTGCAAAATATAGAAAGGTATATCAAGAGTGTCTTTCGCGGTCTTAATTGAGCTCGGTGCTCTCAATTCTCGGCAATGACTCTTTTATTTCCGCGATTGCCTGTCCAGGTAACTTGGCAGCGATTCTGGTGTATTTATGAATAGAGGTCACTCGATACATTTATTTATGTTTTTTTTTTATTGAGAACGCGCAGATATTGACAAATGTCGAATTGGTATTAACGTATATGCGGTATAAATAACATTCATGCCGATAAATTTATAAAAATTCCCGTTTGGGAGTATAACACATTATTTTCTCCGAGGATAGAGTTAATGAAATTTTAAGAAAAGTTCTTAATAACGAAAAATAAACTAAAATCTATTTTTTAATATACAAATCAATAATATTGCTTATATCGAAACAATTTCACGAACAAAAAAGATGTATTTTGAGGAAATCTACAACTTTGATTTGAAGTGATTTTTTTAAATCTGTCGGATTTTTTTAATTGAATTTGTAAAACCATCATTTTTAAATGGTTAATACCGTGAAAATTTAATTTCCGTCAAAAGCCACTACGATATTCACAATCTGAACCTAAAATAACATAAATAGATAAAATGTTTTTCATTGGCCTTTGGTTTAATATAAAGCTCGAGTTTTTGAAATGTTCAATGACTAAAAAATATAACAATGAATATATTATAGATGGCAATATAAAATAAAAATATTTTTTTTAATGATCGTCAAACAATTTTCCAGCAATTAATTTAGTAATGAATTAATTTTATAAATTATATTAAATATATGAATTATATTTAAAAGATATGTTGATATCTTTACAATTATTCCAGGAGATTTTGTGGATGAAATGGGGGATATTTTTAATTCTGTTGATGACATTTGCAAATGAAATTGAAATCAATAATTAGTTGAGTTCGTTGGACATCGATGTTATTAGATATAATAATAATAAAGTGAAGCTTAATTGGTATAGAAAGCTTACTTGATCAGGTAGGTTTTTAGATTTTATTTCTGTCCACCAATTCGGAAACAAAATTGGGACACTGAAAGATATCATTGACAGAGCAATAAATATGTCACATAACGATTTTAGACAGAATAATTTGCAGATAGTAAGAAAAACGTTCATTAATAATGGATATCTAATTTATTAAAAAAATTATTAATCAATTTATTAATAAATTAATTGCTGAGAGATTTTTTGACATTTATAATACCAAAAATAGACATAATGTAAGAGTTGATGTTAAAAAGGGCAATATTATTGTTTTATCGTAAGATAATTTATGAACATTGTTACGAACAGAATCGAAACTAGATGTAAAAATTAGAATTAAGCCTTCAGCGTTTATAATTTCTAGAATAAAGTTTTATTAATCGATTCCATTCTAGCTATTATTATAATTAGTTCTACGTGAAATGTTTTAATATTGTTTGAATTCAAATTTAAAATAAGATATTTTCTTTATAGCCGATAGTCATGTTATAGTTTATATTATATGTTTATAGTTTAAGAAAGTAGAAGTACAAAGATAAAATTAATTTATGATTTGAATTTTGGAATTATTTAATCTGATACATATCAAAACAATGCGTAATAGTTTTTAAGAAATTTTTATAATATCGCGTTGCCATTATATACATAGGTTTAGTATTTCTTTTGTAACTAAATATAGTTATAAATTATATTGCGAGAAATGTTTACTTTTAAGATGGGAAGTAATGTAAATAAAAGATTGATTAATATTGTATGTGCGGGAGAATATACGAGTAAGAAATGTTATGCGATCTCCTCGGACAAAACGGCGCCGCACGAATTATAAAAACTGTTTATAAATGATACGTAAGTACACACGAGATATTGAATAATGCTTAACGAAATCATCGCTTGGCGATTTGAAATCTTATTTTATAAGATATAATTTGAATTTTGGAATTGGACTCAATGAATTAATTTAATTGTGTTTGAATTGAAATTAATTAATTATTGAAGTCAGGATCGCGAGCAAACCTTCGTTAAAGGCCACAAACTGTATACAACTAAGGTATACAATTGATCCGTACCATGACGGGTAAAACCGAAGATTTTCCTAAAAACTGACTTCTATATGATTTACAAATAAGGTGATCAAATATTAGTCGGTGGAAAATCTTGAGATTTTACGAAAGAGGTTTGACTGGTTATGCTTCCATAAAAGCAATTGATCCGTACCATGACGGGTAAAATCGAAGATTTTCCTGAAAACTGATTTTTATATGATTTACAAATAAGGTGATCAAATATTAGTCGGAGGAAAATCTTGAGATTTTACGAAAGAGGTTTGGACGGTGTCAGATTACCACCTCGGGTTCTCCGGCCGTCCGGCTGCGCGAAGTGTTTAGGCTGCGATCGACGAATGGGGCTTATCGCCCGAAATTTGACCCGCGATAAGAAGAAAGTCTATAAAGGGCGCTGTTTGAGCGCAGAAGGCATTATTAGTATCTCGTCTGTACACTAAGGTGATTGCTATTTGTATTTTACGTTTATTATATATATTAAAATCAATTTAATTAAAAACTGTTCTTTAAACCTTTATTGTTTTTAAACTTCCCAGTAGTAGTATATTACAATAAACATAAATATAGTAATTTATGAACATACATAAATATAGTTCAATTTACGAAATATTGTTCGATGTTTTTACATTCTTTTGATTTTGCGAATGTGGATATTTTGGATCACAGTATTAAGAATAAGTACAAAAGGGTGAGTCTTGAAAGTATTCACATTTCAAAGAATCAAAATAATGTGAATTTAATATTAGAGTCATGTAAATTAGATAACAATTATCATTCTTTATTAAATTGATTGGTTTTGGACATTTTGTGTGTAAGGGGGAATTGTATATTCAGGTTATTAAATTTTATATTTTGGTGGGGATGGGGGTATGTATAAATTGGAATATTAATATAACGTTTAAATTAGTCCCTGATGAGGAGCCGTATCGAGCTCGAAACGTTGGACAATAGCAGCAGAAACAGTCTCCACTACCTTTACTACTTCAATTAAGTAAAGTTGGTGGAGACAGTCACATTGTACTTTTTTTAAAAGTAATATTTTTGTTATATACTAATTACTGTGATGTTTGAAATAATAAATTTTCAAAAAGTTTATGTTCAATAAATTAAAATTTTAATGTATAATAAGAGAATAGCAGAAAAATAACAATCACCTTAGTTCAGACGTGATACGAGTAATGCCTTCTGCGCTCAAACAGCGCCCTTTATAGACCCTCTTCTTATCGCGGGTCAAATTTCGGGCGATAAGCCCCATTCGTCGATCGCAGCCTAAACACTTCGAGCAACCGGACGGTCGGAGAAACCCGAGGAGGTAATCTGACAACGTCCATACTTCTTTCAAAATTCTCGAAATTTTCTTATAGCTAAAATAACTACATGCTGCTACATGCCTTATTTGTGAATTTGCAGGATAGCTATTATAAACAAAATTTCCGAATTTTCCGTCAAAGCACGGATCCATTGCTTTTATGAAAGCATAACCAGTTAAACCTCTTTCGTAAAATCTCAAGATTTTCCTCCGGCTAATATTTGATTACCTTAGTTGTAAATCATACAAAAGTCAGTTTTCAGGAAAATCTTCGATTTTGCCCGTCATGGTACGGTTTAAGCGTGTACCTTAGTTGTATACAATTTTGTGGCCTTTAACGAAGGTTTGCTCGTGATCCTGACTTCAATAATTAATTAATTTTAATTCAAATCCAATTAAATCAATTCATTCAGAGTCCAATTCAAAATTTCCAATGATAACTTATAAAATAAGATTTAAAATGGCCAACCGATGATTTTGTAAAGCATTATTCGATATCTCGGATATACGTACATATCATTT
The DNA here is from genome assembly GCA_018907035.1 of Sycobia sp. Sy_11. NCBI lineage: Eukaryota > Metazoa > Arthropoda > Insecta > Hymenoptera > Epichrysomallidae > Sycobia > Sycobia sp. Sy_11. The sequence continues at coordinate 2,124,556 of JACCIC010000022.1, read as the reverse complement.
ATAAACAGTTTTTATAATTTTTGCGGCGCCGTTTTGTCCGAGGAGATCGCATATACATTTCTCACTCATATATTCTCCCGCGAATATAATATTATATTAATCTTTTATTTACATTATTTTCAATCTTAAAACTAAACATTTCTCGCAGTATAATTTATAACTATATTTAAGTACATAAAGAAATATTAAACATATATATATATATATATATATATATATATATATATATATATATATATATATATAATGGCAACGCGATATTATAAAATTTCTAAAAAACTATTATGCATTATTTTAATATGTATCAGATTAAATAATTCCAACAATCAAAATCATAAATTAATTTTATCTTAATACTTCTACTTTCTTAATCTATAAACATATAAGGCTATTGCTATAAACAAAATATCTTATTTTAAATTTTAATTCAAACAATATTAAAAGATTTTACGTGAAACTAATTATAATAATAACTAGAATGCAAATCGATTAATAAAAACTTTATTTTAGAAATTATAAACGCTGGAGACTTAGTATTAGATTTAATACTCATTTTTATATCTACTTTCGATTCTGTTCATAATAATTTTCGAAAAACATAAAACATAATTATAAAACATATATTACATTAGCATTTTCAGATAACAGTTTTCTAAATAATATTTTTTCACGTAAGAACTTCTATTGACATGTCTTTTTCAACCTAATTAAGCAATAAACTAAATTTATGTATATAGAAGATTGTTATAAGCAACCATATAAATATGAAGAATAATGAATATGAAGAATAATCTATAATTAATAAAAATTAAGATAATAAGGTTTCCTTTTGTAATATAGGTACGCCATGTCCTTAAGTGAAAATAAAAGCATTAAAAATACAATCTATTCTTTCTTGAATAGGTTTTAATAATGAATTTCGCGCTAATCAGCATAAGATTGCTGAGTTAGATGACGAAGGCAGTATCGAAATTGATGTAATGAATCGCGATCTATCTAGAGTTAAATGTTGAGCATTTATATCGAGAGCAAAAAAGATGAATTATTTGGGGATAGAAGTTTATAGTAGTTTATATAGTTTTTTGCTAAATTTTCCTAGATGAAAGAATAGCCTTCGTTATAATTTATTGGACTTTGTTGTAAAAATTAATAATTAATATATAACGCGAAAATTTAGTTTCAATCCATAAGGAAACAACTTATTAGCGAAATGAATCAAGCTAGGCTACGTCAAAAGACTGAAAACGTAACTTAAAAAATCGACTGTTTTCTATTAAATATCTACATTCTTTATTTTCCTTACTGTATTCTCTCTATTTTATCTATATTTTTCCAATAGATTCCAGCATTAGTTACTTAATCGGAATAAAAACGTTTCTTTGCTTCGCACGACTCAGATGGTCATATATATTTTGGAAAATCTTTTTTAACATTCTGATTCCGTTATCTTTAGTTCAGCATTCTAAATCGGATGTTATATTCGTAATAAGACGTTTCGGCAACACTTGTATGACAGATTATGTATAAATCTGTTCATAATCGAAGACTGGAAATTCCTTTTTCTCATATCTAAAGAAATTAACATTAGTTTTATCTTTTCAGATGGGATAGTCTCTACACAAGCCATGCCATCACAGAAACTTTTCTAAATTAGATTTTATCTCTCATAACATATTTTATTTTATTGAATTTCTACAGAAAAGCAAGATAAAAAAAAATTCTAAATTGTCATCTTCTAAGCGTTATTTTTCAATGGAAACTTAAACATGCGGTTTTTATTAGAGGAACGATACACTTATGCCGAATAACCATAATTATCCTGTTCAGCAACGACTAATTTGGGATGAATAGAAAAAAAGCCTTTTCAGTTTTTCACTGCATACATACGACATCGAGCAGCAAGTAGAAAATACATTTCCTTCTCTCCCTACGATCTCTCATGCCACCCACTATCGCGGCATTCGTACAGTATAACGCATATCCCAATTTATCGTTGTGGATACACGCACTCATACAACGCACCAATGTTTTCTAATGCTATAGTTTAGTGTGACGAGGCGACGCGTAATTTACGTAATTTACGCGTAATTTACACGCGACAGCTTTATTTTTCTTAGTAAATTATTCAATGTGTACATTTTTATTTAATACAGTCTATATTTCTGGCTAAAATTCTTATGTGGCATTTAGTCATTTCATCGATATGATTTACTGGACTAACTGAACATAAGTTTACGAAAAATGATCTCAAGTATAGGATATAATACGATGCAATAATCACTCTATCGAAATCTAAAAGAATAACTACGCTGGAACTTGTTTATAAATGTATTTTTAAATAAATCATCTACGTTGTTGATTAAAAATTCCATGGATTTATCATGATTTTTCGACGACCAATCCTGTGGTAATATAGTACAAGCCAGTTCCAATGTCGCTGAATACTTGCCTGCTATTTGGCGCTACAAAAACTCTCGTATGGAAACCGGCTGATCGTGCGTCTTATCCTTGAAATGACCGTACCCGGAAAGGTACGTGCCAGATATGAAATAGTGATACGGCAACCGATACTATGTATAAGCGCCCGGTTCAGTTGATCCGAACTACTTCTTGAATTACCCGCGGAAATATTTAGTCTTTATCATCGAAGAACGCAGAATTTTCCGTCGCTGGCCTATATATATATATATATATATATATATATATACAATTCGCGTCATTGCACCCGCGATGACCCGCTCGGAAAGTTCGCGCGATGAGAGCGATGGCTTCGGGCGCGCCGCCCGCTCGAAGTCATTTTCACCCCGCGCGCGGTCGAAACTTTCGCGAAAGCGGATTTAATTGAAGTGTGATGGATGAGTGACGTTCTTTCGGCGATATTGCCGGAGCGAGAGCGTTGGGGGGGGGGGAGCATTGTTGTGCCAAACGAACGATATGGGCCGGGCCGAGCTTTTGTCAGTGGGTCGTAGGGGGCGCATAGGTATACGAACGAATACCCGAGGAATTTCTGGCCGATGGCGAAGTTTCGTTAGCGCGGCTACTACGACCTCCATTGTTGCGAGACTGTCGATTGCCTGGAACTAGTGCTGTGAGCTGGTGGAATATTTTGTTTTGTTTCATCCCGGCTTCTCGTTCAATTAAGGAGCGTTTTATCGATAACCACCACCACCCCTCTCACCAACTAGAAAATTTCCCAATATTTTTCGTCTACGAAATTGTATATCGCCGAAAATTCCTGTTAGTATTTTTTTACTCTATATTGTTGGCTCGACATATTGCAGAACCCGTCCATTCATATAATTTTTCTTCACACCGTCAATTGATGAAATCGTCTTTTATTTCCCTATCCCTGCTTAAAATCATTTATTTTAATTTGTATGAAGATAGCTAATATTACTTTATGACATTAAAACTTTCATACACCAGACACTCCTCGTAGATACGTCAAGAAGGGTCGGACGCACAGTCTAGGGAAGTCGATATATTCGAAATTTCGACCTGTCAATTTGTCCGATTACGAAATCAGAGCACGTATATACAGCCCTTTTGTAAAACAGCCAGACCCATATGCTAAAATTCACCGCAGCCCTTTTCTATCTTCGTCAACGAGGCAAATAACGGTCTGAAAGTTGCGAATGGAACCCGGTAAACAGACTGTCACCTCGTCGTTTTGCGTGGTTCACCCATCTCCCCTTGCCCCGCTCTCGGTCTCAAAGCGCATTTTTTCGCTTTCGTCTGGCGTGGCGGAAAAGCTGTACGTTTGCTCACCACGGAATGTCGCGATAACTGCGTTGTTACGGCGCTGACAAGGGCTTGTTGCGCTGATATTGTGACGGAAACGGACGTGGCACGTAGCTTACAGCAAAGCTTCGGAATAATATTTAGGGATTGAGATTGGACACTTTTTTCAGATATGACGCAGTTCCCAGCAGATTTTACTGAATTTAATTTTCTTTACTGTAATATGTCGATATATTTTGAAAAAAATAATTAACAAAGATAGGGAATACATATAGAGCGAGGTAACATTGATTCCCTTCGAATTCAACAATTTAGAGTATAAGATCTTCACACTTTTTTATCTCAAAGATATATTTGGTTAGCATAGGTGATTACGTAAATGCAATATCTAACGTTGACATTTAAAACAATTTGGTTATGTGTTTTTTTAGCTAAATGATTATGCGATTTTTTTATCCCTCCATTATTATCATCATATTAAAATAAAAATTTTAGGCTCGATAAATTATGAATATATACTTTAAACTTTAATTATATACATTTAATTATATTTAATGATTTTGTTAAATATTATGAGTAATCGAGCTTAACTAACTATAGAGTGATTGCGAATTTTTGTCGTAAGAAAGAAAGTAACTAGTTTCTATGAATATGATTATGTTCAAATAAATGATAAAATTTTTATGTTTTCAACACGCTATTCAATTTTTTTTTTTTACAATTTGTAACAATTCATTTTGAAAAGAATATGTTTGACTTTAGATTTGATTTAATGTTTTTCATTGGAAATATTTACAAAACTCATGGAAATAAAGTTTCAATATAAGCTTTTGGTGACTTAAGGTGAGAAGTAGCAGAGTTGCTGTCTAGTCGTCTTCTAATATGACCAGATACATGTAAATTCAATGTAGGTGCGGTACTGACCTAATAGAATGTCATTTTTTATTTTCTTTGAGACTAAAATATTTAAAACATGAGATAGAATGAACTTCGAATCAAATGTTTAATAAAGGGGTGTAAATGTAATGATGTCTATAAATAAAAGAGATTTAAAATTTTTTTTTCGCCAAGAATTTACCAGACGAGCTAAAATAACAAGAAATATAACATCGAGTGATGTAGCATCCGAAAGCTTATTTTTATTTCAAATTCTACAGGGATCACTGTAAAGAAGGACAGTCTGACTGTCATTCTTTATTTATTGAATTATAATCATTTTATTTGAAAAGACTGTAAGACCGATACAAATATTTATAATTTGTATTGTATTAATGTTTAGATGTCAGCTCCTTTTAAATAAATGATAAACATATATGTAATTTAATTTTTTGATGAAATAAGTATCAAAATTCCATAATTGTAAAATGTATCTTTCAAAGGCTTCGAAATTGAACATCCAGTCACCCTACGTTCTCGGAGGTTTCGTAAGAGCGAGGTTTGATGAAAGCGACTTTTTATTTATCTTTCTGAATGGAAAAAGTACCCCATTTATTGTTTAAGACAATACTCGAACTGGCGCTTCTACGAATTGGTACACTCCCCGAAGTTGAAGTTCGGCTATTTTAAGAATAGAGGGTTCGTTCTCCCATCCTCAAGAACGATATCGTTGTCACTGTTGAATAGCAGTAGAAAGATAGCGCGCAGGCAAGAGCCCTTTTTGAAATCTGAAGGAAATATTTTTCTCCAACGTCTTTGCTCGTTGCCGGTTGTTTTGTTTTCCCACCCCCAATGCCGCCATTTATCAGCGGGGGAATACGAAAGGTTTATGCACCGGGTTTTCGATCTCATTTTATTAGCTACATGCTGAAATTTATAAGTTTTGCTTGAATGAGGTTTCCAAATTCGCACGGATTGTAACACTGGTCTTTATTACTTCTACCCTCTCCGTTCGTTCGCGTACTTTTTTTAACTCGGTATCGTACAGCGGGTGTAGATAGTAAGAATAAAGTGCGCCTGGAATGAATAAGAGAAAAAACTAGAGGCATCGCTATGCAGTGACATTTTGTTCGGTCGTTATATAGTAACCAAAGAGGAAATATTATATAGACACCAAGGAGTGTCTATGTGCCCCACTTAAATCATAAATTATTATGTGACAATGATGCTCAAATATTTTACAGGAATTCTTAATTCATTAATCTATGTAGATTATTTTTATATTTAGTAGTTTATAAATAGAATTATATATAAAAAATTATATATAATAAATATTAGGTAGTACAGTAGTATCATACAGTAGTATTTATCTATTTATTTATAGATCAAATTGTATATTCTCATAATGAATTGGTAAAAAATTTGTTGTTGAGCGCGATTTATAATGGTACAAGAAAATTGCGCAAAATAAAATTAGAAAATTTGATACGATAACCTATAGTTAGTGAATGAGACTTTTTAAAAGCAACAACGTACTTATTATAAAATATACTATAATTTTGAAAAATATTATTATATAACACATTAGATTTTCTATATATGGTAAAATGAAAAGATGACAAGTGAACTTTATTGTTTGGATTTTTTTCAGAATTGAGTGAATTAAGTTAAAGAACCATTGCTCCAGATATAATCTTGGATGTTTTTCTCAATAGAATATATCTCAACATTGGAGAAGTGTTATTATATTTGATTCAGTGTGATATATATATATATATATATATATATATATATATATATATATATATATATATATATAAATAACACAGAATTTTAAGGATTCGAGTATCCGATTTTTCTTTTATAATGATGCTTTTCCTTGCATTTATTATGAGATTGTTATTATTAAAACTATTATTATGTGACTGTTATAATATGGTAATAATCATCTTGAATTCTTTAGCAGCATAATTTTCTATTAATAAATTTTTTATGCTTAAGTTTCAACGCCTCGATTACTCTATAAATTAATTTGGCTAAAAAATATGTCGCTTCTAATTCTTATCATGGTAACTAAGTTATTTTTAATTATATTCAATTTTCGAATTTCAGCATATGAAATTTATAACGCTATTATTGTATTGTCTATTAATTTTAAGTACATGCGCGGATCATGAGCAGGTTCGCTGGTATCGTTAATTTTACGTAATTAATAGACTAGCATCACTATATTATAACTCCGAATCATACTATATTATACTTTTTCGATTACACGCACACGATATTATTGATAAACACGTTAAGGCTCGTCTTTTTGTTCGGCATTGCGGTGAATCTAAAGATCGTGATACAATTACTAGGTCTAGTTATCGCAAGATCCGTTGAACCAAAGGAACTACTTTTATACAACCGATACAATTAGGCTGCAACTGAAATTTTCATCTTAATATTTATAAATTGTGAAAAAATAACCACAGAACGAATAAGAACGTTAGCATGACAATAAACAGTATGACCCAAATCTAGGATAAAATACAATTCTACAGAAATTGTACGTAGAGATATATGGAAAATTACTACATCGCGAAACACGCCTGAAGGCCAAAAGGTTATTAATTTTAGTCCTTTAATTATGTATTGAATATTCAGCATAATCTGATAAATGAAGAATTTTGTAATTTATGTATACAAATTGAAGTTCCTATGCTGACACTGAGGTTGATCTAAAATTGTGTACATATTATTAAGTTCATTAACTTATCGCCCATGTAGCATGCTAAATTGAGGATGTTAATAGCTTAACTAAACTACCGATAAAGGAATACGCCTATTTATTGTTTACATTAAATGTACATTTAGATTTTTATCACAGTGCCCGGTTCGATATAAATTTAGATTGTAAGTCCTAACGCCGGCGGTGCGTTTATTTTAAACAAGACATTGTACATTACCGAGTACTTTAAGGGAAGGTGACATAGGAAATCCATCCACCAATGAAGACTTGAATAAAGATTATCGTACTCTAATATCAATTAATAATTGCTAACTGTATTAGATAGTGGAGACAACACACTCTCCACTGTCCGCTAGAAGTCTAGATTACCGAAGTATGTAATTCAGTTGTTACTCCAGTCGTGCAGTTAACGCTATCATTTATTATATCGAAGCCCACGAGTTCGTGTATTTCGTCTATACGAGTTCTCTCTCGACGATTGTTCTTCGAAAATCTGAACACTGACCGGTAAATGGAGTACTTTTGTTGCTGCAAATCTTGTTTTATGGAGATTATGAGCGACGAAGTAAACCTAGACATTGTGCCACTTGATCGTGATATTATAGGAGCGAAGGCGATAGTGTTGGGAGATTCTCTTTTATGATACGGGATTTTAGAAATTTATTATGTAAACGCACATATATTCGGTATATAGTATATACGTACACACATATATACATACATATATATATATATATAGTTATATATATATTTTTTTTCATCTTATTAAATAAAAAGAGACGTAACCTATGAAATTAATTTTAATTTGGAATTTTAACCTTGAGTAGTTTCGACAACATTATCTACACAATATTACAATTTATATATGCAAAAAACATCATAAATATTTTCATAAACAACATAAATACGATTTAATCATATTAAATCGTATTATTACAGATATGATATTACTATTAAATTTGTTGTTCAATATAATATTATAAAAATTCTTAGACAATCATCTATATTTAATATATTTCTTACTTTAACAGCTTGCATCTGCATTGTAAATCACCCGAACTACAATTATAGTTAAGACCATTGCATTTCCAGCTTCATATGGGCCCAGCTAATTGGCTCATTTTAGAATACATAGATATCTTGCAAGCAGTAACGGAATACAAGTTCTGTAATTATTGTGGTTTTCCTAAAATACGTCTGTCCGTTCCAATATTATTGGCTGGGGACTCATATCCATTGTATACTCCTTAGAAAATTTGACGAAAGTGTAGTATTATATACATTCACTTTGTACGCGAGTACTTTGTACAATAGACCAATACAAATGCATCGATGTTCATGTACTCTGTAAATATTTATTTGATTATGAAATTATGCAAGATAGTTTATTTAAATTATAATACACATGAAAAAAATTTAAACCTTACATATATGTGTAGAATTTTTACTTCTGCACATTTGTCAATTATATTCATTTTTAATTCTTCACATTTGCCTATTATAGTCAGCCTAAATGTCCATAATTTCGGGATTGCCCTTAACGCGCTCGCCGACAACACCGTTCGAGAGTTACGTGTATGCCGTGTTCCTCATTAGTGGAGTCAGACAATTCTCACGTCTCCTTCTCTTCTCCCGTGCACGATCGATTTAACAAGGTCGCGAGTCCAGTAGCTACACGAATTCTCGGTGCGTATTGTGATTAGAGGACCACGAGGATGCTTGGCCAGCTTCAGTCGGTCGTTCAGTAATTTTTAATTACTCGAAGCACTACCGCGGGCTACGACTTTGATCGACGTATGTAAGTGTATATGGGGAGGACGGAAGAAAAGTGCGACGATTCGTAGTTTCACACACGCACACACACGCGCGCGCGCGCACATACACACACACACACACACACACACACACACACACACACACACACACACACACACACACACGCACACACACACACACACACATTGTGACGGTTCTGTGAGAGTTATAAGGTTACTTAAAGATGTTTTATTGAAGGTCATTAATTACTTGAGATATATGGGTTATGCTATTATTAAAGTCAGTGCAGAGTGAAATTTGTAACTTTCTTACCTTTTAGTTCAAGGCATGTGCTTTCTTGTATAATTAGAAAATTAAATAACGTACATTCTAAATGCGTACTTGTGCAGATTAGGATAATGGATACAGTGTATATTTTATTACCCACAGGTAAATCAATGGATGCATATATTACATGCAATTAGGAGCATATATAAATAGTTAATTAAAACTTTTGTTTCTTAAACGATCAACTTGATCTTCTGTCAGAGTTCAGATCGTACTCATGTATTCTCGACAGATTGTTGCCCTGGCGTACAATATAGTCTTTTACTGACAAACATTGGCGAAGTCTCTGACCAGCGTTTGGTTGCTGAATGATAGCAAAGAGACTCTTACCGGTATAATTAAAGACCTGATGGGGTTCGCTTTTCACGTTGGAAACTCGTGCGTCCTTCTAATTCGCCTGTCTTCGCGGCACGCGGAGTTGCCTGATTCGACGGTGATGTTCAAGACTCGAACTCAGTCTCGTCATCTTCGTCCTTGTCATGAAATCTTCTTCTAACTTTTTCTGCTTCTATTCTTCTTTTATCCCCTTCATTATCTGTGCTTCATCGTAAACGTTCAGAAAGGCAAGCGTTCTTATAATATATTATTCTTCATTATATAGTAGGTGAACATTTGATAAGTGATTATATAATGTTTCAAAGTATATACAATTCAGACTTTATATTGTTGCCCATTTGTATGAAGAAGTTAGACCTTATAATGAGAGGAATAGTGTTTGCAGAATTGAGAGATGCACTGAATATGACTGATATTTAGTTACTTCTTAAGTCGTACTATACTATCTGGATAATACTGTTTTATCTGTAATATTATCATTTATTATAATATCTTTAATAGACTGAAAAACAAAGTTTTAATAGTTCGTCTTAAAAATTCAAGTCAATTACTAATACGTCTTCCAAAATGTTTTTTTAATTTTCATTTCTCGTTGAGTAGTTTTCGCCCCTTTTTTAACTATATACGGAATTTGATGAGAATTGAAGAATGTGCTGGTATAGGATGATGTTTATTATATCAGTATTTATAGAGACAGTATTGGCATAATAAAATATATAATACTAAACTGTAAATAGTTTTACTTAAAGGTCCCGTTCTTTCAACTGTTATTATTTTGTAGGTTCTTAATTGTCTATATGTAACTTTTGAATAGATAATGAGAACGCATTTCGTCAAATATACTATTTAAAATTAAATTTCGTTTGTAAGAATAAATCTTCTTTAATAAATATTGTGCTTGAAAGTATTATTAGAAGTGATTTCTTTTCCCATATAATTTTAATCCTGCGACGATAAAGCATTGTTATCAGCAGACTCGTTAACGATGACAATAAGAGTAACCTGACACTTTCTTCTTTGTCGTTGTGTAATTTGAAATCAATATTCAAGGGCGAATTCCCTCGTACCTAACTCTTTTAAAAGAGGAAATATATTAATTTAAAGAAACATTTCTAATAACTGTATCCTATTTTTATTATTTTTGTAGCAGAGTAGGATTAGATGATTTTGGTCGAAATTTTAATAGTTATCTTTTTCTTAATTATCGGATAGAGGGACATGTGTAGATTAGCATATTGATTTGATGTCATAACAGTTTATTTATTGAAACATTGTTCAATTGCGAGATGAAATCAAAAATTCCGAAATTATCTCAGATAATCACGATTAGTTCGAAAACATTGTTAAATAAAGCGTTGTTCTCATACTTAAGCTTATTCGTTCATGTATACTTATGCTCCATATACTAGTAGATAATACTTTGTGTTGATTACTTTGAATTGTGTTTTTGTCGACTGCTTATATACAAATCGAAAAATAATACGTAATAATATCAATATATATTTATATTAATATTAATACATCAATATACAAAAAATAAAAATACAAATAAAAATTAAAAATTATAAAATCAGTTAGACTGTCCTTGTGTAAAATCCCTACAGTAGGACTACTACAGCAAGTCTTCAATTAGGTAAGAGTGGTGTGGACAGTCAGATTGAATATTACTAACATAAAATTTTTTTAGCTAATATTTTTATTTTCAGGTTAGTCTACGGGGTGATTTTACACAAGGACAGTCTGAGTGTTATTATAATTTTTAATTTTTATTTTTTGTATATTGTTGTATTAATATTAATATGAATATATATTGATATTATTACGTATTACTTTTCGATTTATTTAATTGGACTGTAAGACCAATGAAAATATTTATTAACGAGTAGAAAATATATCAGAATGAGCATTTCCTTAATTAATGAATTCATTTGGCTCATAATAATTATCTAACATATTTATTTTTCCATTAATTAATAACGCTTTCAAATATCTTCAATTTAAGTCCTCGATGTATATGATAGTTTAATCAAATTCAAAAATATCAACAATTAAGTCTCGATGCTAATCGCGAATAAACTGTGTAACAAATAAGAATGAGACGAAGAGTAATATGTTGAGTAATAATAATGAATACCTTAACAATGTTAGAAGTTTTTTTTTAATATTGTTTTAAAAATACCTTTCATCCACTTTCAGGTAATCAGTTAAAAAAAAGTAAAGTGAGTGTCACGCGCGCAGATTCTAGCGGAAAGAAAATTATCATCTTCTCCTTTCCATATGTATCGATTTCGATGATTCTTTTTCAAGCGATAAAATTTCGAGAAGATTGATGAGTAAGTCGATTGATTAAATAAATAATAATTCTAAGGAATTCTTTTTATATATTGTAAAATGTATACGTGACTCAATCATAAATAGTAATAATTAATTTATTATTATTAGGTAATTAATTTATTTTAATTTATTTTATAAAAACTAATAATAAACCGTTACTCTAATATTTCTTTATCATATTTCTTTCTATCCCATCCTCATGCGAAAGTTCAATACTCAAAATTTTTCCAAAATGATGTAATCTGAATGAATTAATTGTAATTTTTGCATACAATAAAAATTATAATTGATATAGTTTAAAAATTAAAAATTGTACTTATGTCCACTGAATTAAACAGTTTAGTCCTTGAAGATAAACCGTAGCTGTTCGAAACGTCAGCCATCTAAGCTAAATTTAAATTTAAGGTGATGGGGGCAGTCAGTTTGTCTTTTACTAAAATAGAATATAGTTTATTTTTATTAATTTATTATTTTTAATATACTTTAACTTTATTTTTAGTAGTAATTTCTATTTCATATTCTTCAAGGGTGATTATAAAAAAGGACAGTATGGCTGTCATTATATTAGTATAATATATTATAGTAAAAAGACTCTAAGACCGAGAAAAATATTTATTAATTTCATTGATATAGTTGCTTCCTTCTTTTATACTAATGAAAGTTTTAATCGTTAATTTAATGATGCATTATATACATTTCATTGGTTAATTTTATAATACTTTATTAGACACATATACATTTTCAATAATCTCGAAAGAAAAATATATGTACACCTTTTTCTCTAAATCTGGAAAGATTCATTGTATAAATAAGTAGTAAGTATTTTTTAAAGTACATTATATTAGTATGATATTTTTATTAAATTTTAATTTTTTTTTGTCTAAAAACAGTGAGAAATGTAAATTTTCACTTCAAGCGTGAACGTACTTGTTGCCAATTTAAGTTCGCCGCGACAAAATAATAGACTTTAGTCAAAGGAGATTTGCTTGTTCTACTATTGATACGGTGTCAAGCGTTTAATCTCCGCCTCGACTTTGGAAAGTATAAATTCGATTTGCAAGCATGAACATTTCAAGCTCGCGTCCAATCATTTGCATTGCTGATACAGCCATAAGTTGCGTGGAGAAAGATGAAAAGTTTTAATTTTATACTTTGGAACAAAGGTACAACGTGAAAGTTACTATTTTACTTCTCTGCTCTTTCTCTTATTTCTTTTACTTCGGCTTTCCAATCCTCCGTGCATTTCTGGTACTTTATAAATTGCTTAAGTCTAACAGAATTGAGAGTCGTTCGATTTTAAATTAAAATACCGAATGTTTCCGATTACTTCTGCAAAGACGGAGAGAGAAAGAGAGAGAGAGAGAGAGAGAGAGAGAGAGAGAGAGAGAGAGAGAGAGAGAGAGAGAGAGAGAGAGAGAGAGAGTGAGGCTTGGGACGGTAGGATGATAGGAGAGTGAAGGAGAGAAATAGAGCTTATTCTATAGAAGAAAAGTTTTTACATTAATAACGAGAAAGTACCATTCGAAAGTTTAGGATTAACATGTTCGACCTCTCACGTGTATTTATGTTAGATTAAATACGAATGTCACTGTGTTTACAGTTTATTTATCATTTAGGAATCTTTTTAATTTTTTTTCTATTTTTATTACTCTCATTTTCGTTGAACTTTTTCTATTTTCTATAACATTACTTTTTATATTATTTATTTTTTGTTTATTTATATTTTCAAGCAATAGTCATGAACGATGAATAACAACCAATGTTTGCGTTATTTTTTAAATAATTTGGTCAATCTAAAACAAAGACTTGAACTCACGCCACCGAATCACAAGTCGGTCGCTTTAGCGATAAGGCCATCGTAGGCTTCATAGAAAATTATTTAAAAACTATATTTTATTATTTTAATTAAAAAGTATCATACATCTTACGACTAGAGCTTTACTCTCTGATCACGAAATATATCATAATTTATTTTATATAATCAATTATTATTATGAGTTATATATTAAGTCAACTCAACACGAGATCGTGCTGGATTCAGAAATTGTGAAATTTTCTAAAACCTAATGACTCAAATTTCGCTTTGTTCAGAGTTAGATATGATAGTGATATTATTATAGTGATAAACCGTTAAATAATTTACAGTTACTTATTGAAAGTAAAAGAAAAAAAAATCTGATTATTTTACAATAAACTATCAATTAGAACTAATTAATGGAACAAAAGATTCAAACGACCATTAAAATAACACAATTGTTCTAAAATGAATATATATTAACATTTAATCTCCTTCCCTGAGTATTACGTAATTCCAATCCCAATTCTCCTCCGAGTTTGGAACAGCCAACATATAATATATGTATTTCCATAGTTAATGGGACCTGAAGCGACATTGCACATTATCGAGCTCGAGGAGTATCAAGCGCATCCATTGATAGACAAGATATCGAGTTTGCGATCGATTAATAACGGCTATAGGAGATTGATATTTCGCGAGATGGGTAGCTCATAAGTTGTTAAGTTGGATGTGAATGGCTTAAAAACTCAAAAGTTGTTAATTTGGCTGATTTTTTTTCGCGTTTCTCTCCAGAAATACAATCGCTTATATTATTTTACATATATGTTTTTCTTATTTTATAGGCTCAGTTACTTATGTTAATTTATACAAATTAATTTTAATAATAATTATCGATTGCGTTAATAAATAAATTGATTTTTGAACGTGTAACGTATTGCATCATCTATAACAATTTGCGAAGAATATTTTGTTATTTATACATTTATTTATTAATAATTCATTACGTTTAAACTATTGACATATATAAATCATTTGTGCATAAGAGTATGACACATTAATTTTAAAATATTTTAGTAAGTTCTAAACATTGTATTAATGTGAATTGTTAGTCTGTTAGATTCATAGCTTATTTTCAGTTCCGTTGAGGACCAAAAAAAGGAGATCTGTGGCCATTGTATATTTTAAAATATAAATTTTAATTTTTATATGTCTTTTATTTTCGGAAATTCTGTTTGTATATGACTTTTGGTTATAACATCTAGCTGCCTTGATGTAATCACAACATTTTTCTACGTAAAATGCAATGGAATTTATGGTTGTAAATATTGAGATGACAAGCCGATGATATCACTTGATGTTTAAGTTTTCAACACTTTCGCAATATTCGGATGCGACTAAGATTTGTAAGATATCTTCGGTATTTATTGTTCTATTTTTGCTTTAATATACATAAAATCTTATTCCTGACAATAAATATAAAGTATCAATGCTAATTTATTTTAATTTTTTATCTATATATTCTATTTTAATTTTTCCGTTCTTCATTTATATTAATTTTTTCATGTACATTTTAGTGATATATTTTAATCGGTTAATCTAGTTTCATCTGAGGTTCAAGATCCAAAAGAATAATATAAAATTTATCTAGTTCGTATCTGAATTGCATAGATCCATCAAATTATTACATAGGTGATGTAATAAAAATAATCAAATTATTATTGTTTCAAGGTTGAAAATTGTAAATGACGACCGATATAAATTAAATTAAGGAATCTTTCTATCGATCTCATCGTCTTTAGAATCTTATTACAATTACTTATTGCACGTGCACTCTTCGAGCTATGAGTCAAGCTGGACCCATTCGGAAAATCGGGCCTATGGGTCCAGGCAGTGCCCCTCCCTCACTACTTTTCTCGGCACTTTAGCTTCATGGCCATCAAGAAGTTCAACCAATTATTTATTTAATTTATTGCATATTACTGATTTAATTTTAGTTATTTCTGTGTGCTTAACTTTATGTTGCTGCAGCGTTAGATAGTCTATAATATTTATTAATTGAATGTGGAGTATATCAGTCACGTGAAAGCATCAGGCATGTCACCGGCCAAGACCGCGGGTCTTGTAGAAATTGTATTTCGGAAGGTATTTCCGGCGGCATATATACCCAGTGGCTACCGTCCGTGGTTAGGACTGTTCCCGTCCTCCAGGAACTTGGGACCACGGCGCAGACTAGTAGGAAAATGCGCAGAAGTACTCCGCATTGGAATTTCGTAGTTATGTAAGGAGCGCTCTTTGTACAGGCTATGCGCAATCACGAGTATCGATGTGTGTTAATTATAAATTCTCTATATTCAACGCAATAGCTCTGTCTGTTTAATTTATCATAGTTCTGTACTGACATTTAAAGACAATTCGTCCTCCATTCGCTTTCTTTAATAATTACCAATTAATGTGTTGGATTGTGTCTTTATTGCATGCACTCTCGAATGCCCATTTTAATGAATAAACTAGTTTCCATTTGAAAGTAACAATTGCAACAATAATTTACAAAATTTAAAAAAATGTTCATATGAGTAATTAATGGATATTTAATAATTTTTATTTCAATTGTTTCTCACTAGATATTATTTTCTTAAATTTTAACTTTGTTTTCTTTTCCACATTTCATTTATTTTTTTTACGATGTTCCAATAACAATGTATTTTGAGAAATGAAACCTTATACTAAAGAGGAGAAACAAATAACAACGAGAAGCAAATATATAATGCACGCGTCAAATGCCACTATAGAGATTCTCGACGAATAATACAAGAGAAAGTTGCGTAGAGAGCTCTTTAAATACGAATGGAAAGAGCGGAAAAGCGAGAGACAGATATATATGTTTGTAAAAAAGCTGCATTTAGCGTATTTATTGAAATTCCTAGTATTATTCTTCTGTCGTTTGTAAAACAAGAAAAGAGCTACGATTACAAAATATACGGTAATTTCTGCACGGTGCTCATTGTGAATTAAGCTAATGAGAAAAATAAATATTTTCTGTAGAGAAAGATAGAGGATTTAAATTCGGATAAGCAGAGGGGAAATTCTATGACACGAGTAGAATATGGAACATTAGAGATTATTTCCTTTTGAACAAAAGATAGTATTTTTTACTTTTCAATGGATTATATTTATGATTATTTGCTATTATTTCTCATTCATCATTTAATATCTATACGTTAATTTATATGAAAATGCTCAAATCGATACTTCCAGTATTTCTTATTGTGTATTTTCAGAATATTTGAACTATTTAAATGCAATATATAAAGCAATTATCAAGCATGTGATCAGAAGATGATTATGAGTTGAAATAACGTTTTTCTTTCATTTTAATTTAATAAACCATCGTTCAAATATACGTAAAATATGTTGAAAAAAGTTTCCCGCTAGATTTTGTAGGACCTTGCAGTTGGGGAGATTTTCTATTACAAGGTAATGAACCAGGTTTCTCTATTTTCCGAATACTGAATCGATTACAAGCATCTGCTCTCATTTTTCTCGTCCATTACAAGTGGGCTGTTGCGACGACACTAGGTAAAATTTCGATGAAGACTTGATTATTCAAAATGAAAAACATATCTATTTAACAATTTCACCATGTGTTTTTCTCAGCACGTAAAGCGTCGACGATTATTTTTGCTAATAAATGTGATGTATGGTAAAACAAACAGAGTCTCTGCTCTACTTTCTGAAGGGAAAGATTCCATTTTGAACTCATGCCAATTGGAATGAAAAGACCAAAGGAATAGCTTCCGAGAAATCCTAGAAATTCGCAAATTAGCATTTAGTAACTCAACGAATGAGAACATTGAATAGAAATCCTCATTGGATTCGGGAAAATGAAGTAGATAAAGAACCTATAGGAGCGTACTTACTTCTGAATTCCTGGAAATCCAAGACTAACTGCACACGGTATTATTATAGAATTAATTTTCTTCATTTCTATCGACAAGGTAGAGCACTTCCGGACGTAGGAGAGGCCGGGAGTTATGCATGCATGCGCCTCTATCTAGGCTCGTGCACAATTAATCCCGGAGCAGCGTCGTGCGGCATCCGCAAGCTCGCGTCGTTGGCGCAGCGCTTCTGGAAACGATCTACGAAGTTTGATGAGTCTTGCTTGGGCTTTGCACGTATATGGGAAGAAGGCCGTCGACGGAAGAAGGCCGATATATGCATGCACGTGCGTGTGTATGTATGTGCATATATATATATATATATATATATATATATATATATATATATATATGTAGATATGTGTGTGTATATATATGTATATATGTATATATATATATATATGTATATATGTATATATATGTATATATGTATATATATATGTATATATGTATATATATGTGCATGTATATATGTATATATGTATATATATATGTGCATGTATATATGTATATATGTATATATATATATATACAGCTATATATTCGAGGCATCGTCCGTGGTATAGTTAACCCGGCTGTGTTACATGCTGCTGAAACATCCTGTTGCTGAAGCATCTACTGGAATTTCCCGTCCTCTCTGTGTGCCTTAAGCGCCGACCACATTATTTCGTCCCTTTTGGCATTGATTAATTTGTTGTTACAGGAAGATCAATCTGGGTGTTTATGGTTGACGTTGGTTTAGAGGTAGTTAATTTAATACTGCATATAGGTTTATCCTGTGTACTTATAATTAATTTTGGTTAGGAACTGTAATTCTCTATTTCAATATTTATCAAAATTTCTTACACCCTTCTAGCGGATGTAGCTTGTTAAATCTAATGATTAAAGAATTTTGAATTTTTTGTTTTGTCTTTTCTAAAATATTCCTTAATTTTTGTATTGATCAGAGGTACATAGAAACGGTTGTAAAGAAAAGTTGTAAGTGTATGAGATGAATTATAATTATAAGCAAGTCTACTTTTCCGGGAGCTACAGCTTTATACTAGTTTAATCGGGTGTCAGTCAACTATATAATAATTATGGATCATCCAAGTGAAAGACAGCAGAAAAAACTTAGAATACGAGCTAAAAGTATTCCAGTACCTGCAATAAATTATTAGAAAAATACAAATTAGTGAATTATTGATGAATAGCATATTATGACACATATTACGAGGTGTGATTTAAATTGTTTTTTAGATCCCCGGCTGAAAGTACGCATTTATTTTCTGATTAATGTTGGAGTATAGAAGAAAAACAATAAAAAATAGCTTAAAAAATTAATTCTAGTTCTTATAAATATTATTATTGATAAAATTTATCAATCCGACAATACAAGATAAATGCATTTTTTATTTGTAATTTAAATTAAATTAATTTAAACATAACACTTTACCTTTATTACAATTACACTTATTAAAGCTCACAAGAAAATTGAACGGAATCTTTATTTGGGCCTCTGCTTGGTATCGCATCAAGCAGGAGAATCGTCTCGTCACCACGAGCTAGGAAGTTCAAAGAACATCTAGCATGCATTTAGTCTACTGATCCTCATTTACAAATTAGACACAGAATAGACAGGACTGTGTGCAAGTGCAAAGCTGTTTGATGGTCTATTTCTGATTAGTCGAAATAGATCAAAATAGTTAGTATTATATCTATTTGTTAATAGAATTAAACCAACTATAAATTACACGAATGTAACAGATCCATATTATATTAACTTATTTTTTTGTCGAAAGTTCTTATACTATCTTCAAATATAACGGCTCATAATAAGTCTTTTAGTTGTATTTTTCACGTAAAAAAGAAAGCACGCTCCACTCACCTTTACTAAACAACATAATTTCGCGGTTATATGGAAAAATACTCGACTTCCTTATTGCGTTTCAGCTCTTTCCGATATAACTCTGGGGAGTAATATACCATTCTTTTCCCCGCGAGCTCGAGACGTAAAATGAATGGGCACAGAGAGACAGACCAAAGAGAAATGGGTGAGAATGCGAAGGCGTGCAGAAGCACCGAGATGGGTTCGGAAGGGGAGAGGCAATCGAAAGGAATTAAAGCTGATGTATGTATATATATATATATATATATATATATATATATATATATGCCTTTACATTCTAACACCCACGATTTCTTTACAAAGCCAAGGAAATCCTAGACAGAGGAAGGGGGTGAGTCAGGTGCGCGGTGGGCAAAGGTGGCTCGACCGCGGGCCGCGCACACGTGACTGGTGATTTCTCCGAATTATGCCAGGGTTCGTTTTCTCTTCATTCGCGCGAGAGCTCCCAAATCCCCACCCATTCTTTTGTTACTTTTCAGAAAAAATGAGAGGGAGCTCACACGCGTGCGGTAATCACCGCGCGCTGGTCGACACGCCAGGTCGCGTTTCGAAAATCACTGTCCGACGGGGTTCGTCTCCTCCTCCCCCCCCCCTCCCGCGGCTACTGCTGCCTATTCGCTCAGGCCTTCCACAGAGCGATATATCCAGAGAGAGAGACAGAGAGAGAGAGAGAGAGAGAGAGAGAGAGAGAGAGAGAGAGAGAGAGAGAGAGAGAGAGAGAGAGTATAGTCGCGTCTCGGGGGAAAATTGCCGCCTGAACGGGCGCAATGCTTTGGATCGATGCGCTTTGTTTCTTCCTCACTCTCGTCCCTCCTGATTAGAAAGGCGCACTCTCTCTATCTTCCTTCCATCGGTCTATTTCTTTTTTCAGTCTGTAAGATTTCTCTTCCGGCTTTATCGCATATTTAATCGAAGCAATTAACGAACTATACGATATAATGTTGAATTTTATTGTTGGAATTTTCTGAAACAGGATTGTGAGAGCAAATCTATTTCTTTTATATTATTTCATATTATCGTATTATTGACATTTTCAAATACGGTTAACGTTTATACTCTCAATCGATAATGTTATGTGCGCCGGTAAAAAATTTTAAGAGCTGTAATTAAAATTCTTAATATCAATATTAAATAATATATAATTAAAAATCAAGTACGTGAGCATATTTTCATTTATATGAAAGATTATATCATATATTATACTATCGTACGAAAAAACAGAGCTTGTGTGTTACCACTTCATCACGCAAAAATTACTGCTATAAAAAGTTGAAACATAGATCTAGGATCTTTGAATGAACATAAATTAAATTCCTTAAAAAAGTTCAAATACGTTCATCAATAAATTATCTTTGTGCTACTTTTAAGCGATCTACTTATCTCGGCAAGAGAAATTACTATGATTCATAAACTGTATTGGGATGCTAAGATGACAGATAGTACCATTGCGAAGTGATGAGTATTTGACCATTGCGCTTCATGGTCAGTCAGTAGGTGCCGATCCGCTAGTGACACATGATGGTACTTGGACAGCTTCTTGTATGTTAAGAGTGCTAACTACTCTGAGTGAAACGTCTGTTACTTAAGTAATGTTATTGGATCCGATTAAACTCTTTAGCAATTGGAAATAGTCTGAATTTAGTTTTTAGTTTTAGTTAATGCGTTAAAATCACTGTAATTGTATATAGACCGCCTTTTTCTGCTTTTTTTTTTAATTGGAAATATAATTCAATATACTACTTGCACTGATTTAAGTTTTTATATTTCGCATCCTAAATAAGGCGCTATCACGTAGACCAAACCGAAAATAAATTTTATATATATATTCAAATCAAAATAAAAATTTAAGATGATGGGTGCAGTCAGTTTGTCTTTTGCTAAAATAGAATATAGTTTCTTTTTATTATTTTTATTATTTTTAATTTAATGTAATTTTATTTGTAGTAGTAATTTATATTTGAGATTCTTCGGGGGTTATGATAAGTGACTATAAACAAAGACAATTTGACTGTTATTATGTTAGCATAATATATGATAGTATAAAGACTGTAAGATCGATATAAATATTTATTAATTTTGTCACATTTTGTTATTATTTTTATGTTTGATAATCGAAGATAAATTGAATTATGTATATATTGTGTATTTGACAATTAGTAAAATAGCCAGTACCAACATTAATAATCTACAGCATTAACAAATAACGTTCAGCGACCTATTTTAAACGTGTAATTGAGACAGAGATGGAAAAACCA
Organism: Sycobia sp. Sy_11; assembly: GCA_018907035.1. NCBI lineage: Eukaryota > Metazoa > Arthropoda > Insecta > Hymenoptera > Epichrysomallidae > Sycobia > Sycobia sp. Sy_11. The sequence goes on along the minus strand of JACCIC010000022.1, from coordinate 2,102,556 downwards.
TGGATAGGGAAAGATAGAGAGAGAGAGGGAGAGAGAGAGAGAGAGAGAGAGAGAGAGAGAGAGAGAGAGAGAGAGAAGCAGAGAACGTTACGAAATAGAAAGAAAAAGTATACACACACTAAACTAAAAGAATCTATTGAAAAATAGGATTTTTCGTTCGTGTTTTGAAATATTATATGTCAAAGAATATCTCTCCAAAAGCTCCAATCGCAAATATATAGTTTAGGTATTTCAGCTCATCGTAAGTTCGAAACGATAGAATGGCCGTAAGGGCACAAATCCAAGCATGTATATTACAAGTCTATGTCAAAGTCGTAAATAGTACAGCAATAAAACGGCGATAGTATAATTCTAGTTGGTTTAAAGACTCGTAAATGTGTTCTGATATGGTGCATGAAAAGACTATGGGAATTTAAACAATTTCTAAATTGCTTGATGAAGCTGTAATTAATAGTTTTAGTTATTTTTTCGTAATAATATAACTGTATATAGGTTGGGAGGATAATAACAAGATATTAGTTGAAATAAGCTAGAAACATTAGAAGCCTAGAGTCGGCTCAATTTTCGAACGATTATTTTTCTTTGTATTTTTTCTATTTTACATTGATCTGTAAGCATAATAGAATTTATGAAAATATATAAACATTCAAATGCACAAGATAATAATAATAATAATAATAATAATAATAATAATAATAATAATAATAATAATAATTCCAATTGTTTATAAGGTAATTTTCGGCGACTTGATAGACATTAAATTTTCCAATTGCTATGCTACCGGTAGATTGAATAATCGATTATGATCTATTTCATGAGTTTTATGAGTTGTGTAAATAGTTATTAACGTAATCTGTTGGGTAGGTCAACGTTGCGTAATTTCATTTGTTCTCTTACATACTTTCATATTGTTATATTCGCAAGAATTTTATCCATGTTTTTAGAAACAGCATTATGAACAGTATTTATAAACAGCTAAACAATCTTCAGTCAGATATAGTAAAAAAACTTTCTACGTTTAGATGCTTCTGACTAATTTCTCGAATGAGCCCGAATAACTGTGCTGCTTGCAATTACCAACACCAGCGAGCTTAGCTTTTAGCTGTATGTCGGAAATTTAATTGTTTAAGACATAGCGAGGATTGTGCGCGATTATTTGACATGCAGCAAGCAGTGCTACCGTTTAATTTCTTCCGTTTATATATATATATATATATATATATATATATATATATATATATATATACATGTTAAAAAAAGAGGCGGGGTTAGCGATCTTTTCTAACGCTTTTTAAATAAGCGGTCCGCCGTTTCATTTTGACCTGTTTGCACGCAAAGTAAGTCGTCCAGAGAAACATTTTCGTTACTGGGAGGATAGACAGAGAAAGATAGTGGTGGATTGTCCGTGATGGCTCTCTCCGCGCATTGCGCGCAAAAATGGAAAAATCACGCGATCCCAGCAGATTGATCCTCCCCCAACCCTCCTCACAACCCCAGTCCGCGGATAATTTATCGGGAGATGCCGAAAGAGTATATAAGATTCGGAGGTAATATTACTCTCCCGACATATTTCTCTTTCGCAATTTCGCCGTTCGTGCTCTTTAAGCCGGCAAGTGACCAATCGTCGAGAAATAATCGCGGAATAAAACAGCGTGTTGCTTACTCCTCCCCATTTCCAGATGAATGAGAGTTTGACATCTTTATAGGGAATGAAGATTGCGAGCCCTTCGACAATTGCAGTTTTCGACAATTCGACTTCGACAATTCGACAGTTCCTAAGAGGCCTAATAGTGGGGCTAATGCGTCGTACATATATATATATATATATATATATATATATATATATATATATATATATTGTCAATTGTGATTGTTGCATGTTTAAGCAAGAATTAAACAAGTGTTGAATTTTTGAAGCATATTACGTGCATAGAAGTATTGTTTAGTTGTCAGTTTATCTTTTAGATTTTTTCTTAAAAAATTTATTAGAGATATTTCCGCAAAAATCTATCAACCAGAAACAAAATGCTAATATATATATATATATATATATATATATATATATATATATATATATATATATATATAAACTGTTCATTATAATCAATTTACTTTTTATTATGTGGAAATATTAATATTTTGAAATCGTATTATAATTTAAATCGTACAAATTACCAAGGGAATAAATTAGTTCATCAATATTGATGCACATCAGTGGTTAATCGTATAAATTTAACAATATAAATTTTACAATTATTTGAATATTAAAATTTGTGAGCGTGAATTATGTATATAAAGGTTTATGATTATTTCTTACTGTACTTTACATTAACGTTGACGCAATAAAATTTGAAAATTCTATAATAATTTATGATACAGAGGCTTTTAAAAAATATCCAACATTCACGATTGTTAAATTGAATTTTATTGTCGAAATATACATTATTATGAGTAAACATTCTTGATACTGGATAAAATAATAAATGCGAAATCGATCATTCTGTAATCATAATTGCGTATTATACGCGTTTGTGAAAAGAAATGTCTGTCTAAAAAAATACTAGAATCGTGCGATGACGTTTCGAGCTGTTATGTTTCTCGACGTTGTTATTATTAGTTTATCCTATATGTCTGTAGGCCATCTGTTGAAGAAAGTCGTTCGCATAGAGAAAACAGCTCTTTTTCGAATTCAGTTGTATATGTGTATATATGTATCCATACGTAAGCTTGGCGTGGGGCAGTGCATTCGCCGATCGATGTATATTATTCATTATATATATCATCGGATGCGATATATTACTCATTCGTCAGGAGCGTGCGAGATCCCACTTCTTTGCTCGCGAGAACAGTGATAATAGAGATTGAGAAGGAAAGGGAATAATAGAAGGGGGAGAGAGATAGAGAGGGAGAGGGAGAGGAAGAGAGAGAGAGAGAGAGAGAGAGAGAGAGAGAGAGAGAGAGAGAGAGAGCTGAAACAACTATGCACCCGGACGTGGTGCACTCGGGGAAACATCCACGGATTTTTGCAAAGTTAATATGAACTCCGAGCTAGGAAGCTCTTTAAGTGCGGTCGCGGCACGCAGTGTAGGCTAGGGAGAGAGGCAGGCGGTGAATCCTTTTCTCGATTTTATCCATCAGTTGTCGCACCGCGAGGTCACAGGCCGATCTTCTTTTTCGCTCGCTCTCTTTCTCTCTTTCTTTATTTCTCTCTCCCGCTATTATTCCCTTTCCTTTTCTATCTCTATTATCGCTGTTCTCGCGAGCAAAGGACTGGGATCGCGCACGCTCCTGACGAATGAGTAATATAATATGCTTCGAAAGTTTTTCCTCCGAAATTTTAATGCGCCTTTGCCTTTCGGCGCGCGGGGGACAGATTTATATGCGCAACTACTTTCGTTATCCACTCTGCCATCCTATACCTGTCCCGCGTCTATATCTCCTCCCATCTCTTTCGCTCTGTCTCCCTCTCTTTAGACCTTCAGCGCACTCCCTCACGTATTAAATTGCTCACGAAGCATTATATCTCTCCTCGTGAAGAATTCAGGGGCGCTAAAAGCACTTTCGCGAGCGCTCGCGTGCCCGCCCGTCTGCCCGTGTTCGCCCGACTCGCTGAAAGGGAGAGGGATGCACGGAGGCTCCTTCGGTTTGAGGAAAAAGATCAGAATATTCCCATATACACACAAATATCAGTACACTAGCGCACACGGGCGCCGGAAGCTCACTCCCAATCCATCGTTGAGGATAAGGACCCGCTTATTCTTTCCAACTTCACCGAGCGGCCTGCAAAACGCAGTTGTATGGCTATTTTATTACTCACTCTGTATTAATACATCAGAAAGTTGAGGATGAGGATGTGGAAGACGAGAGTTTCGGCAACAGCAACTTAAACGCTACTAACCCAAAAAGAGTAGAAATGGATCGTTTTAATTATACTTTTTCCTTTTTCTAAACGATCGAGAAGTTTTTTGTAAGATCGCATTTGATTTGCAGTTGAGAAAGAATTTTCATTGCATTAATTGTTAAAAAATAAATAATGTTTTGAAGATATTTTATAAAGGGCTGAAATCAGTAATACACCTTTCACTGTTATTTCTGTTAATAATCGTAACTTCCGTAAAAATATTTACATGCTGGAAGATATCATGATCAAAATACGCTGTATGACAGGCTTATCGATTTGTGTAACCAGCGTATTACTTTTATACGAGGGCTAAAGTCTAATCCATTAATTCCAATCTATTAATTTGATCATTCATAAATAAAATCAATTCTTAAACTTTGTTACTGAAAGCAAGTCATCTAAACTCATTCACTATATATTTAATTATACCGATTGTAAATTTCGACGTCCTGACATGATTTTTTTAATATTTCATTGATATATGTAGTAATAGCTACCAGCAAATCGTACAAAAGAAATGAAAATAAAATTGTGTATACATATGGTCCAAACCTTACTGAAATCAGTATCAATATCCGATGAAACGTGATACGGGAACATTTGAAAATCGAATTGAATTAAAAGTAGAAAAACCGAGGAGCTTTTTATGAAACTTTTCCTATTCAGACGGTAGCATAAGATATCCAAATATATCCCGACAAAGTCCACAGAAAGATTTATATTCTCTTATTATATTTATATATAAGACTTTTATGTGTATTGTCGTGTTAGCACGGTAAAAATATAATTTCCAGGTGTACCGAAAGGACTTCCACGAGTAGTTTCGTGTTCACACAATACAATCCGAGATTCAAGTGTATCTGCACCATGTCTACGTGGATTTCGTGTTCGAATGATACTATAGGATGCCTAGCTGTTTCGGAACGATCTCTACAGAAATTTTCCTATTAGGATCGCAATATGGGATGTCCATGTGCACGCGAAGCATTTCTATGCGAAAATTCTGCGTTCAAAGGATAGTATGGAATGCCCAAGTGCATCCCAACGACTTTTACAGAATGTCTCATATTCGCATGCTTGTATATGACGCCTAGGTGTACCGTCATGGATTTTATGAAAAATTTAGTATTCAAATGGTCATTATAATATGTCTAAATGTACTCGAGCGTAGATGGGAATTTATATAGAAGAATACTTTTTGTTAAGATTATAAACCATTTTTGAAATTAATTTTATAGATCATAAAACATCATATGTTTCATCACTGGCGTCGAAATTGATTATTTACTTTGCGAAACAGTTTATATTCGAACGAAATGAAAAATTAAGTTTAAAAGGGTCAATAATCATTATAAATTCTGGTTTGGAATGATATTTTAGATAACAACAGCTGAAAACTTATGCTAAAGAAATATAATTTGGGAGCTTTGAGTAATATCACTATTTCGAATAGAAGGGCGAACAAACGCATAGCACAATAAACTTATTTTGTTCAAATTTTAACCATTTTTTACTGATATAATATTCAAAGAATTGGAAAATGATAATTTATCAATCAAAAAGTTGTTTTCTTCTTTATTTTGCAGCGAAAAATAAAATATAGTTTAATGGTTTTAGATATACACCCATATGCTTCATCATATCTTATTAATATATTTAATATGAAATATTATACATCGATATAGTACCTCAGATAGATATAGCGGAGAATATTTTTATTCCTTTCCGCTGAACATTTGTATGATCTATGTTACGGACTCACAAGAATTTTTATTTTAGTTTGTAGTTATTTATATATTTGTAGGATTTGCTTGTAATTCTATTAAGTATTTATGTAGAGTGAATTATTAAAGTAGTATGTAGATTTAATTAGTTTAAATGTTTCTCGTATAATAATATCTATATCGATTCAAGATATTATATATTTTAAATAAAAACAATACATTCTTTATATGGTCATAACGAGTCCTATACAGAAAAAGAGAATATAACGATATCCTCGGACTCTTAACCTTCGGACAAAGTGGCTTCGCGTGTGTAAACAATTCAGCGAATTATGATGTTAAACTAATGTACAGCAGAGATTGGAAATTGAGAGATATTGGTTTTAAAATGGTAAGGTTTTTGAAAAATTACTTCGTAATTTTACTTAAGTATAATTTTACTTCATAATTACTTCATTTTTACTTCATAATTACTTACGTACAAGCAATAAAATTATAGTTACTAATATTATAATTTACAGAAACGATCGCGAGCGCACTCTCTTTATAGCATAAACTATATTCACACATGAGGCACATGCTTGATACGTGCCATCACGAGAAAACCTAAGATTTTACCTTAAAATAGCTTGTATATGGAATCACACAAAGAGAACAAATACTTGTACGAGAAAATCTTGAGATTTTCGAAAGAAGTAAAAAGAGTATGCTTTTTAAAAGCAATAACATGTGTTATGTCGGAGTCTTCCAATATTTTTGTTAAAAAAAGCTATTAAGCGGACTTATATTGAGATCGGTCATATTCTAGTTTTGAAACAATTTTGAAAAGTTCGAAATCAGGTGACGTCGGCTAGTCGCATCGGGCTTTTTTACCGTCAGGCTATGCGAGAGTTTGGACTGCGATCGGGGAGTGAGGCTTATCGCTCGAAATTTGACCTCACGTAGAGGGGAATAGAGTCTATAAAAGCGCCCGGGCATGCATTCTTTACCGATCTCTGCTTAGTAAATTCACTTTTTTATTTTTATTTATATTTATAATATTACTCGCATTGTCATTTTCTTATTGTCATAATCAAGCATCCCAGCGTATTGTTCATTGACTATTTAATTAAAACACTTCTAAAAGAATTACAATTTACTTTGTTACATCTGATAATAGGGAAATATATATTTTTAGCTGTATCATGAAATAAATACACTCACATACACTCACACGCACATACTCATATGCGCGCGCGCGGGCACACACACTCACACGCGCGCACACACACACACACACACACACACACACACACACACACACACACACACACACACACGAATCATAATAATTCGTATCTTTCGAATTGCATTTCATCTAGTTTCGACTCTAGTGTCGTATCTCGTATACGCAATACGAGGATATATATTTCCTGTCTTCCGCAGATAGAGCGGCTCCGATCGATTGCCAATTTGAAAGTAGTTGTCTGGGGAACGCGGAAATAAAAGCTATTCCATAAGTATACATTTCTCGTTTTTGTCTTGTCAATGCTGAATTATTCATATTCGTATACATTAGTTTACTTTTACAATACTGTTTATATTATATACATTAGTTTCCGTACACAGTCTGTCTTTATTTACTGTCACCGCCGTAAAGTTTGAGTTTGAAATAAAAATTAATATTAATTTTAGATTTAAAAATAATACAAATTAAAATAAAAAAAAACTAAAATTAAAATAAACAAAAATTAAAAATAAAATTAGTCCTGTTCACTGTAATCAGTTCACTGATTACCACCGATATTGGGAAGTATAAATAGAGCGGCGTTGAATAACATAATGAAAAAAAAGCTAGTAAACGAAACCCGCACTGTCCCCACTGCTAACATTGACCAAATTTTCTATCTTTTTCGTTTAAACGTTTCAAACCACCTTGGCTCATCATCAGGGACTCAGGGACTCAATTGAAATAAGAACTAGTAGAAGGCGAACTTCACGTTTAGATTTCCGACCTTATACGTTTAGATGGTGATATAAGTAGTACGAAAAGTCAGATGTATTGGATCTAGTACTTATTTTTCAGTTTTGGTATTTATCAATAAAATTCAGTTAGCAGGCGTCATCATTTATATAAACATTATAATTTTTTGATCAGTGAAAAATGAATCGTGATAAATCGTTTTTTCGACATTATTTTGATTTGAAAAAAAGTGTAGCAGACACTTATCGATTGCTTCAAGAATGTTAGGGAGAACAAGCTCCATCGCTTACAGCATGTAAAGAGTGAGTTTCAGCATTTTAGAAGCGGAGATATTGATGTTAATGACAAAGAACGTTCTGGACAACCGAAAAAGTTTGACGATAGTGAATTGCAAGTATTATTGCACGAAAACTCAGCTCAAACACAAAAAGAACTATAAGAAGTTAATAAGTTAGGAGTCAGTAACAGAGCAGTTGAAAAACGTTTACATCCGATGGGAAAGATTCATAAAGAAGGAAAATGGATGCCACATGATTTGACCAAAAGTGCCATTATGAATCGATACAACATCACACTGTCTTTGCTTGCCAGGTAAAAAAGAAGAGTTTTCTGTGGCATATTGTGGCTGGTAATGAAAAGTCGATTTACGATGACAATCCTAAGCGCAAAAAATCATGGGTGGGCCCAGACCAACCGTCCACATCGACAGCAAAACGGAACATCCACGGCCAAAAGGTAATGCTGTGCAAAAGGTATTTGGTGGGACCAACAAGGTGCGCTGTACTAAAAGCTGCTAAAGCCGAATGAAATCGTGACTGCCGAGGTTTACAAACGCCAACTGAATGATTTGCAACAGAAATTGATCGAATATAGATCAGCAATCGCGAGCATTAGGCGCAAAGTCACTCTTGCATGACAACGCTCGGTCGCATGTTGCGAAAGCCGTAAAAAGCACCCTATTGGAACACGAATGGAAAGTGTTGGCGCACTCAGCTAGACATAGCGCAGTACTTGCCAGATATAGCCCCTTCTGATTACCACTTATTCAGATCGATGCGGCAAGACCTCGTTGATACGCACTTCCGACCTGTTCAAGAAGTGCGAGAATTTGTGGATGATCGGATCGCCTCGAAAGCCCCATCGTTCTTTCGCCACCGTATCGCCATATTGTCATAAAGATAGGAAAAAGTAGTAGAAAATGATGGAAAATATTTTGATTAAATTAACATATATCCATTTTCCATCCTAAATCTTCTTTTTCCGTTAAAAAAGGTCAGAAACTAAATTCGCCACTTCATATTAATGCAATCATATATACCCCACACCGACCTTGCTAAATATTAAATATACAGCATAAATTTATATCAATAAAAAATAACAGGAGTTATCTAATTTATTTCGCGTTGAACAATAAGTTTAAATTATTATCATTTGTTAAAAAATGAATATTTCAAGACTTTCAAGGATATACCATTCATGTTTCGCAAACTAAGCTGATGTTCATAAATATATATATATATATATATATATATATATATATATATATATATGTTTTGTTATAAAATTTAAAAATAAATATAAATGATAAAGTTATTAAAAATAAATATAAGAGGAAAAGCCTTCAGAATATATATTAAGAAGTCACATTAATGTGGATTCAATGTTACGAGTAAATTAGATAACATTTACTATTATTTCTTCATTTAAGTGTGTGTCTTAAATAGAAAATTGAGTGAGAGGTTAGTTAGCAACTGTCTTATTATTACAACATTGGGCCAAAAATGGGGCACTAATTATTTTTTATTTTTTAGTATTAGTATTTTTATTTCTAATTCTATGGGTGGGGGTATAAACAAAGACAGTTCGCCATTATATTTGTATAATTTGTATAAGACTAATCAAAATAGTTGTTAATTTAAATCTCATTATTTCTCAAGTGGCTTGAACAATATCGTTGTAATTCTATTATAAAAAGTATGATGAAGAAATTAGATATCTGTACTGTTAATTTATTTATGAATTTATTTCATAAATTCAACTGGTCTACAACTGTGTTTTAAACATTATTAACCGGACAATTGATATTGGTATCAAAAGTATGGATAAGTAATTTATTCTTTAAATTTAATTATTAATCTTTTAAAAACATAGGCTCTGCAAAAATGAATGACCGGAATTTCTTACTTTACTTAATTTTTTTAGCTGGCAATCAGAGGCTGTCGCACGGAGACTCCGAACTACAAAACTTCTAATGAAGGATGCAGCTACTTTTATGCATCGTACATTTGGGGCCAAGGTAGAAGCGCGGCTTGTCGCTGCGCCCTGCTCCAAGCACGCACGATTGCCAGTCCGAGCCCAACTAATAGACCCATGTATCGACGAACTTTGGTTATACTACTTATTTCGCCTGTTCGGGTATACGCAACACCTTGACTATATCGATAACCAGATTAGAAAATGATTTTTACCTTTAATTATAAGTTCAATTGGGCATACATTATGTTCGCAAATAAATGATTCATGTTTTTAATGAAAATTTCTACTTTTGGCGGAGGATTCGTGAAATGAATAGAATTTTTAGCAAAAGTTATACACTTATTAGTTATTTAATTAGAATTTTATTCTAGAATCTGATTCGTCTTTTGTTAGTTTTTCATAGTTATTACAAGGATCAAGTATAGTAATCTAATCTAGTCCTGGTACCCACTTGTCTCATTTTCTTTGGTGTTGCGAATAGAAAACCAGCTTCTTTTGGTTAGATAAATATACTTAGAATATAGACAGAATCTAGTCATACTATACAAGATGTGTACAAAAAGTAACGAGAATTTTTAAATTTCGTTGGTTTGAAGAGTTCGCCCGTATAAAAATTTTTATAGTATTTTTATTATGTTGGTACGCATGCCTCTAAAGAACGATAAAATTTTCAGCAATATTCATTGTTTACTTTTTAAGTGGCAGCTGCTAACTATTAACACTTGTTATAACAGATGACGAAATATGGGTTTACAGATATGATTTCGAAACTAAGGCTCAATCGTCCCAGTGCAGGCATTTTGGATCCCCAATACCGAAAAAGGCTCGACGAGTGCGGTCGAATGTGAAGGTTATGCTCACTGTGTTCTTCTATATTGATGAATAAATAAATATTTTTTTCATAAAACGAAAATTCTCGTTATTTTTTATAACACACCTCGTATAACTAGAAATTATTATGATCTATATATTCTTCCAATTTCCTTTCGTTGTCTCAGTGAATAATTTTCACTACATACAGAATAGATTTTTAAAAAAAAATATTCAAAATGAACAAAATAGATTTATATATTTCGAAAACACATTTTTATATTATTAGACTCTGTAATTTTCTATCTATATTTTATTATGCAAACAATTCATAATTACCAATATTTTATCGAATAATTATGTTACATTTTCATGTTAAACTATAAAGTTATTTAAATCGTAGAGAAATCTTACTCGTATCGGGCCCTTATTCTGTACGCGAGAATATTTCAACATTAGGTATATTCATCACAGACATTCTCAGTATACATATATTCATACACCTATAGATATACATATACATATATATGTAGGTATAACAGAGAATTTATTTGCAAGGAGCTGAAGTGGATTTTATAGATACACTACCGGAGTGGACGATCTTAATACCAATCATTTTGCTCACTGCCGCAATCGTGAACCTCCAACTTTTCTTTTTTTTCGGATGGAGCGAGCGCGGTACAAAGTACCATTAAAAGGGCGAAAAGAGGGGGTGAAAAGGAGAGAAGAAATTCGAAAGATACTTAATGTATTTTTAATGCTTTTTAACAGAGTTGCGTGCAATACTGACTATATAGGATCAAAAGAAATTAAAACACAAGTGCCAGGAAGCCGTGCTAAAGGGGTCTGCAGCTCGAGTGAAAGAATTGAAAACGAAGGCGGCACGAAAGGAAAATTTAATCAATGCAACGTTCGTGGGTATGCGCTTGACGGGAGAGAGAGGCAGAGAGAGAGAGAGAGAGAGAGAGAGAGAGAGAGAGAGAGAGAGAGAGATAGAGAGAGAGTGAGAGAGAACGAGTGCGGCAGGGGGGATAGCTTTCCTTTTTTTCGACTGCGCGCCTCGAAAATGTTGCGTCGCGTCAAAGGCTCACGAATAAGAACGACGGCAGACTGCGATTGCGGAAATTTGCGTGCGATATGGGGGGAAATAAACGAGAACGCATATATTCTGCCACTCCATCTCTTTCTTGGTTCAAAAGCGCGGGAGGTATCTTTTCATTTCTTCTTACGTCACGCTTTCACGGAGCCTCCTCTCGCCTTTATCAAACTTATAATTCCATTTCAATGACAGAATGCTGGGTAACGTTTCGATTCGAACTTACCTTTTGATTTTGCTGGCGACCTCCGTCAACCGGCATTTCAGTGATTCCAGGAAATGAAAGGGACTTCTCAGTGCTGGCCTTTGTTAAAAACTTTCGTTTATCCAATTAGAAGACATAGGAGGAGAACAGACGAGAAAAAGCCATGGATGTAGAAATCAAACGTTTTCTATCTTTTTATATATAGTTCTTAATTAAAAGCCAACAGCTGTGTCAGCTGGACGATAGAAATATTGAAGCGTGGAAATATGTGTGGATTATTGGACACGCTGGATAGAGGGAAAAAAACAGTTCGAAATTTCACTTTCCATACCAACATGTTTATTTCATAATACGGTGACGAATGTATATATATATATATATATATATATATATATATATATATATATCGATCTATAATTATTGTAAATACACGTACATGGTCGTCGGTTCTTATTTCTTTTTTTTCATTGTCGGATACATTTCCGCCTTTCGGCGCGACAGTACAGTCTCCGCCCGCCCGCAACGGGCATTTCATACCTTCAAAGATTTCAAAAAGCCGCCGACCATTGCCGGCGCGACGTTGAAACTTTTCTCGCGATTATAATATATTGTACAACGAGATGATACGCACCTGCGCGTCATCGATAAAATTCGACGCGCTTAAGAACGTGAAAACGAAAAAAAACACAAACATTGATAAAACGCTGAATTTTCGTATAACATTATAGGAATTTCGAAATATTTTTTCGTCGCAATTCTTTCGCACAGTATCTATATATAACCTTCGTTCGTCAATACGCTTCATCATCGTCCGCTAAATAATTATCCACGCTTTTTGCATAATTTTTCACCCTCTATAATATATAACATTAAACATTTTGTCGAGCGGGAAAGAGCGGCACGCCTACCGTTCTCCGCTGCTCGTCCGAATAAAGTTAAAAATATCATAACGACATGACAACGTTTATAGACAGATTTCTTTATTTCTCGCATCTCGTGATCCTTCTTTGCGCGCGCGCGCAATTATCATTTATTAGGTGATAAATTTTAGTCCTTCCCTTTTATTCATTGGCTGATCACTTTCACATCGACATTTTGCATTTTACCCCCGTTGGAGCTTCTTCCGAGTTCGATAAATAATAAAAATACCGGGACGTGCGACATCGCCGATAGAAACGAAACGCACAGAGCGAGGGTGAGAGAGAGAAAGAGAGAGAGCGAGAACGAAGGAGATGTGTCGAAGAGGGGGGTATAAAACGTAAGCGGAAAACACGAAAAAAAATTCCAATGGAAAACGGCTCGCAGCGGAAACAGGGAAGGGGAAAAGCGGGGAAAAGATGGTGGGTTGAGATAGATTGGCCGACTCGCGAGCGCTTATGTAGGGGGAGGGTGGCGTCGAAGCCCGAAAATATTCGATCGACGTCCTAAGGCCGTGCACTATAAAATCCGCAAATCGTTAACGAGACGCGTGCTTAAAATACTAGAGACGGCCGTGTTCTTTTCCCTTTCCCTCTCACTCTGTCGTCACGACAGCATCTCACCCAGTATCCGAAAGTGCACCAATAAAGCTTGGGACGCTCTGGATATAGATGAAAGCAATCTGGAGTGAAGAAGAAGAGGGGGAGGGGGTGGGCGAATACAAACTCGTACTGAATAGAATGATTTATGCAGTACGCGCGAGTGTGGGTAAGAATGGCAGGGGAGGGGGTTATATCAAAATGCCAAAGTGAAATTGATACTTGGACTATATATATATTCGTGCACTATAGACTTACTGCTGCATCGCGTTTAGTTTATGTTCCAACATTCTTTGCCTTTGTAAAACCATTTTTTCTTGACCATATTGGAATTCGAAATATATAATGACCACAATTAACACACATTCAGAAGAAAGACATTTTCTTATACATTTCGTATTATATATTCACTCAAACTGGATATCCTCGAGTGAATCGCGATATCGCATATTTTATTTTATAATTCTATACCATAATTTCGTACACTCCCAATTTTTTCTTTATATATCTATGTATATATTTTATATTTATATATCTATATATATTTATAAATATATATATATATATATATATATATATATATATATATATATTTATATATTTTTATTTATATCTTTACCCTATGTGATCGTAAACGCTGTGTCAATTCACTTAACGCACTTTGGAAAAATATGTATGCTGTACAGTGGATTATTTTACAAGATAGTTCGAAAGAGCCATAAATCATTGAGCCAGTAGGTGGCTGATAATGGCGCAATATTTTTCTTTTTAGACGTTTTGTTTTTTTATCGTCGTTTCGCATAAATGAAAAACTTGCATAGTCTGTGATTTTCTGTGCTGTTAATTTTATGCTTCATTTTACAAGATGATTAAGGTAGAAATAATAAACCACGATTATCCATAAATTCGCAATTAATGCATATGAAAAAAATGCCTCGAGGTTTTCACGCGTATAAAGTCGATAATAGTATTTGGAGTAGAAAATTACTCGGTAAGACATGGTGCGTAAAATGTTTTACATATATATATATATATATATATATATATATATATATATATATATATATAAGCTTTTCAATTCCAGGGTAGACGAATGATTTCCCTATATTTTACGTTCATAAAATCGTCGGATATATCGACTTCTGTTTCTTTACTACTTAATCATAAACAGGTTTTCTCGCTTATCTCCACGAGTCACGAAGCTACAAATGTTCCCCTTACACCGTGAATATAATATAGAATCTATTAAGTCGCATTTCACTCAAGACCCTCTCGTATTTTTCGCACGGAGATAAAATGCAGTTAAAAGTCGCTTGAACTATTTTTACCGCGCGTTCGCGAAGAAGTATACAACTATTGAATTCCTCGTGTAAGTTCTCCATTCCGCAAAGAACGGTATGGAGGTATTAAAGGAGGAAATGTGTGTGTCTGTGTGTACGCGCTCGCCCTTGTTTGTGTGTGAGCGCATGGAGAGGGAGGAGCGAGACAGAAAAGGGGAAAGAAGAAAAATTCACCCTGTAAGTGCCCATTCGTGCATGAACATGCACGAGCAGCAGACATAGGCGAATAAATGGGCGAAGAAGAATACGATGGAAACGAATTACGTTATCTCTTGTCTCATACGAGTATGTTTCTTGACTTGATTATACGTTTCTATATTATTTATGGGTATATTATATATATATATATATATATATATATATATATATATATATATACACATTCTACAATAAATTCTCTTGATTACAAGTTTATATTATTGAATATCTCTCTAACTCTCTCTCTCTCTCTCGCTCTCTCTCTCTATTTCTATCCTATTTCTCCAAATTTTCGTTAAATTTCTCTTATATCTATTTGCATTTCGCACGATCTGCGAGGAAAACATAATTCTTATATACAGTATTTACAGGAATATCGCAATACAGAAAGCCAAACTTTGCCATAATTGATTTGATGAAAGAAAACAAATGAAGATCGCATCAGAATGATACCTCCTTGCTTAATCGCTTTTCCACGCGTTATCGTGAATTTTCCTCTTGTTTTTTTTTTCATGCTCTTTCAGCACTCGTTCTCCCACCCCCTCATCCCGACGTGACTGCAGGGCTAGTTGCGAACACGGTGACATGGACCAAATGGGAGGAGGTGGTCTAGCTGGGGACAGGTCGTGTTTCGGGGCGGAGTAGAATGAGGGAGGGTGGTAAGAGCAGCTATGTACCGAGTCTAATTAAACGCGATAATGTTTGAGTTAAAAAAAAAACATATAAATAAAGAAGAGCAAAAAAGTCACGCGCAGTGTCGCAGTGTAGGACAGAAACGGGAAGTGGCCCCGACACGTGTTTCATTGTTGTTGCGTTGCTCTCGACGTCCTCTCTCTTTTTTCTTCTTTAATTTTCGCCTCGTGCACGGCTCGGTATAACGCTCAGATTAGCAGCTCCATGTAGCCTTTCCAAATTCAATCGGCAATTCGGACGAGCATTTCTTAACATTTACGTATACAGATAACGTGTTTGACACTGTCAATCCTATAGTTGTACTCTCGACTGCGTTCAACTACTATTTCCTATTTAAATATTTACAAGAAGTTCATGCGTCGACAGAAATTGTGTGGTAAATTTGGAATGGCGCCGAGCGAGACTGAATAATTATACGTTTAACGGTATTTTAATATAATTGTAAAGGTACTGAAAAAATTAACTATACACAAGCTTTTAAAATAGATTAGACTACTATTTAAATCATGATTCTATATTAAGAACTGGAAAACTAGAATTTATATCATAAATTAGGTTAATGGTTATGAATTAGTCAATGGCTTTGGATCAAGAGCACTAAATGATCGGTATAAAAAGTTAATTTATAGAAAACGGTATAGTAAGTACGAAATTAATTACAGCTGAGTCTAATCAACACGAATTACTGGCACGAGTTTTATCGACGGCGTGATCGTCATAATATTACAGGCAACACCATCCATATATAACAAAAATGAAAATAATTGCATTCTGGAACCATCGATAGTTCTTCGTTGAATCATTATTTGTCATAATTTTTTTATCATAATATCAATTGTGGTCTATGTACACGTATTCTTTTAGCACAATTGTATTCATAATATGCATCTAGTACATACGCCTATATATTTGTATGCTTCGTCTGTATCGCATGTATAATTCATCACCGAATGAAAAAATAATCAGCAAAAATTAAAGGAAATTGCAAAAAAAAGAAAGAATTTGAACATGAGCCATACATAGTCAAGTTTACCATGCGTCAATTTGAAAATCAATTCCGGGGATACCTTCAACCTAGGGTGAAATTCTCCATCTACATGTGCGAAAATTTTAACACACACACATACACATACTCACACACACGCACACACGCATATATATGATACACAATATATATATATAGTTGAGGACAACTATTCCAGGATTCTAGGGTACGGGAATCCGAGCAAAGGGTTCAAAGAGCGAAAGGATCAGTAAAAGGAAAGCTTGAATGACAATATATATATATATATATATATATATATATATATATATATATATATATATACCGCTGAATCGCGTATGGGCATGCGTATACATGTACTCGCAGATATAACATTAAAACATCTTTATAACTTCTGCGTCACATTATTTTTTTTATACTCGTTTGCTCGGTTGACTTGATTACATACCTCGAAATCTCGATCCTCTGATCCAGGCCTCTACAATTACAAATGAAACGATCTCAACGTTATTCATACGCAACTGGTGTATCTTTATTATATAAATAATATATAGTAAGTATGTATATATAGCATAATAGTTACAATCTTTGTTAAAAAATAAATGTCTATAACGAAAGTTTCGTATACGACGTTCCACTCGCGATTCGGTTCATTTTTCCAGTTATATATATATATATATATATATATATATATATATATATATATATATACATAGGTATACGGGCATAATATAGTCTTTATATATAAAATCATTGACGTCTGTATGCGTGTTTCATGCAGGTTAAAGCTATATAAAATAATAATAATAATAATAATAATAATAATAATAAGGGCCGCCTGGCTCATGTGTGGGAGGACTCGAGATTTCTAGGAATCTGGCGAGACCAGAGAAGCGCTTCGCTGGGTTTCATACAGCGAGCGCGTAAGCAGCTCCTTCTCCTTCCTCGCTGCGTTTCTTTTAATATATATATATATATATATATATATATATATATATATATATATATATATATATATTATTACGTGCCACGCCCCTTCTGACCATCCTCGCGTCGATGAGCGAGTGAGCGAGATGATGGACCGAGTGGGGGGGCCGACGCGCGTAACGTTGCAAGTCCCTCCGGCAGTGATCAGACGTAGTACTCGTTGACGTTGAGCGCGTCGGGCTCCCGACCCTATACGCAGCTCTCCTGGCTGGATATGAGGGGGGTGCGCACCGTGACGACCTCCCGGTGATGGTGCTGGGGCAGCTGCTGGTGCTTGAGCTGAAGCTGCAGCGCTTCGTGGGCGAGGCCGAGGGGCGTCGTCGCGGGGGGCGGCGTCGTCGTCGGCGTCGACATCATCGTCCCCGTGGTCGCCGCCGTCGCCAGCAGCGGCGACGAGAGCTGCTCGAGCTTGGACGCCGGCTGCTGAATCGGCTGCGCCCGGGCTCCGTGGTCGATGCACGCGTAGATCGTCGCCTCCTTGGCGTAGCCGGGCTTGCCACCGAGGAGAACGCCGTCGCCGGCGGCGGGGTTGCCGCCGCTGCCGACGAATCCGGCAAGGCTGCCGAGGCCGCCGATGCCAGTGAGCTTGGCGTCCTCGGCGCCGATGGGCGCGGCCGTGGTCAGGGTCGAGGGCCGGGCCAGGCAGAGCTCCGCGTACGTCACCTCGCCGCTCAGCTGCGAAAGGGAGCGAGAAACAGAACGAAAATTCGATGAGTAAGAATGCGTGACTAGCTGCACGGTGGATCGTATGGGCGTGCAAACGGGACGGAAGTAGGGGAGGTTTGAGATGGTTCGGCTCGGGGTCATTCAGAAAGAGTAGGTGTCGCATAGTTGAATATTATCTGTAGGCGCGGAAAATTTGTTTTTTATACAGAAGTGGCTTAAAGGAACAGTGAAGTGTTTTAATTCCTTTTTTAGCAGCAAGTGCTATTTTTATTGTAGTATCGTTAAAAAGGGTTTAATATTCTGTTGAATTTATTATGATGGATTTTTGATCTTATATACAAATAAAAAAGGATTCTACTAGATAACAATATATACACACACACACACACACACACACACACACACACACACACACACACACACAACACACACACACACACACACACACACACACACACACACACACACACACACACACACACACACACACACATATATATATATATATATATATATATATATATAAGATATGAAGATTTTTGATATCTGGTCATTGAAAAAAAAATGAAATAGAATAGCGAAGAAAAATATGAACTATGAATAAAAATAAACTATTCTAGCGGAGAAAAGAATATGACATTTCTGGGTATAATTATCCAATAAACATACAAAGGTCTCAGATAAATCTCTTAAATTAGCCAATGCTAGATAAAAATTAAAAATTTAGATTAAATTAGAAATGCAAGGTTTTGCTGATTCTGACTGAATATTCGCATACCAGAAGGACTATTATTAAAACAGGATATTATAATTCCTAGTAATTGTCCTGTAATTCTAGTAATTGATGTCCTATACCATTAAAGGAAGATGAAATATTCATATTGATGAAATATCATCATATAGAATTTAGGAAGAGATTAAATGTATGTGCATATTTAATACATTTAATCGCCTGCTAAATTCTGCATGGTATTTTTCTGCTGCTGTTGATGTAATATTCTGAATATTTAATATCCATTTAGAGGTACAGGATATCAATTCCTAGCATTACAGGACAATTACTAGGAATTATATTCACATGCAAGTTTCCATACGTCTTCAGAATTATTACCACTAGTCAACAATTTTGATGCATCGTAATGTTAATGTAATTATGTAATTAATCAATGAATGGATTAATTATATTAATATTACGATGTGTTATCTGAATTGTTGACTAGTTATAACACACACAGACACACACACACACACACACACACATATGCGCGTGCGCTCACACACAGAGTAACACAATAGGGGCATATTAATCACATTTTTTGTAACACAACTGAGTGCAATTACCTTAGAACATGCTACATGAACCCTTTATCTTACAACCCGTTATTAACCCAAAACAAGATGATTACAGCTTCTTCAGACTGAATCTCCGTAGACGCCAGATAATGAAACTGGTGCGTGCCATTAACATAATTGAAAAATCCTCTTGTTAATGACACTTTTCACTCAGTTAAAAAATTACTTTCCGACGCGTCATTTCCGCAGTTTTAATTTCTTTCTTTCGTTTTATTTTCTTTCTTTTCGTTTATCATCGCCCACCGTCGCGCAGTGGAACTAACGTGATAAAAGTGATCAACATTACGGCTCCCCATCAATTTTCATACACATTTAAAATTTTTTGTTCTCAGAAATTATAGCTTTGGATTTCTAGTTTATAAATCCGTTCCTCTCAAATAAAAATTGTAATCAATATTTTATGAATAGTGTAGTAGATGCTTGATATCATATTACCAGTTAAACGGAAATTAATAATTCTGAAAAGTGCATATCAATTAAAAAATTCATATACTAACTGTTATATATAATATATGACTTCATATAATACATGTTGCTTACTGGTTACTAAATTAAGGTTGAAAATTGTCTAAAATGCGTTTATCGTGTCGAATTTCACGGAAAATCTGTAAAAATCATAATTTTTTGTTCTGTATGTATGGAAAATTACAAAAAAATTTTTAATAAATTTATTATTACGTAGAAGAAATATGTAAGTTAATATAATATATAATCTTTATAATTATTATATATTGAACGAAATGAAAAACAATGAAACGAGATATTCTATACATGTTTTGAGCAGTAGTTTTTGAGCATGCAGACGTTGGAATACTTATCGTAAATTCAATTTTTTTTTAATTTATCAGGCTTAGAGAAAAAGTACATTAAATAAATCTTGTAGATTTTAATGCGATCTGTAAATATAAATCAATTTTTTTTATAATTTTTCCTATAAAGGGGACAAAAAATACAAATTATGATGTTATGTTAATATATGAAAACATTTCAGTGATTCTCGGGATAATAGTCATTGTCGTTAATGTTGATCGTTAGTTGTACAATTAGAGAGTAATTACATGTTACGTCGTCGATTTTTAAATAAAATTTGTTTTCGTGAAAAACGGATTCGTAAACTAAAAATGTTATAATTTGGAAAAAATATATTAAATTCGGCTGTAAATTAATGGTAAACCGCAATATTGATAACTTTTTTTTATTGTCTGGCCTAACTGCGCGTCAGTACAACCACCTTCACTACGCATGTCCGAGTTCAATTCAAGCTGTATGGGAGCAAATGCCTCGGCGACATTTTTAACAAGAATAACGGGCTTGTTAGAGTTTGAAATTAGCATTCACTTGGTGGCGACACGGTCCGCTGGTAGAAACATGGGGGCGACCAGGCAAAACTTTCCACCACCGTTCGGTTCTTTAAGCGAGAGAGAAAAAGAGAAAGAGGGGAGTTGGATAGAGCGAGAGAGAGATAGAGAGAGAGAGAGAGAGAGAGAGAGAGAGAGAGAGAGAGAGAGAGAGAAGGAGAGAGAGTGAGAAAGAACTTAAGAATTCCAGTTCTTATAATTTTCATTCGATTTTTCCGGTTCGCCTTCTCTCGGGAGAAGGCGCGTTGTATTATGCTTGCAAATTTTTGCACAAAGCTCGAGGGAATGGGAGGGGGAAAGACTGGGAAGCCAGGTAGCGATTATAGGTCACGGGCAACGAATGCGCGAGAAACGTAGCTGTGAGTGAAATTTTTTCTGGTAGCGTTCCGTTCTCCCTCGCTCGTTGGGATGCTCGGAAAATTTGCGTGAGAGACTGCCGCCGCTGGCATCGTGCTGGAAAGTCCGAGGATGACGGATATAAAAGGCATCGCTGTTTATGAAAGTTTTTTCATTCGTTCGTATATATATATATATATATATATATATATATATATATATACACTTCCGTTCTCTCAGAACTACTTAACCACGAAATTTCTGCCAGCGATAAATTGGATACAATGAAAACAGTATAACAAAGTTTCTCGGAGACTTGAGGCTCTGGGTTTCTATGTATATGTATATATATATATATATATATATATATATATATATATATATATATATATAAACTTAAAAGGATCGCTATTAGGAAAAGACAGAGCGGCAAATGAATAAAGCAGCGCGCTAAAGTAAGTAAGCTGTAGAAGGGGGCATTGGGCTAGGAGAACTCGAGCTCTATATACAAGAGAGAGGGGGTAAAAAGAGGAAGAGCACCGGAGTACGAAAAATTTACGGTAGCATAAAGACGGACAGCTGCGCGAAAGCCCGCTCAGAATCTGTGCGGGATTCGCTCTCACCGGACTGCAAAATTTTCGGGGTTGGGAAGGGACAAGGATAGTGGACCATTGCTATTTTCTCTATCTTTCTAACTTTTGTTAGGGCATTACCGATGCGGTACAAGTTCTAACGCTTTCCCCCCTCCCTCTCACTGCTCACCCCGCGCAAGAATGGAAGCGCTAACCACGATGTTAAGGAAGTTTTGCGAAAGGCGCGCGGGGATCATTTTCATAAATGCGATATCTCTCTTTTCTCTACTTAGAGGCGAACGAGATAACCCAAAGAATTCCACCATTGTTTTAAGGAAGTTTCGAATGAGGAAAGACGGCAGATCACTTGAGCCCTCATCTCTCTCTCTCTC
This sequence comes from Sycobia sp. Sy_11, assembly GCA_018907035.1. Classification (NCBI taxonomy): domain Eukaryota; kingdom Metazoa; phylum Arthropoda; class Insecta; order Hymenoptera; family Epichrysomallidae; genus Sycobia; species Sycobia sp. Sy_11. Next base: position 2,080,186 of record JACCIC010000022.1, on the reverse strand, counting down.
TCTCTCTCTCTCTCTCTCTCTCTCTCTCTCTCTATCTCCCTCTCCCTTTCTCTTTCTGTGCCTCTCTTCCCTGGTTCAGGTGCACGTTCAGATGAACGATACGGATAAAGAAAAAAATGCGATATAAATACAGCTGGTGGTTTCCATTGAATTTGGTTGTTCGAAAAAATTGGATAAAGTTGATTTGACATTCAAAGTAAATTTCTGCGTACATAATAGTAGTCTACTATTTCGAAATTTCGATTTTTTTAGATTGTATAGAACTATTTGTATTTTAATCGATTCATCGTAACATAATTCTAAAATGAGAATTTTTTGTCCAAAATGAATTGACTAAAATAAAAAATATTCCTTCATCTACTATCCATTCAAAGCATAATATTCTCTATATATTTATTTAATAGAATGTAAGTTGCTAATTATGTATAATGGTTTTAAGATTAAATAAAATAATTTTTTTCCACAAGAAATCTGAATTTCATAATCTATTCATTTTTGCAAATCGTTTTCTTTTGCTCACATTCATTTGCAGATTATTTTTCATGAAGTGACGCAAAATCTATAAAGAAAAGGTAAACGGCCGGGTAAGAATCTGTAACCTGCAAAAATCTCGCGTATTCGACTAATTGCATGAGCTTCCCGTTGATCTTTCTCTACTGCATGTTTTCTCGGTGCCTTTTCTGCCGGCAGATCCATAGAATTAATTAAACCGAAATCAGCTTTTATTGTCTTTATATATAAATGTATATATATATATATATATATATATATATATATATATATATAATTTTTTTTATATAATAAATTTTAAATATAAGAAACTTTATATATATACACACACACACATATATATATATATATATATATATATATATATATATATATCTTTATTGTCGATTTATGTTTATGCAGAACTGCTTGTATAAATAAAGTATGGCGGCCGAGCGCGCGTTTTCTATTGTAGATGAGTCTTTTTTTCTGCTGTCTGGTTGATAATATCAAATTCGACATTTAAAGAATCGAACATATGGAGACAGATGCCTTCGCCCATAATTCGGGTGGAGAGACATATTTATCCGCAGGATATTATTCAATTCTTTATATTCTCTGGTATTTTACAGCAGTTTATTTCTTATAAATGTTCCTAACTAGTACATTTTACAGACTCCCAGCGAAGAAGAACACTTTTTTTGCACGATTGGATTGAAAATGAACGTAGTTCGTATTTCCAAGAGAAAACCAGTATCTTCCATAGAACTGAAAACTATAATACGTACAGGCTCTTGAAAAACGTTGATAGATGTCACGTTTGCGACCCGAAAAGATTCGAATCATCAGAATGTGTTTGTTTGCAACGAGCAGTTTAGTAATGCTTTGATGATAATTTGTGTTACGAACAGAATCGAAACTAGATGTAAAAATTAGTATTAAGCCTTCAGCGTTTATAATTTCTAGAATAAAGTTTTATTAATCGATTCCATTCTAGCTATTATTATAATTAGTTCTACGTGAAATGTTTTAACATTGTTTGAATTCAAATTTAAAATAAGATATTTTCTTTATTGCCGATAGTCATGTTATAGTTTATGTTATATGTTTATAGTTTAAGAAAGTAGAAGTACAAAGATAAAATTAATTTATGATTTCGATTTTTGGAATTATTTCATCTGATACATATTAAAATAATGCGTAATAGTTTTTAAGAAATTTTTATAATATCGCGTTGCCATTATATATATACATAGGTTTAGTATTTCTTTTGTAACTAAATATAGTTATAAATTATATTGCGAGAAATGTTTACTTTTAAGATGGGAAGTAATGTAAATAAAAGATTCATTAATATTGTATTTGCGGGAGAATATATGAGTAAGGAATGTTATGCGATCTCCTCGGACAAAACGGCGCCGCACGAATTATAAAAACTGTTTATAAATGATATGTAAGTACACACGAGATAGTGAATAATGCTTAACGAAATCATCGGTTGGCGAATTGAAATCTTATTTTATAAGATATAATTTGAATTTTGGAATTGGACTCAATGAATTAATTTAATTGTGTCTGAATTGAAATTAATTAATTATTGAATTCAGGATCGCGAGCAAACCTTCGTTAAAGGCCACAAACTGTATACAACTAAGGTATACAATTGATCCGTACCATGACGGGTAAAACCGAAGATTTTCCCAAAAACTGACTTCTATATGATTTACAAATAAGGTGATCAAATATTAGTCGGTGGAAAATCTTGAGATTTTACGAAAGAGGTTTGACTGGTTATGCTTCCATAAAAGCAATTGATCCGTACCATGACGGGTAAAATCGAAGATTTTCCTGAAAACTGATTTTTATATGATTTACAAATAAGGTGATCAAATATTAGTCGGAGGAAAATCTTGAGATTTTACGAAAGAGGTTTGGACGGTGTCAGATTACCACCTCGGGTTCTCCGGCCGTCCGGCTGCGCGAAGTGTTTAGGCTGCGATCGACGAATGGGGCTTATCGCCCGAAATTTGACCCGCGATAAGAAGAAAGTCTATAAAGGGCGCTGTTTGAGCGCAGAAGGCATTATTCGTATCCCGTCTGTACGCTAAGGTGATTGCTATTTATATTTTCTTTTCATTATATATATTAAAAATCAATTTAATTAAACACTGTTTTTTAAACCTTTATTGTTTTTTAAACCTCCCAGCAGTAGTATATTACAATTTGGCTAAAAGTTTTTGCAGTGAGATTCCCAAAAATTACTATACTTTTCATTGCACGAATTGATCTGTGATACTATTCACCACTAATTGCGAAAATACGTGACTTGTCAAATCTGTCACACAGTATAATATACGATGATTCTATGCAGCATGTTGCGTATTTTTAAAAGAGCTTTTATTGTCGTGCAAGTAATTTGCTGAAACAGTATTTATTTTTCAGTACTGAATTTGAAATATGAATTCTAATGTAAAATAAGTCTATGCGTAGATCAAGAAGTGCCGTCAAAAATGATCTTTAACAAAACATTGTCATCGCCCGCAAAAAAAAGACAAATATTTAACAGGGCTTTTGCGTGTTCACGTCGTTAGCTTATATAAGTTTGTTGCTAAAAAAATTAGAGGGATACACGATTCCTTTCTCCAGTAGAAGAAATCCCTCAAATTACTTCAGCTTCGCGAATTTTTACATCTCTGCATGTGTCTAGTGGGCAGAGAGAGAGAGAGAGAGAGAGAGAGAGAGAGAGAGAGAGAGAGAGAGAGAGAGAGAAAGAGAGATAGAGAAAAAGAGAAGGTCCAGGATACAAGGGGGCGGTGTCGTGGTGCCAGACACTCGCACTGCTCGCGAGCATTGCTGCTACGCCTCTTCATCCTCCTCTTTCCCGTACGCGTCGGACATGCAAGAGCATACGCGGCCCATATATACATGAATATATATATATATATATATATATATATATATATATGGATGTATATACGAAACTACTTAAGCTCGTTTGCCCCGGGCTAAATTAACGCGATTTGTAAAAGCGCGCGAAATGCGAGAGAGCTCCTCGAATGTTTCGGCGAGAGGAGCAGAGGGAAGCGGGGCTTTGTTGTGGAACTAATTAACTGAAAGTTCGTGTTGGCCGCGTGGAATGTAGTTGAGAGATAGAGAGAGCGAGAGAAAGAGAGAGGGCGAGTGAGCGAGATAGAGAGAGAGAGAGAGAGAGAGAGAGAGAGAGAGAGAGAGAGAGAGAGGGCGAGAGCGGGAATAGGAGAGAACGGCAAATCGCGTGTACTCCCGTTTATGGCTTTGTATGCATATCCGTGTTGGTGGGAGGTGATGTGGGAGGCAGGAAAGGGGTGGGAGAGCATTCCCCGTGGATGGGCCAATCGATGCCGTGCGCTCGGTTCGACCTCGGGCCAACTTACCGGCAGGGTGGGATAATTGTCGTAGTCGTTGTGCGAGTACGCCGGCAGATGATTCGCCTGCTGGCTCGTCGGCAGCGACGTCGTCGAGAGGCCGTCGGGGGTTACCTGCACCGCCAGCGGGGTGCCGGCCGTCGAACCAGTCAGCTGATAATCTGAATCTGGAATTAAAATAAAGGACAGGTGAACTTCAAGGGCGTTCTTAAATTCGCGCCATTTGACCGGTTTAATAGTAGTATAGAAAATATTCTATTTTTGTGTTATAATACGGTTTTAATGTTTCTTATTAGCTTATGAAATTTCAAGATGTTTCAAAAAATACATAAACAATAAATTTCAACTGTGGAATCCATGCATTAGTTTTTTTTTTTTTTTTTTACTTAAATATTCAGTAGAAATTTATCTTGGCCAACTACTTTGACTTTAACTATATTTTATATTGATTTAAAAATACATTCACTATTCACTTGTATTTTTAAAGTTTGTTTTCCATTAATAAATTAATGGAGTTAATTTAACAAATTCATACGAAGAAACATGGATTCAGTTACTTATAACTCGCATTGAGCGACCTTACTCAATACACAAAATTTCCCTTGTACTCGATTTTACGGAGCCTAGAATCCTCGCTTGTTCGATTAGTTTTTGGAATATTACTCTTATAATTTTAACGAAGCTAAATAATATAATGTAAAGCTAGTATGCTTAAGAGAAACGCCAAAGTGAACAAAGAATTTTGATGAACTTTATTATTGTTCGGTCAAAAAGTTTCCGTATGTAGTTTAACAACTGTTCTTTGGAAAATTGATTTTCCTTGTCATAGTTAAAATGCTTTTTAAAAATTTTTGATCTACTTTAGTTTTAATAGTTTACGTATCCATTCTGAAGTTTCCTAAGTTTTTAATACTATTCTGATTTTATTACTCTGAAAACAAAAAAACTGATTAAACAATGTAAATAATATCGTATTGTATTAAATCACATAAGAAAGTTTTACGAACAATGAATTAATATTGATGTTGTTCTTTTATGTTTAGAAATAAGAAATATTTTTGGATACAATCGGTATTAATGTCAGTAATTTAAATACAATCGGTATTAAAGTGATTAATTTCTTGTATACAGGTTTCAATTAATCTGTACTTCTTGTTTTATTGTTTTCGCATAATTTTTGTGTAATTTACGATGGTTTTGTCTATTCGAATTTTTTTACTTGGACCGTAGTTTAATTAAATATTTTTTACATAAATATTGCGATCTTTCAGTGGTTGGGCAAACTTTAGACTCAGCTAATAAAACATATTCTATAACGGAGAGCGAGGCGAATTGCTTGATATTGACTTTGTTCAATTTTTTTAATGTTTTTTTTTTTTGATAATAGTGTATTTTTATTACAGTCAAGTATGAATCGTGGAAAGCTCCGATAGATCAGTAAAAGTGAATATTGATATTATAATCTGTAATTATTTAAATACAATTTTTTATTTGTACTTACAACCGTCTTGTTGTGAGAGAAAACATTCAAATAGAATTATCTGTACTTAAACAAACACCAGAAACATAAAGTATAAAGAATACTTCGAACATTAAGTTTTTAATTGTATAAGTTGAAGAAATGTCCAGAGCAAATAAAAACTTTCTGTCTGTGCACTAAGATCAACCGATATGGACAAATATCATGTTTTTGTTTGCAATTGAGGGACAGAATCAGTTCATCTGGAAAAGTTTTTTAGATCGATCCTTTTTTTCGGTTTTTCTGAATCCTATGTGTGTGTGTGTGTGTGTGTGTGTGTGTGTGTGTGTGTGTGTGTGTGTGCGTGTGTTGAGATTTATTTTGTAATTTGTATTTATATTTATTATTATATTTCGATAATTTTATGGTTTTTCGATTTCAAGATTATATGTGCGTTTTATATGGTATGGTATATGTATAAGGTTATATACTGATTAGGTTATATAAATGATTATAGTACTTTGTGTTTATAGGGAAAATATTACCTAACATAAGACGCGAAACTTCGAAAAGTATAGTTTGACACAAATAAAATGTAGTAAGACATTTAGATTTAATTTTATTATTCCACTATATGTTATGGAAAATACTGGAAAATCCCATGTCATTTGTCGCTGAACGTATGTACACAACAGATCCGGTGCCGTGCCCGGAAAACTTAGGCTTCCAGAAGCAGTACTTTCCTGTACATGTATTTACATGTCGAATGATCTAGTTATTTTCGAAAGCCGAATGAATTGAATCTCTACGAAATGTAGAGACCCATATATCCAAAAAAAATGGACTTTTGCCGGGCCACAAGGATGCGAGACAAAGCTACTCGAGAGCTCGCGCGGTTACATTATTATCTTATCGCTAAATTTCGGGGAACCTAGTTTATGAGTAGGGTACGTCTATATAAGCGCGAGCGCTTTCGCGAATGATGCAATCTTTCCTAAGGTTCGTTTGTATTCTTCTCTCATAAAATGGAATTGTTTAAGGTATTTGTTATATTTGTTATTTTTGTTGTTATTATTTTTGCTATTGTGAAAAGTCTCTGGTCAGTTGAAATATGTACGTGTGTGCGCGCGCGCGTGTGTATGTGTGTGTATGTATGTATACACAGAAAATTCCATGCCATGACATAATGACCATTTCTTTTTCGAAAAAATAAACTCAATCACGTAAGAAGTCCAATATCCTCACCTTTATTAATGGGCACGACGTCGGGATTTCGATCATCGGCGTCGTAAAGATCCTCCGAGCTCGGCGCAGTAGTTTTCTTCAGGGGCAGATCACCTGGCCGCTGGGCGCGCCGATCGCTTCTCACCTTAAGCGCAAGCAGGGTCGTGATCACGCAGAGCAGCAGGGCCGCGACGATCCCGATCAGAATGCCGAGCATGGGCGTGATCTCGAAAGGCACAGGGGTCCCTGTGAACAGTACGCGCACTGCTCTCGTGCATGTATTTCCTCAGTGGCGGGGCACAGTTTTTCGAGGTGAAAAGCAAGCGAAACACGAGCGAATCTATCCGCTTTTGCGTTCATTACTTTTTTTCCTTAGTGCATCTGTTTGTTTTCTTTTTTTTTTGTTGTTAAGGATTTGTGTATGCTAAGACAAATTATTATAGGAATGCACGCGGATAGATTCGCCATATCACTTACTAATTTATTTTTGCTCTAATTTTAAACGATATGTTATTTTACCTATCTGATGTATGTTGACGATATGTAACAAAATCACGTATATCTAAGAGATGAATTTTCATTTTAATTCATATTGGGCTTTTTATGAAATAGCTTTTACTAATTTTCTATTTGATTTTTTCCTGATATATTAGAGCTTCGATAAGCGTAAAAACCTTTTATAGAAAATAATAATAAAATAATGGCTTTTTAGGGGTATTTTCCAATAGTGTCCATAATATTAAAGAATAGGGTCAAAATGAATGTCAAGTATAATTTCTCATTTTTTCACTTATCTTTATTTCTTCAACAGCGTCATACACGGAATCATATAAAATCTAATCATCGCTGATATGGAAATTTTGGTGGAACTTTATAAATACATACGCACACACGCTCGTCTGAAGCATTCCACTCAAAATTGAAGTCTGATTAATAGTATTGGTAAGATGGAAGTACATGCCACGCGCAATTCATCTCAATATCATTGGTAAAGGGATCGATAAGGCTGTCAAATTGCATAAATAATTTCCGAACACTCCCATAGCTGTCTCTCTCCCTCATCCATCCACGCCCCTCTCTCACCCTCTCTCTCTCTCTCTCTCTCTCTCTCTCTCTTTCTCTCTCTCAAGTTCTCTTCCAATTCCCTTTCCACCGAATTGGATAACGACATAAATCCCTGACAGTGTCCCCGCCGAAATTATAAGCGCGCGCGAATTTATTTCGACGTATGCAGATTACAGATTCACGCCCTCGCTTCCTCTACTGTATAATCCGCCAGCTCACCTACAATATCCTCCTTTAATAACTTTGATTCTCGGCGCGACGCGCGGTTGCAGAAGCACCACTCAGTACGCCCTGCGAAACCCTGTGTGAAGTGTCCACTTGAATATTCCGTCTTACTCGCTCTCTCATTTCCGTACTTTCTCTCTCTCTCTCTCCCTCTCTCTCTCTCTCTCTCCCACTCCCTCTACTACTCCATCGCCACTGTCGTCTCGTGATTTTTCCAGCATAACGTCCTCCTCCAATGCTTGCATATTAACGACGAAACGAGAGCGAAGAGAGAGAGAGAGAGAGAGAGGAGAGAGAGAGAGAGAGAGAGAGCGAGACAGAGAGAAGGGGGCGATAGCGAGCAAGAACAGACTGGATGAAAAGTCGGAGGGGGTGGCCCGCGGAACGGGGGCAGCTCGGGAAAAATCCCTTTGAAAGCCGATATTCATTAAGTGCGCACAGGCGTTGGAATTTTTATTTAAAAACTGCCGTCTCCGTTGGGGTACTCGGCATGGAGATCCCGTTAGTCTTGCTCTTTATGAATCTTTGAGTGTTTAACGTGCACGGGGTGAAATTCGAGAATGATAATTGGATTTCGAAAATTTTCCCCAGAGTAAATACATCCGGCTAAATTTTTTACGGTATAGATAGACAGACAAGCAAGCGAGCAAGAGAGAGAGAGCGAGAGAGAGTGAGAGAGAGAGAGAGAGAGAGAGAGAGAGAGAGAGAGAGAGCGAGAGATTGCGAGAGAATCAAAGAGGGAGATAAAAAAGAGAGAACGAAGATGTCGATGATTCGATATCATGAATGAAAATTGAGCCAGAATTGAATAGAAAGGCCTTTCGACTTTGGATACACGTTTTACGTTTCTTCCAAGTAACTCGATTCATTCGTTTTTTTTCTTCGAAATTGAAGAATAGATTAACAACTTTTTTCGGTTGCAATTACAGGCTGATCATATTAAAAAAGAAAAAACAAAACACGATAATTATCCGAAACCGATGTTAATTTTGTCATTGGCTGATAGAGCTTAAATTTCGAACGATTGCGATTTATCAGCAAATGTTGGACACGGTCCGACCGGATTAAAATTATTACATGTATAGCGGGTCGTAAATTATAGAAAATTTAATAACTATGTAAATAGAGGAATATGAAGAGAATTACGGCGTTCGGATTAACATAACGGTTTTATAGGCCTCGTAATTAATTTAACTAGATTATTTTATATTTATATAGGTGTTTTCGCAACCAGATTAATACCGCATTTCAAACAGTTCATGAAGTGCAGTATTATTTTCTCAGTTTTTTTTTTTATAGACTCTGAGACACATTTTATGATTTTATATTATAAAATATAGTGTCGTGTATTATAAAAAAGTATATTTTTTATGATACTCTTTAAATCTCAAGAGCTAGGTCATTCTTCCGTAACATTTTTTTATTCCAAACAAATTCACGAGTAAATAGAACGCACTAGAATAAATAAAATATTCTCAGAAAAAATTAACTTTAAAATTGAATGTAAATTATCTGTTAAATAGGAATATCTCAATACTATACAAAATTTAGAATATTGCACCATCCATGAACTTGCGTAGAAGTTATAGATTAAATTTAAAGAAAAGAAAAATTAACGTTAAATTTTCCGTATAATTTTAGTAGAAATAACTTTATATCTTATGAATTTTCGAAGCTTACGTATCCTATAGTCGTAACACGTTTTTATATAAGTAAATTTAAAAGTAATATAATATCCATTCATATTCTTCTTCTGTGAATTCTTATGTTTTTTTTATAACTCCAATATGAATGTTTTATATGCCAAAACGACTAACTCCATAAAAGAATGCGCTATAGAACGCTATATACGATAAAAGAAAGTGATAAAACAGCAAACTGAAATACATTAGTCCTTATGTAAATATTGAAAAATATTTTGTAATTTACTAGTGTTAAATATTATTATTTTAAAAAATTACTGCAAATATAAGGAATTAGAAATGTTCTACAAGTATTGAAAATAAAAAATATTCAAAAAACAAATCCAGCATCTCAACTACGAATTACTAATTTTATTACAATGAATTTATCTTATTATTGATATTTGAAACCATGATTTTTTGAGTAGCTAATTCTAACGATTAAAATTTTTACGGAATTGCATTCATTCTCCATGACATGTGATTGTATGAATCTATTTTCGAATATATTTTAGAATGATTTCGGCTTGCACTTTATCACAAATTGATGCAATTTATCACAAATAAACTAAAAGCACATTTAGACCATTAAATGGTAAGTTTTTAAAGAGTGAAAATGGAAGATCAGTTACACGCCAGTAATTGATGAAAATAAATTACTTATACACAGTCGGTATCTACCCGTTACCTACTCGTGTATGCGTACGATAACGTACTCGTTACGTAGGTGTATCTGTGTAACATACGTGCGTGTTTGCGTGCGCGCGTGCCGACTTCGTCAACTAAACGATAGGCAATCCGTTCCTAGATGTATGATGAAAATCAAAATTTTTCCTACTCCTTTAGGAGAAGCTAGGGTTTCGAAAAATTTGGACAACTCTGTATAATGTCATTGGATTAAGATTAACTTACCGAGCGCTAAATAAGAAAAATTTATTTTGAAAAATGAAATGTTAATTTCGTCCTGGAGCATGTACTGGGACCATCAGTTTTTATCGTACGTCTTTGACCATTTGAAATCCTCTCGCGGGCCCATCGGTGCCCCCCTCCCTTCCTCCCCGCCCAGCCCAAACTCCAAAACATTTGCGCGGCAGCGTCTCGAGCTTACCGGTTTGCTTCTCGGCGACCTTTAGGGTGAAGCCCTCGAGGAGGGTGGCCTCGCTGCGGCCCTTGGAGTTGGCCGCGTAGACTGCCATGCGCAGCACGCGACCCGGCTCGAGATTGTGAACGCTGAAGCCGGCGGAGTCGCGCGAGCTGACGTTCGCCCGCAGCTGGCCAGTCTGCTGGTCGTAGACCTCGAGCTGAAAGTGCTGGGCCTGGCCGCCGTCGAAGCCGGCGCTGCACTCGACCGCTAGGGACTGCGTCGTCTGGTTCGTCAGGGTGCAGTTGTATGGCGGCTCCGGCTTTCCTGTTGGAACGGCAGAAAATTAAATAGCTGTATGTATGGCTATATATACACTAGTATATATGTCGACTCGGTCTGGTTTATTTTTATGGAAATTACTTTCGTATTAAAAATGACGAGATTTTTTTAGAAAATGTTATGAATGAATAATGCTTGCCACTCCCTGAAATTACCTGGGGCAATTTATTATATGTAATATCTTAGAAACTGCGAAAATATATTTAAAATATCGAAAATACATTCGAAATTACATTTGTTCTCAAGAAGAACTGTTTCAGTCGATTGATCTGTATGGAAAAGCAAGAAAATATTCAGAAGGAAATTAAGGTATTCACTATATGAAGAGTAAAAATCTCTTGGCATGCGTTTAATGCAGTACTTTATCATGTAATGTGAAATTTTCATCATCAAATTTCTTCATGTACATATACGATGTAGAATTTCGATTAAAAAAATTAGTATTATTAGCCTATTTTAATATGCAACGTTAATTGTGTAAATAAAATCAAAGAAAATAAAAGATTGTTTGTAACTATTTTTAATTCAAATGTGCTATTTTTTTAATTCCATAAATTTTGTTATCACTGAAATGGCGATTGATTCTTAGTAAACTATGATCTAGCACACCAATATTTCCATGAAAATCGCAAAAAGTTATGGCACAAATAAATGAAACTGAATTCCTATTTTAATAAATTTTCTACTGCTATTATCAAATTCGATTATTTTAAAAATAATAAAAAGAATTTTATTCCACTATTTAAATATTAATTTAAATATACATAATTCGTTTAATTTACTGAGACACTTTGTGATTACACGTTCTCTAATCAACTACTTCGATCACGTATTGCTGATCAATACAAATAAGCTGCAGAGTCGTGTATAGCATAATCTTCAATTGAAAGCGTTAGTTTGGTTTATCAGTGTTTGGTTGAAAGCGTTTGATTTGTCAGCGGATAGTTTAAAGTTTTCCAGCAGTCGTATCCTGAAGTGACGCTTGTATTCGGTACAAGAGATTGTATTTGTATGCACAATGAACATTCAAGCGAATAGGAGCGAATTTTTGTACTCAGTGCAAATTCCAGATTTCTTCTATTAAAGCTAACTTTTTGTCAACTATTATTTTTTGTTCAAAATATTTATAGAGATAACAATTTTATATTACCGATGTCAAGGGAGGGGAGAGGTGATGATAAATGAGGATAGTCGAACTGTCCTACGAGGACTGTAAGGCCGATGAAAATATTTGATAGTTTATGTTTAAAGCACATGTTTTTCCTTCATTTGTTAAAGGAAAGTTAGTTTATGCCTTAATAAAGGAATTTACATTTGACTACTTCCGCGCAATTGTAGCATTGTAAATTGTTATTCCGAGTAAAACCTTTAAGACGCCAATTTTGCCTAGTTAAGACTATTATTTACAACAATTTTCTCCATGTATAGTGCTTTCGAAATTTAACATAATTTGCAAAAATTTGCGGAACAAGCCGCTTTAAAATAAAAGTATGGAATTTCCATTGTAAATTTCCATTGTAAAATTAGCATATTTCTCAACATTGAAAACTTAATCAACTACATTGTAGCTTCATAAGAAAAATACGACCTAATCTGAATAATTAGTCTAAATAGCATATTGTCAAGGTTAAGCATAAAAAAGATATTAAGACTGTAATTTAAACGTATGGTCATTAAAAACTTGCTGCCCGGATTTTTCTCGGCGGTTGAACAATCATTATGCGAATCTGGAACAATTTCTTTCTTTTTTTCTTTTTTACAAAAACCACTATGACTATATATCGATTGAATTGCTTACACCGAGCTTGAGCCGTATTGTATTTATTAAATAAAATGGCCAATTAGAAGCAACTGCTTCGCCCGACACATTATACCTTGTACCGTTTGCGTGACACAAATTATTAATTACAAAAGGGGAGCATTATGAATTTCTCGCGGTACGTTGGCACACTCCAATATATATATATATATATATATATATATATATATATATATATATATATATATAACTACTTATCAAGCTCACTAATCTTTTTTTCCTATAACATTTCATCCCCTGTTCATAATTAAACAAACCAATTAAATACCGTTTTGCACCGAGCAAAGCGACGAGAAACCCCGAGCAAAGGGGCGAGACAGAAAAATACAGCGCGGTAATAAAAAGCGTCACATAGATTTTGCTCTTGAAAGCACGAAAGTGATAAATAGAACGACAATGCGGAAGAGTACGGGGACAAAATCAGAGAGAGAGACGGACAAAGAGGGAGGGATGTGGAAGGGGGGGCTGAAACAAGCGTGTTGACGGCTTCAAATTCGCTGGTGACGTGGGAGGGGGTGTCAATGGCTCATCGAATTACGCGCTCGTTTTCATTCGCTAATTCCAAGTGTTCGTTATATCGTAGCGCTTGACACTGAAACACTTGGTATTATCGGTATAGTTGTACAAACTTACGTGCGCAAAACGTCGACGACTGAAAAACGATGTAGCGTAACTTTCGCAGACAAAAGCGTCACAGGCGGCTATAATGACAGATCTCGAAATAGGTTAAGCATTGCATCGGATATGACAGAATATGACAGATGTATTTAGTGGAGCTCAGTCAAGCTTTGACAGCTGAGAAAGACTTTCATAAAAACTAATCGTTGCAAAATTTTCAAAGTGCAACATATTAACTACATTTTTTAATATATAAAAGATTAAGTTTTATACCTTTTAGAAATATCTACTATTTAACCATATGTAAATTAATTGGTTATATATTTGGTTCAAATTTTTAATTCAATATAGAATAGACACAAGCAGTGTAGGTTTAGTAGATACATTTTTTGCCCATCGTTATACTAATGTTGAGGATGGATTTTAGAAAATTGACTTGAGCAAACAATTTGTCTAAAAAAGATTTAAAAAACGAGTAAGTAAAAATTGAGCAAAAAATACTAATGTTTGTAGTCGATTGAAGGTGTATTATATTATATTCATAACTCAGTAATCATAATAAAATATTTTTAAACTTATGTACAACCGATACCAGAAATAATTTTACCAGGTAATATTAAGCACATTTTTAAAACTCAAATAAGCAGGGAAAATCTATAAATTTTTATAAAACGCAAAGAACAGCTAACATTTTTTTCAAGAATAAGATACTATATCAATCCGGTGTCAGAGATATATACAGTGTATAACATCCACAAACATATATGCACAAGCATATATACTTATAGCATATGTATCCAATGCCCGAAATACCAAAGAGATACAAAATAAAAACTGGCTATACGATAAAAGCTACCCAGGGACTCATAAGATAATGATGCATACGGTTTTGTCCCATTCCACAAACTATTTATTTTAGATAAGTGAAAAATGATAGCTATAGTGAAGCATTCGATGATTTTCAAAATAATGACTTGATAAATCACATCTCAAGATGGCAGATTATTTTATCAATAAAAGTGTTATATAACCAGGTCGATTTTTAGAAGTTTCTATAAGTCTCGATGGAAATTTTGCAAACTTTATCAATATAACAGAAATAATTTTAATTTAATTGACAAAAACTAATGCTACGTTTGATTTTTTTCTTTTACACGAACAAATTTCAACAGGGAATTATTTCATTTATGAGGATTTCGAATAATTTTTTTTCGCATTGTTCACCAATTGCTTTGGAAAGTTATTCAAGGCAAGTGGGTGTATGGATGATCAATTCAAGAGTGACTAAAGCTATATATATAAACTATATTTGAGATTAAATGTCAATTTAGCAGTTGATACCAATTTCATTGGAATTCGCAATAAATTAATATATAGTTTAAATCAATTCGGTTTCCTACACTTGCACTCCAATAGACACATTTTAATATTGCTTGATTCAAAATAGAAAAAAAAACATTGCATTTTTGTACTACACTTTCTTTACGAAGCTCGCCTTATTATAAGTTTTTAGGAGAGGATCTAAGACCAAGAAAGCTAACGTATGGACATACGCACACACAGCCACTCCTACAGCATGCGTAATTTAATGATGCAAGCATTAAATAGATATTTCAGATATTTCATTCACATCTACAGCCACATGTATATTGAAAGAGAAAAATATAGCTGCTCATCCTATTTTGAATACATTCACGGTACCCGGTCGCTCTGAGCTTTCTCTCTGAGCTGATTGGAATGCTGGATCTTTAAATTTATTCCACATCGGTACATCGTTGCGACTACTCATGGACGCACATATTATAGTGGGTTCCGAATCACTTGTTATACTATGCTACATGAACTACTTGATTTTTAATGCGACTAGGTTTTTAAACCAGCATCAAAAGCTGGTGGAAAAGAAAGAGCCCGATCGAATAAATATACAGTTGCCATTAAAATTTATCTGTAAATAAATTTCCTTTCAATTTCATTCCTTTCTCTGATCCGAGTCCTCTAGTAATTCTAGCTTAACCAGTCCTTTTATCAATGCAACGTGATCCTTTGTGAAGAGTACCTCGCAGGCGAACGCTTTCCAGCGTCAAGTAATCGTCTATTCTCTATAAAGCTCTTTCCTCGATAGAGGACTTAATATTTATCTGGGGTCCGATCCTTATATGCTTATATATGGAACAGACCTTCGAGGCGGGGCAATTCGAATATAGTTCAGAATCAGCTTACCGGCCGCGATGATGTGAAACTTGCACGCGGACTTCTGGGGCCCGGCAATGTTGATCGCCCAGCAATACACCGTGCCGTAATCCATCTCGCTGACCGGCTTGTACGTGAGCACGCTCTGGGCGTGCCTGGCCGAGTCTCGGTAGCGGGCCTGCGGCACCTCCGTCATTTCCTCGGTGTTGTTGAACGCCCAGCGGAAGCTGGTCGGGGGTGGATAGGCCTCGACCCTACAGACGACCTGGGCCTCCTCGAGCCTGGCCACCCCATAGACGAGTTTCTGATCCGACAGGCAGATCGGCTTGTCTGCAATCAGAGAGCGGACAAACGGGATGATTTAGCGCCGCGGCAACGGGTGGCGGGGGCCAGGGGTGATGAGACGCGGGAGGGCGTGAACGGTGACGGGGGAGACATTTGCGAGAAGACGCGGTCTAATTGAGGGTAGGATGAGGTGGCGGAGGGGGTGCGGATGCGGAGAGATGCTGGGCTTGCAAGCTCCGATCGATTGTCGTTGGGAGCGATTGCACAGTGAGTACGTGTGTGTGTGTGTGTGTGTGTGTGTGTGTGTGTGTGTATGTCGGCATACGCGTATGCTCGCGCGCGCGCGCGTGTGTGTGTTTGCGCGATTGAGGCAGGTGATGCGGGCGAGGCTGACTTAAGTCATTTCGGATGTGCCGTCAGTTCTCGGTACAGTCGCTTGAGGGATGCTTACGAAGGGATTGATGTCTTCAACAAAGAAGTTAGGCCTGCTAGTTTTGAAATTGTCTTAAAAATTTACAATTTTATATCCGAGCGCGGAAAAAAACTAGTTCATTCGTTGGAATGATTTATCTGTTTTTTTTTTTTTAACTGCGAAGAAATTTGAAAGTTATTTTAAAATTGAATCATTATTAAAATTTCAGACAGGATGGATGGGTTTAGATAATTTTTTTACAAAGTTTTAAATACATTAATTGAGTAAGTATTAACGAAATCATTTTTTTTGAATGGCATGCAATATAATGAAATTTTTTTATTAATAGTAAATTTTATTTTAATGTTGAAAATTGTGCAATGCTAAGTGTCTAATGTAAGGCTTTGAGATTATTAAATAACAAATACATGACATTAAATAACAATACATGAAAAATGAATTAAAAAATAATTTTAAATACATAAATAAATAGACCTATTTTTAATACATAAAACAAAAAATGAATATAAAATTATTATATTTAATTTTATATTTTTGAATTTTTGATTTTATTACTGGATAATGACAAAATTAATTAATTATTTAGATTCATTAATAATGAAAAAGAAAATATGCTATGATATCTTTTGATATTGTAAAATGAAAATATCAAGTGAAGTATTTACTTATTCATCTTGCAAGGTAGATAAAAATAGAATCATCTATAAAAGTTCGCTATCTGACATTTTCCATCTTAGGCAACGACTTTTTTAAATTTGCATAGAACGAACAATTAGAAAATCTTAGGAAGGGGTACTCACACATAATTTTGAGCTCGGCACTGTTGCTGTAGCCGTCGCCCTCGACGTTGCTCGCGATGCAGGTGTAGTTGCCCGCCTGAGATCGATTGATGTTCTGGAGCGCCAGGCTGGTCTGCTGCACGATCATGCCGAGCTTAGCGTTGTTCTGCAGCACGTTGCCCTATGCGGCCAAGGAGCGAGGTGCAGGTGGATTGAAACAAAAAAATTATACGTCACATTATTGAGCCAACTATCCGGATGAAGGAGAGCTACGTAGGGCAAGAAAAGGCAATTTTCTCTCTATCTCGTTTTCTTTCCTTTGCCAGAGAATTTTGGCATATATCGTATAATTTTATTTCGCCGCGACTGCGCCGCGAATCAAATTTTTGATGCGGCGCACGGGCGACGAATATTTCTCTCTTTACTTCGTCGCAACGAATTCTGCCCATCTGAGCTGGGCTGGGAAAAGAGGACGAAGCCCTTACGCTATATCTTCCTTCATCTCTCTCTCTCTCTCTCTCTCTCTCTCTCTCTCTCTCTCTATCTCGATCTCTTTCTTCCGCACACACACTTTCGCATATATACAGTTACACACATGCTCTATCTCTCCTCACTCTCTTTACTTTCTTTCTCTCTGTATTTTGGAGAACGGGAAATTCCAGCCAAATCGGCAAAGGAATTCGTGTGCGCGCGTCAAAAGGGGGGGGGGGCGAGTACTTTACAACGCACCCGCACTTCCTTATGTAAAACGGAACAGCGGAATGCACTACTATTTCGCTTCTCACTGAAAAAGTGAAGATAAAGAGAGAAAAGGAGGGATACGAAGAAGAGCGGTAAGAACAATATATATATATATATATATATATATATATATATATATATATATATATATATATATATCTATATATCTGCGTAAGAGAGAGAGAGAGAGAGAGAGAGAGGGAGAGATTAAAGTGCTGGCGGAATGTAGCCAGAGCGCTAACCCGTGCTTGGCGAGCTGATGCAGCAGTATGTAGTAGCAGCAGAGTTTCGGATGAATTCCGAGATAGAACGAAGATGAAGGGGAGGGAGGACGAAGGATGGGGAAAGAACTTACATTGTGCTTCCAGACGACTTTGTACGCCCCCGGATTTGCGTCGACCTTGCACTCGAAGTAAACGTCGTCGCCTTCCTCGATGTCGAGAGCATTCATGTTGGAACCCAGCTTGAGGCTCAGCATGGGAACATCTATTGGAGAAAAGTTAATCAAATGAAGCAAATATTACTCGTTACGACATTTACTACAGTGTAAAGTTTTCTTGTCAATTTTACCCGTGTAATATTTATCAGACCGTCGTATACTACGTTTTTGTCGAATCTATCTGGTCATAGATAATAACTATATAACAGTAAAAATTTATTGCAAACCCCACGAAATTACATATAAGCATTAAAAATGCGTGTTTATCGATCAACAGTATTAAATTTTCGTTAATAATAAATCTAAATCACTTTAGAATTTATTTCCTTGTATGTATAAACCTTTTAAAAAATCGAAATTGGTAGTGGTTTTCGTTTAGGTTCTGTCAATTATACACCGCTTCCGCGACCTATCGATCACTCCACAAATTGGATTGCGGCGACACTTCTAAAATTACCTCGTTCCAACGGTTGACATACATTCTTAAATCTAGTTAATTTTAAGAAAAAGAAAACCAATTTATGAATACTATTATGTATTGTAAAAGTACTTTTTATACTATAAACGAAATTAAAGGCTAGTATTAATGGAATTACTATATTTATTTAACGTAATATTAGTGTTTTGAAAATAATTGTTCTTTACGACTTCAATAGAATCATTCCTATTTATTCAAATGTAATATGCTTACAGAAAATATTTAGTTTCAACGTATCCTCGACGGCTGCCCCCTGGATATTGGGATTTTCCGCTCGACATGTAATTTTCTTGCCGTTATCCGCCACCGTTGGCACCAGCGTCAGAATTGACGTCGTCATATTTCCATCCCCCGAAATCTGAAAACAAAAATTAACCATAAATATGCATTACTGTTTGAACATTTCAGGTGGAACGAGACTATGTTTCTTTAAATATTATTTAACTTTCATATATTATTTCAAACAGGCGCAGACGAATAAATTTCGCATTTGCACAGTGTGAATTATAAATTTAGATTGCAATTGTTTGTTGCAGTTATAAATCGTATTATACAATGTCTTAAATTACTGTTTCATAAAACTTGTAATTATAAATAATGTTTGAGTTGCGGGTTTTGAGGCATGTGATAGCTTGATCGCTAAATCGAAGGACTGGTAATTCGGTGATCCGAGTTCAAATCCCGATCTCGGCCGATTGACACAAGCATCGCTGTAATTTTATAATTTTTTAAAAAATTCGAAAATTCAGCCAATTAATTTATATAAGATAAATATTTTCAGTCCTACTTATTAGAATTTTTTTTTTCTTTTAACATATACACATAATTATCTGAAAAAAGACGAAGACATTGCAGTTCTCTAAATTCCTCTAAAGTCCAATTCCCTTCTTTCCCATGCAAAGCTTCGCCGATAAGCGCATCACGGGTCAGTCGGCCGATACGCGCTCGTACCACGAGAAACAAGCACACATACAAGCGCGCGCCAGGGTAAATGTCCGAGGGGCGTTCGGCCGAGAGCGCGTTATCTGTTTTCGCGCCATCGCTGCCGCCGCGGGCGACGGGACGCGCCCGCCCGTTATGCAGGCCGATACATATCCACGTATAACAGAATTCCCCAAACCTCGTTGAAGAGAGAAACGCTGAGAGAAAGAGAGAGAAGGAGAGACAGAGAGAGAGAGAGAGAGAGAGAGAGAGAGAGAGAGAGAGAGAGAGGGAGAGAGCTGGGGATGGCAAGAGAGAGGGGGAAGGGCTACCATCAGGGTCGAACTTCATTCGCAATCTAATGTCGCTTCACGGAGCGTTGCTGCAAGCGCGCGCTCCAGGGCCCGTATTATGCGCTTCCGCTGTTTGCAGTCTGGTCTCAGCTGGCATCTCTCTCTCTCTCTCTCTCTCTCTCTCTCTCTCTCTCTCTATCTCTTTCTCTCTCTCTCTCTTTCTCTCTCTCTCTACCTCAGCTATGTTATTATTGTCAGGCGCAACTTTGCAGGGGAGGGGGAGATTGATCGGTGATCGTTATCACAACGTGAGAGGTATTTAGGTGGGTAGAGTAAGGTATGAAGATTGGCAGGGGGTTGCGCTTGAGGTAGCGATATTCCGCGGTAACGGAAAGTCATTGCACTATTCGTAAATAATGGAATAACCTTGGAACATGAAATTGATCCGGAAAAAAGACACGAAAGCAAAATGTAAATTTCTTCTAATTATCATAATCTACTTCTTCATCTGCTACTTGATTTAAGAATAGTTCAATCAAACTTTAGCTTTAATTGCGCACGGTTTTATGTATATGATATTATTTAATTTATTTGCGACGGTTTAGTTGAAATTCAATTATAATAATAGACGTTATTACATAAAATTCTTTATAAGCGACTACAAATTCTGTTAATTTAATGGGAATGAAATATATAGAAATAATAAGTGTGCGCGTAATATTTAGTTATTATTGATTTGAGGCTACATATATGTTTTCGGACTGATATTGAAATTGATAAAAATAAAATGTTACAAATAGTACATTACTTCTTAAGTTAACTCGGATATTACATTTTTCAATTAAATATAATTTTCAATAATATCTTACTATTTTGGACATAACCTTTTGAACTCTGAAAATCGGAATAGTTTCTTACTACTTTTAATTAATTTATTTCTAGCACAATGGAAAATTATCTGTATTATAAATTCATCTTATTAATTTATGATTAATTCTTATATTATCGAAGAATTAAGGCATTATAGGATTCGAAGAATAAGAATAGAGTATCATATAGAAACGCTTTGCGTAGAGTATCATATTTGCGCTGAACTTTCAAAAACAAGCTGCGATAAAACTGATTAAAAAGCTCGAGTAAACAAACTCCCATAAACCAGGCGGAATCCCGGATATATATGCCATTGATAATCTACTCCGAAGGGTTGGAGGTTGCCGGGACTCGGAGAATAACAAAGTGCGAAGTACATTAAGCCACCGTGCATTAAGTTCTCAATTGTTTCGCGTGCAACAATTATCGGCGCGGAAAAAAGTCGCTTCGGAGTCGGTGGGAAGGGAGGCATTAGTGGACCCGTGCACTAATGCCTCCCCTTGTACGCTCCGTATATGTGAGGTGTAACGATGCGAGGCGCCCCCCCCCCTACACCCTGTACTACGAGTCTAAGGCAGCGAGACGTCTTTGCGATTCGTGCGTCTCTCGACATCGCTTCTGCCACACCATAGTTGCGAGTTGCAAAAAGCAGTGGCTGGTTCGAGGCAGGGACGCAAAGAGAGTCGCAGCGATCTAGCAAAAGCATCGATCTACCTCCTGCGCTTCATTCCTGTACTTCCGCCGGCGAGTAATTACGGGATGGCGTGCGTGCCGACGAGCCTAATGACCGACACGGTGCAAATATGTCGCAGGGTATGTTTGTGTGCGTCTCTCTCTCTCTCTCTCTCTCTCTCTCTTTCTCTCCCTCTCTCTGCACCCTCTACAATGTCGGCAGCGAGTAGTCCACGGGGAGTTGCTCAATTTTTCGGCGTGTCCTCGTCCGGGTCAGTCTCCTTATTACACCCTCCTTCGTAATCGTGATTAATTGTCTAGTGGTCATGCGGTTTGCTCTTTTCTTGTGATCCGTGGATTCGTTAAGACGTTTTTGCGAATAGGAATGAAGTAATTCTCGAGTAAAAAAATTTAAAGCCAAATCGAATTAAAATGAAAAGTTTTATGTATGTGTGTATGTGTGTGTGTATATGTTTGTTTCTACAAAATAACAACAGTGCGCGTTTTTTTATTAAATCGTCTTGCTTATTTATGCAGCATTACATATGCAGTCGTAATTATGGTTGACATCTGCAGTGCAACATACTGGTATGATGTAATATTATAGTAGATAATTTATATTATTAGAAATAATGTATAAATCTATGTATATATAAAATAATTTATAGGATGCAGCAGATAATGTACAATTATTATATTATAACAGTTCGAAGCTTGAAAAATGCAATTTCAATTAACGAAAATGATATACAAAATGATAAACAAAATGATATACAAAATTGCTTAAATGTAATAAAATTTCGAACCTTATTTTAAATATTATATTGCGTATCTTTTTTATCTTTAATAGATATTATATAGGCAACTTTGATTACTTATTTGATAGGAGGCTATAGAATATTATATCGTTCATCTTTTTTATCTAAGATTGGAAAATACATGCAACTTATATGCGTCTCAGAGACATTAAATATTCACTAAATTTTCCGTTCTGTAATGCTCATCATGTACATCATTCGATATTAAAATGAAATCGAGTATTATACTTTTCTATGCTTTTGGCATTTAGTATCGTTCATTGAGTAGAACAGTGTAGAATAAAAATATCAATCGGTAAATATAACTTTCAAAAATTATTGAAATAAAATAATATAATATTATGAAGAATCTAATTGCATTCAAATTTATTGAATTTTCACATATATTCGAATCTCTGATTAATGATTTAGAATCAACCTATTTGAATTTACCATATTTATCTTATCGCGTTTGTCAAAATTGAACATTCGATTAACAATCATCTCCAAAAAGATCCTCAACACGGTTCCTTAAGCAATGCTCTATTTAGTATTTAAGTCTAACTTTCTACGAAGGTTAATACGTTGGCCCAATTAAAATAATAAACTTGGTCTACATCGTTCCATTCTGATTCCTTTTTTGTAAGCAAACGTACTTTACTTTTAATTATTATATTTACTTAATGACGACACATATTGAACACATATTTCTCGATTGACGGTAAAAATTATATTTAACATCTACAGTGCAGTCTTCGATAATCAAGAGTGCGACGTTTTTATCGAATTATACATCGTTCATTGGCTGCGCGGCTCGAAACTTTCTGCACACGAAACGAACGCATTGTCCGCATCCAGAATCTCCTGCTTATTGCACGGAATTAAAAGAAAGGGATAAAAGAAAGGGCTCGACCACTCAGGTATATCGCGATTCATCGCATATACACGCAAATGTATCAGGATAATCAGCTGGGAGCCATACTATCGTCGCCTATCTTATTCTTTTCTCGTCAAATACTTTTCGTCAGCGCTACCCCTCCCTCACGCCTTTGCACCCAGTCCATCGTGGCTTTAAGGCGCCCCGAAATTCACGCGCAGAGGCGGCTCTCTCGCCCTCTAGCGGCTCTCTGGCCTTTCTAGTTCGTATCGCACCCTTCTCCATTTTAATCTCCCGATTAAAGAATGGGAGAGAGAAGAGCGCGCTCTCCCGGCACTGCTCGACTAATACCTCCAGCCATTACTTCTAACGCGTAAATTCACTCTGAAACGTCCAGTATCTTAGAATCTAAGAGAGACAAGGAAAAAGTGGGTAACTTTTTATTCCCACCATTACCTGAATCCGGCCTATTTCTTCATAAAAATCTGTTTGCATTTTCGTTCCTACTTCCGCTTTTCGGCTTTCGCGCCGTTCGTTTCCAGTCATACGATTGCAAGCTTGTCATAATCGCGACTTTTTCTTAGTGCGAGTACCTGGTTAAGATACTTGCTCATAGCATGTAAAGAGTTGAGGCTCGTGACCGCTTCTGATTTTTTCTCTTTCTCTAACACGTGAATTCGGTTTAGGGTTTAAGTGTATGATGTTTTCTATCGGCTAAAAATATTTTATATTCTATTTTATTTATAGAAGAAAGTCAATTTTATTTATCCATTTGTTTTCTTAATTTTTTTGTTTGCATCAAGTTTTCATTAAAATTAAACTAACCTTTTCGGTGTAATTGTATTCCGTGATTTTTTCTCCCTCCAAGAACCAGGTAAGTTGGGCGGGTGGTCTCGATCCAACAGTCATGCAATTAATCTCGTACTTGCGTCCAGCGCTCAGTGGCGCTTCCTCACTCGATAATATCGACACGTTCAAGGGGCGCACTGTAAAATAACGGAAAAGTAGAAATGTAAAAAGAACTAATAATGTAAACTAATAATAATGTAAAAAGCGACTCTTAATGTAAATTAGTAATAACGTAAAAAACGACTAATAATGTAAATTAGTAAGAATTTACATCATTTAAGTCACGTTAATAATAAAACCTTTTATAGCAACGTTCATAAAAATCGTACGGCATTCTTTTTAGTAATTAGCGTAATTGGAAATACTCTTTTTTATTATAAATTATTGTAATCTTCTGATAATAAATTAAGGTAGTTTTATTATATACAATTCAAAGAGCCTTTTGCTCTTCAATATTAAATATCAGATAGTATTTTTTTTACAATAGATTTCATTCGAGGACCCAATGCTTAAGCTTTTTAATTTTAAAACAAAAATGCAAATTTATTAATCTCCAATTGTCCAAATAATGATTCAATATTTATTATCCAAATAATGTTTCAATATTAATTTAAGATCAAAATATTTCAAATTCGTTAAAAACAATAAAATAATTTTCAAATGCAAATGCCGACATTAAATGTATAATAAACGATTTCGATAGTTATGAATGTCTGAGAAAACGATTGAAAATTTTTTTTTCATTCAAGAATTTAGAACCCACAAGAACGTGGAATTTTTTGTCACATTCTTCGATTTTCGGCGAATTTGAATTTTGAAAAGTATTCAACTTTCATTGATCGCTATACGGATCTTCTGACGTTTTATTTATGAAACATAAGTGTAAACGTTGAAATGAGTTGAGTTATCTGGGTTATCCTAACAATTCGGGAGCTTTAAATTATAAATTTTTATCATTTATAAGACACGCAACAGATAAAGTATCTGTACATTATAGTTCTTGGATATTGTCTTTTTTTATAAATATATTAGTTGTTATTTAACAGAGAAAAGAAAAGGCGACTGCCATTACACACTACAGAGGTATCCACGAGAGAGGGGGAGGTCGTGGGGTGTTTCTAAATAAGTTCTTTCCTCCTCCATGAATACCGTATGGACACGGTATCCCCGCTCGTCAGGGGCGCGCGTAGAGCTCCGGGATCGTGTACTCTGTACCGGCGATGGGGCGACCACATAGGTAACCCCTAATGCGTTTCAAACGAGTGTACTGTTCGCCGGAAATCTAAGCGGTGCCCACAGACGACAAATCGCTACCCGGTGCGAGGACCGTCCTGATCTCCCTCTCTTTCTCTTTCACTTTCTCCGTTTCTTGGTCGACTACGATGCCCTTTGTGCGGGCCGTCGTGGCTGAAAAGCGCGACGCGAGGGAAGAGAGCGAGGCGCAACGTCGGAAGGGGGGGGGGGTCTGATGCCGACGATATGGTTCGGGTAGTCGGGAGAGCCGCTGTCGGAAAAGTTAAGTTTTCGCCACGACTCCCTTCTTCCAACGGATGGTTGGGGACGCGCGTTCTCGGGCTGGGTATTGCATTTAACAAAAAATTTGCGGATGGAACTTTTGGGAGCTGTTAGATTTTATGATAATTCAACTTTCTTTCTGTGAATTTTCTTCGCTTTTATATGTATGCAACGCGAACGAATACACACAGTGCTATAACAAAGCAATATTTAGCTCTTCAGTCAACTGTTATACATTAGTATTATAATATACAAATAAATTCATTGAATCAAGGAAAATCGTTTTTTTCTAGCCGTATTTAAACTTAAACTAATTATTTAAAAAGTTGAGAGACGATTTGGACGTCACTACATTTGGATCCTGTAAAGTCGAAAACATTTTTTCATGAAAATTCCTGGTTTAGGCCTCGATTTAATGCCGGTCAAATTCCAATTGGAAACAACTTTTTCGAACTAATATTGGCGAATTGGCTTCCTTAGGATTTTTCGGCTTGAATTTTATGCGTTCTTCGAATATTTTATTTCAAGGAAGAAATTGAATATTTTGTAGTTAGTGGTCTATCTCAAATTAGGTAAACAATATTATTATAATATTTGAATTATGCTAAATAATTCTCCTTTACCCACAATTATTTAAATCTAATATCTTTTCTATTTCTACATGTTAGTCGCAAGATTTGATCGAAATTCCAATCACCGAAATTTTTTAAAGTAATATCTATCCACAAAAGTAAACATGTAGGTAAAAAATATGAAGCTTAAATCATTTTTATATACTAATCCTTAAAGTTCTACCACAGATGAAAGGAATTTCTATATTTTTCTTTGTCTGCCTGAATACTGATTATATCACTTAATTTGAAAATATAACCTCTATGCACACTAGTATTAGTATAATATTAACTTATATATTGGATATAACATGAAACTTATCGTAAAATAATAACCAAAGCTAAATATTAACACATTTAAGAGAGTATCAAATTTTTTAGGTTACAATATGTATAATTGAAAAGAAAAGAATTGATCATCACTATCACATTTTTCTTTATATTATTTTAGAATCATAAAGTATAGAACGCCAAATATGTAGTTCGACAATTTTTACCATAAAATACATCCCCTCCATTCATTGATCACTCACAATACTCGATAGATAATTTTCAACGAGGTATTCTAGTGAATTTAACAAGAATTTTCGTGGGGGAGGGAATTGAGGCGCTGCTGATAATTACTCCACATTGGCAAATATATATATATATATATATATATATATATATATATATATATATATTCTAACAAAGATGAGAGGTTTGCGACGATTGTACAAGCCAGTCCGTTTTGCGAAGAAATGACACGCTAGATCACGATACGCAGATTGCACTAGAGAAAGGGAACACTTTGGCCGGCATAAATCCAGTTTGACTCTTATATTTCCACTATTTCTAGTTGTATAGTCGCCGAACTTTGTTTCCGACCTATTTATTGAACGAGATGTCTACCGAAGAGGGGAAGCCTAGTTTATGGCGTAAAGAAGCTGAAAAGTAGCACGCGTTCGTGGAAAGCACCACGACTTCCTGCCGAAGATTCGGGACTGGGGGGTTGAAATGATGAATTGTTTATAGAATTTAATGATGAATGAAGGGACTCCGGAGATTTAGAAATTGATGAATATCTAAGAAAGAGAGAGAGAGAGAGAGAGAGAGAGGAAGTGAAAGAGGAGAAGAATTATAATCGTTGTTATTTGGTATGGAAAGGAGTTGCAAGATTTTCTGTATAAGCGAGCGCGTATAGGCTTCGAGTGAACTTGTAATTAAACTTGAGCGAAACTTTCTACTCTTAATGAAAAATTTTCCGCTTTCTACGCTCATTTTTGTCTCCCTCCTATTTCCTCTCTATTTCTACTATTTCCTATCTATAAGACTAAAAATATATAATATATCTAGTTATCTATCCATCCACTTTTCTTTCTCTTTCTCGCTTTCTCTAATTTCTTTGTTACCGCTATATGAACATATATAAAAACTCCCTTTCTGCATGTCATTTATTTATTATATAAAAAATATATCTTTAAGCCATCGATGATGCAAGGATTGAATGAGTAGCTATTGTATATAATTTTAAGATAATTCATATTTATTCAATAATTATCAAGCCTTCGTTTAGATTCATTTTATAGTTCAACATTCATTCAATTGAAATTTCAAAATTTATACTGCTCTTTGTTGGTGTGCTTAATGTGTAACTGAAAAAGCAATAATACGTTGAATATACGTTGTTAAACGGATTTAACGGCAGCATAATACTGCGATGTTCCAAAATTTAAATATACGTTATTCACATATTTATCTTAGCATTAGGTAATGTATGCTTCAGAATTATTCCAATGCTTAAAGAATGAAATTTAGATATACTATATTCTATCAAAAGCATTTAGAGAATAATGCTTTTGATACATTCATAAATTCTATGAAAATGTGTTTAACACATTTAGAAAATGGATCATGTTTTGCTCCTATAATTTTCGATATTCAAAAGTAAAGGAAATAATTTTCCTTTACTTTCGAATTAAATCTTTCACGAGGAGAATAGCTGCATTTCATTGATCGTTATAATTTTTAGTTTTAAATATATTGATTCATTGGCAATAACTGCTAGTACTAGGATCCCTTTTTATACCGTAAGATACCGGATTACGTATAAATTAATGAAGAATAATGTGGTACAATATTTTTTATTATAATCTGACATTTCTAGCACGTATCTGCACTTAATCAATGATCAAAAGTTTTTAGGTCACAATTTGATAACCAAGTGCGATTTTATATTGTGAGTTTATCTAATATATTATTTATTACTGATAACGCATTCATCAAATTACCAAAAAATTTTATATTGATAATGTTACTTAGTCTTTTATAAATAAAAATAATTTTTAATATGTAATTATTTACTTTAATAATGAATAAACTGGAATTATGAAAGCCTATTTATTATTTTCCCATAAATATCAGAAATATTATTGTAAATCTTTCGAAATAGTCGCGAATGAAATTATTGTGTTAACTTTCTTAAATTATAAATATTGAGAATTTATTTTTTCTATAATAAATAACTAAAGAAGAATCTAAATAACTAACTAAATAAGATCAACTGGAAATAGAGAATTAATCTCAAGGCTTTGTGATCGGACTCACGCTTATACTATCAAAAAAGATAGTATAACGTGGCAATGAATTCTACAAAAAGCCGAAACAGTTTTTGTAAAAAAGTGGATTCTTGTGTAGTGTATTTTATACAGATAGAAAAAGAGAGAGAGAGAGAAAGAGAAAGTCGAAAAAAGATAGAGAACAGGAGCAAAACCAATGGTAACGTACGAGCCTATGAGAGATAACTTATTGCTATTGCGAATTGAAAATACGGGACTTTATCCCCTGGGATAGTGAGATTACTGAGACATTCTCTCACTCTGTCTCTCTCTCTCTCTCTCTCTCTCTCTATCATTCTCTTCTCTCACGTATAAGCCACCGCGCGTGCTCGTGCCGCAATTATAAACGGCTTGTTTGCCCAGAACCCCTCCTCCTTTCCCCTCCATCCTTCCATACACGCGACGCTCCAGTGCTCTCATATCCATCGTCGCGCTCGCGTCGCCACCCGACGATGCCTATATTATCGCGTCAAAACTTGACAAATAAACACCCTGCACGTGCAGGCAATGAAGCGAAAGTCAAATTACAAGGTGCTATTCCGACTTACCCGGATGAATCAAATAGGCTGTAAATTATTTGTCATTTTTGAAAAATTTAATCTTTTCACTTCAAGATAAATCTCTTGAGGCCTACGATGGCTCGATCGCTAGAGCGAAGGACTAGTAACTTGGTGATCCGAGTTCGAATCCCGGTCTCGGCCGATTGACACAAGCACTGCTGTAATAATTTACACGTGCTTTGTTTACAAACACATCGTCGACCTCCGTCGCTGATTAGCACCAATATTTGGAAGCATAAGTAGAGCGACGTTAAATAACATAAAAAAAAAAAAAAAAAAAAAAAAGATAAATCTCCATCGAATTGACTAAAGCGATTTACTCGTTCCAAAAGACTCTCCAATAGTTCAGTTTTTTTGCCATTGATGTCAATGTAGTGTTTTCCTCTCATGAAACAATTTAATTTTCCATTTCTGGCGAATACGGTGGTTAATGCCTCTCAAAAAAATCGTTATGAGTGTAGTACACTGAGGTACGTGTAGTATGATGCATTACGGTTCAATGATCAGCAATTTTCTTCTTTACAATATTCTGAACGAAACTGATGATTACGTTACGCTAAAGGCTTCAAAACATAAAACAGCGTTAGATGCCAATTCTCTTCTTAGAATGTGATATGACGAGTTTTCTTGAGGTGTTCCTGTAGATTTTACTTAGCTCAGTGTTTCCATTCAGAATTTTGGTGCTTGGCTTTAGGATGATACTGACAGCATCATATTTAATCATCGATTGTAATTCAATGCAAGAAGTTTTGGATACTGTTGGGCCTGGCAAAGTGTCTTTGATCTTAAATTCATTTTTTATATAACATCGTTAAAATAAATCTACACATTATTTGACGAGTTTTAATAAATGGTTGGCCAAATGTATATCAAACATGATATTCGCTCTTTTATTCAATGTTCATTGTTGCCGTTTAAAACAAATAATATGAAATATTTGTCACAATGTCTCAACTTCTAGATTTTAGAGGGTAACGGAAATCTGACACAATAACATATTTATCTATCTAATGATAGATGACAGAACAAAGAAGTGCACTTCGTAACAAAATAAATTTTTATTGTCAGAAGAAAAGATTTCGGCGATTTTTCAGCGAACAGAGATCGACAGAAAATCTTGATTATGCGGGCCGTCGTCCTCGGTGGAAAAAGTTTCCCATTAGAAGTATAGCGGTCACGACGTTTCTTCTAGATCATCGAGGTTGTCTTCGATGACCTCGAACTGGTATCTCATCGGAAAAGAAGAGGGGAAGGTATCCAGGGACGCTTTTTCTCCCTCGTGACTAAGGGAATCGACGCGGTGTAAAAACCGAGGAAGCCGAACAGACAGATTTATATGCGCTCAGCAGGATGGTCGCGGTCAGAACGTCCTTAAAAATTAGGTTACAATGGACGAACTCTGGTCTGCGGTTCGTGGATTCGTTCGTTCGCTTTATCTTCGTGAAAATTGAGCGGCGAGCGCAAAAGGGAATGGGATAATAGACCTGTTCGGCTGCGATGCCGCATGCCCTCCTTCCCCCCCACGTACTCTGCCACCCAGCGGGTGGCGTATGTGGAAATGGGACATTCTTCCTCTTTTTCATTTGCCATATGGCTGCGGTTGAAGTGGTTAACATGGCAAATGAGACTGAAAATGTTGACTTTATTTCCCGTCCTTTACTCGCGTGCATCAATGTGTTTTCTAATTTTTTTTTTATATAACATGGTATTGGATTGTAATTATATTTTTAGTAATATTGCGCTTTTAGTACCTCTTCTAAAAATCTATTTTGTAGTAAAAAAACTTTCTGCCAATACATTTGATCTTAAAATATTATTTTGCATATGAAGTTGTAAAAAAAACTGATTTTAGTTTAGGATTGAACGTAGCTTCGCATCGAATATAATACAAATATAAGTAGAAAATTCTAAATGTTATGTCAGAAAAAATATTTTCATTAAATTTCAAAAAAATTTTCGCTTTTTCAAAGATTTCTAACAGCTTTTGAAAAATGTAGGACATCGTTCAACTTCTTATAATTTTAAAAAAAATTTCAGCTGACAAAAAAAATTTTTCTTATACGTGTTTGTTAAGTGCCTCATTACGCAACAGTTTTCCGTGCAATAAATGGAGAATTGCATGCATCGCGAGATTTACTTTGCTATGCTGCGCTCTGTAACGTAAGTTATGCGACAACATCACGCAAAACCGTTCGAGTAAAAAATAACGTCATACAAAAACATTGAGTAAGGAAAATGAGTACTGTGCTTGATTGCAGCTACATTCAAATCGCTGTAATATATCTATCGATGCTATCTACCGTTTGATATCGGTCATCTGCAATTGAATTACAGTCAGTATCTCGTTTGAGAAAGCATTACTAAGTACAATCAGACATAAAGCAACTATACTTGTCTATTGTTACTGATTCAATTGCAACTATTACTTATTCAATGATTTTTTGTCTATTGAATGTTGAAGTAACAGACTACTGTTTGTTCAATATCTAAAAAAAAGACAACTAGAAAACAGATAGAAATTCGTGAAACGATGATTCTTAACATGAGCTTCCATTAGATGTGAATGAGTTCAGAAAATGCCGCCAATAATTCAATGCCAAGTTGATCTAAACCCAAACATGTGGCGATATATCAGTAATAAGAAGTTAAAAAAATGCTTTAACAGACACGATTTTAGTTGCCTATTTTGAAGAATTATCAGAATATATTGCACCCACTTTTTGATGTCGGCAAAAAGAATATATTCAATACTAAGAAGCATATTTTACATTAAGCATAAAATTTACATCCATCACTATGCAACAGATCCAATTTTTTAAATATAAGTTTACGGGATACATTTGCCCCTGATCAGCTCTACGAAAATGAAAAGATAACTTGAAACAATATATACAAAATAATTATAATTTATACATGAATGAATTCAAAAAATTTTTCTTGTAATGCACTTTTTATACAGCAGATTATTTTAATATTTGGAGATCAAAGTGCTTTGCTAAAAGATAAGATAACTGATGTCGTAACAATCGACAATATTATTGATAAAAAAGATATGGTCTTAGATATTATTCCAAGGACTAGAAAGCAAAATCCAAAAATATTTCGTTATTAATGATTTGTATCAGATTCATAAAAAGTGGGTTAATATTCGCCCTAATGATACTGAATTTCCAAGATTTTTACAATATCGTGGCTGTTCTAAGAATAATGTTCTTGCGAATTTATTATCGAGGAACCGAGAATAAATAAAGCAAAAATATCGAAAAGGATATCGAATGCATGCTAGGCCGCTTGACTTCATTCAACAACAATACAATTTTTATGAAATCCTTCAGTGTTTAATTTGATTAAAATATATGAATGTAATCTAGACTATATCATAAAAAAAATCGTATTCATAATATGCTCCGAAATGGAAATTGTAAGCAGATAACTTCAACATTCTGCAACTGCAATAATCTCTCTATTACACTTTTGTAACGCACTACAAAAGTTTTTTGTAATGCGTTAGAAAATTCCTAATAGTCATAAAAAATAGTAATCTATTTTCATTGATTGGAAAATTTAATTTTGCGTAAATTTTAAGTGTCAATAAGGTTCCGTTTACTCTTATCCCACTCTTGTTTTGCACTAGCACCTTCATACATTATACTTTCTCTCTTACGTAATCACGAATGCTTATGCCTAGAAATAGTACGTGTAATGTACTAATTGAAAATTTTATGGAGTCCACTTTAGATTGGATATTTATAGTCCACTTGAAAATAGTTTCTAGTTATTTCATTCGCATTTAACACTTCAAGAAGGTTCCTCGTATTTATTATATTTAATATACAATAATTTGTATATACAATGCTTGTACAGTCAATAATTCCAAGTTTAAGCATATGCCCTTATTATTTCGATTTATTCATCACGCGAAATATTATTAAAAGTAACAAAAACTATTAAATAAAATTCTTTTATTATTTTTTAAACAATGCACATTGTAAACAAAAAACAATACGTTCCCTAAAGTGGTTGGGGAACCGCTTTCATCAGTAACCACGAAAAACCACCAAAACATTTCGCTGAAACCAATGTCGGCGGGGGAGGAGAGGATGCGAGTGAGAATCTCACTTCTAAATAAAAGCTGGGAGCTCGGAACCGCATCTTCGAAAAGTAAAAGGATCCTAAAGGTTTTTCTGATTCTCTGCCTGAAAAACAATAAGCAACAACTTTCCTCGTCCGCTTCTCGCAAAAGCTGGAAAGGATCGTGAGGGGAAAGATCCAAGCGTCCACCGTTATAGAATGTAGAGGTACAAAAAGACGGAATACTATATATACTCGTATGTACGAGATGCAGAGGGGTGTGCAATCCGGAAGAATAACGGGTCGGCATGGCATCGCTTGCGTGGTTGAAGTGTCTCGTCGTCTGCGGGGGACCTGCAGAGGGGTGCTGTGTTGAAAAGAGGGTGAATGGGAAGTAAAGAGAGTGGGATATATATATATATATATATATATATATATATATATATAAATAAAGGTAAAATCGAGGTCCGTACAGACGTTGTTGTGTCGCGAGAGCTACGCAACGGTTGTTCGCCGTCCCGGCACGAGGGTTGGCACGGGGGGCGGGAGGCTATCCGAGACTCACTCGACTCGCCTTCTTCTTCTAGGAGGGGCACTTCAGACACTCCGGAGCCTCGAAAGCTCTGCTCCCTCTACGTTTCGCGCCAAGCTCCGCCATCCTTCCCCCTGCTCTTCTTAGCCACGACCTACGGATTGCACAATCAGCTTCAAGAGTCCGCGGCAACTTCCGTTCTTCCCTTACCGAGTGGACTTTATATATATATATATATATATATATATATATATATATATATATATATATATATATAATGTCCCTCATCTGTTCCTTTTCCGTCATGGCGGGATCTGCCATATTTTTGTGCGCCGAGACAGGCCTTCCAATACGCAGTGAACAGATAATGACTAAATATTCCCGCAATTGAGGTTTAAGTGGATATTGTTTGAGCGATTCGTGAGCCACTTGTCTTTCACGTCGTTTGTAATTATTATCTGTTTCGGCAAAGTTGAATTTCTTTCATTCTTTGCAGAGGCTATTTTAAGGCATGAGTAGATGTCATTATATACCACCTGCTACTACCCAAAATAGGTTATTTACGTTTATATTATTGAAAGAAAGTTATTATTATTATATATATATATATATATATATATATATATATATATATATAATATAGAAAAAATATAGGAATTAGTCGGGCTCTTAGTACAGTATTCACGAGTGTCCCGGCACAAAAAAAATGTGTATGTATGTAGCATATTGGAGACTCTCAGTAGAGGATTTCCTTAAAATTATTGGATTGTTTTGATACCTCGGTTATTGCGGGCCAGGCACATACTTTTTCATAATATGAAAATACAGGACTTAAGCTTTAAAAAAATAACTTGATGTATATTGAAGTATACGAACATAAGCCTTGAAAAGAATAACTTGATATATACTTTCAGGTCCGTTTTCCAAAGGTTTTTATTAAAAAGTAAATTTAAATATATGTGTATGTGTGTTTTGTTAAATTAATTTAAAATTAAAACAGTATATTGTATTTTGAAAAAAATATGGTTAGAAATTCAGTTGAAGGTTAAGAAAAGAGCGATCGCGAGTAAACACAGTTGTTACAGAACCACATACCGTGTACAAATTTGGCTCACGCCCTAAGTGCCGTGACGTGAAAACCCAAGATTCCCCAGAAAATTAGCTCTTCTACGGTTTTCACAATCAGGAGGCCAAATACTTTCTAAAAAGAATCTTGAGATTTGTAAAATTTGTATGCTTTCTACGAGGGGGTTCAATAATTGTGTTAGAAACGAAGAAAAGAACAAGGACAAACCTGTGTTAGAAATGAAGACATCATTATTTCAAAATTTTTTGTTTATTTTTTAACATAGTCTCCTTTTAGAAAGATACACTTCTCCCAACGTTCTAGACACTGGATGTGTCGGAAAATTCGAAGATTTTACCTAAAAAAACCTTTTTACAGATTTTCATTAAACTAAATCTTATTCTCGCTTTGCGAAAATCTTGAGAATTATATAAGCAGTCGACGTATTCGACTTGCCACCGCAGACTCTCTATCCATCAGGCTGCGCGAGTTTGGGCTGCGACCGACAAGTGGGGCTGATCTCTCGTAATTTAACTTTGTGCGAACTGATTAGTCTATATATTCTAAGAATCATACCTTCATTCGAATGAATTTGTGTCTATATTATAATACTCGTCTTAAAGGTATTAAGAACGTTTTATTGAAAATACATTATCGAGTATTCAACATTTTGCTCAATATCAGAGGCAAAAGAAATTCTGTCTAATGAACAAATTTGCTTTCTTCGAAAATTTTTTTTATTGTGTATAATAATTAAAAATTTTATATAATGACCGGAAGCAATCGGAATGAAATGAACTTGATAGAAAAAGTCGTAAATTTTTGAAGTCAAAATAACGCTTAGTGTTATGTAAATGAGTTTAAAATCATGTTGCGTAATACATTTCTAATACAATTCTAGTTTCAATGAATTTATTTGAGAACGAGTAGGCGATTCAAGGAAGAACTTCAAATTATATGCTTTTTATAAATGTTATGTTTATGTTATTATAAATTAGATAATATATAAATAAATAAAGTCTTTCTAATGTAATCTTAAACCTGAAATTATCAAAAAGTGATAGCACGGAATAAGAAAAAACAATACGAGTTATATTTTAAGAAAGGCCTAAACATTACTTATGTCGTGTGTCTTTTTATCGAATTGTCAGTGGTTTTTTCATTTGTTATTATTGCTAGATTAAAAAGATTAAACGCTATTTAATGCAAATTATTCAATTTCATCAGATAGGACTAAATTAATATCTTTTTGTTAAAATTAGTTTAAATCATCGTTGGCAATCTAGGTAACAGAAATTATCAGACGAACACAGAACTTCTGCAACGAATTTTAATTTATTTTACGGCACCTCTGTATCAGATTTTCTTGAATTGGTTTTAGTCGTGAAGAAAGAAGAAGCGAACGAAGTGATTAAATTGAATTATCTATTAAGTTTTTCCCGACTTCTTATCATTGCTGCACAGTCGTCTCTCATATGCCCCAGAATATGCTTTTTCCCTGACTCGGCCTCTGTTCCATTATCTGATCCGCGTATTCTCGCTTTTTCGCATACCCCGTACACTTATCCCCCCTTTTTCTCGCGCAGTGCCGAGAGTTTTCTATTTGCTCGACCGATGGTGCGAATTCTTTTGTCTTCGTGGATATTTCTTGATGCCCCCCTCAGCTGGCCCCAACCCATCTTTGGGAACGACCAGTGGTTTTGATAGAAAATAAACGAATAGGAAGTAGATCGGACGGCGAGTGGTTGGGGGGGGGGCGTGGCAACTGGAGCTGGCACAATGGCAACAGCAGCACCAGCAGCAGCGAGAGGGGGATGCGTGAAGGCTTTTTTATCGTTCTGGAAGTTTTCTTGTTTTGTCCAGGGACTAGGAGCCAATTCGATTCGCCCTCGCTTTGTTTGTCCATTGATTCAGTTTTGTTGCTTCTGATTTGTTTGGGCTTGATTTATCATGGCCACACGTTACCATATGACAGAGTGCTTTACAGCTTTTGAAAAAAAAATAAAAAAAAGTAGAAAGAGAACCATGTAGTTTTTGAATTAATTTTCTGCCCCGTTGCATCTACCAAAATTTTGTATCAAAGATTCATTTTCTTCCTTAATTTTGTGCAAACATTTATGGTTTATAAAAAAATCAATTTTATAATAAATCCTCAATGATTTAAATGGTATTTAAATTGTTAATGCAGCTTGATTATATACTTTCAAATTAAAATGATATTTTTAGAGTATTACTTTTCTTATCAATATTGAGAATTAATTGAAAGATACTGCATACACGTCAAAATTATTTCTATTTATCTTTAAGTATGAAGTAATTATTTACTTGTAGATTAGAAAATTAACATTCGACTTTTCAAAAGTAAACACTCCACCATTATTTATACTGCAAAAGCTAATATTAGATTTCCTTCTCCAAATGTTTGCTCTACGCTAGAAATTTCATCGTAAAATGAAAATGAATGTATTAACATTATAGTATTCTTAAGCATTTTCCAACATTATGAAATTACTTCTGCAGTCTACTAATTTTTGTTGAAGCAAACTCCAATAATCTTTACAATTCTTAATATATATTCTTATTTTTATTATTGATTTCATTACGTTATGAAGTGTGAGACAACCAATCAAGAGGAGTTAAATATATTATGCGTGTATTATATGTTCTTAATTTAATTTGATGACAACACTCGAGGGTATTTCCTAATTTTGTCAAATCCATACATTATCGAATGAAATTAATGCTATTCAAATCAAATTTAAGCATATTTGTAATTTATTCTATTTTTTTCTTAGCTTTCACAAAGATAATATGGTTTATCAACGTAACTGTTTCCAAGTTAAAAACACACAAAGCACTCCTGAAGCTCTATCTCAAAACACAGAACGATATTAAAACAGTCGCTTAAATATTCTTCATAATAAAGGCAGAGCGAAAAAGCAAAGGAAGCTCTTCCCCCGTGGGGCGAGAGTCATCTTTATGTGCGCCGGTCTGACCGATAAAGGCCAGCTCCACTGGAATTACGACTGAGCGGACCGGGCATCGGGAAATAACGTCTCCATCGCTCTGTCGACGATATAAAAATGAAATTGCTTTTCTGTCGCTTTCACCGGCTCTCGCGACGTTTTTCGTTTCTTTTTCAGCGACAAGCTGAAGGCTCGGTGGTGGGAGAGGTGTGAGAAACTTACTCGCTGATTTTTTTTTTTGAAAATCGCTTAACTCGCACCTTTGTCCTTTGTCTCTGTCTCTCTTGGTCTTCATTTAAAACTTGGACTCGATGTGTGCGGGAATTCGTGCGACTGCGACGAGGACGGAGTACGAGGGGAGGCGGGTTGGAGTTAGAGATTGGAAAAAATTTCACTCGACTTGCTTTCCCCTAGCCTCAGAAGAAACGTGTGCAGTAGGAATGGAGCGCTCTCTCTCTCTTTCTGTCTCTCTTTTTATATATATATATATATTTCTCTATGTCCTTCTCTCATCGCCCCAACAGACAAGAACCGTCGCGGGAGAAATAACGAGTAAATTGCGGCCGAGAAAGCATACGCACACGAGTACTCATAATACTTGAGAGCTTTGTTAACGGTTTTACTCGATCATACCTTACTTTTTCGGTAGTGATGTTAGCGGATCCACGAACTGTGGTTTTCTTCTTTAATTTTGGTTCCGTCCCGGCTTTCGATATCTTTGTGTAATTTTTTCTAGAAATTAAAACTACATAAATCGACTGAAAAAAAAAAAAAAAAAAATATATATATATATATATATATATATATATATATAAGCAACGTTACTAGATTGAACACCTTTATAAAAGAGAGAAAAAATTGACCTTTCATCTCACTTCTGAGCTGACAAATGCAGCGATATGCAGAAGAACCGATATAGAAAAACGAATCGAAGAAGATGCAAAGTTTCCCATTTCGTCCAAAAGGTGGAGAGGTATATGTATTTCCGCTACTTGGCGACAAGACCATGTTTAGTTAGCATTAGTCTTCTGCCGAACACGAATCCTGGGATACGTCGCTTACCCCCTATATGACCCATCTCTACTATGCCGTTCGAGATCGCCATTTCTCCGTGCTCATTGTAAATCAGGTACGGCGCATTAACCAATTTTCCCGGTTCGATTCCATTACCGAGAGACTATACCCTCTAATTAGTCAGGCTCGATTACGGAAGGTACGGTAACGTCGCCTCGTTTCGTGCATCTTCCGATGTGCGCTCTCTCTCTCTCTCTCTCTCTCTCTCTCTTTGTATTTCTCTCTCGTTGCCACTAATTCGTTCGCCTCTTCACATCGAAAATCAATTCTATTCCCGGCATTTGTGGCCTAGTTCGCCGCGCCTTTTCTTTATTTCGCAGTACGTTTACTGCAGCCTAATAATCTGCGACCCTACCCCTGATGCGGCATTTATCGTTACATTTATTTTACCCCGATTATTTCGCATGGGTGCCCAGTTTTTGCCCCCTCCCCCTTCTGAATTGAGGCTCGCTCTTGAAGAACGAGATCTCCCCCCTTCGTACTAATTGGTCCTCATCAATGATGCACAACGAAACGACTATACAGAGCAGGGGTCGGAGGCGTCAAACGTTGCCTGCACCTGCGCTTTCAAATCGAACATTATTTATTTATACATCGAATCAAACTGTTCAAAATTTTAACCGTAACAAATGTACAATAAAAAATTTTCAATAATAATTACATTCATTAAATAGATAAACAGTAAAATGTGTAATTCATGTTATATCATATACGTTATCATTATGTTTGGGATTCCGTATAGTGGAATTCAAAAAATGACATTCTTGGTTGATATTAAAAATTAAATGAAACATATTTTGTGAAAAAGTTGCGTTTTTCTCAACTGTAGTTCTGTACATCAGCATCAGAGATATTATATATTAAAACTGATACCTTCATCACTATAATGAATTATTTTTTCAAGAAAAACCAGATTAAGGTTCTGATAAATGTTTCACTGACTGTAGACTATGATGTGTCGCGTCACCAGTCGCCTCTACCCAGTTTTTGGAGTAATAGTGATTATCTCAAAAAATATTTTGGGAAGCCGGTGCTTTGTAAATAGAAGCAGCATTTCTTTATCAATTACGAAAGTTATGATTTTTCGATAAGGAGATTAAGAAGACGATATTTTACAATAAACGCAGATCATTGAATTTTTATATTTTGAAAGCCGTATTGATATAACCATGTATACTATTCGAACAGTTATTATTATTATTATTATTATTATTATTATTATTATTATTATTATTGGTGATGAGATCCATCAGAGCGGTCAAACCGGAGGACTTGGGCGCGGATGTGAGGACCGTCCGGAAAACCAAATCGGGTGAGGTGCTGATTGAACTCAGACATACCAAACCCGAAGGTCGGAAGGCACTCGCTGAAGTGCTCAAGGAAGCAACTAGCCAGAGTGGCTGTGTCAGGGAGCTGACCCCTAGAGGAAGTCTAGAGGTTAGAGACCCGGACTGCTGCGTGACGGAGGATGAGGTGTGTGAGGCCCTCAAAAGTAAACTGCCAGATTATTGTGGCGAGCTGCAGGTTAGAGTGACCAAAACCAACACTGCGGAACAGCGTGCTGCTATCGTAGTGTTGGAAGAGATTGCTGCCGTGTGTCTGCTGAAGATCGGGTTTTTGCGAGTGGGCCTGGTGAATTGTCGTGTACGCCGCCGCGAAATAATGACGAGGTGCTACAGGTGCCTAAGATATGGCGACCGGAGCCATAGCTGTAAAGGCCCTGATCGTAGCGCCTGTTGTTATCGTTGCGGACAGAGAGAACACAAGGTTGCGTCTTGCACCGCAGAACCCGAATGCTTTCTCTGTAAAGGTGAAGCGAAATCGGAGGGACGCCGGCACGTTGCCGGTTCCAGCGCCTGTCCGACTTTTCGCGAGGCTCTCTCAAGAAAGGCTAAATGGTCGTAATTCTGCAAGGGAATATTAATCGCAGCAGGACAGCTGATCACCTCCTTCTTCGGCTTTGCCACGATACTGATGCTGATATATTAATTATCAGCGAACAGTATCAGAACAGAGAAGGAGTAGGTTGGTTCACCGATAACTATGGAACGGCAGCCATTTGGATTCCTGACCCACGAAAAACAAAAGTAGAGGATCATGGATCTGGAAATGGCTATGTTTGGGTAACATGCAATCACATCACGTATGTGAGTTGCTATCTTACACCAAACCAAGCCATAGGTGACTACCAGGTCGTATTAGATGACCTGGAAGACACCGTCAGAGAAATGAAAGGTGAGCTGATAATGGCAGGTGACTTTAATGCAAGGGCCCTAGAATGGGGCATGGCGGAGCCCGACTCCAGAGGTCGAAGAGTCATGGAACTAGCGTCCAGACTTGGTCGAATAGTTCTAAATACAGGCAATACTTCGACCTTCAGGAGACCGGGCTATGCCGAAACTATACCTGATGTGACCTTTGCGACAGCACATCTGGCCTCTCGAATCCAGGACTGGCAGGTGATCGAGGACTACACAGCCAGCGATCACCAGTATATCACATTCCGCGTATGCGATAGAATGCCAGGTTTCACTGGACACAATTCGCGAGGGCCCCCTAGATGGAACGTTGCAGGGATAAATAGAGAGAAATTCTCACAGGCCATTGAACGCGGTCAGCAAAGCCTTGTCAGAATTCCAAATGGCTCATCGACAATTCAGCACGCCAAGGAGTTGACTAGCGCCCCAATGCGCATTCTACGCCGGGCTTGCGAAGAGTCGATGCCGTGCAAAGTGGTTGGTGGAAAAAGACGTCCTGTTTACTGGTGGACGGCTGAGATAGCTGACATGAGGCGTAGGTGTTTACATCTACGACGAATGTCACAGAGAGCTTGTAAACACGGAGATGACATCACTATGATGAGGGCTGAATACAAGCTATCTAAGAAAGCCCTTCGACGAGCGATCGAAGCCAGCAAACGCCGATGCTGGAAGGCGCTGTGTGAAGACATAGATGGGAATCCATGGGGATTGGGATACAGGGTAGTTGCTGGAAAACTGGGAGCTCATGGAAACATGGGCACCTTGGACTCCGGCACAATGCGAAACATCGTAGATACCCTTTTCCCTACCCACCCTGATAGGTCTGATTCAGCTCCACCGAAACGAGAACTGGATGTACCTCTTTTCAGCAAAGAGGAGCTCGGTAGAGCCGTGAGAACCATGCGGAATAAGAGGGCTCCAGGACTTGACGGAATTCCAGGAGAGGTGCTGAAAATAGTAGTTGAGGAGCATCCAGAACTCCTTCTGTCGATGTACAATTCGTGCTTGACAGCTGGTTTATTCTATTCTAGCTGGAAGGTGGCGAAACTTGTGCTTATCGACAAGGGTAAGGGTCCGCCGGAGGCGCCCTCGTCATATCGACCTCTTTGTATGTTAGATACAGCTGGAAAGCTGATGGAGCGTCTACTGAAGTCACGACTCCTGGGAGCTGTTGCTGCTGCCGGCGGCTTGGCTGACAGACAGTACGGATTCCGGGGAGGCAGGGCGACGGTGGACGCAATCCTCGAGGTTGTTGATGCGGCGAAGCGCACAGAGAGAAGTAATCACTACTCTCGACCTGTTTGCCTCCTGGCTACCCTTGACGTTCGGAATGCCTTCAACTCTGTTGGATGGGAAAATGTTTTGAGGGCCATGGAGCGAGACTTTCGGATGCCACCTTATATACTTCGTATATTGGATGACTACTTTAAGGATCGATACTTGGTTTACGAGACAACGGACGGTCGGAGAAGGAAAAAACTTAGTTCCGGGGTGGCTCAGGGGTCTGTACTCGGAGCCGACATGTGGAACGTTTCATATGACGGAATACTCCGAATGCAGATGCCTGAGGACACCTTTCTGGTTGGATACGCAGATGATGTAGCAGCCGTTATCATCGCTAGAGATTATGACGCTGCACAGATGCGACTAAACCAGGTAATGCGTCGAGTGCAGAGATGGATGGAGAACAATGGGTTAGAACTGGCGGCGGCGAAAACGGAGATCGTGCTCCTAACTAAGAAACGTATCCCAAAGATACGCCTTGTGCAGGTTGGAGACACGACGGTGAGTACCAAAGCAGCTGTAAGGTACCTGGAGGTGACGCTTGATTCCAAGCTGACCTTCTGGGACCAAATAAAAAATGTGGCGGATAGAGCTGCCCGAGTGACAGCACAACTTAGCAGGTTGATGGCCAATGTTGGTGGTCCAGCACCCTGCAAGCGGCGTCTGCTCATAAGGACAGCTGAATCCATCATGCTATACGGCGCGGAGGTATGGGCCGATGCACTGATGGCCCAAAAATATAGAAAAAGAATGGCGGTAGTGCAGCGTAGAGGGGCATTACGCATCGTGAGCTCCTACCGTACGGTCTCCGAGTCGGCGGTGCTGGTAATCGCATGTGTTACCCCCATTGATCTCCAGGCACAAGAAAAGAAATTTGTCCACCAGAATAAGAATATTCTCGGCAGAATTGAGGCAGCTGCACGGGCCAGAGCTGTCACGATAACCGAATGGCAGAAGCGCTGGGAGAGGGATCCGCGCGGCCGATGGACGGCTCGTCTGATCAATCAGTTAAAGCCATGGCTCCAGAGGTCGCACGGAGAGGTTAATTACCACCTCACACAGCTCTTATCGGGGCACGGTCGGTTTCGATCCTAT
The DNA here is from genome assembly GCA_018907035.1 of Sycobia sp. Sy_11. Classification (NCBI taxonomy): domain Eukaryota; kingdom Metazoa; phylum Arthropoda; class Insecta; order Hymenoptera; family Epichrysomallidae; genus Sycobia; species Sycobia sp. Sy_11. Next base: position 2,036,522 of record JACCIC010000022.1, on the reverse strand, counting down.
CTCCACAAGATGGGGAAAGTACCGGATCCGAGCTGTGCCCACTGTTGCCCTCCCCGAGACGATGCACTTCACACATTCTTTCAGTGCGAGGTGTTTCGCCTTGAAAGGGAGTGCCTCTGGAGGGACATAGGACCATGTGGGCCTGATAATATCGTTCGGCTGATGCTAGAGAGCTATGAGAAGTGGTCCAGGATTTGCAATTTCTGCAAAGCCATCCTGGACCACAAAAGAAGAATTGAAGAAGGCGTGTAAGCCCGCAAGGGCGAATAGGATGGCGCAGCCCAGAAGTAATGTCCTCATAGACGGTTCCTGGGCTGCACTTACGCCATCGTGAGGAGGTCTCCTCGGTGCACGCTTATCGACCCCGACTCGTAGCTCTTTTCAGAGCTGTGGGAAGCAGTCGAAGGGAATGCACTGAGGAGGTAGTTTTTTAGTGGGTATGCCCTTCACAGGTGAGTCCTACATACCCGGGGACCGGTCTCCGGGATCCATAAAGGATTTTTCTCCTCCTCCCAAAAAAACAAAAAAAAAAATTATTATTATTATTATTATTATTATTATTATTATTATGTTCAGACGAATGAATTGAAATGAAGGCGATATCACATTAAGCCTTATCGAAATTCAATTTCGAGATTATCATTCAAATTGGCGTTATGATAATACTCACGATAATCTCGATCCAGGGAATTTCAATATTCATGCGATTTTGATCTTCCCGTTATAAAAGAGATTGCAATCGACAGCTAAGTGTTATTATTGTTTGCGTGACTTTTGGCCGATATTTATTAAAGTCTAGGATTATTTTGCACAGATACCTTATTTAATCGTCGTTTGTATATAAAAATATAAACACTCGTGTGGCCCACGTATACTAAGAAGTGTTTATACAATCTTCGTTGGAGCTCGAATCGATACATACATTTACTTAAACCAAATGGATAGTGTAAGTTTAATAAGTACCCTTCTGTGAATAATGCAGAAGTAAAATTATTTTTCGTAGAAGAATAGGTCAGTGCTTAATATATTTGAGTGTTGGCGGCCTATTCCCTTATCTACGTAACAACTAGGTAACTCAGCTTCTACGAATCAATATAAAAGACTGAAATTGAAAATCTATATTAATATATTAAAATCACCGTTATATATATATATATATATATATATATATATATATACATATATTCCTCTATATTCGATTATATATCGAAGAAGCTCGCTTGTTTCCGGATCGTTCCCCTTACTCATTATTTCTGACCGTAGACAACTATAGGAATGATCTCGAAGAGCGGGAGGGCTTAATAAAATTTTCGTACCATCGACCCTCTGCTCGATCGCGCGCGGGCGGTTGGAAGCGTTCAAAAGAAAACCTCGAGCCCTCTACTGAATTTTCGATTCCTAAGCTATCGTCGGGGAAGAGGAAAAACGTTTTTCTACAAGAAAAAGGAGAGCGGCAACCAGGAAGAAAATCGCTTTTCTCGAGTGCAAAATAAGATCTCCTTTCTCTCTCGCTCTCTCTCTCTCTCTCTCTCTCTCTCTCACTCTTGTTCTTTGCCTTTCTCCCGTGAATCTTCTGTTTTCGTTCTCTCTCTCTCAGGCACACATACGCCCACACACACACGTGCGCAGGCCAACTTTCTTACCGGCCAGCCGGTGCAACGGACTAGAAGCGAGCTTTGGAGAGCATCGATTACGTTCCGGACTACAATTCCACCCCGCTTCTACTGCTTCGCCCTTTCTCTTCGACGCTTTTTCGATCGTCCCGGTTCCCGGCGGCATTTACTCACCATCGCTGGTGTTCTGGCTCAAAAAAATCAGCGATTCGATTGATTCGTTCGCGCAATCATCCCCTTCCCCTGCGCGCATATAATGCCAATGAACCCGCACTCTCAATTAAGACATGTAAGCAGTGCACCGTCCAATGGACAGAACCCCAGGCTTCGTCTCGTTAAAAACGGAAGCTTGTGAAAGAATGAGGAGAGTGTGGAAGGATAAGCCAATAGAAAATTAAGGCAGGCACTGGGGGAGTAAGAATATAAAGAAAGTTAATTTAATAGCTAGCCGCTTCTTAGGACTTTTTCATCCTGATTCCTCTCAATGTCTATCTCTCTCTCTCTCTCTCTCTCTCTCTCTCTCTATGACTCTATAACTATATATATAGAATTACTCTTGCTGAGCTCTGGCTTTAATTAATATTGGTGCTCTGATTTCTCCCGAGACGATCCTTGACGCAAGGATATTGAAGATCCGTGGAGAAGCCAGATAAATCGTTCCCGTTTTTTATTCGTACTCCATACGACAGGAGGAAATGCGGCGCATTATAGCTCGTTTTCAGCACTTCTCTCGTAGATTATACGGTAGGAGATTTGATTGAGAGCATCAATAATGCGTAAATTGCGCTTCAAATTCTTTTTTTTATTATTCGGTTAGGTCAATCAGTTTGTAAAACATCTATGAGATGGCCTGCGTAGCATTTAAAATTCTTCCTATTTAGTAAGGACTATTCAGTGGAAAGTATGTCAAATAAATTATTTCAGAAATTCGGAGTAACTCCTGCCAATCTTAGACGAAGTAAATGTCAATTATGTAGAATATTAAATAAAAGATTACGAATAAAATTGATTTTCTATAATATTTTAAATACTTTTTAAACAGCCTTCGTATTAAAACTTATTTAGACCTTACAATACATGCGGTAACAATAGGCAACTATATTTAATAATAGTTGAACATTATTAAATTAATGTTACGTAGATCACTTATCAATTTTTTTTTCTTAAAGATTGTAAAGTTCATATTGATGAAGAATGAGATTTTTTTCTTTTATCTCATAATCACTCTTTGCATTGCGAGGAAATATTTATTTGACTTAACGAATTTGACATAGTGTACTGATTGTTCTAATGATATCTTATAATGCGATATTTCTTTTCAAAAATTTAGCATAGAAGTTTTCTATGTCCATTACAATATATTTGGGAATATATTTTTGCTTTTAAAAAGCTATGTTTTGAAAGTATAGTATTTGTCTCGTTCATTCAGTTTCTTTTTTTATATCAATGCAAATTCATATAAAAGATTTGTTCATTTTATGAATATAATTATTAGAATTACATATAATTTATTATATTACAATGTAATAATTACATGTAAATAATTATGTAAAGTAAAGACGAGAAAAGAAAGATTGTAATAAATGAAATTCTTATACGGCATAGTTTTGATGCACTGCACTGGAAATCGCGAGGCTTCAAATTCTCGTATTACAGGCCAAATTACGCGTACAAATAAGGTACACGGTTGAACCGTGCTGTGACGACAAAATCTGAGATTTTCCTGTGAAAATAGCTTGTACGCGTTTTCAAAAATAGGTGTCCGAATACTTGCTATTGAGAAAATTTTGAGGTTTTCAAAAGAGGTCAAATGGTTATGCTTCCCAAAACTAGTGATCCGTGCTGTGACGGAAAATTAGGATACTTTCCAAAAGAAAAAGTCTTTCTACAGACTTGTATTAAAATAGATCGTGTATGGTTGGCCACCTCGGACACTTCGTCCGTACGGCTGCGCGAAGAGTTTGGACTGCAATCTGTGAGTGTGGCTTGTCGCTGGAAGTTGGACGATAGTGTGCTAGTGACCTTTGTGCCATAAGACATTGCTGTTGCAGCACGCGCCCACTATTGTTTTCTGCGCTACGTTTTATTATCGTTTCTTTATACATTTTCTAGTTTTCATAAACTTGTTTCATATAAATTTGAATTTGTTCATTATAAATAGTGAAAGATTTTCTGAGGTTTCGAAACTTTTGAAGCTTGTTGAATACTTTTCGCTCAAATGATTAGCTACACGTGTGATGGATTCATAAAAAATATACAAGATTCTATATTGGATTAAAAATGTGCTCGTGATTAATGATGACTTTGATGTAGTACATCTTCTCCACCATCGCTTTCTCTCGGACCTCTGTAAATATTGTCACGTAAAATCTTACATCTATTATAAATTAATCCGCTCGACATTCGGAAGGCTCGTAAGACAACGGGATCGAACTATCGGCTACTTAAGAGAAGATTGCAAATTTTCAGAACACCCCCTGCCGCCTCCCTCACAATATTGGAAGGGTAGGGATATATATATGAAAGGTGGAAGGAGTGGAGCGAGAAGAAGGCGACATACCACGCCGGGGACCGGCCGAGATATAACTCCGTCGATATTTTAGGGAGGTTATTAAGGCTAGCCCAGGGTCCGCCCGGGTTATTAGGGCGTTTTCGCGGGCTCGTGGAGACGCTCCCCGCGCCGCGGCTAAATTACGGCGGAACTGCCGCTAAGCCCTTAAAAGCGGCGGGCGCTTCGCGCTCGGCGCAGCCACGTGAGAGAATCGATAATCGGTCGCTGTATAATAGGAATGTAGACGATATCGGGGTAAGGATTTCGTTGGAGAGGAAACACAAGGTTCATTGCCGATTGGGGAGGAAGAGTGGAGAGGGGGGTGGATGCAAGCGGGAAGGTGAAGGAAAATCGATATCCGAAAGGTTTTTGTAACTTAATCGGACATAAGCGCTGATGTAGTATGCCTTTGGCACGTGGAATTTTCTTTTCTATTATTTGCGATCCAGATGCGCGTTCTCGATAAGCAGATGATACGTTATTAAATTGCCGTTCTTTCACTTCCTCTAGTCAATGAGAAACTAGATTATTCGCATAAGAGATTGGGATTAATATGTGTGCGGGCGTATATGTGTGCGTCTATGTATGAATGAGTGTGTATATGTGGTATCGAGTATTCAAATCTGACGGAATGAATTTATTCTGTAAAAGAAAATGGCAACTCTATTTTAAGTATTCACCCATCATAAATTGCCGTAGAGTTTTTGATACATCTACCCCCCCCCCCTCCCCGCCGAAGTATTTCAGAATTCAGGAAATGTTCAAAACATTTTTATCCTTTCGATATTTAAAAGCGAAATACGTATTTTTGTGAAATCTGTAAATGTTCACTGCTGACCCTTCTCGGAACGAGCGAATGTCGCATGGCGCGACGATGCAGCTTTGCCCTACATTTTCATGTTTCAAGTGGCGGTCTTGCAGTGACCTCTGGTATCATACTGTCTCGATATCGAATTTATTACTATCAATACGATAGTAGGGCCTTAAAAAAAAGAAGATGAAGCAGTAATTCGTTAATATGCGATGGAACATAAAGCTACCATAACGAAGTATACAAATATATAAACATTCTGTTCCCTCTCTCCAGCCACAATCAAAGAAGCATATATATATATATATATATATATATCCAGTGTCGAGAGAAGAGAAAGCGATATTTCAGAAGCAGTCCAGCCTGCGCGCTAGACATGAGTATAGCTCGAAGATATGCTAGCGGGCGCATAAGTCTCTTGAAGCTCGAAATATTCGAATAACTTCAGCTTTTCCACGGGCTTTGTGGCTCCTTTTCCATTAATTTCAGTCGTAATTTTAAGGCTCTTCTATTACAGATGCTATATGCGATAGTTGTAAATATCGATCGTTAAAATCATTAAATAAGATCCTTTCTGGAATATTTGCAGCGATTCGATCGGCCACAGAAAATTTCATATATTCAAGAAATGTATTACTGTCAAATTCTATAAAATAAGTAGATTAAATATTAATCTCGTATTATCAATAATAAGACATTTTCGGCAAGAAGAATTATATTTATTAATTTATAATTATACTTAAAAATACATCAGTATACTTTTTTCAATAAAACCTAAATAGAATTGTTGAAAGCTTCTCCGACACTCGATATTTAATTTTACGATGATTTTTTCTTCAATTATACTATTAATTATTCCCTTGTATAGATCGATTTAAGTCGAAGTAATCTCGTTAGTGAAACGGAACATTATAAAGTATTAAAAGTATCCATCAGTTGTTTTTTTTATATATTTATCGATTAAACATTTTCGCTGTACAGGATTGCTTTATTGGACATTAAAAAATTAAAACATTATATGCTCATCAATTATTACAAGTTTTTCCTTTGCTTTAAATTTTAATTGTTTAATTATTATTCATTTACATTTATTTCAAATATTCAAAGTCAATTGAAGTTTGAGTTGTATTATGAATAGTTATCAAAGTTCACCAAATATTGAAGAAAAATTAATTACAACTTAAAAATTAAGAGAAAATTTTCATACTCTAATGTTTACCTAACAATGTAAGGTTTGCTTTACTGCAAGATACTCTAAAAATTCAAAACAACACGGTACTGTTGAAATTCCGGTATTATCAGTTTGATATAGCAAAAAAAAATTATCATCATACATCAAGCGAAGCTTTTCTATTTAATAAATTCCGTAGTCCTGTCCCACTGGCTTCCATATTTCTTCTACCGATCAGATCGTTGAGATAGATCGAGGCGTAAGGGTTGATTATATGCGACGAGGATAAGGGAAGGGAAAAAAGCCTCTCATATCAAAATGATACGTGGATTTATTGTGTGCCTCATTTTCTCTACCTCTGTCCCTCTCCCACCAGGTTTCTCTATTTCAGTGGATGAATATTAAAGTGAAAATGCCGCCGAGGGGCTTTTCACAGGGGATGAAATGCGCGTGCGCACGAGAATGAGCGAGAGGGAGAGAAAGAGAGACAGAGGGAGAGAGCAAGAGAGAGAGAGTGGGTGAGAGAGATGAATATCGTCGGAAGTTGGAGGTAGATCGCGAGCACGGGGGAGGGGTGTGGTAGAGGGCGGTATACAGCGCTGCCCCCGTGCACGCACGCGGATTGACGAACGGCCGCACGTTTAGCTGCGGTGCGAAAAAATATTTGACCTATAACTCGGTGGGGCAAGTGTGAACTGCTATATATATATAAAATACATAGTAAACGCGGAGTAAAAGCGTGCCAGAGCCCAAGGCACGTTCGATACTGAAATTTTTATACGCTCGCCTTTTATTTTGCTCCTACTAAATTACGCTCTTTTTTTGGAATTAAGGCGGGAGCTCGGGCGAAAGATCTGCACGTAATCAAATGGAGAGGGTAGCGAGCAAACGAAAGATCGGATCGTAAAGACTTAAGCAGTATGACTATATGAAATTTACGTTATTGTTTTATGTATTATGTGCGCGTTATGCATTATGTGCGCGAAGAAAAAATGTATATAATTTCGCAATACATTCGAGATAACTCATTTTGAAGTTTGCTCGGACGCTTGACTGCACGATACTGAACGATCACCGCTCATAGGGGAAAACTGTAGAATAATTTTTTTTTTAATTAAATCTATTTATCTGTAGTTTTTTAAATCATTCCTCTTCAAAGGCACATTTGTCAACAGTTGATACAATTTTAATTTTAACTTCATATTTCTTATACGAGTCATGTAGGGAACTAATTAAAGGGTTCCACGAATCAGTCAAGAATTTATTGCAACTTATAACAATTTCATTCGAAAATTATGCGAAATAATTATTGATTTCTATTTTACCAAATTTTTCTTTCAGTTGTGCTGATTAAAAATAAACATAATAAATGTTCGACTTATGTTAAATATTTGAAAATAAAGATAAGTAAAGATAGACGTTATATTTCGATCATTAATAGAAAAATTTTAAAAAAATTTGCCAGAAACAATATTTACAAGAACTATATAATAGCATAAGTTTATCAGGTAAGCGATTTAGTAAATCTAAAATTCTTATATATTTTATGTTTACAGAATATTTTTCATATACGTCTTATTGCTTGGTTAATTTTAATCTAGGCGTTGGAAACATAAAGAGAGAGGATGGAGAAAGCCATCGTAAAAATGGATAAGGAAAGCATAATATTTTACAGGCATAATAATTACGAGAAAAATAACAAGCGTTAGTTGAAAAATAAGTATATTTGTAAGTATGACTATAATTTACATGTAATAAAGATCAAAAGTAGTTTCCGACGAACGTGAAAATTATGGGACAAAAGCTTTCATTAAAGAAGAAAAAACGAAAACAACGTTAAATATCGAGAAAGATCCGCTCGAAGCAAATTTTTTTATCGTTTTTATATCCGATTTTCGCCCATTATCCATCGATGGAGAGATTTATGCAATGTTCTGCGAATGAATTTGCGAATTTATAAATGACGCGGCGGCTCCGAGGCTCTCGGGCAGAATTCTAATACGGTCTATAAGTTTTGTATGAGGAAACGATTCCCGAGACTGGTGGAATAATATGCGACGGTAATCCGCCAACCCGCCCCCCGTGGGGGCGCTTTAAGCGCTTTTCTTTTAACAGCGCCTCAATACCGCCGTTTGTTCGGCGCTGCGCTTGTTTTATTTCCCCCCGGCCGCGCGCGATTCTCGCGCACAATTAGTCCCCCGCCCCTTGTCCTCCCGCCTCCACAATCATCCCTCATTTAGCCCCTTTGCCGGCGCCTTATATTTTTCGAGCAGCGGAGTAATGAACGAGAGGTTCGAGGCAATGAATGCGCGCGACCCGCTTTTTTTCCCCGTAATTTTTCTCCAGGCGCCTTTTCAGCATTTCTTGCCTTTATCTCGATCTCTTTCTCCTGTTGACTTTCCTTTTTATTTCGAAGTCTCTTTACCCGGAGAAATTTATCGCGAGGATTATTATCCAAGTGTAAATATATATTCTTTTTTACGGATTAGCGTTATTTTCTTTTCGAAATAAATTTTAATGCCTCTTGTTTCAAAAGAATGGGTTGAGATGCGCCACTCGTTATTAAGATCTTTTAAATAAATATAATTTTTCTATATTATACGGCCAAGGAAAAAAATAAAAGCAAATATAAGGAAAATTATTTGTTTTCGCTGTAGATATCTCGATATATACCTTTAATTGTGTGCAGTGTAAACGTTGCCTAGCGAAAGCGGCGAATTCGAAAGAAATAAGCTTTTTAAGAATTTGAACTCACGGTGCATGTCGATGGTAACGGATGATGAAACTGGCTGGCTGATGTTGTTGTTGGACGCCTGGCAGGTGAACTCCGCGTGAAGATCTGACCTGTTCAGGTTAGTCACGACCAGCGTGTTTCGCCTGACGTCCGAAAAGTCACCGGGCCCATCCTTGGCCTCCAGTAGCATTTCGCCCCGCCACCATAGCACCTTCGGCTCCGGGCGGCCTGGAAAAAAGCGAAGCGGGTGTAAATATTATTTATCTCAGAAACACTATAGAAATCAATAATTCCTTAATGTACAGAATTATTGAATTTAAAGTAGACTACTGCGAACAACCGATATTATATTTCTTTAATATCAGATGCATTTTATCATATATATATACATGAGACGGCACCAAAACCATGTACCAAACCATGCTCTCCATACAGAATACTCTCTAATATATCTTTTTCCAGGATTCTAGAGAACGGATAGAAGAATTTGCACTTATTTAAAATTCGCAAATTTCAACATGCATATGAGAAAATAATATGAGCAATACGAGAGTAAAGGCTATTTCAGACTTGACCGGTAAACATATCCGCGTCGGAAAATGACTATTCTACGAAACGCAATAATTCCATCGATTAATTGATTGAATTTCTCAAAGATATTTTTAAATTAATTCGAATTTCATTAAAAAATTACTTTTGTGGATAATATGGTCTCAGAATCAAAATTATTAAAAATTTAATGCTCTCAGTGGACTTTTGAACCAGGGCCAGCTGCTGAACGGAGGGTGAGGTGGCGTGTAGGTAGACGGGGTTTCTTCGGCCGTGGCGGCGTGTGTGTCGGCGAGCCAGCTGGTCGACGGTGTTTCCTCCGCGCGATCGGGCGTAGCGGCGACGTCAGCGGGTCGAGATCGGCGAGGTGACGGTTGGAACGATGGTGGCAGTTCCCGTTGGTAGTACCTCGCATCGGTGCGTGACCGAACGTTGACAGAGTTCGGGCCTGGCTCCTCCATGGTCCGACTGTGTGTTCGTTAGTGCAGAGTGGGGGGTCAAACTCTATACTGGATCGTGACTCCGTCGTGGAGCGGTCAAGAATTCTGGATCCTCGCGGAGACTGGCTCTTCCAAGGACTCCAAAGGATCCGTCAGATCTAAGTCGGCTGTTCCAGGCTTATATCTCTCTTGGCCGCGCGTTCTCTGAATCCCTCTGCTCGCCCTTGACCCTCTCTTTAGGTGCTCTTATGGTCCATCGCCACACCAATCAGGGCTCAGCTTCGCTCTCTTCTGGCCGTACGGGGGCCCCGCCCTATTGGCGTATAGCGGCGGAGCAAGCTCCGTGCTCCGTTAGCGGCGGTTTCATGTGGGGCCCCTTCTCTGACGACCGTGCTCTCAGAATATAGTTATACGGCCGTTACAACCTCCCCCTCTGGACTCGATGACGCCCCGGCGAGAAGTCCAGTTGCTTTCCTCGATCGCCCTCTCTTTCGCGCGGGGGCGACACTCGGCAGCGGCTCGTTCCGTATCGGTGTAGCGGCGCAGGTCACCTTCCTAGGGCGGCTCCTCTTCCGAATGAGGATTTGCGGCGCTGGCCGTTCTTTTTCGCGTCCTATGTACGGGGTTAGAGCCAACACGTGGTATGTCACTGTACTCTTATCCCCTATCTCGATCTCATAGCTGATAGGTCCCACCTTTCTCTTCAAGGCGGACGGACCATCTCTCTTGGGAGCGAACTTTGAAATTATCCTCTTTTCACGTCGCTTGGCACGTGCGATTTTATCAAGACCAAATCTCCAGGTCCGACTCTGGTCGCCGTATATTTTCTGGCGATCCTGATCCTTTTCATGGTTTTACCGAGCTTGCCGTAGGGTATCTGCCATGGTCAGGAGACGAGGGGTGATCTCCGGTACGAAGTTCTCTAGCAGGGTAATTGCTCTGAGATCATGCTGCATTCCATTATACTTGGAATTCCATTATACCACCTTATACTTCCATTGTAATTCATTGCATTGGAATTCCATTATACCACCTTATACTTCCATTGCAATTCATTGCATTGGAATTCCATTATACCACCTTATCCTTCCATTGCAATTCATTGCATTGGAATTCCATTATACCACCTTATACTTGGAAGCTTGGTGGGCCAGCTCGGGTGGTCGTCGTCAACCAATCGCGCCTTAAGGTCCCGATTTTTCCTCTTAATCGGGTTGGCTTGCGGATGATACAGGGGCGTAAGCGCTTGCTCGATGTCCAGGCAGTGCGCAAGCTGCTACATGACGGCGCTCGTAAACTGTACCCTATTGTCACTGATGATTCTCCGGGGCATTCCGTACCTTATAATTATCTCATCGATCAATATCGACGCGCACCTCTCGGCCGTCGCCTTTTCCATCGAGAAAAGTTCGACCCTACGGCTTGTGACGGCCTCGACAATAAAAGCTACTTCTCCCCGTTGCTGCCATTCGGTAGAGGTCCGAAGAGGTCGATGGCGACGACTTCGAAGCGTTGACGCATAACAGGAGTTTGCAATAGGCCGGCTGGCTTCAGTTGGTTCGCCTTGTATCGCTGGCACTCCAGGCAGTCGCGAACATACTCGGTTATGTGTTTCCCCATACCCGGCCAATACTACTTCCTAGCGATGCGCGCGATGGTGCGCTCTTTTACCAGCTGCGGTTCCCCCGCTTCGGTCTCCGGGGCATAGCGGTACAGCACTCCATTAGCCGTTAGGTAACCACGAGCTGCATGGCATTCAAAATCTTGGTTTTTCTCGAATGCTCTTATGATCACTGCGATTTCCTCGTCTCGAAGCTGGTTGGCGTGTACATCCTCCGCTGACCTACGAGGCAAGTCGACCTCGACACCGCCTATACCCACATCTGCCAGGGCACTCTCTTCCTTCGCGGCCTCGCCGGTGCCTCGGGATAGCAAATCAAACACCACGTTACATTTTCCTGGGATATACAGCACGTCTAAATTAAACGATTGCAGGAGGAGGGCCCAGCGCGCTAGCCTCCCGGTCGGCGTCTTCAGCGCAAACAGCCACTTCAATGACTGATGGTTCGTGGCGACGGTGAAATTGGCTCCCTCAATATAGCCCCGGAACTTGTGCACGGCCCACAAAACCGCGAGAGTCTCCCTCTCGGTTGTAGTATAATTCCTCTCGGCCGGTTTTAACAGCCGGCTAGCGTACTCAATTGGGCGTTCTGTCTCTTTCTCCCCCTGCACGAGAACGGCTCCGATAACGTAGCCGCTCGCGTCGGTTCGCAGCACGAACGGTTTTTCCGGATCGGCCTGCCGTAGCACGGGCGGTTCTGTCAGTGCCCGTTTTAGTATTCCAAAAGCTGATTGTTGTTCTGGCCCCCAACTCCACGGGGCTGCCTTTCTTGTCAGCCGCATGAGGGGTTCGGCGACTTTTGCGAAATTTGGCACGAAACGTCGAAACCAGGAACAAGTTTGTAAAAAGGACATCAAGGATTTCAGCTTCTTCGGGGGCTCCAATTCGCTGATGACTCGGATCTTGTCAGGATCCGGTAAGAGACCTTTTTCGGTTATAATGTGGCCCAAGTACTTAGCTTGAGAGCAACCGAAACGTCATTTCTCCCTGTTTACTCGGAGTCCATATTCCTCTATTCGAACGAGCAAGCGGCGAAGATCGTTTAAGTGTTCCTCTATGGTGCTGGACTCTACTATAAAATCATCTAAATAGGCCAGCGTGCACCTGTTCGGGAGGCCGGCCCGTAACCGGTCCACTAGCCGTTGCATCGTCGCCGGCGTTCCTTAGTCCAAACGCCATAACGCGCAACATGAATGTCCCGAACGGCGTCGTAAACGCCATTTTCTTCATATCCTGCCTCCTCAGGGGTATCTGACAATAGCTGGCTCGGAGTAGCCAGCGTCGATACCCATGACGGTTCTTTGCAGGCGAGGAGCAAGTCGTCCATTCGCGGGAGCGGATAAGGGTCCGGAACGGTGATCTGGTTAAGTTTCCTGTAATCTACAAAGACGCGGATGCCCCCATTCTTCTATGGTACGAGCAATACTTGGGTCGCCCAGGGGGACTCGCATTCTTCTATGACTCCGTCTGCAACATTTGATCGAGCTCCTTCCTGAGCGCTACTAGTTTCGCCGACGACAGACGGTAGAGCGGTGTCGACACGGGATAGGGATCGCCCGTTTCTATTAGGTGCTCTGTAGCCGACGTTGGAGGTCCTGTAGGCCCAAATACCCCTTTAGATTCTTTTAGTAGCGCACCGATGGCTCTCCTTTCTGCGGCAGGGTGATCCGGAGCTTCGTCAGAGCGCAGACGAACGTTGACCGTAGCGATGTCCACACGATGGCACGCGTCTGGATACTCCAGACATCCCGAAACCTCCTTAATAGTAGTGAAGGCCTGGTCAAACAGCCGGTCTATCGTCGTCTTTTCTTCCTTCGGACGTGTGTTACGACACGGGGCGATTTCGTTCCCTCTACTCTTTCCCGCCGGTACGTTGTTCGTCGCTGGGGGCTGCTTCGGCGTACTTTCGCGCGTGCCCCGCTCGCCCTTGTATTCTGGCGTAGCATATTGCCGCGGGTAATGTGCTTCTTCTAGCAAGTACCAAGATTCTCCTGGCACGTTTATCACCACGCGTGCGTCCTCCAGAAAGTCGACACTGAGCAAAGTGTTGTTGCCCGTGGAGCCCGGTATCACCACCATCTCTGTCTCAACCGTACGGCGGGATACCATTACGCGTACATTATACGTTAGTACCTCCCTTGACTGCACCAGGCCGTCTGCCAAGGTCACGAGCATAGATTGCAGCGTAGACTAAGTAAGTAACTCCCCGACGCGAATCGCTTGCTACGCTGGCCTTTGCACCTGTGTCCAAGAATACCTGTCCTTCGAGACCGGCGATAGCGACGTTGACTAGTGGGCGCATTCTGTTCCGTACCTCGGTTAGGGCGCAAATAGCGTTGGCACCTGCTTCTTTGGGCCGGTCCTTTGTGCAACGACTGCGAAGATGCCCCTCCTCGCTGCATCCGTAAAAGCGAATCGGCTCGCGTCTTCGGCTGGACACTCTCTCTCTCTTGGGCCTCATGCCTGCATTCACCCGAGGCGTGATTAGTCCGTCGGCAGATCGTACAGCAGCGGTTGGCCACCCGCTTATCCTCAGCTCCTTTTTCCCACGTTGATATAGTCGTATGCGGTCTGCGGTAATTCTCCTGCGAGCTGCCTCTTTAGTTGCTCTTATGGTCCATCGACGCACCAAGCAGGACTCAGCTTCTCTCCCTCTGGCCGTACGGGGGCCCGGCCCTATTGGCGTATAGCGGCGGAGCAAGCTCCGCGCGTCGAGCCAAACGTCCGTGCTCCGTTAGCCGCGGGCTCCTGTGGGGCCCCTTCTCTGACGTCCGCGCTCTCAAAATATAGTTATACGCCCGTTACACTTTGAAATTTTGATTTTTTGAATTTGAGATTTTGAAGTTTCGATATTTGACAATTTACATGATATTTTCTAAAAAATTTGAAGAACATCTATCGATTATTTGACATGCGGATTACAATTTTAATTATGAATATTTTTAATCCAATCAGGTCAATCACTTTTATCCAAATCATTTATTTACTTCCATCCTATCATAATTTTTAAACCTTTACGATACCGTTGCAAAATGTTACTTTATTCATTGCGGAACTTATCGATCTTTTAAAAAACTACAAAATTCTATGATATGATTTCATAATTTACGAATTTCGCTCCTGAGTTTAATTCACGTTTAATCATTGTATCAAATATTTAATTCTCAAAGTTTTTTCTTTCTATCAAAATGTTTTTAATAAAATTTCATCTAGTAACAAACATAGACATGATTTAAATTCTAATTCTATTTCCTGGAAATGGAATGAGAGTCAACATTCTTTATTAAATTACGACATAAATATAATTATTCCTTTTTTACTGATTAATAATAAAATGATTAATAATAATAAAATATAAAATAATAAAATTTTTTATTATGAATAATATTAATAATAATAAAAATTTATGATAAATAATAAAACACCAATGCAATTAATTTTGAAACAAACTAAATCGAGAAATCTTGGTTAGCTCTGGGCCCCCCTCATCTCCCGTAAAACTTAATTGAAAGAGATTTGAAAAACGCCATAGAGAAAACTGTTTTACCGAACACCTTTCGTCTATGTGGTTCATATTTATATATGGATATATGGATATACATATTTATATTATATATATATAGTTCATACTATATATATATGTATATAGAGTAAATAGATATCAAATTGTCTGCAAGCATCTTTGAACGTTCATTTGATACATATATGATACAACAATGTGCAGGGGTCGCTAAGATTACGATACGCTCAATAACGACCGGCCAGCTAGCATGTTTTCGACGATAGTACAGCGTCATAGATAGGCATATACATATATATGGGTATGTTTCTTCAGCTTCTCTCTGTATATGGATCGTATTGACCCTTGCAGAGACGATGCAAATATCTTGCGCTGTACCGCCTTCAACCCCCGTCTGTTTCCCCCCCCCCCTCTCTCTCTCTCCCTCTCTCTTTCGCTTATTCTCGTTGTATATGTTAATTCATAATTCATAATGAACGTTGCGTGTGGGTAATTCGCATAGGTATATTGTGTGAATCAGCAAAATAAAAGCCCAGGAGATCGAGAAAGAGAGAGGGGGGGGGGTGGAAAACAGTCGACAGAAACCTACGAAAATAAATCAAGTAAAGTGCAAAACCATTCCGAGTTTTGCATCGTGCCTTTTATCCCTAGAACTCGTCAAATTAATACATTAGTTATTTTAATTTGTAATGATTGCAAACCTTTTTATATATTTAGATTAAAGATTATTATACTGTACTATGATTAGTTACTATAATCTCACATATTTTTTAGATATTTTATAGATATTCTATACTCGATAGATATAAAAATTAATTAGAATTCGTATTAAATCACAAATACTAAAGAATAATATACACGTAAAAGAATTAACGATTTATAAATGTGAAAACTTTTTGTATACTTATAATTAATTTTTGATATACTTATTGAATTTTTTACTTAATACATATATAATTTCGATAAAAATTAAAACGATAAAAATAATTTATAGTTAATTAATTTTAGTTTCTTTATGTACAGTTTTCTTTATTTATTTTCAATTTAACCACAATATCTATATACTTAGTTATACGCATTATATCGAGTTATACGCGTCAGTATATCAATTTAAAGCTTAATATTCGTATTCTGTATTCAGCTTTAGAGTATACATAGTTAAAGAGAACTGTCGATAAGAGAATGTTGCATATTGAAAGAATATTGCCTTCAAATCTATACTCGAAGTCCACTATTTGGCGCATAGAAATAAGAAAATAAAGAATAGGAAACAACGAAACTCCTAATCATATTTCAATTAAAAAGTGTAGGTTCAAAGCTACATAAAACAATAACAGCAAATATTGGGTCCCAGACTAATCTCAAAACTGAAACTCAGAACGCCTATAGTGTTATGAAAAATGTCTCGGGTTTTATCACGGTTGTCCGTCGTGTCACGCTTGCACACACACACACACACACACCCACGGGCGTGGAGTTCTCAAGAAGCGCGTCGTGCGAGGTGATGAAAATAAATATATCATCAATAAAGGCATATGTGTGTGTTTATATGTGTGTGTGTGCCGCGCTACGTTCGTCCAAAAATTTCGCGGAACGCGTGGCGCGTCCAATCGATTTTGCGGTCGGCTCACGCGATAAATAGCGCAAGGTGGTAGGGGGATGGGGCTGCGGCGACAGAAAGCGGAAATGCGGGAGACGGCAAACGATAATTAAGTGCACATGGGGCTTCGACAGACCGGACCAACGGCAGTTTGGAATGATTGATTTTCGCATTATATCGGGAGTAATACTCATTTGTAATAGTAGAGGAAGCCCTGCTTTTGTGCGGATCCTCGTATATAATTTCGGATTTCGGTCGGCCAAGCTGCTTTTTGGAGTGAATGCATGAAAAATGGCTTTTCCAGGCGCTTGTTTATAGAAATGCAAGCTCTTTCAAATTTTACGAAATTCATTTTTGCTGATTGGGCAAAAGGTAATCTACGTAAATTTCAAATAATATATTACATGGTGTTACGTAAATAATGTTAAATGAAAATATAATGTTACAAATTTTAGTTAAATATCCCCTTAGTTAATGATTATTCTATATTGATGGAGAGTTTCAAGCATATCAACCGAATTATTTTCAAATACGAAAGATTATAAAATTTAATTTATAATATTTATTTTTCAAATAATAAAACCATTCGAGTTTTCTCAATATTTGATGGATTTTCGTTGAAACTGTCCAAGAACGCAGTATAGGTATAAATAAAAGATATGATTTGCTACTAGTTAATCAGATAATGATAATAAATAATAAGTAATGATTTAAGATTGTAAATATATAATTTTGATAAATAAAGAGCTTTTTTTAATCAATCGGCATAAAAGAGCACTTGATAGCTCGTAAAATTGAACAAAATATATATTTTGTAATGTTTTACATAGATCTGATTCTATTCATGATCTTAAAACAGATCATAATCTTGTACGTTATATCCGTAAATGTCGTTTTTTTAGTTTAGAATATTTGTATGCAAATTAAATTTAAAGAAGAAAAATAAACGGATTTAAATGTTTGAATGTTAAATATTAACGGGAATACTTTTATGTCAGTTATATACGCATCGCTCGTACGTATAAATGATTCAAATATTCAATTCGAAATTCAGTCGAAGTCTACAGAATTCATAAATACGTTTAACGTGTATGGAGGATAATAATTTACAATTATTCGATAACTTATTTAGTAAAAGATATTTAGCATGATGATGAAATAATTTTACATTTCCGTGATTTTTTTTGAATACATAGATTTTACTATTAAAAGTAAATAAAAATATTTGATTACTTGATCTTGGCAATTTTAGTATTACGCCAGCTCATGTCATTTATTAATGTTAGATTATTCTTACTTATTTCTATTTTCATGGGCTTTTTTTTAATTATCACACAATTCTATTAGTCTTAAAATAGACGAACATTTTTAAATTTCTCGGAAGGAAAATGAAAATTTTGTCAAACAGATTCGCTGAATAATTATCCATGAAACTAGAAGTAAGATTGCGATTCATATTCTTGATTTAACTCGTTCCGTTCTATTTTCTCGTCTCAGCAAAAACTTTCAAATTTTGCTGATATTGGATACGGTGCATTTATTTGTCGCCACTTCATAATATCTACTCTGTATATAAACTGTGAAGCTATATCCAGAATAATGCCCCTGATCGTCCTATACTCTTTTATACTTCTTTTAGACGTTTGTCATATTTTCTCGCGGATAAAGAAGGTTTCAAAAAAAAGAGATGCTAGAAAAGGGTAATGCGTATTAATTATATATGAAAAATGTTCATATAGCGTTAAAGAACAGAATTTGCGAGCCAGACCGGAAATGAAAGTTGTTCATTTTTAACGATGAAAATCCGAATCTGTAAATGATGAGCTTGGACCAAAATTCGATAATATAAGATTAGTGTTTATGGCATGTAAGAACATTAGACTTTATTATTTTTTTTATCATTAAAAATATTTATTATTTTTCTCATCTCTTTGAACGAAAAATCAAGATTTAAGCTATTGCAGAATAATTTCATTAGTTTTTTAACCCCTTTTTTATACAGCGTATTGTTATTGTATTAATGAATTTCAAAATCGAATTTTCTATATAATACAGCTTGAAAAGGCCAAAATAGTTTAAGCATATGTTGAAACACTAATTATTTTAATTAATTAGTAATTTTTTTAATATTCAACTGCAAATTTTGAATATTATTGCCTTAATTTTAATTCTACTATATAATTTTATTTATAAGTACAAGTATTTACTTCATAGACCTGTGCATGTACTCATCAAGTCATATTTGAGGGCTAATAAGATTTAAAATGTTTGCAATTTTTCGACATGATCGAATATCATTAGCTGCTCTAAAAACTATAAATTTAATCAATTTTATTGTTACTCATATTACTTTAATAGTCTCATAAAGAGAATATAATATGCTGTAACAAAAATCATGCTAGTAATTCTTTATTTGTTATTATATAGATTAAACTTTTTTCTAAACAGCCATGAGCTTATTAAAAAATAGATTAGTCCATTACCTCCAGATACTAGACACGTGAGTTTCATTTTACCGCCTTCTTTATACGGCCCGGCTACCGAACCCACGGAGGTTCCATGTTCGTTGATGATGTTCGGTTTGTTCGGTGGAACTGAAATTAACAGAGAAACAAAAATGATAAATTAAGGCTGAAAATATCCATAGAATAGTTAAGCTTATTTAATAATAAATAATCTACAATGTTCTAATTTAAAATCGCTACTAATTCGAAATTTTCTAAATGGTTTTTTCTAAATTTTGTTTCAGTTATTCACGTAGAGCAATGAAATTTTTTAGAATGCTTTTTAGAATCACAAGACCATTCTCTGCATTAATTCCTTTAATTGACACACATACAGCATCTCTTTGAAAGAAGAAAAAACTTGAAACTCTAATGATACTGTCAATCGAATTTTTGAGAAAAATATGGAATGACGCGTAACTGGCACCAATGGAAATTGTCAGAATAACTGCCGGACGTTGATAAGCAATTCCATTGCATATAGAATTAGCGAGCAATTGTATTAATCAGAAGTGAAAAGTAATTCATGAAGAAGAGAGCTATAGAATGTGAGTATCAGTTACTCCGACAACCTTAAAATTCAAACGCTTAAAATCATGACGTCCCTTTCAGTTTATTTATCTGTCGGTAAGCGTCTTTGTCATCACGCTCGGATTAACGATTATAAAATAGGAGCGGCAGCTTTTGACTATCGCGTGCTTACTAACGATTCATCGCTGGGCGTTTACAGGAATCGGAGGCGAATAGACACTCGCGGTAATCCGTCGAATTGGAGTAAACGTTCAATAATTGCAATTTGCCATTTGATTTGACAGCTGCGAAACAGATACGTTGATTGATTCATTGAACTTGGACAGGCTTTCAGTTTTAATATTCGGAAGCCATTCAAAAATTTATAAAATACAAAAAACAGACGATTGCTTGATACTGTAGGCAATATTTTCAAAGTTCAACAAATGCTATAACTTATTGGAATTAGTTTTGAATTGAATATTTTTAGAAAATCAATTTTTTGAAAATTATTGTTAACTACATATATTTAATTAAAGGCAAGTAAATTCTTTGTGAACCACTTTACGAAGCATAAATTTAGGTTTAATTAAAAAGATTAATTGAGTGGATGGCTTATTTTTACTTTATCTAAATCGTACGGCGGTACTTAATTAAAATGACAAAGAAATATTAATCTGAGTTTAATGATTTTGTGTACAAATATCGAATAGACGATATTTTTTACAATTTTGTATTCGAGATAATACGTCTTGGAAATCATTGTAACGATTAGAAGAATGAGCTTGAAACTTGAATTCTTTAACTCCATATCGATATCCCGAGAAATAAATTAATATAATACTGAATAAATTATATAATAAGAAATAAAACTGAGGAATTCCCCTTAGCATTGTATTTCTGAAGAAAGTAGTATAAATCAAATTACTAAGTACGACTACGAAAAGCCCACCCATCGAGATACCTTTTCATGAATCCCCTTCCGAGGAAAACAATCAACACTTACTTATTACGTTGAGATGAACCCGTGAATTCCTCGTGGGATTTTTAACGAAGTCAACCCGACACCTGTACTCTCCTTCGTCCGACTTGTCGACGTGGTCGATGTTTAGCGTCGCTGGATCCTTCGCCGTTTGGAAGTACGCTCGTTGTTTGAGATAGTCCGACGTCCACTGCGAAGCTTCCTTCGCGAACTTTCCCCTCAAATCGTAGCTAAAAATACAAAGCGACGGGGTACACTTGAATGAGAATTCTGAGCACAGATCTTGTAGGGATGAATTAAAAATTTTGTCCGAGTGAGTGCTTTTATTGAAAGATGCACTGTTTATTGCCTATCTTGGGATTAAAAATAAATATTGAATTTTGGAGGAACATTCGAGGCTCAGAAATGAGCCACAGCACGAGAGGTTAGTAAAACCGTAGGCTTCTCAATTTTTTTTTCAGAACATATCAGATGGAAAAGGGACTCCTGACATCTCGTCCGACATTCCTTCCCAGTTTTTTTTATGTCCCATAAAAATTGCACATAAATCGCGAAAGCAATAGCTCTCCCGCCCATCCCCCTCCTCTCCCACCGTCTGAATGTGATTTACGCGGGATAGTGTTACATAAATTGATATCAACGAGAAAATAAAAACACTTGAGGAAAAAAGTCGGCTACCGCGACGCGCAGGGCTTTCGCGTCGGGCAGAAAAGCTCGTGTAACGGCTCTCCCGCACGTCGCTGGATGTTTTAATACCGCGACGGTTGAAATGTTGTTTCGACGTTTGTCAAAAAAGTTAGGAAACTTTCTTTCCTAATCATTTAACGCGTATGAGAAATTGACGAAAAAATTTAAACTCATAGACATTCTACCTCATTAAATTTTACCCAGATTGATCAAAAGATAAGACGAATTTTTCTCTTACAAACATATTTCTTTTGTGCCATATTACAAATTTTAATTCAATTTATAATATATTGTTATAATCCTTGGCTTTGATAGGCTTTAGTTTCTTCCATCAATTTAATTTTTTATCAATCGTGATCACATTAATTAAACGGTCTCTGTCCTTCAAAGTATATCAAAGGAAAAATGCATTAGCAACTTGCAAAAAGTGTAAAAATAAAGACATATCAGGTAGATACGATAGTTGAGCGTTTACTTTTTTTTAAATTTGGTCAAAACTATGAAGGTTCATGATTGTGGTGTAAAATTAAGGAATTATCTTCTTATATGCCTGACCATTTGGAACGAATTACTTGATGTAAATACCTCAAAAGAATTATTTCTTATTAGCTGTTTGACATTCAGAAATAAATTTAAGGTGATCTTGATTACAGTAATAAAGAAAAAGTACCTAGTTAGATAACGAGCATGATCTAGATTTTGAATCGATTTTGACGTTTTTTTTATTGAAGATGATTTTTTTATTGGTGACTTTTTTTTATTGAAGATTTTTTTCATCGACAATTGCGATATCATATTTATTAATCCAGATTTTCTACTATTATACTGGCAAACATCTCTATTGCGATCTTTCCTCAATGTTCGTTTTACAATAATACGTATCCATTTTTAGGGTGTTATAGTTTATCGCAATCGAATAAGGTCTAACTAATTTATGCTAGAACTAATTTACCAGAATGTTTTTAATCGATTCATAAGCGTCAGTGAGCGTCCTGATATTATTGTAATGCCAATACAAATCTTCTCTATTTTTAATTTTGTTAGTTGATGCTATTAGATTTAACAGAACTAAATTAAAGGGATTAAATGAGACAACAAGAAATGTTCTCTATTTTTAATTTTGTTACTCGATGCTATTAGAACAAAATTGAAGACCTTAAATGAGATAGAAATATTCTACAATCTGAAAAACTTCAATGCTGACCTTTTTTTTTTTATTTATGCTTTGTCAATTCTCAAAAGAGAATTATTTAGCTACATTAAGTGTTTGCTTCTTACATATATAATTTCTATATAATATCTATATATATAAAGGTTACAATCTTTAAGGTACTTTAATAGAGATTTACATAATTTCGCTGTTGGTGTACAGAGGAGTGTAAGAGTATTCAGTGTTAGTTGTGTAAGTTGAAAGCTTTGTTTGATTAAGCTTTCCAAGAACTTTTTACGCTGTTCATTATATTTCGAGCATTGCCATAGTATGTGTTCTGAATCTTGTATAAATTCATTGTTGTTGCAATTGCAGTAAGGACTATCGATTATATTACATTTGGCTAAGGAAGCAGTAAGATTGTAATGGTCTGATCTGATTCTATTGATAGTCGAAATGATTTCACGTGGTAGGTGTTTTTGATAATACCAAGGCCTGGATTTATTATTATGGTAATGTGCAAAATATTTTATTCCCTTAAATTTGCCTCTTTCAGTCAGTATTCTGGTAGTGTTATTTTTAGAAAGGTTTTTAAAATACCCTTGTAAATCGATAAATGGTATTTTACAGTAAGAATCAGGCTCAAGTCGTGATGCTTCCTTTGCCAGTTTATCCGCTTTCTCATTTCCTTCTATGCCTCTGTGCGCTGGAATCCAGTAAAATTCAATTGTTTTTCCATGCGATGATTTGTGAAATTCTATAATTTTTTTTTCTTATTTCATATATGTATGGACTGGATTTTATTTTACTTTTAAGGTTTTTTAGAGATTCTAAAACAGCTGAGGAATCTGAGAAGATAATGTAGTTATGATTTACGTTAGTTAAAGCTGTTTCAACCGCATACAGAAGCGCTCTACACCAGGCTGTAAAAATTGAGGCTTCTTTGTGCGTGCTAATTTTGATGCTTTTTTCTTTTTCTAAGAATGGGCAAACACTCGAGCTTCCTACGCTTGGTGAAATTTCGGACTTACTTCCGTCGGTGTATATTGCAATCGCGTCTTTATACTTCAATAGATTATATATTAATATATTCGGGTCTTTAGTTTCTTTTAATAATTTCCCTAAATCTGCGTTGATATCAATTTTTTCAATAGGAATGTCGTAATTATATAAGTAGCAAGTATAATTATTTTCTGAAATGATTCTACCTATGAAATCTTTTATATCATCAAGGCATGTGAGAAACATGTTTTTATTGCTATTATTATTGCGGTGCTTATTTATAATGCTTTTTTGGAAATCTAAAATATTTTTATAAATTAATAGTTTCTTATTCGAATTCATTTTCAGAAGGTAACAAGAAGTCAGAGATTTGAAGCGTTCTTGCAAAAGAGGTAGTTTTGCTTCGGATAACAATATATTTACAGGTTTCGTTTTTCTAAAGACATGTGCTATCCTGACAGCTGAGTACTGTATTTTGTCTATTTTTTCTTTGAGAATTTTTTGACTTGGAAAATATATATGACAGTTATAATCTAAAATAGATCTTACATAGCTTTTGTATAGTATAATGAGACTCTCAGGATCGCATCCCCACCAGGTTCCTCTTAGAAATTTTAAAATATTTAAGTTTTTTAAACATTTACTGTATATATAGTTTATATGTTCTTTGAATGAGAATTTGAAATCAAGGATGATTCCTAAGAATTTCACTGATTGGCAAGATTTTATAACCGTTTCTTTGATTTTTAGTTCAGTACTACCCGCTTGAATATTCCTTTTATTAAAGTGAACATATTTTGTTTTATGTGTGCATAATTCAAGGCCTATTTCATATAAATTGTTATGGATATTATTGATACCACTTTCCAGGAGCCTTTTGCTTGACGCGACATGTTTACGTGAACAATATACAGCTATGTCGTCTGCAAATTGCTGACCTTATTCGACTCAAATAACTATGCCATTGATTAACTAGATCCTTCATAATATTTCTGCAACTTTTGTAAATATTTTATAGCCATAAACAAAAACAAATAGACACACCCCTGTTATACTTTATTTTGCACGATTAAAGCTGCATAGAAAAAATATTTTACTGATTCAATGTATATGCGTAGTTTAAATGAATATCATCCAATAAAAAGTTTATAATTTTTTCAAATCAACGATAATTCCTTCTCACCTGCAATCGAAGTATTTCGATTAGTTTTAAAGAAATGTTTTAATTTTCAAAGATTCATAACTCGCAGTAAAAATAAAAGTGATAGATTGATCCTGATGATATTGTATAGACAGCCGAATGTGAACGCGAATAGATTTAAGGACGATCAGTAAATCGTTTTTCGAATTAATCAAGATTTTAAATTTTAATAATGATTTGGTATTACTACTATAATCTAGATTATAAATAATTTTTAGAATGGTATGGTTAAGGTCACGATTTATCTGTACATAAGTGAGAAACTTATTATCCTCAGATATATGCATTTTCAGGTTATATATTATATTAAACAGGATTCCTCATCTATATATATATATATATATATATATATATATATATGGTTTTTTATAAGCCACATGAGCGTACAATATGATTTATTGTTTGAGTTTTAATACATTTTCAGTTTAGTATTGAGAGATTGCTATAGCATTGCGAGCATTACTAGGACTTAATATTAAAGTCTATTACTCAGTTATACACAGTAGGTCAACTACTCTCCAAATGTTTACAATATGTGCGTATTCATCGAATAGCTTCATAAAATATCTATCCGTAACCAAGAATGCAAGTTGTACATTAAAGAACTTGAAATTGTCGTGTGGAATATCGTGAATCGATAGAGACGTGTTTATTACTAAAATTTTGTTCTTTATAAAAAATTATTAATTTATTAAAATAATTAAGTATTAAAATAATTATATTAATATAAAAGGAATTAAGATTTATCATGTGCTAATAATAGAGATAAATAATAGAGATTTTAAAGAGGAATAAATGAAAATACTTATGTATCAAATTATCATTTTTAATAGTATAATACAACTGTAATTTGACATTTAGTAAGACTGTCTAAATAATCTTGAGTCTAAAAAAACTCTAAAAATCTCTAGCTATGAAACATATGGCTTTATCTTGAATTATTAGGAGACGAACTTACTTTCCGTCTTTTTTTAACAGAAAAAGGACATTTATGATGAAAAATGGATACACGTTATCTGAATCAAAATATTTTCCGTTATTTTCTACTACTTTTTCTCATCTTTCTGTCAATATGGCGATATCGTGGCAAAACGACGATGACGGTATCGAGGCGATCCAATCATCCACAAATTCTCGCACTTCTTGAACATGTCGGAACTGCATATCAACGAAGTCGTGCTGCATCGATCTGAATAGGCGGTAATAAGAAGGCGCTATGTTTGGCGAATACTGAGCTATGTCCGGCTGGGTGCGGCAACACTTCCCATTCGAGCTCGAACAGGGTGTTCTTGACGGCTTTTGCAATATGTGGCCGAACGTTGTCATGCAAGAGAAAGACTTTGCACCTATTGTTCGCAATTGCTGATTTATGTTTGATCAATTTCTGTTGCAAATCATTCTGTTGGCTTTTGTATACCTCGGGAGTGGCGGTTTCACACAGTTTTAGTAGGTACGGCACATTCTGTTGATCCCACCAAGTGCCCAGCAATACCTTTGACCATGGATGTTCCGTTTTGGTGTCGATGTGGACGGCTGGCATGGATTCATCCATGATTTTTTTCGCTTAGGATTGCCATAGTAGATCCACTTTTTATCACCAGTCAGAATACGCCACAGAAAACTCTTCTTTTTGGCCTGGCAGCAAAGACAGTGCGATGTTGTATCCATTCATAATGGCGCTTCAGGTCAAATCGTGTGTCATCCATTTTCATTCTTTATGAATCTTTCCCACCGCATGTAAATGTTTGCCAACTACTCTAATTTATTAACGAGTTCTTTCTGCATTTGAGCTAAATCTTCGTCTAAAAATGCTTGCAATTCACTATCTTCAAACTTTTTCGGTTGTCCAGAACGTTCTTAGTCATTAACATCAGTATCCCCACTTCTAAACCGCTGAAATCACTCTTTACATATTGTGAGCGATGTAAGTTGTAAGCCATAACATTCTTAAAACAATCAATAAGTTTCTGCTACACTTTTGTTTAAATCAAAATAGTGCAAAAGGACATATCGAAGTAACGATTTATCATGATTCATTTTTCACTGATCAAAAAATTATAAGGTTTATACAAATTATGGCGCATGTTATCCAAGATATCTGACTTTTCGTACTGCTTATGTCGCCATCTAAACGTTAAGGTCGGAAACTAACTTCGCTTTCTAATATAACTACAACTTTCAGATTCCGAATTAGGACTTTATTACATTGAAGCGAAAAATTACGTTTTGCTGAAAATTAGATTTATAATTAGATTACCGTCTTATATAAATTAGAATAATATCGTGACAAGTCGTTTATGTCAATCACCGCCGGCTGAGGAAAACTCTTTCAATCACGGTTTTTATCATTTCATTCTGATGTAATTACGCTGATGAATTTTATATATACCAAGATACTAATCATCGGACCATAATTTTTCTGTACGAAATAATACAGAACGTAGGGATTTCGTTTCATTTTGTTAGCAATTTGTAGGCAATATGTAGGCATTTCGGTTTGTTTTACAGAATTTATTAAAGTAGAATGATAGCTAACGTATTACGGACGCATACTGGATAACTTTAACTTTTGAAATTGAAATTCTGAGTTCGCAATTATAATTGAAAAGAATAAACTATAATCAATTTAAAAAAAAATGTTGCTCTTAGTCGATTGGCTTCATATAATTTTTCGAATTTCGGAAATGTTTCGGACTAGTTTATCAAAGAACGCGAATTGATCTATCAGAAGCAATATCGCAGGAATGGCGTAAGTTTCTATTGTTAACATCTACTTAAAGAAAGATATAGCACTGAACTTATACGACGTAAAGCTTTTCGCATTATTCTCTCCTCGAGTACTCATACCTTGTCTCCCGTACTATGGGCCTTCGGCGAAAGTTGAATAGTTATCAGTGGCTATTCACTATTTCCGCTTTCCGAAGCAGGCCTCGAATGATGGCGAAGTCCGCGAGTATCTCTCGGGCCAGACAAGGAGAGCAGCGATCAGAAACTTAACGAATAACGAGGTGAAGGAGACTGGAAGGGAAGGCGGATATGAAAGACGGGTGAGCGAATTGCTATGAGAGAAACCAGAACTATTGTTAACGGGAACGGAATTATAATTCGCCTCCTCTACGTACCGTGCGAGAGTCTCAATTTGTACGCACGGGATAAGAGAGATACTTGAATTGGGGAAACAGGCGACGAACTATAGATCTATACCCCTAGAAGACGATAATCGCTATTATTTCTCTTGTGTCCAATTTCTCAAGCTGACGACAATGTTGATCATGTGAGAATTGCCAAAAATTGTTGATTTCGCTCAAATGCGTTTGTTATAATTGCTAGAACTATACGATGATTATTAACTTAACGATTTATACTGAGTCAAATATTTGTATAACGTTTGTTGAAAAAAAATGTTATGTATACGTTTCGCCCTAGACCACCTGCTTTAATAACTATTCTACATATAATAAACCACCTACATAATAAATGATTTTAATATTCATATCAATTTTAATTTTAATATGCGAAGTTTTATAGGCTAGATTCTTTTGAGGTGATTATAAACAATGACTGACGATCATGATAATTATTTTAATAATATTATATTAGTTGATTCAAAAAACTGTAAAACATATGATCATGTATAGTGTACGGTTCAACTACCCAAGTAGCTTTTCTGAGTGGGTCTGCATTACCATTTTTTTATTTTATTGTATATTTTTTTACTATCTATCTTATAATTCATTTCGTATATATATATATATATATATATATATATATATATATATATATATATATATATATATGTATATATATATATATCTTGAATAATTCGTGTTTAATATAAAAAATCGATATTATAGCCAAAGGGGCAAAGAAAGCTAAGAAAATCCAAGAATAGAGGGATAGTGGACGGAAAAAAATATCAAAAATAATCTATAAGAGGCAGAGATAAAGCGAATGTAGCTTTAATTGTGGAAAAGTCGAGAATCAGAGACAATATCAACATAAAAATTTTCTTGCGCAACATCCGAGCAACTACAGAAAAGAGTCAAAGCCAGTTAGCTCGAAAAGCCAACCTCGCTTGGACACTTGCGGCGAAAGAGCCGAGGTTGAGGGCGGCGCCGACTACGACGATCTCATCGACTGCGAGAGGGTCCGGTGCGTGTGCCTATACTCCGCAATACCCTCCCGCCCACCTTCCTTTTCGGAGTCGCGCAAGAACACCGGCGGGGGTTGATTTGCATATTCATTAAACGCTCCCGCGGCGAATATATATATATATATATATATATATATATATATATATATATGCATAGCCGACCCCATCTCCCCATTTCAGTCCCACTTTCGCTTTGGCGCGCTACCGTCCTCTGACTCTCGTTAATCCGCCTACAAATATATAGATGTATAGGTACTCGGCACATCAGGCAACCCCTTTGTCGTAGCGCTGGCAGCGCCTAGTGTCTGCGTTCCACTCTCAAGAATGAATGCTCAGGCTCTCTTTCTTCGTATCTGTACGGCGTGCTCGCATTGCCCCTACTCCACTTTCTTTCTCGTTCCAACATCGGGGAGATGAGGGGACAGATATCGAAATCAAACCGTATGTACGCCTCGTACTCGGTGGTGGACTATTATAAGAAAAGCAGAGACGGTCGCGAGAGCCGGGCATCTGTCGTTAACGACCAAAATCTAAGACGGATTTGCATTTTGACCGTTCTTTCCGCCGCCCAACGCCCATCCTATCTTTCCGTCTGGGTGCGACAGACGCGATAACGACCGGAGTCGAGAGACGATTTGCGAAGCGTCGGCACAAAACAGCGAACGGGTCGTGGTAGGGGCGTATCGGGAAGAAAAAATATTGGGCCAACTTCATAACTATTCCGATTGTATTTCGAGACAGAGAGAGAGAGAGAGAGAGAGAGAGAGAGAGAGAGAGAGAGAGAGATTGGGGTAGCGGGGTGCGCGCATAATATGCAGATACCTCGGCGGAGTGCCGTCGTCTCCCTCGCCTTCCCGTACGGCTGTGTATATGCTTGTACATTGCGGTTCAATAGCATTAAAATACCCCCTTCCCATTACCGAGATTCGACTTTATGTATAGACGTAGATTGCAGCAGCCTACACTTGTGCACGCAGTCTGCTCTTGCATTTTACGCGCGTTATATATGTGGTGCAAAGTAAGACGGGGAAAGTTGCTGACCCCCCCCCCCCTATTCCGGAGTCTGTTGGTAATTAATTCGTTATAGCATCAGTAGCAGCAGCGAAGAAATCTCGAGCACCGCAAATGAGAGGGAGAACCAGAGAGAGAGAGAGAGAGAGAGAGAGAGAGAGAGAAAAGCCGAGAGAAGGCTTGTTTTGACACGGTACGTGTGCATAGAAACGGAATCGCTGGCCTGAGTATAAGGGGAGGGGGTGATAGGGTATAAGAGGAATGGAAATACAGCGCAGGCGTGCGACACACTGCGGGAGATACAACGATCGCCGGGCCGAAATTATGCATTTTCTTGTCACACGGTCGCAAGATAAGAGCCGACTGAATATTAATGTCCCGTGTAATAGTTTGTAAACTAGGTCCGTCGGCGTCCTCGGCTGCAGCGCTACTGGCGAGCCGCTGCCGTACCGTTATCATCTATCTCACACTCTGTTGTCCCCTACCACCTTCTCTCTCTCTCTCTCTCTCTCTCTCTCTCTCTCTCTCTCTCACTCTCTAGCTCACTCTCGCGTAACACTCTCCTGTACTGGCTAGCTCTTTTGCTCTTTATCTTCAGTCGTTCCTGTTGCTGTATAATTGCCCCCCTATTACGTGGTTAATATTTACTACCCAGTCCGTTATTCTAACTGCGATCCTGAATTTTGTTTCTAATATTTCTGTATTCTACCAGTCTTGCCCCTGACCCCGTCCCCTTTTTATTATCATTGTTTATTTGTTGTGATTACAGAACTCGATTAAGCTATTATACCTCCTGAATTTATCTTCGCGAGATTGTCATTAATTTTCTTTAATTAATTTTCTTGACCCTATTTTTCACGTTCACTTGATTCAGGTCAGTTAATTTTATTATCAAACTCGTATTTCTTTACTATTTGGTGCTTAACTCAAATACCGTCAATTTCATAAAGTAAAGTTAAGTTCCTATTGATAGCAAATATGGGTTAGCTTTTTTCGTCTTAGAAATTACGGGCTTAAGTCATAATGACTTATGCTCTGAGCAATGTTGCCGAAAATGTACATTGTCTAAACTTCTTTAATCCACTCCAAAGCTCACTATATAGATGTCTGGCTGACTTTATGAAATTTTTAATAAAAGCGAGACGAGAACGTCAACGTATGCCATAAATGATTTAATACATTTTACTAGAATTTAAAAAAAAAACTTAGATAAAGAGAAGAAAAAAGTTTCATTTATAAGATAATTAAAAATTAATTTATTATTTAAGATTGTAAAAATTTATAATATTATAAATTGCTAAAATTATTTTTTTTTATCTATACTAGATTTTAATTTAATTTTATGTACTGTAAAACTGGTTGAAAAAGTCCAGATAAATTAAATTTCCAGTAAGTGAAAATCCTCAACATTGAGAGAGTCTAACTAATATTATCCATATCTCAACTGTCCAACATTATGAAATTAGTTTTTAACATTCACATTAATTAGAGTTCATTCTTGCTTATTATGAGTTTAATTCTATTAGATTAAACTAATTTTTAAAATATGAAGACAAGACAACCTCGTGTTAGTTAGATAATTGTAAGAAAAACTCTATTTATTTAAACAAATAATACTTCCGAGTATTTCGTTCATAATCTATATCGAAATAAATAGTCAGTATGCAGACAATAAGGAAAAATTAGTAATTGATACTATTTTAATAATGCATTGCGATGTAAACATAATAATATCTTTTTTCTCGACTAACATAGTTTCATATTATTAAGGCAAGTTTTCAGTAATCAAACAGGGAGAAATATTATTTTAGTTCTTAAAGGTCGATTTATAATAAAAACACTCATAAAGCCGACAAGCATCCCGGTGTATGCTTTATATGTAACCTCGCACTATGTGAAAGTGGCTGTAAATAAAAGATTTTAGAAACATAACAGACTGCCTTACAGTCGAGCTGTACGCGCGATGTAAAAAGAATTATCGAGTTTGTTTCAAATCAATTTCATTTATACGAATAGTATTAGATCAATAATGTGAATAGTGTCGGCTACGGGTATTCGAATCGTGAAATTATCTCTATAGCATGACAGGATGTTCGTTCGATCTTGAGAAGCAACGAAATCTAAAATTTAATTTCTTCGACGCTTTCCTAACGAAATCACTAAATGTATAATGGTTTTTGTAAAATAAGAATGGTAATGGCAACGACTTGAGTTCCCAATAGCAATCTTTCCTTGATGTTGATTAACGATGTATAAGAGATACTTTCTTATATAATGTGCATTACATAGCAACATTATAAGTAATGCGGGAGGGGAGATTTGATTGTTTCTAATTTGGTATTTTGCAACTGATGTTTGTTTCGAAGCGAAAGTATATTGACATTTCGCTGTGATCTCCACCCGTTTCTAGAATTTCGCTTTTGTCATTCGAATCGTAGTATCGATATCGCTAATCTAAATAATTAAATTCATTTTTTATTATTCGACTTCTTGGTCCTCACGTAGTCAGACCACTCCGCTTTTCGATTTTAAAATAATCACGTGATCCCTTCGACCAACCTCTGTATTTTCTATATGCTTTTCCTCGACTGTAAAATAACAGTTATCCCCGAGTGGTTCTCCGGACTGATGCTCGAAAGGGTGAAAGAGAAAGAGAGGGGAGGGGGTAGAGACCAAAGTATCCTGCATAATGTATGCCCGCGCAGAGAGCTTGCGCGCGTGTCGCCGCGCGATAATGTACTAGAAATATATGAGCGGCCCTTGAAAGCGACTATGTATATATATATATATATATATATATATATATATATATATATATACAGGCACAATGTGCGCGGTACTTGTCTTCATTTTTTTACACTCTCCTGTGCTATGTATGCGCAGCGTCGGCAGCGACGGCTCTCATTACAGGCGCGCGCGTGTAATTTTCGCGAGGAACGGCATACGCGCATACGAGAATGGTTCTACGACTGCACTTAAAATAGAGGGAGAGAGATGAGGCGAATGAGGCGAGATGGGCACCTGCCCCACAGTCCCGACCACATAAGATAATGAGGAGTTTAACGGACCGGTAACGCGAAGAGAATCGGGGAGAGTATGGGAGCAACGCGTATCCACGATCGGATCGAATTGAGCTATATACCGGATGTCTCTAAACGCACCAAACGAACCTCTAGATTTACGGATATAGCGGGAGATAGCAAGAGAGCGAAAGGCACGAATCAGTTCATGAACATATAAGAAGTAACTATACGTCCATTGCTCTAGAATACAAGCTATTTTTCCCTTACTTCTTCGAGGATCGACGAAGGACTTCCTGCTTCATTCGGATATAGCAATGTGTTTAGTGAGTTTAGGAGCATCCGGTATATTGTACACGCATACACGACCATTCATTTGCAATTGGATGCGCAGTTTTCGTAATTTATACGTGCGCTCTGCGAGCGCGTATAATAATCGTCCTCTCAATTTACTATACAGACCGAGTCGGCTCGGTCAATCCCTCTTGCCTCTCTTTCTTTCCAATTTCATTTTTTGTCCTCCATCCTTCGTATACTAGTTCATCTTCTCCCTCCCCACCTCGGTGCGGTTGATTATCTGGCGTCTTAATTTTCTCTCCTCGGCTGCTGGGCTCGCAGCTCGATCGATCCTTCTTTCGCGGGCTCTCGCTTCCTTCCTTCTCCCTACCTCTCTCTCTCTCTCTCTCTCTCTCTCTCTCTCTCTCTCTCTCTCTCTCTCTCTCTCTCTGCTCCTCTCCCACCCTTCAAAGCCCGTAGCGGGCTTCTCTTCTTCTTCCCGTCTCCATTATTCATGGACTTTTTTGATGGGCATTTACGCGGTTCATAGCCGTCATCGTCATATTTTCGGAGCATTACACGGACGTAGATATAACGTAAAAGTCAGTTGGAGGAGGGGGAAGGGATTACAAAGATGCGCTTCTCGACGCTTCTGCACTTAATGCCGAACGTGCGATGTACCATATATTGTACTCGTGTGAATGTTGTTGTCTGAAACTTCTATACTTTGGTAATGTTGTCATTTTTTAGTGATCAGTTTGTTAAATCTTTGTGGATGTATAAATGGTGATCTAGGTGATATTTGATTTAGGCACAGGTCATTTTCTAAGAGCATAATCGATATATTTATAAAATATTTTCTTTTTTATAAAAAAAATTTATTATTCAAAATATTTCTTTTAATAACAAAAGTATACGAAACCTTCGCCATTTAACTGCGCGCAATTTATAAATAAATTTTAAAATATATTTCAAAAGTTTTTCTAAAATTTTTTGTCAAAGTGCATAAAAATTTTATTGTATTGTTTTTAACGATTGAAATTTATTTTTCTACATTTCTATAAAATATAAAAAAAGTATTCAGTGAAATGATCTTAAAACGTGAATATTTTCAAGAATCTTCCTCTTATATTTATTTTTAATACCTTCTTCGAGTGAATCCATTTTTTCAAAATGAAAAGAATGTAGAAATGTCAAAGAATGTTCTTTGAATGCCGATTTAATCTTGGATTTTGATAATAATATATCGATGCTCACAAATTCTTTTTTTCAAATATTATTTTGTCTGCCCTCGTTATAAATTTGATTACATTTATTATAATTGATTTTATACACTATTCCTGATTTAAAATATTTCTGACTTTCCTTTTTACAACTATAAAACAATTTCCTTAAATTAATAGGAATTTTAAAGAAAACTTGATTTAGTTTTTTAATAGATTGATTGTTAAATTGTATTCGAGAAACTTTTAATGTATTGTCAAATAAAAAGTCCACATCGATATTCATTATTCATAAATGTTTCTTAATGTAACTAAATTTAACTTATTTTCTTTAAAATCCTTATCTCACAGTTTAATTGCTGGATCAAAGAATTTTTTTAATATATCTGTCTTAGTTCCGAATTAAAATATAAAAATATGCCAGACCATATAGGTGTTCTACAAAACATTAATTTTACTCTGTTATTGCTAGCTCTATCTACGTTAATGTTAACAAAACTCCATTTATTATGAGATTCTATTTCTTTGAATTCAAGATTCAACCTCTATTTTTTTGTTTTTTGTTTTTGTAAAATAATTCATTTTTTAAAAATACTATTTAACGGACTCTGAAATTGGATTTTATATATTAAAATATAAGTAATAATGGGAAAATGAAAAACTAAAATCTAGTTTTGCGAAGTAAATTCTGGGATAAAAATTAATATCATTGATCCTTGATCGCAACATTTTACTACAATAAATATAGACGAAAATTTGCCACGAGTTAGCCTTCCGGGATGTACGTCCTATATCATCGCACAGTAGGACCCACGGTTCTGCAATTTCCTCCCCCTTCCCTCTAACTATATAAGTAGAATTTCGATTCTGAAAAGTATACGCGAACAATTAAAAATTCAGTTTATTGGCTTGGGCTCGCCTGTACCGCGACCATATATACGGGCTAACTTCGCGATTCCGACTACAGTCATTAGCAGCGAGCGGCTTCCCTCGACAATAATGGACGCGCAATACATGTTTGCCTTCCTCGAGCGCTTCTGAGGTAGCGCGGAGGCGGCGACTGGGGTTTCTTATCACGCGCGCTCCTAGCCCGAGCTTATTTTTCCATTATGCGAATTTTCCCGGAGTCGCTCCGCTCGCCCACTCTCGCTACCTGCCGCCAGACTTTAATGAAAATCGAGCGAAACTTTTAATTAAGCGCGATAGGACTTAATTAATTGCGAAGGTGACCGGCGTACGGGGAGGCCGGTGATAAGGGGACTCGGGGTCAGAGAAGGTAAACGACGGGCCAAGGCAGCTAAAGGAGTCTTGGCCGCTGTCGCGACGGAACGCGCGACCGATTGAAAATGCAGCGACGTCGTTCTGGTCTATATATATATATATATATATATATATATATATATATATATATATATATATACGTCGACCATCTGTATACGCGCGCCCGCTGATAATTATCTACCGTGCGCATATATAAAAGTCCGTTGCAATTAACGCCTCGAGTCCTCGACCGGCAACGCATTCTTCTCTCTTGACCCGAGCAGCGTCCTCCCCCTCCCCTACTCCACGACGCGCCACTTGTGCCATTCGCCTATACGCGTGCACGCGCGCGAGTCTCCCCTCGCTCTTTCATTCTCCCGGGGCACTTAATAATCGCGAAATTTATCGCGCGCTCCGCAGCTTTTGATTGCCGAATGTGTGTGTACATGGGTGTGTGTGTGTGTGTGTGTGTGTGTGCGCGCATGTGTGTGTACAGTAGTAGGCATGGAGGCAGAAGCCCGTGGGAGGGAGAAAGCGCGCTTTCCGTAATGAATGGCCTTAACCGAAAACCGATAAACGTCGCCTTAACTCATACGCGCGGACATTATGCCGTTATTTACGGCCGAACGTTTGAGAGTAAGAACGAGAGTGCGAGAGGGGGGGTGGGTGCGAGGAGGGACTGTACTTTGAAACACGAGAACGTTGTACACACGCATGAAATGTAACGCGCGGAATGGAACGGGCGAAACTTCCTTTTATATATTTCTCTCTCGAAGTCGTCGACTGCTGCAGCGGCCTATGGTGCGAAATCAGGCACGAAGCGCTGCAGGTGACGGACTCGTTCGCGCTCGATAGTCCATACAGAGAAGTATATTCGTATAATGATGATCGTCCGGTTTTAGTCTGTTGGGCTAGTTGTTTATCGTCGAACGATCATATAGATACTGCCACTATGTATACATATAATATCGGAAGAAACGCGGACTGCGCGGCGCGCGTACGCACTAATCCGTTTCGCTTTATGAGGGGATTAAATTGATTTATATATTAGCGTAACACTGGTTATTATAGCGTTTACAGGGACGCGTTAACCGCCGATGAAATATGATTCATGGAGCTAGAGAAGAACAGGCAAAGGATTGTGGATATTGAGCATTGTAGATGGATTTATTCCAATTATATGTAGCGTTTAATATACTGATGTATAAATTTGTAAATTATACAAGTTTGCCAATAAATGTATTTCAATGAAAGTACCTTGAGATCAATGGCTTGATTGTTTAAATAAAGTACAGTAAGGAAATCATGTTATAATCATCGAAGGTTGTAATGTAATAAGTGACCCGCTGACGTTCATTTCAATCATAATATAATAATAAGAACTCAAATCGTATAAATCTAATCTAATATTGAAGGAAGAAGCGAATAAAATATATTTCTCACTTGTCAATAAAAGATATATCGATATTCGGATTGAAAAATCAGCTAAATTATAGATTAATTTTTTATAAGTATCGTTTTATAGTAACAAAACAATGGCAACAAATAGACCGCTACCGAATTCTTAGCGCTATAATAAAAAATCATGGAAGCTCCTAATTTAATCTTACTTGCAATGCTAGTATCGATATAAGATGTATATACGCGTGCCAGGAAAAAAATCCAGTAAAGCGTTTCTCTTGTCTGCTGCACGCTTCTCGTAATCCCATCTCTTTGCAACCATCCGAAGAGTCAAATATATACACATTCCAAATATATAGTGCCCACGCTATTAAAGA
Organism: Sycobia sp. Sy_11; assembly: GCA_018907035.1. NCBI lineage: Eukaryota > Metazoa > Arthropoda > Insecta > Hymenoptera > Epichrysomallidae > Sycobia > Sycobia sp. Sy_11. The sequence continues at coordinate 1,999,155 of JACCIC010000022.1, read as the reverse complement.
CCACAATAGAAGTTAAATGGCCCGCGAGAGCTCGTCGCCTTAGTCCGATTATCGCGGCCTTTCTGTACTTGTATCGGGCAGTTGAAACGATATAATTGCCAGGCGTTGTTGGCCGCACGAATATTCCCGGCGGCACGGTCGTGCATACCATGAAGGCAGTAAAGGCTTATTGCTTCGAGGAAAGCGACCGAGAGAAAGGCAGACAGGGAGGCATGAGAAGTGAGAGAGAGGGAGAGATAGAGGTAGTCGACAAGACCGGCGGCCCGTATGTATGATAAAAGGTCACACCTTGACCCGGCGCGTGCGCGGAGCTCGTAAACGGCCGATATATCCCGTACGGCCATATAGCCTTATTCTTCTGAGGAGGGGGAAAGGCGGGGAGAATGTTTCTGTCGCGAGGCCGCTCCTCACATATATGTACATCAAGGGCGAAGGAAAGCACTTAATTTGCAAAGGACTCTCGCAATTTTTTATTCAAAATATTGATAATTGGATTATTTGGCCACTATTTCAGGCAAATTATGGACATCGTCCCAAAAAACATTTTCTGTTTCGAGGCAATCCATTCAACGAAATATTTTTCGATTTCGTCCAAACTGGTTAAGCGCTGTTCTGTAACTGAGTGCCCCATTGATGCGAAGAGGTGATAGTCGGACGTCTCGAGAGTACTGCGGATACGATAATGCTTTCCAATTAAGTGCTTTCAATGTGTCCTTCACCCATTTAGCGGTATGAGTTGTCACATTGCAAGATAATTTTACCATGTCTTCGAGCCCATGCCAGCCGTTCTTTGATCAATATAAAACTAAAATTCTTGCCAGTAGCGATCATTATTCACTGTTTGAAGCAGGTTTTCAGAAGTCGTAGTACACCATACCGCATTGATTTCACCAAACATAGAACACCGACTTACGGACAAAGCGAATTGGCCTTGCATTCAATGAGCCGACTTCACCAAGTGGAAGCCAAGATTTTGTTCACTTCGAATTTTTGAAATAAATCCATTTCTCGTCCTCTGCAATCATTCTATTCAGAACAGATTTTCTTTGGAATCTATGAGGGAGCATTTTGCGTTTGTCCATTGTTTAGTTCGTGTGGCAATTGGCAAAACTATATCGCACATGCTCGAATTACTGGACAATATTCATCATAAATTTCTACCAGTAATCGCTGCGGTGTTTATCTTTTGATGAAATAAAAAGCAACGAATACCGCAAAAGCGACTTTTTTGGAAAGAAACTGAATTCATATTCGCTATGATAAACAACAATAACATTCTGACAATATGACTTTGACGGAATATGATCTATGGATTTTTGCAGGTTAATCTCGATAAATAAAATTGACATCTATATCCTATCATAGAAAAGTATACATATTGTTAGCGAAATCTAACAGTGGAACCGAGAAATTTTAAATTAACTTAACCCGTTTAACTTTTTTACCCGATACACTTTACACCGAGAGATCTTATCGCGGCGGCACGAGGGTGCGAAATAGGCCGCTGTCGAGCGAGTCTTTTGCATTTAGCCTTGGCATTGACGAGCGAATGACTGCGCATAAGAGCGCGGAATCCTGCTGCTGCTGCTGAACGGCCTCTCTCGACGATCAGCAAAAGCTGTCGTGAGCCGATATTCTTTACGGAGTAAAAGCGAGTTGCTCCTGCTTTAAACGAAAGTGATATATGTAACTGAGATTTTATTGCGTTGAATTGTAAAAAGCGATACAACCTACTGTTAATTTCAATTCATGCAAAGTTTTATGATGAAGTAACCATTACCAAAGATTTTGGGAATACTATATATATATATATATATATATATATATATATATATATATATATATACAATTATGTGCATATACTTAGTAACAGGATTTATATATTAAACGAGAACTTTTTATAATTCGAAATACCCTATTATATTACTAGTATCTAGAAAAAAATTGAACACATTTTTCATTCTCTGTTCATTCTGAAATAATAAAAAAAATAAACCTCACCAGATACATATATGAAATTATAATGCCTAAGCTGGTGAGAAGAAAAAAACTCAGAGAATTGTTAAAATATCTGAATTTATATGTAAATCGAGAGAGAATACTTGAATTGAAAATAATGTGATAATTTACATAATACTAAAACACAAAGTTTCGATCATATTTCGCTAAATTAACAAATTAAACTTTCTTGAAATGAACATTGCCAACTATCATAATTAATTTATGCTGCTGGCGCTTCCTTTTCGTTACGATAAAAATTTTCAAAACTGTAAGAATAATACTTCAATTTTTATAACATCAAATACTTCATAGCGCTCATTTAAAAAAATTTTAATTATAAAAATACATTTCATTCGTGTACCTAAATTCAATTTGCAAACTTACAAACAGTAGGACGAAGTACTGCAATTGTAGAAGAATATTATCTATGTAATATATATATGTGTGTGTGTGTGTGTGTGTGTGTGTGTGTTTGTATTGATAAATATAAACAAATGAAGATATAAGACGTATACTTTACAGTGTGACAATTTCTACGAACAAATCCTGTCGTAAGCAGGCAATGGTGATCCCTGTGATATCCTTTTGACAGTGAATATGTCGCGGTCCAATTAAAGCGGAATTGACTCTGAGATTCATTTCCGAGATTTTCAGAAAATTAGGGTTAGGAAGAGGATATGATAGTACAGAAAACAGAATATCGATAGGCTGAATATCGCATCGTACTCTCATTTACTGGGATAAAATATTTCTTGTTACATGGGTCAGGGTCATATTGGCGATCATACTGGCGGTTAGGAAGAGATTTAATAGTATTAATAGATTGGTAGATAATTAAATCATCTTCTCATACAATTCGAGTGTATTTGGTGGTTGAATACAGGGATTATTACATTAGTATATAAACGGTTCGGATCTACAGGACGCTTCGAAACTATTGTCTAACCGCAAAGCACCACCACATGCATATTCGATCGAATGCTTCTCAATCACAATTTCATCGGACTAGTCGAGAAAGATGGTGTGTTGGATGAGGGTCAGGGGCCGACGAAGGGAAGGAAGGTCCAAGGACACCTGCGGTCGTTTCGCCGTAATTAACTCGAGAATCCAGTTGGCCGAGCTTGGGCGGCCCCCGGAGCGGGCGTGGGGACATCCTACCCTTAATTTGCGCGCCAGTTCGTCAGGGTAGCTGTGAGGCGCTTCGACGATTCGCGTGAGGCAGGTTGGCGATGCGTGAATGCCGTGAATTTTCAAGCTCTGATTTCATAATGAACGGGCGATGTGCAAAGCGGAGTGGGTTAATTAAAAGCGTTCCATGGGCGGCTGGCTTTCTTTACAGTAGAGACACGCCCTCCAAAGGAAGTACCGCTAGGTGGCGAGCAAGAGGAAGATAGATAGAGAGAGGCAAAGACGGAGACAGTGAGAGAGAAAAAGAGATAGAGGGAATGAGTACGATGAGAATTCATCGGAGTGTAATGGAATATTTAATTGTCGGTGCGATATTAAAGAGGATAGGAAGTTTGGGAGGAAGTAACCGTATGAGTGCAAACAAACGTTCGTGATAGATAAAACAAATTCATACTGGAGAAATTTTTAATTAATCCTAGTCGCTCTATATATATATATATATATATATATATATATATATATATATATATATATATATATTATAAATAATACTTTATAAATTCTCTACTTTTCGAATTCTTTAATTTCAATATTTTAAATAATTCAATAATATTGTAGGTCTATAACATTTGCAGTATTTTTCATTGGCATCTTAAATCAGAGGCTTCAATTCATTAATTAAATATATCTATTAAGAAATAATTTGCAAATGCTTATCATTTTTTTGAATGTCAAGTCTACAACATATTAATACTTATTTTCAGTTCATTCATATTGACATCAAAGCTAACACAGACACTTGTGATTTATATTCAATTAACGCGGATTAAATGTAATTTTTAATCTGCGAAATGGATTAACTTTCGTATTTCAAGAAATCTAAAATCTTACTAGTAATCCTTCAACGTCTTGGTCGCCCGGCATACGACGATAATAATTTCGCATAGGGGGGAGGCGTTTAAAGCGGACAAATCCGATCGCACGAGGTGAAAGGGAGGGGCTCGGTCGTACAGGTGGTACAAATGGCAGCTAGCCGTTACGGGGCTCGAGAAACGACGCGCCCTTAACATGCCAGTTTGCACAGACAGCGGATGCCAAAAGCGCGACAGTACTGCGGCATAAAGACGCGCTTGTCGTACAAGATATCCCGATTCAAGTGTGCGAATCCTATGTGTGTTTGTGTGTGCGTATATAGGTGTGGCTCCGTGTATATATATATATATATATATGCACATATATAGGGATTACCAGTGATTAGAGCGGAGAATGGGTAATGTACGCGCAGAGTGATGAAGGGACACAGGGTAGTAAACGATAATAAGCAATAAGCGGATTCGGGTATGTCTGCGTGATGAGGGGGGGGGTTGCCACGCAGTATTTCCGAAAGTATATACACAGGCGGAGAATGAGAGAGGGGCTCAAAGTGCGATACCCGGCTCGAAGGCACGGAGTTAGAATGTTTATTCAGCGCTCGTGTCCACGGAATGATCCTCGGAGTTGAGGTGAGCGACGTGGGGTAAATGCTTGGCTCGATCGTAAAAAGAGTCTCGCAATCGGTTTCTGCGCGTGGTGGTCGGCGTGTTCGCGGGACCGACTCATGGACTACGAAACGACCGGGCTGACTATGTTCACCGAAACAATTTCTATATTGATTTGCGTTTGTCTTACGGGATTGCGACTGCGTGTACTGGGCGCTGGATGGGAGTACGGCCGGGGATCGGAGAATTAATTAAAACAAGCCAAATCGGGCGATCGATATTACGATAGGGATGTAGGAACGATTGCAATTATTTACGTATAAAATAATGGGAAATACATCGATGGCGTATAAAAGGGGCTGGGCGAGCGCGTACGGCGAGCAGCATTTATCTCTTTAATGTCGTTATTTTCAAAATCGAATTGTGAAATTTACTGGAAAATCTACATTGGCCGGGATGATTTAATGCGCCGTTTTGCAGGATTCTGCCGGTGTAGTTGAGCAATCCGCTCCGTGCTGTGGCCGAATTACAATCCCCAATCTTCCCTCTCATTCCCACTTCTCTTTCGCCATACCATTTTTATCAGAAAATTTTCGCATGCTGTACAGAACAAAGCCACGCATACACATACACATACATATATGAACACACGCGCGCACACTCACATACACACTCATACACAGATATCAGGAATTCTGAGGTCCAGAAAAAAGGAAGAGTGTTATTAACAGAGAGGGAGAGGAACGGCGGGGTATTGAGAAAGGTAGATTGTCCTAGGAAACAGGGTGACAGAAATGAGGCTTTGTTCGTAACCAGGTATAATACGTATACTATGTGTGGATAGCTCACAGTTCTTGTGCAGATGGACATAGGCGTGTACACACATCCACACACATTCATGTCCGCGCAAGCATATATACTATTTCTCGCTCTTTCCATCCAAGTTTGCTCAGCCAGCTTGTGTTATCTTCTCCATTGTGCGTGCGCATCTCGTTCTCTTTCTCCTTTTCTCTCCTCTCCGTTTCTCTTTACGTGGCACGACCGGCCAAATGAAGACACACTGCTTTCATTATGAGCTAACCTGGGCGACGCTCGGCCACTTTCTTTCGCTCTTCTCGTCCTCCTTTTCTACTACCCTTCCCTTTTCTTTCCCGTTCCCTCTCTCGCTCGCTCCGTCCTCTGTCTCTGTTGCACAAGAGCTCACCTCGCGTTATTCTTGTGCGCGTATATTGTCTGACATTCGTTTAGCTGCGCTAACATTCCGCGCTCTCGTGCGGGAACCACGTTTAATGCGATGCAAGTTCGCTAGTTTTCCCCTCACCCATCGCTTAACATTGGCCCCAGAGAGATCGTTATTGACGTTGATCTTGCACACGGGCACGGGTGTCACGTCGGTCGTACTCCTTGATGGAACGTCCTTTTCCTCCTCCCGCGGTAATTACGGTAGGAGCGCTGCATCGGATGACAAAATTAGACGGAATTTTTTAAGTGAGGGTATTAGTGAAATTAAGAAATAACCACCTTCCCAATGGTAAGCGCGTCCGGTAGGATTACCAGAGTAATGAAAGAAAAAATAGTATTTGAAGAATGTGACATTTTCATCTAGATATTGTAGTCTATTTTAATAAATTTTTTCTGAACAAGATGTTCAATTACTCCAGAAAAATGAGAATTACTCACAGAATGAAAGCTTATCTCTTTTAAGATTTAAATGAAAATAAGAAATATACCATTATGCTAATAGGAAAAAGTTACTTTTTAGCATAAGTAGTAATAGTCTGTTTACGTAAGATGAAATTTACTCTGGCAATTTTCATTAGTAGAAATACGCTGCTAATTAGAAAGTTCTGAATATAAATCATTGAGATAAATAGAACAGTTATAATATGACTTACTTCAATACTTAAATAAAAATTCATTCGCAGATTTAACAGAGGGTTCATTCTCTGTGATTATGGAGGCGCAAATCGTTGCACGCTTGCCTTTCCAACTCGTTTTAACGAGACTTCAGAAGATTTATTTTCGGCAGATGAGAAAACAATTAATTTACCTTTATCTTTAATTCAAACTTGGTATCTTTTTACAGTAAAATTTATTAATTATAGAGCACTATTATATAAATAGAATAAGATTCAAAGTATTCATATTTCAACTCTTATATATACTAGCATTCCCCGTCTCGGCTTAGCCCGAGATAATCATTTTACCAGTTCAATGATATTCAAGTAAAAAATGCTCTGTTTAAAAATCTATATTAGTAGAAAGAATTTCCCGTAATTGACCTATTGTTGCTTCTGTATCAAAAGCTGCTTTATATCATCGTCCACTTGAAAAAGCTGATATTTCGTATTTTATACGATTTTATACAATATATATATGTATATATATATATATATATATATATATATATATATATATATATATATATTTATTACTTACGGCTTCTATAGACAGAATTGTATTTTACCATCCGATTTCACCATCGTACTTTATCGTATTTTATTATGCGATCGTAAAAGTATGCGTAAAAGATGTCCCGAGGTAACTAGACATAGTTTCCTACCGACTAAACGCAATACTCCCCGTAGAATCATCCGAACACAAAACTCCCAATAGAAATCGTCCTGACACAACGGGATACCGTATTCAACCGCCCTTACAGGCCAATACAATATTTCTCAGTAGAGACTGTATTTAAAATGTGTGTATATATGTATATATGTATATATATATATATATATATATATATATATATATATATATATATATTACGGTAAATTCTTTATATTAATATAGATTTTTATACATTTTACTTAAGTATTTTTTACTTAAATATTATTGAACTGGTAAAATTATTATCTTGTGCGAAGCCGAATACAATATAATATGTTTATTCTATGCAAAGGAACAAAAATAATTCGAGAGCTTAATTCACATCGGTCCGCCGTATGCCTTGAAGCGCGCGCTAGTCATGCATTTTGTTTAATGCAAAAAATAAACAATAAAATAAGCGTTGCTATAGTTGCCTTCATCATGTTTTTTTTGTTAGTTTTCAACGATTAGCCTTCAGAAACGCACGCTTTTCGATTGAATTTCTTTATTTCAAGTATAAGTATTATAATTTAATATTTTAGCAAATCAATTTATCCATACACACTAAGCATTCCCTACATAACATGTCTGTCGATAGCTTAGTGTTCCCATCACATTGGTGTCGGTCGACAAGACTAACTCCCGACACTTCTGTGTTGGTCGAGCTGTTGAGCGCTCCCCGCACGTTTTTGTAGGTCGAGCCGCATACTACTTTGAGGTGTAGCTACACTCCAGTCCAATTCACATGGACCATATATAAAACATTTTTATATGCGTATTCACAACAGACACTTCATATAAATACACAATTAATTTACATCGAGGGTTTTTATGCCGTAAGGCTTTTCCCTAGTGCAAATAAAGGGAATTTCCCACACTGTCCAAAAATTTTGGTGTTTTATTTAATAACCTCATCTACGTCAAATTCGGGATTCCGAACGAAGAAGGGCGGATTCTCGACGATACATAATATATAAAATACACTTTCGAGGTTGTTGGTAAAGAACCCTCTATGTTGCCATGATTCCTTTTGTTAAACTAAAACAAACTTTCTATTGTCAATTCTAAAGTTAATATAACGCATAAAAACAAAAACATAATTCGTGACGACAATTTCTGGCGACTATGATTTGGCATAAACAACCATTTAATAACAGCGAACGAAGAAAGTGATTGGAGACACACACACACACACACACAGAGAGAGAGAGAGAGAGAGAGAGAGAGAGAGAGAGAGAGAGAGAGAGAGAGTCAAACGTCACACCTTCTTGATGATACGAATGATACGAATCCCAAAGTTGGATATGACTCTCAACTGAGCTGGTCTGGTATTAATAGCTTAAGCGCACGAGTTTGAGTTGATATTCATGATTCAAGACGCCACCTACTGGCCATTAGTGAAACTGACTGCTAAGACCGTTAACTTAATTTATTGATGAAAGTAAAAAATGTAGCCTATGTCCTTCCGAATATAATATAGAATATATATCTTGAATTTCAGACCAATTCGTTCAATTATTTTTTTGATTATCTTGTACAAAGAAAAACACGCTTCGTGTTTATAAATTAGTATTATATGATATGATATGATATATATTTATTTATTTTTTTATCAAAGAATATATTTCACAATCATTTTTTCTCAATCAATCTTTAAAATTGTAATTCAAAAATATATGAAATAGATAATTCAATAAGTTCATAAATTTAATCTTATATGGAAGGTATAATATAATTAATAATCGGTCAAAGTTGAAAATATTAAATTAAAATCTAACGAATACTTTCATTTGACCTTATACAATAAAAACGCCGATAAAATTTAAGTATTAAAGTTAATACAGTGAAAGAGCATTTTGCATCAGTCAGTTTTAATGCGCATCAGCTTAACTTTACTCCCTCGGATCCTTTCAATATTCTCACATGTCAATATATCTATATATATATATATATATATATATATATATATATATATATATATATATATATATATAATATAGAACCGATACTATTAACAAATTAGAGTGTTGTGTAAAAATCTACAGCAGAATATAGATCGATTGAGTAAACAATCGATGGATACGATCCAAAAGAGCTTCAGTTTTTCAACGAGCGGGCGAGGAAAATTTATATAAAAATAGAGTCCCGAATAATTGTAAGTGGAAGTGGCGGACGTGTGTTTGCGGCTCTTGGTAAAAAGAAATCGCCCGACCGTGGGGATGTTGGAGAAGTGAGGAGGGGAGGTAGGAAATGGATAGAAGCCAGAAGGTCCATGCTGTTCTTCTATATACAACGGGACGCGCGTGTTCTCGTCCCTCTCCCCCTCTCTTCCCCGCCAATATGTAGATTTTCCCATGAATTTCTGGATACCGAGCTAGGCGATGCGCGTAGGAGCGATTTATTAAAGAGAGAAGGAAGAGCAAGTGTAAGTGCGCTATGAGGAGCCGCCGGAGGGGGGAAGCGAAATGTCGGCTTGCAAAAATACAGAAAACCGGAGAGGAGACGGGGCGAAACCGATGTGCGCGGGCGCGGGCGCGCCGCGCATTTATCTTCTTTCCGGCAAGTCCTGGTAGACGGCTCTCTCGTGACGGGGCGAGTCGAGGCGGAGAGGACAAGCCGCTGAAAAATTTTTGCGCGCATCCCCTCGCGGAGGTCTTCAGAATACTGTAAGCAATTTACTTGTAAATTTTGTTTGGTGGGAATGGGCTCTCGTATCCCCTCCCTTCGTCCTCTTCCATTCTCACCCGGTCCTGTGGAAATTTATATGATTTGATTGAAAAGGCTGAAAAGATGTCAATGCAAAACGTCGTTATTACACAAAATTAATATAACGAGGCTTGCGATTCGTTAATTGAATTATATATGTTTGTGCTTTAATAGATATTGTCACTATAATACGCAAAAAAGAAATTGGGGAACAATGAAGCTGATAATAAATTAATCGATCTATTCCAACGATTGAACATATTTAATATGTCTTTTATATATCATTGAGTTCGAGAATTTGCAGTAAATGTCGATTTGAATTCCCATATATCCCGGTTGTATTTTTTAAAATTGTAGTATTGTGATGAATTAATTTGACTTTATACAACGCTGCTTTTCAATTTTTTTCAGAACATTTCATACAAGTTTATGAAAAAAAATTTCATCGCGTCCGGCATTGCGAAACTGTGTCGTTGAAAATAATGCGAGATTCGTTGATATATTGGATTTGATAAAAGTTTGCGCATAGCTTGATGAACTACATCTATATCTTCATTGCGGACCAATCGTATACAGTCGCTTTCAATGTAACATATATCAAACTGAGACTTGCAATAAAGTCGGACTTAACGTTATCTGTTCACAGTGAACTACTGCAGTGAAAAAGGGCCGAACAACGTGACCAAGTTTATGCGTTACGAGTCCATACATTTCCAGGATAGTCAAGTTTTTGATTATTTAGACTATACTGGTTAACAAGAAGATTTATTATTCTGGCGATATTTCCTTCTGCTAAGTTTTGGTTTAATACAACATCTTTTACGATATGTATATGTATAAAGTATAGGTAATATTAGTGAAACTTTATTTCTAAGAAAAAATCCTGTAATTAATATTGTTGATTGATAATAATTCGAAGTTATTGAAGAAAATACATATGTAAGTTATATCCAAAGTTAATAATTAGTAATTGTCAAAACATTAAAGACATCTATGGAATACTTTATACGAATTAAATTATTTGTTGATGGTGGTTTTGAATGATATCACATATACGAGATTATTTTTTATATTATCGATCTTTAAAATAGGCGGAAGTCAAATCTATACAGTCAATAAATAAAATAATTGCTGAGCTATTATATTACAACTTATTTATTTCTTTTAATAATTTAACAATTATCTTATTATTACTTGTCATAGTTGGTATTAGTAACATTAATGGCAACATTGGTGGGCAATGTTATTCAGAATATGATACAGGAAATATACCTATCGTGAATGTAAACGGCATAGAAAATAAGGTATATAATATCCATCTGATAATTTTATAATTTCAAAAAATTTCAAAATTTGAAAGGTGAAATCTTTTTTCAAGTTTCCAATAAGAAACAACAACAATAGAGTGATACCTTTTAATATTAAGAAAATATATCGAAATATTGAATGGTGGACACAAATTGTATGTAGAGTTAAAAGTCAAAGTATCGTGTAATTATTTTAATGTTTTGTTTTATTATAATTAATGTTATGTTTTATTTTGAGATTTTTCTAGCAAATCAATTTATCCTCGCTTCTAAGATATTTAAATACATTTAAGTATTTATATTCGAAAATTTAGGAAATCTTATACAGAAAGGTCATCAAATCGTATAAAGAACAGTACATCTACTAGAAGATTATTGAAAATATATAAAACATCTGCAATTAGCTACTCTCTCCATTTTTGACGTTCTTTGAACCCATTGTTGAAAAATTTTCGAAAAAGTTTCGAAAAACACGGTACTTTTTAGAAAATTTTTCGCAATTTTTTCATTACAGTGAATAATTTGTCTCTTGTTATCGCCGAAAATCGCCCATATTTATGCTATATCGAATTTCGAAATTTGGGCTACGCTTTAATAACTCGATTTCCCGGTTGGCCCCGAGGGTTCTAATAAAACGCTTTCCGCCGAGACAATGCCGAGCCGCGCGGCCGCGCTCGCGCGATTCCATTTAAACGCATTCATCGCGACGGGGTTCGCGCCAGCGAGCGCGGGGCCGGGAATAATAGAGCGCGAGGTGTAGGCGTTTTTGCGGACGGAGGGTCGCGGACGTTGAACGCAGCCACGCGGTCGCGATTTTTACCCCCTTTTTGTTTTATCCCGCAACGCGGGATATTTACTTTTAATTTGTGGAGCGCCCACGAGAGCGAGTAAGAGAAAGGGGAAGCTCTCATTTCCGGGGAAAGCGCCGTTGTGTATATTATTGATTCTTATTTGTATTGGCTGGGATTGCTTTAAAATTGGCAGCCTCGATTACATAATTTCCAGCGCATAGAACGATTAATCAAATGTTAATTTCGGCGATAATAGTATCAATATTGTACAAAGCAGCTCGATTATATAATTTAAAATAATATTATACGTGCAATTTTCATTCTTGCCCCGGTCAAATTGAATTTAACAGTATCTGCTGTCTGCGGAAAGGCAAGATTTGCTTGACAGAATTCATTAGTCGCAGGATTCTTATCAGCCTCAGCTACTTAAGCCTTTATTTAGATAATACTATAATAAATAGTATTATATTACTTATTCAAGTATATTAATATTCGAGCGATTATTTAGAATTTATAAAGTGACTCGGTTTCCGTTCCCTTCGACATTCGACGTGAAATTTGACGGTATCGAAATTGTCAATGATATGTATTCTCTATCTTCGCAGCGTTATATTTTTTATCGATTGACAAATTACTACAGTGCCAGTTATCAGGATAGATCGCGCGGGGAAGGCCGACATTTCGTATGGAACGTAAAAGTGCGAGTCATACAATTCAACGATTACACTCCTTCATGAAGAAGAGGGGAATCATAAAAATAGATCGTTTTCGAATATTTTCATTGGTTTATTCACAATTTACGGTGATGCAGGAAAAAGACATATGATTATGCATTTTCATGCGAATTTCTCTTTGAGAAAAATAAGTTTGAAGAAATAAAAAATCATTCCTATTAATAGGAATAACAACATCCGCCTTATTCGGAGAATTGAAACAAATATTGATTTTACTTTCCATCCCATGAATAGTGACGAACATTGAAAATTGTCACGAAAGCAAGAAGCTTTCAAATGCATATGTGCATGTAATTTCTTTACTTCTGTCTGAATAAACAGGCGATTTCAGCGGTCGCTCTTTTTAATCCAGCACGGTGAGCCTTGCATAAATACTTTGGATGGCTTATTTTTGGCTTTGATCGTGCTGGAGTTCCACTAAACAATATCGGTAGCACTTGATGCGACGCGACGTGTTCGAAATACGCAACATTAGCGATTTCTGAAAAGATTGGCAGAAAATTAATTGAATTTTTTTTACGTGATTTTTATATAGGTGTATTTGTACAAGATAAGATTGGATTCACACAAATTAATATGTCTCATTGTTCTTGCAGTTCAATTTCTTTGATTTATAAAAGTTTTAAAACATCGTATTTTCATATGTATTAAATTGGCTTTTTATTTTGCTAGAACTAAAAATTCTATATTTAGAAATGCTATCATTTATGTTCGATTATTCAATCGTATTGCGTATGAGGCAGTTGGCGATAGTTCATGTAAATCATTTTCAACGGCACAAATATTTAAGGAATTTATGTAGCCAATAATAATTATATTATACTAAACTAATCAAATTTCAATATTCATGATAATTCGTTCTATAATTTTCGGGTATTACGTTATATAATTGTTACGATTCTATTGGTATATAACTATTATTTATGATTCAAATATCTGCCGAGTATTTAAGTTACGAAGTACTCGTCCAACTAGTGTGAATCCATTGAAATAATTTCTTGAAATTTGAAATTAATTAATTACGGAAATATAACGCAATGTAAATTTATTAATTTAATGCTGCTGTTTTAGTATCGTGATAATTCGCCACATTTATCATTTTAAATTGGCAACAGTTGGGGTTCAGATATGAAAGAATACGATTTGAATTCAGATAATTTTACGGCCCTGATTCCGATAACTTTCTACTATACCATATATTACATACATTCTTTTATCACGCCGAGACTTTCGAGCCTACGAGTACACGAAAATTCGCGTGTACAAAAATGTACAAAAGAATTCCCGAAACGAAGACAGTTGGATGAACGTGACCGATCCATTTTTTATTGTAGCGGGGATGAAATTATTCCTCGGTGCAGCTACTGTACGTTTTAGAAATATTTATTCTGCAATCTATATAATATATAAATATATTTCTATTGTTCTTACAGTGCAATTAAATTTAAAATAATATAGTATATAATTATATTAATATGGTTTAGTACGCGTGAATAACAACAACACTTCACGACCGTGTATCTCCTCAACTTTTATCCCTCCTCTCCCTTGCTCTCTTTCTCTCTCTCTCTCTCTCTCTCACTCGCTTTTGGTCGCAAATCTGCATTAAATTTGCTTCTCAGCGCAGTCTCTTGCTCTTATCTGGCAACAATTGCGTTTACTGCGTGAATTTTTCGGAAAACAATTGAGCCACCCCGTCCCGGGGGTGTCACTCTTCCCATATTCGCCGCGGGCGTGGAAAATTTCTCACTAGCGCCAGAGCTGTCGCACTGAGTCTGCCATCCCGGTAGATTGCCGCGCGAATCGTTCGATTATCCTCCGCAAGTAGATAGTGCTGCGTTCGAGAAAGCCACGCCTCCGCTCTCCGCGCGCGTGAACACGCGGCGGCGTTACACTGTCGAAGGAAATAATAGATTCTGTATGGTGGTTAATCGAAAAAGGGAGAGGTGGGGAGAGTTAGGGCAGGCCGAGGGGGGATAAGAAGCTCTATTCGTAGGCTCAGAAGTCGAAAAGACGAGGGTGAAGAGACGATCTGCCTGGAGTAATAAGGGGATTCTTAACAAAAGTTTTATTTAGCTTTTTTTATCGTCTTCGATCTTGATCGCAAATTTCCTTTCAGTACTTTTACTACATGAGTAAGATCTGGAAAATGAATAAAACTGAATGTGATTTTTATGTAAGAAAAAAAAACAATACTATGCGTAGGACGTCTGTAATATAAATCCTTATTATTATATTTTTAACTAATCATACTGACGAAAAAAAGACGAAACATCAATAAATTTTATAAGTCCCAAATCCACGAACTATTTTGCATTCTTTTAAATAATCATTAATTAAAATTTCTGACGTAATCTCGCGCCCATCGTGGCAACTCGAGTGCGAAATTCATACCCAAGTGGCACGCCAGCTTAACTGCATGCTGAAAATATCAAAAAAAAAAAAAAAAGAAAAAAAAGAAAATGAAAAAAAAATGTACTGGCGGCGTAAAGCAGCGAAAAATATTTTAATACCGCAGAGACTCGCGCATACGAAAATTAGCACCTGACCGAGCGGAGTTATGCGGCGATGCGTGGCGTGCGCACCCGCCGAAGGGGGGCCTAAATTATTCTCCTCTCCCCCCCCCCCGTCGTTCCGCGCTTCGGATCCGTGCTTCTCACGTCAGGCGAGCTTTTCTGCGTGCACTCCCTCTTTGCCTTCCCATCGACCCGAAGTAATAAACAAGCGGGTTTACGCGTGTCCCGGAAAAGACGATCGAATGCGAAAGTGTGTGTTCGCGTCTCTATTGGTGCGCGGGCGCGAGCGTTTATGTGACTAGTTGTCACCTGTTAACACTTTCGGCCCTTATTGCACGCCTATCTGTCGGGCGATTGATTTGCCCTTGCGCTTCCCTGTCCGTCGCCCGGTACTTTACAAAAGAGCCTTGTCGCATAAAGAGCCGGGGCGTTAAAGTCCACGAGACTTATCAGCTACGGGCTTCGGCGACGGACGAGCGACGAGCTCCCGGTTTTTTTTACACGCGCCGCGGCCTCCCATCAGATACCGTGGGTCGTTCGTGCGTCGATCAACCCTCTCGCTTATAACGCGTCCGTCGTCGTTGGAGTGCGGACGTACACTTTGCCTCGAGAGCCCCCCTCTGTCTCCCTCTCTCTTTCTCCCTCTCTCATTTTCCCCCGAGGATCGAGCGACCCGCCCAGCCGTGGCCTCGTTTACGTTCCCGCTCCACTTAGCTTTCATTCCATTTTTGTTGTTGTTGTTTTTTTTTCGCTTTTGCTTTTGTTTCGACGCTGCGGCCATTAGTTTAACGTGCGCGGGCGGGCGTAATGCGGTCGTACAGTGGAGCGAGCCCAGAGATGTTTTGATACCATTCGGCCTGCGCCTGGGATTGATATTTCAATCCCAAGTGCTCTACTTACGCGGTTGGTTTTGTACCTTTAGTTTTACGCAGTTCCTAAGTTGCTGTTATTGTTGTTGCTGCAGCTCTTGATGTTGCAGTTAGTAAGTTTAGCATAACGTTTGGCTTTAAAAAAAAAAAGCATTCTTATAAATGTATGGTTCAGCTTTGTAAAATTTTAATGTAAATGTGAGTAAAAAAAAAATTTTTCCTATTTTTGTTTCATTCGCAATTATACGCTGCACTTATTTGTTTTCTTAATGATGATACTTTAACTCTATCATGACAGAAAGAATATTAAAACTGCTAGATTGGATGCTTTTAAAATACTGCTAGATTGGATGCTTTAAAATACAGTAATAGATGATACTTATCTATCCTACTGTTTAATTCGGCATGAGTGCATATTATAACTAATATCACTACTAATATCTTAGATATCTATTACTTAAGTTAAGTTTTTCAGAAGGAAATAAAAAATTGAAACATCTAGTGAGCTAATTTTGTAGTGTGCTTACCTGTAAATAGGATTTACATCCTGCTTGAACCAAACAACGAGAATGAACGAGTCGTTCGGCGTTGGCGATCGAAGATCGCACGGCAGCTCAGCCGTACCTTCAAGCACTGCCCTCGTTGGTAACACAGGTCCTGCAACAGGAAATACTGATCGAATAGTCGCTACATAAATGTAATTTGATGCAGTGATGGTGTTTATTACCAAATTACTATCTACCATTTTTATTATATATGTATATATGTACACGCACACACACACACACACACACACACACACACACACACACACACACACACACTATTTTTTTCAATATTCACAGTCGTTTTTTGTATTCCAAAAAAATATTAAATATCGATCTAAAAATTATTTTTAGTGTGTAAATACATAATTGAGTAATTGGAGTACTATCTTCATAAGACAGTTATAATTTAAGCTAGCTCGAGTCCATAGAACAAATTATGGAAGCGTGAATTTTCATTATTAAAGTGATTCAAAATAAAAATTTAAATACAATGTCTTTTGTAAGACTAGTTAAATAAATACGTTTAGATTTCTCCAGACTTTAAGGCAAAGTCTCACAAAATAATATTACAGGAAAATTCTTGAGCAGCGTAAGAAGGGTATTTTATTAAAGTTTCACTTTTATATTTCCATTTAGAAGGAAGGAAAGATTCCATTATTCAGAAAACGTTAGAAATATAGTTTTCTCGTAAAGCTTTATCAAATTTTTATCAACATGCTTTCTCTCTCTACCGCGTCTGACGTTATATCTGCATTTTTGAATCGTTTCAGTGCCGCCCGAATATTTAATCCACCTTGTTGGAATTTTATGGAAAGGGATCGAGGGCACGAAACGGAGTATCTCAAACATCCGGGGCAGGAATTTCCTCGAATGAAAAGACGCAGAGGAAATCAGGTAATGACTTTCCTTTGGCCCGGACCCCCTTCCGCCAACCGCTTCCCTTTTTACTCTCTCCGCGAAGCCCCTATTCTACATGGGGTCTGCCTTAAATTCTCGTGCAGAAAGCCGACTGTAAGCTGGTGAAAGATTGCGGCAAAGCGGGGGGAGGAGCAGTGATAGAAAGCCAAAGGGAAGTTGATAGCGGGGCAACACAAGGAGCCCGGACGTGGAACCGGATGCGAATATGTCGGTCGTGGGACTCGAGTAAAACTAGGAACGTCCAAAATTTACGAACAGATTCCCTTGCCTCTTTCGGTGTCCGTCCGGTTCTCGTATTTTCCTCTCGGCCCTAGTCAACCACCTCCACGTTTTTCTCCCCGACGCGGGGCACCCACACTCTACGCCCCTTCTTGTCCAGTTCCGCCGTTCAGCGGGGCTTTCACCCCCCCCCTCCCTCCAACTCCAGCCTCTACTATAGCGCGGGTCTCTGGGTACCTTTCTCCGCTTTCCTTGCGACCGCGACGTAGCGCAGCTTGCACGTTTCGCAATTATCCAATTCTTATCAAATCTACCGTAGTCCGCAATTTATGGCGTACCTCTCGGCTGGCTGGATGGAGAAGGTTTTAATTCCTGAATTACGAACCTCTCTTTTTTTTACCCCCTTCTGACCCCCCTCCCCACCATCCTCGCTAATTTAGTCCTCCTCTTTCTCTATCTAATGTATTCCGGCGCGGGGCTTCCTGAAGAATTAAGGATGCTTTTAAAACGAGCTTTAGAGCGGTAGCCGGTGTAACTTAAGTCCTAGGAAATACTGCGCTGATAATGGAAACGGGTTGGCCCAACGACTCGGTGGAGATTAAGGATCCCATTCTCAGGATGTTAAGTCTATTGTTTTGAATTAATATCAATAATTTTTTAATCATTTCATAATTCAATGTATTATTCCGATTTTATCGTTGAAAAAATATTTAAAACATATACTCTCCGACGAAATAATATACATATAAATCGAATCTATAAATAATTATAAAAAAATACAACGGAGAATCAGGATCTGTTTGAAATCAGTTTTAATTAACATTTTCCAAAAATACTGATTCACCGTTTCGATAGTATCCCTAACAGTTTTGTTTGTTCAAAATTAATTCTTTAAATAATTAAATTACAATCATTCGGTAGTATACAATTTTCATATTTATCAGTAATATTTCATGTAATTCTAATGTAATATATTTTCATGATAATAAGTTTTTAAAAAATATTTGTGTAAATTGTAGAAATAAGTTTACATGTATCTGGTACACTAACAAACGTCTACAATTAAATAAACGACCGCGAGATTAACTCAATGACAAGCGCTTCATTTCGTTTAAACTTCTGTCCAATAAACTTCTACGCAAAAAATAAAGAAGTTTTCAGGTATACAAATTCATGGAGTATTTATGTAGTGCTATTTAAAATTCAATAAGTATATATTTACTTATTTAATGTCCCTGCGTGTAAAATAGTTTTGCTTACTGTAGGAGTATAAAACATCCTTCAATAAATAAATGAAAATAAACTTATAATTAGTGTATAATTAAAGTAAGCAACTTAGAAAAATACATTTATTCATTGATTTTTAAAAGAAGTAATAGAAAAGAAGAAGAAAATTAAATCTTCAAGAATTTTGGAATCACTAAAACAACATCTTCCGACTAAAATCACATGTTCAAAGCTGTGATGTTACACGACTATCCATTCCAATAAGCCGGTGGTATGAGTAATTTGCGATTGTAAGTTTAAAATAATATTCTACAAAGGATGAAAATAATAAAATAATATTAATTATTATAATAATATTAAAATAATATTCGAAAACAATTCGACTTACTCGGTCTCTTTGGCGGACTTCTCCGCCATTCAACGATGATCTATATCGCGAAACTCTTTTCATTCTTAATGTCTGACATTATACGCAGTTTCTATTTAGCGAGGATTGCGTAATATTTGCTTAATTTCAAACTACAATAGGCCGCTTAATCTCAAATATACATGGACATCCTCCGCGGGGACGTTTTAATGCAATCTCTCAAGCGCACCGGGCGCGTTTTCAACTGAACAAAGGACTTTCGCGCAGAAGACCGGGGTCGGGCGCGGCGCGGTCGATGAAAGAAAGAAGCGGGCTCGTTACAAAACGCCCTCCTTTAAAATAGAATAAAGAATTTTCATAAATCCCCGGAGTGTGACCGCGTGGATCGTCACGGCTGATTTTCCGAAGCACATGAGGTGAGGGGGCTGGACGTAAGGGGAAGGAGAGCGGTACACGCGGTGCTTCCGCAATCGAGGAATCGTTCGGGCGTTGCAATGGAGCATCCAATACCACCAAGTATGCAAAATTTGCCTCTCGCAGCGGGCGCGACTCTCACTTTTCTTCTCGCAACAAGAACGGTCCATTCCTCCCGGTCCCTCGCCTCCTTGACCCCTTTGATACTCACACGCCTCATCTCCGGGCGGTTCTATTCTCTCTCCACCTCTCTATCGTTCTCGTGCTTCTGCTTGCTCCGTGCGTCTTCTTTCTGCCCAAATGTTTATCTCTTTCTTTCTCTCTGTTTCCGTCTTTTTCTAGCTCTGACCCCGTTTGCTCAGTCAGCCTTCGCCCCCCCCCCCTCTGTGCACCGAGGCATCAGAACAGACGAGCAGTAAATATTACGAGGCCACTTTCGGTCTCTCGGTTATTTCGCCTAACATTGACGACGCTATCCCCTGCTCGCTCGAGGCTCTAGCTCTTTAGATCGTGCGTATTCTTTTTACCCTCATACCAGAGCTTGTCCCTCTTCCCTATATTATATATATATATATATATATATATATATATATATATATATATATATATATATATTACAGACCTCTTTGAAATCGTTGGTAAATGGAAGGACTCTTTGAAAATTTGCCCCACGGGCAGAGCTTGTGTTCTCTATTACGGCCTCTTGCCCGTCGGTTGCGCTTTTTCCTCGGACTGGTCGCTCTGAATTCAAGCGGAGCGGGGGAGAAAGAATGAAACGTTCGAAAGAGAAAGACGGAAAGGCGGAGAACGCCGCGCGCTACACGGCCTGCAATATTTTCCATACTTTATCGCTTCAGACAGGTTGGTCGGTGAACGCCTTTTCTCCGGATATATAACGCACTCCTTAATTAGGAGTCGTCTAAATTTCCTGGCAAGTAGGCGCTGTGCAACGATATCTTTTGCTTCTTATGAGATTTCAGTAATTTAGAGGGGGACGTTTCTCGCAAGCCCAACGGCAGAGCCAGGCTGAAAGTATATATAGCCGTTGAGCTCTCGGGAGAAGAATAGCCAGAAGAAATTTATGAATATGCTCGTAATGTTTCATAAATCTCGATTAAATTGTAATCGAATAGATTATTCATTCATTTCAATAAATTAATTTATTGGTAAATATCCTTACGTCAATTAACCTTTTCAATTTTTTGGATTCACTACTTTTTTCATCTGTACTATATGGAAAAATAAATCCTGATAGATTCAAAAAAAATAAAAATTGTTTACCAATATTCTTATAACAATGATTCATTCAATTTCTTTTGAGAAAATTTCATTATTCGTTATTATTATAGATGATTTTTAGAAATTTCTAAAATATTTTATATATATACAAGTAATTGTTATGGTATAAATAAAAATAAATAAAATAACGCAATATACGATTAAAACGATATATGTATGTTATAATTACCAATTGGTATAATTATCTAATTTATATAAAATAAGCAGTATAATATAAATACTATTCAAAATGATAGAAATATAAAAAAAATATATGTTATATATTGTATGTGTGAAAAACAGTGTCGTTGATCATACTGAAATTTCTGCGGTTTTGATAATTAATCTCTTCACATATAGAAGAACCGTACTCTCAAATAGATTTTATTTGAATTTAATATGTAAGGGTTGCTTACCTTAATAATCCTCAATTTTTCCTACCTACTTCTAATTGCATTTAAAAAAATTCATTTCAATATTCACTTTTAATTTATCCCTGGAAAAGCTATGCACCGAAAGTGTGGAATAGGGAAAAAAACTTTCACCGCGTTTCAGTAGAACACCGCCAGAAACAAAGATAAAAACTAGGCGGGGAAAGGGGAGGAGAAGGAGGTGGAAAAAGAGGAGGCATACCGAGAGGAAAGAACGTGCGAGGGAGAGAAGTGGAATAGTAAACCACGGCATGGCTGAGGGGCGATGAAGCGCGCGGGCACCCACCGACACACAGATAGGATGCGCGAGGTTCTGACATGAAAATTTTTTCCAGGTTTCCTGGTTCTTTTTTCTTTTTATTTTACTTATTTTGCAACATAACTCTGAGAAGAGTACTATGGTTTTCTAAGATTTACGGTCACGTGCACACGCACAGATATACAAGGACAGCTGGACGACGAGTACTAAGGCGAAATGACATCGTTCTCTGTCTAGTGCAACGCCTTCGGGGCATCTTCTTTCGCCATCTCGCTCTCTCTCTCTCTCTCTCTCTCTTTCTCTCTCTCTCTTTCCCTTTTTCTCTTTCATTCTCCATTCCTCCCGCTCGTTTCCTAGAGCGGCAGTGTCGTATAGCCTCGTGGGGGTTTTGACTCTGCGCCCTGATCTCGACCGGAAATTCTGCTGGGACGAGCGGCCTCGTATCAGGATAAAGGTGTTATGTCGTAAACCAGTAGCAACAGCACTCTTGTAGCCCACTCTCTTCAGCCGATTCTATGTTTTTATGTTTTTATGCTCCTAACCTTATCCAACGCATAATCTTGCTCGCACGTAGGTGCGGAACACACGCTACAAAATTATCCAGGAATGACCCCCGGTTTATTGTCAAAAGGCGGAGCTGAAAAAAGATAATTTTAGTAGTTATATTAGTAATGCCAGGAAGAGAGCGAGAGAGAGAGAGAGAGAGAGAGAGAGAGAGAGAGACAGACAGAGAGCGTTTCTCAGCTTTTCTGGTTAAAACCGACCATTATATGCATATACAAGTGGTACACGTATACAGCGCGTGAAACATTAATTCGCCTTTCCTGCTGTATGCAAACAGACCTGGAAAAGTTGGTCTGTACTGAGGAAAATTAAAAAATTTAGTGGGCGTGCCCGGCTTGGGCTGTATCGTTGTCCGCTTATCTTAAATTTTTAGGAACGTTGGCGCACCGTAAATGGCAATGCGATCGCTGAGCTGCACCATAAATTTTTCATCGGACTCTTCAATATTGGGATGTATCGATTTTTTTTGTGGATCTGCAATGCCGTGGTTGCGTTCAAAGGAATTTTACGGTTCCCTGTACAGCGGCTCTTTAAAGTGTTTTGTGGCATTTATTTCAGAAAAATTAATGTTATATATTATTTTTACTTAAGGTTCATTTTTTTCACTTTACCGAGCACGTTTGTCAGAAAGTAAATGTAGATGTTTGACCAAGTCTGTCCGACATGATACTGATGTTACTACTGGTAAAAGTCTCCTTTTCGATTCCACAAGTCGTAGAATTCTCTCATTGAAGTATTTTTTTCGAATGTTTTTTTCTTATTTACAACAGCGGAAGTCTTAATTATTTCCACGATGCTGAATCGAAGTTCGTTTTAGAATGTCGGTTTGTCAATTTGTATTGTAATAAGTTCTCTATTGCATAAAAGTATTTCTGTTTTATCAGATTGATAAATAAATTGTATCATAAAGAAAAATTAAGTTATTTCCGTTGTTTTGTATCAATTTGGAACGAAAAGGCGCTATTATTTCACGGTTTTCTTTGTACATTGTCGACAAGCTCTGATGGGTTAGACACAGCAACGGGCATCCAGCCAATTTCAAATATATATATATATGGAATAATCAGAAATTCTGCACACAAATGCCGTTCAAGAGGAAGTTCTACAAGAATCAACACGGCTCCGTCCGCATTTACTACCGCTGAGGAAACATGAGCAGGTATGGACGGCGGCCGTGCGGTCCTCTTATCCAATCTGTGTGTGTGTGTGTGTGTGTGTGTGTGTGTGTGTGTGTGTGTGTGTGTGTGTGTGTGTGTGTGTGTGTGTGTGTGTATGTGTGTGTGTGTGTGCGCGCGCGCGCGATAGACAGAGATAAAACGGACATCAGCGTTAGCATATAGTAGCATCGGTGCTCGGGGGTTCGCGCTCGCTTAGCCGGCTAAGCCGATAATCCGCCAGTCTGGCGCTGACCCGGAAGCCGTACAACGGGCGCGCGCCCGCGCGCGCATACTTTTAGCCCTTTTCACCGGGGTTGGCGCGCGTACGTTAGCCCCGGCCTGAAACCGATATGTACGCGCTCACTCCGCGGGTACTCCTCGATTTGTATCGCTTCCTCGTCGACCCCCGCGCCCACATTTCCCACACCCCTACTGCCACCTTATATTTGCGGCTAAACACGACCGCCGCGTTATTATATTTTCGTTACGGGGAGTCATTCTGCTACGGCTTATGGTACATAATAAGTAGCCAGTTTTTTTAATCATTTTATTTTCCCTTTACCGTCAGTGTTGACAGGCGCGTACAAGACGGACTCTGCAGAACGCAACGGCAACAGAAAGCCACATAAATGTTCGCCGTCAACGGGATTTCTTTTTTTGTTTTGCATCGAACAAATTGTGATAATTTCTTATAAAATTTCAACTAGAACGTAGCAGTAATTGGAGCTCAATCGTCTAAAATAAGATCAATCCTAATATATCGTTATATCTATAACTGGAAAATTTAAAACGATTAAACAGGACGCGTTGAGAGATTGCACGTCCTTCGGCTGGATTGTCTATTGTATCTCGTCGAACTATTTCGTGGATTAGATTATCATTGTTATTACTTTTCATTACTAAGCCATTTGTAATATTTCATGAAAAGAATTCACGAATTGGTAATCCGGGACGAAACACGTAGATACTTAAATAACGGGGACTCTGTTTGCGATCAGTCATATGATATATTTTAAATTTATTCTTATTTATTATTGTATTTGGATGGAAGATATAAAATTGAAAAATAATTATTTAAAAATTTTGAATAATAATTATTTAATCGGTTAATTTTACTACTGACATTAACTTTCTTAAAGAAACATTATATAAATATGTAATCATTTTACATTGATTTTGGGTAAGGAATAATTGTCAGTTAAATCACAAATAGTTCAATATTGACGAATATTTTCACACGTCATTCCTTGGATTAAAAAAAACTTCTAAGTATAACTAGAAAATATTGATTACTCCGAAATGATCATTTTCAACGGAACGTGTACTTTAAGATTATGTACGATTACCACAAAGCACCACATTGACACGGTATGGAAAGTAAACCGAAAATATTCGCCTCAAGAACAACGATTATTTTATTAGGAAAACGCTGGTATTTTTCTTAACTACCTTTCGGTTTGCCGTATTCTAGGTTGGTTAATGTATTTCTTAGAGTAAGGTAGGGACAGAGAGAAGCAGAAAGAAAGAGTCAGATAAAGACAGGGTGCTATAGCGACAGAGATATCGATAGAGAGAGAGAGAGAGAGAGAGAGAGAGAGAGAGAGAGAGAGAGAGAGAGTGTGTGAGGGGGGGGAGATAGATACAGAGAGATAAAGCGATATAGAGATAAAGATAGAGAGAGATAGAGAGCGAGAGCCAGTGGTAGAGAAAGATAGAGGAAAAAAGAGAGGGAATTAGAGAAAGATGCATAGAGAGATGTGGAGAGATAAAGAGACAGAGTAGAATTAGTTAAATTACTGCGGTAAGGATAATGTTGTGTATTTTATGAAGTACAAAGTTTTGTTAAACATAAAAGTTTATTATGTAATTCAACTGATTCCAATTACGAAAGATTTTTGAAAAGTCGAAGATTTATACTTTTATATACGTATAAATTTTTTTATATGGCTAACTCCAACATTTATTTTATAAAGATAATAAGCACTTTAGTTGATTCCTTTTGCTCCGCAATTATGTTCAAAACATTAGATAAACTAAATCATTCATCATGGAACATTTAGATAATGTACAGATTTTAATCTATGAAATTCTAGATTCCATTTATACTCAGGCAAAAATATATTTATTTTAAGTATATACGACGGCCGACATGTTTATCATCATAATTAATATACAATTTAATATAAATGTTGTCTATAATTTGCAAACAGATTGTAAAAAAATGAGATCAAGAGATAGAGCTTGCATGCGCGCTAAACTTCTCCTACTCTCTCGCTCTATCGGAAGTACACCTGTGCCGCCTACCTCGCTCATTTTCTCCTGTCCTCACCTCCTGCCACATGGCCCTAATGCGCATGCACACTCCAAGCTGTGACCGATCCCATGCTTCCACCCATGTCCTCACCCTCCCCCCATCGCACCACGCTCCTCCTGGGAAAAGCGTTCAGTGTGCATTCCGAGCTGGTCGCGACGCAACGGATCCATCATTCGGAGTGCGCGAGCCACCCTGGTTAAGAGATTAAAAGCGACTGAATTGTTTTCACAGTCGTCTCACACCCCCCTCCTTATTTTTCCGTGCTCGTCGAAATTATGAAAGATCTGGTAATCTATTCGAGTTCGAAATCTTTATTTTCCATCTTAAAGGGGACAGGTCCACCGAGATTCTTAAACGTATTCTGATCTTTTCAACACAAATTTATAGGGCAAAAGATTATGAACATGGTAGATAAATTTTTAATAATAATTTAGTTTTATAATTTGAGTGAGTTTTGAATTAAAAAAATCGAGTTTAGTTTAATATTTCATAAATCTTGAAAGATATCAAAAAAAAGAAAAAAAAAAGCCTTGCAAAACCTAATTCTGCGTTAGC
Organism: Sycobia sp. Sy_11; assembly: GCA_018907035.1. NCBI lineage: Eukaryota > Metazoa > Arthropoda > Insecta > Hymenoptera > Epichrysomallidae > Sycobia > Sycobia sp. Sy_11. The sequence continues at coordinate 1,972,782 of JACCIC010000022.1, read as the reverse complement.
GTTATCCTTTAGAACTAAATCAAGAATTTCCAAACCACTTTTTAATCGAATAAGAAGTAGATTTCTTCGCTTTTCTTCTTTTAATAATTTATAAAGCTACACCGTTTTCAAATATTTTATGTAAATATTAATATTTATTTCAATCGCCAAAACCTACAGCATCAATACGACATCCTTTAAATTGTTTTCATTAAATTCCTTCTTTAAGTCAAACAAAAGTGTTATGACATACATCAAATGCCAAGCTGTAATTATACAGTTTATATTGATTAAAATTGTATTCTAGTTTTCGTATTTTGTATTTTATATTTGTATTCGAACATCACGAGATATAAGAAATATTGATGAATTTTGCAACATCTACCTGATCGCGAATTGTGAATGTAAATAATTGAGATCCTTTGTCTCTCGTTCTAATAAATAATCTCGTTGTTACACAAAATTTTATAAAGAATTAAATTATCAATATCAAATTAACGGCCCCCAGTGTACGGTCTAAATTCCTGTTCTACAAGTCAAAATACATTCATAAAATGCCTTGATCGATGCGACTTTTCCAAAGCCGACATAATCCAGAGATTCAAATAGCACACCGACCAGCAGCATTATCGTTCGTGCCACCCAGATCGCTTTTGATTAAAGATGGCGCGGTCCAATATTTGGAGTCGGACACGAGACCCGTAGAAAATTAAACTCTATATTATTTCCTCTAATAAGCTCGAACGTGCCGTTATCGTATCGAGATCAAGGGCGGCACGGGTCAGCAGTATTGTCGCGCTTATCGACGGTAATCCAAGCGGCACGGCTGAGCGTATATTAAAAGACGCAACCCTTAACTTTTTTAGCCGTGGCTCAGCAACTTTATAAACTTGGCAGACAAGAAAAATTCGAGATCCAATAACTCTTCGTCTACGCGGGATATCTACCGAATACCACTGCTTCCCCCCTCCCACCACCTCGCCACAATTTTCCACACGGCGAATCTACGGGAATTACGAGCGTTGCCGAACCGAAGAAGCTATGCCGCGTAGGTGGCCTGGAGAATGGAGGGGGTGGAAGGCTGTAGCGAGGGCTTGGCTCCGATAAGACAATGGGAAATCTCACCGATTCCTCCCGAGATCCGCTTGGATTACTGCCCAGCTTCCGCGGCTGGAGGAGGGATGGTCGGCGGCGTCCACCCTTATAATACGCCGACGTACGCGCGTACACAACGACTGCCGCCGCCTCTCCTATGCCCCCTCCTCTCTCGCACAACAGGCCCGCGGGCTTTGCGGGAGATTCACCGCTGGTGCGTAGATGGGGGCAAGGTGGCAGAACGGGGCGGAGGGGTAGGCGATAAGGAGCGCGGCGAGCACTCGGCTCGTAAAGATGGAGCCAGTGAGATTGCGTGCGTACGCGTTCGGTCCGTGAATTCCGTTTCTGCGCGAGAACCGCCACATCGGTGAACGTGTATATGTGTGACTGTTGGAGAAGAGACAGGGGAGCTAGCTCGAGACTGCATGGTAGCGAGCTTCGCGTTTCGTGGCGTCGAATTCTCGCCTATCTCTCTCTCTCTCTCTCTCTCTCTTCTCTCTTACGCAAATTGAGGCATGGCATTGTTGTCTGTATGAAATAATACACTACGATGTATGAAATAAAAGTAAATTTGAAAAAGAACAAAAATTGAGAGTAGAAATTTTAATTAAATTTATTGGGGACAATATATAAGTGAAAAATGGCAATAATCTGCCTTAAACAAGATGAAATATCGAGCGCTTCCACAACACGTTGATGAACTTTAGTCCTCTCCATTAGGAACTATTTTCGGGCGAGAAGCCTCACTCGTCGATCGCAGCCCAAATTCTCGCGCAGCCTGACGATTAGAGAGCTCGAGGTGGTAGGCCAAACTCGTCACCTGATTTAGAATTTCTCAACGCTTACTAAAAGCTAGAATACGACCTATCACAATATAGGTCTGTAAAATAGCTTTTTCTAAGATGTTGGAAACTTCCCGTGACCGCACGGATCATTGCCTTCAAAAAATACAACCTTTTAACTTCTTACAAAAACCTCAAGATTTTTCCATAGCAAGCATTCGCTCACCTTCTGTATGAAACCATATTTATACAAGTAATTTTATGCAAAACCTTCGATTTTTACGTCGCGGCACGAATCAAGCATATGATTAAGAATCAAGCACCTTGTTGGTACATATAGTTATGCCTACAACGAGAATTTGATCGCAATTCAAAATTTCTGTATCTTGTAATTTCATTCCAAATTTCTGAAGCCAAAATTCTGTACGTCTATTAGATAATGAATTAAAAGGTACATTTTCTTACTTGTAACCGACATCAAAAAAAATTGAAAAAGTGCTTATAGTCAATCACTTGACATGACAACTTCAAAATATAGTGTCATCATACAGAGGCAAAGTCAAGTTGAAAATAAATCGCTGAATGTTTTTTATTAAAAATATTTTCCAATCGCTCAGAATATTCGTCTCATCTTTAGTACTTTCCTTACACCTCATTTGCTGAATCATTTTAAAAAAAGAGGAAAGCAAAAGATTTTTACAATATATAATAAACGGAACGAGTATATGACGTGATTTTTTTAGAGGATTTTACATTTCACAATCGGTTTCATTGTGTCATCACACATGAACGTACTTATAATCGGAGGAAAGTATCTTTCTTATCGTTTTACTGCGATTGTTTCCTCACATATCGACTCAATTGTGCTCTCTCTCTCTCTCTCTCTCTCTCTCTCTCTCTCTCTCTCTCTCTCTCTCTCTCTCTCTCTCTCTCTCTCTCTCTCCCTCTTCCTCCGTCGCAAGCTCAAAACTTAAGTGCACCGAATATGGGTTGCTTGGATTTCGTCACGTGGGACCGCTTGCTTTAGTGCTCCCTCGCAAAGGCATCCGAAGTTGCGATTTCGAGCGCGAGCGCGTGAATTGCTTCGCAATTAAGCGCAAGATGTCACTGACCCGCTCCCCGCTCTCACTCTTACTCTCTCTACCTTCTTTCACATAACTTCAGCGAGAAATAGATCTAAGTTTCTGCGGTATAGTACCGAGGTCAATCTGCGGCGATGATTTGTCTCTTCTGATTTGCCCACTGTTCTGATTTGTCCGTACATTGCCGGAGTTACGATTTAAATTTATTTAGATAATTCAAGTTCATAAAATCCTCCAGAGGCAGGAAGAAGATCTCGATCGATAACTTTATTGTTCGATCCTCAATTATGACTGCAATCGTTCCGTTCTAGTTCTACTCAGATAAAGAATAATTGGAAGGTGCAAGCTTTATCGTTTAACTGAGAAATGATGATGAAATTAAAAAGAGCTACATGTGAATGCTTTATGGAATGAATCAAAACGAATCATTCACGTTGTGTGATAGGTACATTTAAACTGTTGAATTGTCAAAGAGCCTTCGATACTTAAACAAATACAATAACTGAATAGAAATTTTGTTCGTGTTCGCGTTTAGAAGTAAATTAAACGATACTATAGATTGTGAGCAGGAACAGTTAGGAGTCATTCGGAACAGTTAGGAGTCAGAAAGGAAGAGTTTATTAGTATTATGTATAAGTAGCGGTAATTCACTTTTATTCGGTTGTAGTGCATCTGCCAGTAGCCTTGTTTTTTTCCGTATGTAATTATTACTAAAATACAAACAACTAAAATGTACTGTAAAATTTTGTAAAAAACCTAACGCTCTTTGAATCTCAATTGATACTAATTTATTAGTTACAAATTAATATACTACTTGTATAGAAATTACGTATAGTGTAGAGATTTATGAGAGAATTTTTTTCCCGAAAATATTGAATTTCAATGCCGAATTTTAAGTTTTGAAGCAATAAGAATAAGATTTGAAGCAAGAACCATCAAATTAACGTATATCTTCAAATGTAGAGTTTATTTGTTATTACTAAAGTTTGGCAAAATTTACTTGCTTTAGCCAATGATTTCTTCTATTTAATAAATTAAACAAATTTTAATTGATAATATAAAATAAAAAATAAAAATTGATAATAATAAAGAAAATATACATTTGTGTATGTATGTTCATTCGAGCTTTTTTGCTGGATCTAATATTCTTTCTAAAAGTATAGATGTTGATTTCAAGAAATTCCTTTAATTACACAGTACACCCAATTGAAATGAAAAAATTATAATAATTTTTCAATAAGTAAGTAGTATATCTTGAGAAAGGCAGAACATTATGCTCAACAACTTTGCAGGGTTCATTTTGCAGATAATCGAAGTTACCTCGTTCAGTTTAGACAAAGTCCGTCGTTGAAATATCGTCGTCTCTCCTTGTCATTTTTTTCAGATATAGTTCTCTTAATTCTATTTATTCCGATTATTGAGTTAACTTCGGTCGAATCTTCATCTAACTTCGGTTCCATCATTGTATAATCAATGTATTCAAATATTTGTTAGATGAAGAATTTGGACGATGGAGCGAATCATTTCTCTGTCCGAGTGTTTTGAGTTGTTCATCTGAGTGGTTCATTCACGTAAGCCATTATACCTGTCATTACCGACGCTTTGCTTCGGCTTTGACCGCTTATGCCGCCTCAAGCCATTTGGCTATTCTCTGTTTAGATATATATATATATATATATATATATATATATATATATATATATATATATATATCTGTTGGCTCGACAATCAGAGGTAATTTAAGATAAGAGCCCTTAACCTGACGAGGCATCGAGACACAACGATACAAATTCATGTTTCATTTAGCTCATGAACTCAAGATTGAATACGGGTTTAGAATTATTTTAAATTGAATTATGAAGCAAGTAAATATCAGTACTTCATCTTTTACTTACAGTAAGTTTTTAAAATATTTTGCGCGTATCATATTTATTTAGTTTAAAGCAAACAAGTGTAAAATTTATATGAAAGTTGATTCTGATTTCACTCGCGGCTTCATCCAAAACAATGTAATACTTCGTCCATATTATAAATCTGTGCTGTTCATCATGTGAATTCATATGAAGCAATGTACGTTTTTATTAAATTAATGATTTATTCTTTTTTACTTATGGAGCAGTAATTATGCATTCGTGATCAAAGTTGACGTCTGCAGCGCTACAGATTTCAATGTGCAGGTGTATTAAATAATTTACAATTAGCATTTGGTGACGTCTGGATAATTTGATTATAACAGTTCAAAGCTGGTAAATGAAATTTCAATTAACAAAAATAACATCTGAATACATTTTATTCTCCGCTCTGGACTCTGGATAAATATCCATTGGATAATTTCGTTACGATTTGGAAAACGATGGTGATAGCGCTTTTTCTTAAATTTAAACCAGAGAACGTTAGTGTTTTTACGTGTCCATGTAGGTGTGTATACGCGTGCACGTGTATATGTAGGAGCTAAGCTATATGCGAGTGAGCCGTGTGCTTACGTAAGCTCGTACCTAAGGATGACGAAGGACGCAACGATCGAGATAGCGGGGAACAAAACGAGTCGGCAGGCTGTCCTTATAGGGTAGTAGTATCGAGCGGAGTAGAGAATCTGCAAGGTCGGGTTATAACCGCCTGCGCGAAGATGGTGGCTAGAGAGAGAGAGAGAGAGAGAGAGACATACAGATAAACAGACAGACAGACAAACAGTAAGAGTGAGACACACAGAGAAGCAGAGTCAAGGATGAAAGATATTTGGACCTCCATAGGCTGTGGAATTCTTGTCACGCGGCCGGAGACCGACCCGGTGGAAACAATAAGCCTCCCACTACGTGATACTCGTTCCAAGAGGTGAAAGAGAGCGTGGTTATATAATAAATATCTGATTCATTTTTTCTTCGGTCTACGCTTTTGCTTGTCTTTTCAAACCCCTCCTCTTTCCATATTATACTTCGTTCCTTGCTATGCATTCATCTCTCTTACACACACTTTCTCTCCTTTTCACACTCCTGTGACCCAGGAGAAATTATTTCTTCCGCTCGAAAGGATATTCCTGCGTAAAGTGGCAATATTCCGAAAGGATATATATATATATATATATATATATATATATATATATATATATATATATTATATAATCATTCCATCTTTTTGGTTTAACGATCTATATAGATGTTAGTGGGGAGTATGCAAATGGATGAAATAAATACAGATAGATATATCATTGGCAATACTCTTAAGCAGTAGATAAATACGCGGATTAGCATTGCATCATTATAATTTAGGTTTTCCTATTTTCTTCTAAAACGTTCTCAGCAGTATGTTCAAATAATAGGAAGGGATATGAAATGGTAAAATAGTTTTATATGATACGTTGCATTATATTTCATTGGTACATTGCTTAATATTTCGTTTATGATCGTTTCTAATTTTGCTGTAAATTAGGAAAATTTTTCATTATTAATCTCATTATAAATAAATTTGAAATAACTAAGCAGGCAGAATTTGATAAAAAAATCGACTCAAATCAATGTTACTTGTGCATGTTTGATGTTCTTTCAAAAATAGAACTTCTGAAAACGGAAAATGTAGAAATGGGAAGAAGCACTAGTCGAATCCCGAGTGGAGATATACTGACTCCGGATGAAAAACAAAAGTGTCGAAGTGCCGTCCTACAAACCGAACCGACCCGTACAAATGGACTCTCGTCCATTCTCAACCCGACCCTTCCATATGTTTCCATCCACTTTTGGCTCTTCTTCGTACCGCCCCACCCCCTCTTTCTCCCTCAGTCTGTTTTTCCATCCAGCTCTCAACCTTTTCTCCTTGTTCTTTAAAGCCCTGCTTCCTTGTTCTTAACTCTTTTAGATTACCACGCTCGACGAACAGATCTCGGGTACTTCCCGTTCCTTGCTTACACTCCGAGAGTCCAAACTGCTAGAGAGATTTCCATTTGCCTCTCCTTTTCCTTGAGCAAGAGTTTATCACGGTTCTTTAACATGGCGTAGACTTCTTTGCTGGTTTCCCTCGGTCCTTCGGCCGACGTCTCATCACAATTGATTTTTCAGTGAATAACGTTCGAAAAGTAATTTGTATTCATTGGCAGTAAGAGGACAAAATTGATGGGCAAAGGAAAGTGAACTAAGTATAATACTATTATAATTTATTTTGCTGTAAATTTGAGAATTTTAACGGTTTAGACTAACTTGAAGTCAGTTCATTTAAGAAATGCTAAGAAAAATTAAAAATTTGAAAATTTCCAACTTGTTAAATTATTAATCAAATTAATTAAGCTAATATGTATTTATAGAATAATATTAATATTTACAAGCATTTTAGGATAAATTTGTATGTATTAATATAACGACGAACACCACAAAGATGTTTCTCTCTTCGGAACGTCACTTTATCTAATCTCTTAGTCGTTAAATAGCAGCGATCTCTCAACGCAATTAACAATGCTTCATTAGTCCCTACACTCATATTTCAGAATTCAAATAGTTGCTACGGCATCACTTAACGTTGTCGCAGGCCTGTAACGCCAAAGATCGAACAGCGCCACAAGTGATTTCGCTGCATTTGATAATTGATCCCTGCCCCTCTAACTATGTGTGTGTGTGTGTGTGTGTGAGTGCATGCAGCGCTCGCTCTTTTCATCGAGCGTCGCTCCGGCACTTCTCATCGATTTTGTATCGCGCATTTTCAGATGTAATATGCGCATTCGGGTAAGAGACAGTGTGCGAGAAAACGACGGCAAACGCGATCGCCATTGCGCTGTCGTCGAGCACAACATGTTCTGTCCAGCTGTCAAGCGAGTACCAATACGCAAATGGAAGTTGACATTCTCACTTTTAGCCATGATACGGTAAATCGAGCGGTATTCATAATTGAATATTATTTATTTTGCTACTTATTATTTATTTACACATATTATTCTTACTCAAAACGAGAACACTTGAGCCCTGAGTTCAATTGTCGGTCACAGAAGTACAGGTGATATTTTTACTAATTTCTCCTCGATCAATGGATTATTAATGATAAATATTTAACAACTGTATTAATGCTATGTATATAAGTTATCTACAATCAAAAATTATTCATAGTACTCCAAAGCGATGATGAAGTTTTATTCATTCTGAATAAACTATATAGATAACATTTATAAATGCTGTATGATTTAATCTCATTTGAAATTATATATAATTGGGAACAGCATTGTCTAAATAAAAGTTATTATTATTTTACACAGGAAGGAAAGGCAATACAGTCAATTAGTCTCCTTCAATTCATGATATCTCTAAATTTGATAACACGCTCGTAATATTTAAAGATATTTGATAAGCATCTAAAGTCTTCCTCGCTTTTTTCATAATCCAAGAAAAAAAGGCACCGACATTCATATGAACACTGGAGGTGTATTCATCGCCGCAACGTACACCGCCTGTAATAATAGCAGCTAGTCTATCCCCAATCACACCGGGTCCTCCAGAATCTCCATAACAGTGGTCATCGGGGTAGCTCGTTGCACAAAATACGCGTTTAATATACTTTACGTCGCGCGGACACATCACTCGAGGTACAACTTTTACTTCTGCTTTTTTTAAAACAGGCGACATATCCACGCAATTCTCCTATAAAAAAAGAAAAAGGTTTATTAAAAATAAATTATTGATATAATAAATAATTTAGGTTATAGACGGCGATAAGCTCAATTACAGGTATTAGTATCAGTCATAAGTTACAGGACTGGGACAAAATTTTTTTTAATAAATTTATTATCTCAGAAAACTAATTAATAATAGAAACATGCGCTTGCGTGAAAATATGCATTCTAAAATCTTTGAAAGAACAATAATATTATAAGCTTAGAAAGAAATTTTACGACACTAAAGAGTGAAAGACAAAACATGCTTTTGTTTCTCAATCGCGTGTAATAGTAGAGCCGATTAGCGCCGCCATCTGTACTATCGTCATAAGATTCATTTCACGCTTGGCAAATTGTGGATATAAAACTGTAAAACTAATTAATTGAATTTGCTGAGAAAATTGCCGGTAGAGCTATTGTGCTAATGCATCGTAACCAGCTCATTCAAAGGTGTTCCAGTGAAATATAAATAAAAAAACCTGTTAAGTAGCTATTATATTCAAATGAATGAACAAGATCTGCTGGTTCGTTATTTGATCATTTGGTCATCCGTCAGCTCAGATCCATTTGTATAAATAAAGATATTTTTCTTTCAGCTTTTTCAATGTCCGTATTATCGTATTACTTTTAGAGACGAACGAAACAATAACGTAATTTTAATGTATTATATAATTTCATTCTTACGTGTACTTTTCCAAAGCCACTAATTATCATTTTAGATCCTTTTTCTGGATAACTGTTCTTCTGGGCCAAAGGAATATAGTTTATTTGCTCGTCAAATTCTATGGAAGCCTACGATAAAATATTTCAAAATTTTTGAGCACCATATCTATGTTCAATTGGAAATTATTAATATATACAATGATCTCTCACATACAACGGCAGATTATAATTACCAACCAAAGTAGAAGAACAGGGCGACCAAAGGAATTTACATCAAAAACTTTAACGAAAGAGTTACAAAATAATAATAAGCTTCTACGAATAAAAATTAATATAAAAAAGATCTTTAGTAATTTTTTACTACATTTATTTATGAAAGCATATCTTTACTAAATATTAAATTGATTGTCAAACTATTTTTTAAATTTTATATACACTATTACTATTTTATATTTACATAAAAATATGTAACATACCCCAAGCAAAACGATATCAGCTTCGAAATTAGATTCATCAAAATCTTCATGAATTATGATTTCATTCAAATCGAAAACTCGACCACCTTTTTCTCTCTCTGATGTACCAGCTCTGACTTTTACATTTTCAAGCGGTTTATTCAGGTCTCTATATGTATATATACATATAAATAATATGATTAATATAAATTTATATAATCCAAATGTGCAATTTTTAAAATAAATATTCAACTTACACAAAACAATGTGCTGCTGATAATAACCAGTCTTTCGAAAGAATAATGGCGCCACACAATAACGTTCCGAAATACTCTAAAGTAGCCTATTATACCATTAGAAATAATTGAAATTTTATGACTAGTAAAACTATAAAATATAAAAATATTTATTAACTACCTGATAGGGAATATTCGCAATCTCCTCACGAGACCCTCCAATAATTTTAGCCTTGCTAGTTGCATTATTATCTGAAATGGCGTAAATCATAAGAAACAAAGATTATAAATAATAATTTAATACATTTTTGAATATGGTTTAACTTACCAATGTAAAATGAACTGCCAAAGGATGCGCATAGTAAAAGGTACAGGAGCTTCATAGCTTTATTATAGTATTAATACACAGTGATTTTAAACACGTTTCAAAAGTTATAATTATATAGGTCTTTGTCAAATATTTCGATGTACTAGTATAAAATAATCTGACATAGAAACCATGGAGCAGAAGTGAACGTGGCTTAAAAACTGTATAATATCAGCTCGTAGAAGCTGAATCGTTACCATCCGAAACGTCTTTTTTCATTGGAATATATAACTTTGTGACATCACTTCCGCTATTGGCAATGAAAATTTTTTTAGTAATTTATCTAAGAATACTTTGAATTTAATATTGCTTAACAATTGACAAGATATCTAATGTAAATGAGTCTATTTATAGTTAATCGCAGAAAAAAAATTTTAATACATAGACTTAATCAATAGACTTAATTAAATTCACATAGATTAATGGAATCTATTAGCACAATTTCAGGTAAGAATTCTGCTCAGTGGCACTCGAACTCATTAACGCAATGACATAGTAATGGTCCCATTATAGTTGAACTTCAATGTATACTAGCATTCGCACGAACGAAAGCAGATACTCACACATGTTTCCTTCCCTACATACATCCGAATGACATATACAACTTCATAGTATGATAGGTACTTGAGCCTGGTGACCATCGTGAATGCCAATACATACTATTATATATTATATACATATATATTATATATGTAGTGGAATGGTGTTTCGCGAAAAATTTCCCACATATATAACCGCATAAATCGATAATAAAGGAACGATGGGGGGGAGGATATTGACGAATCGATAGACATTTATCAATATTCATGTATTTGTGAAGATATATATATATATATATATATATATATATATATATATATATATATATATCTGTGTGAGTGCGTGTGCGTGCGTGCGCGCGCGCGCGCGTGTGTGTGTATTGGTATGTCTGTATACATAAATTATAATTAATTATGTATTTATAATTTATGTTTATATATTAAAATTAATGTATGTATTTTATATACTTGATATGTAGAGCATACATTATGTTATGTGAATAAAACATTTTTTTTTTAATCTATTATTATTTTGAAGAAGAACGTGTCTTCATTTAGAAAGAATCAAGATTTATATTTTGACTCATATCTAACGTTACAGATAAAAAGTATTCATCTAAAATTATTTAAAATAATACATTTTTAATTGACTACCTGAAAGCTTTAATATTTTTGTACTTTATTACTGAATGATATATTTCATCAAAAATAAAGTTATCATTCAATAAAACGCGAACGCATAATTTTATTCTTTATTTCTGTCTTATAATAGACAAAGTATAATATGTATATATACAATATGCATATATATATACGTATAATATGAACATATAATATGCATATAAAAAAAATATAATCAATTCTGATATTAATTTATTGATTCTGTATATTGCCATGACGAATAAGCTAAGTGATGTAATGTTCCATAAAATAAGAAAGTTTTCTAAATATGATACATTTAAGTACAGGCACTAAGTTCGTATAATAGTAACCAACGATTGGGTTTTCTTCATCATTCTGATTGATGAAAATTCATTAGATACATATAAATAGAGATGAAACTGTCTCCAGCTATTTTGCAACCGAAAAATAAGCAGTCCAAAGTAAAAGCAAATATAATAATTTATTATAATATTCTTTCATAAACAGCTTTATGTAAGTGCCATTTACTAAATGGATTGAAACGACAGGTATATATTAGATATATAAAAATATTAAAGTGTGTTGAATATAATATTAAAATTTTTAACAAGTAGTAACAATCTCAAAATAACTTGAAGAAAATTTTCTACAATTATCTCGTAAGGGAGAATCCAATAATGCATGAATTGGATGAAACTCAAAGTACATATTAAACAGACAAAAAAATTGCGTATTTCTTTTTTATTTGTATAAAACGCTTTTAAATGATTGACATATATATAACAGCTTATGGGAACTAAGGAAAAATAAATCTGTATATTATTGAAACCTTTTATGAGAATTTAGAGGTATGTATTGAGGTATAAATATTTGAATTTGTCTCAGAAAAGTAGATGTTAAAGATATATCCTCTTTCATTTAATAACATTAAGAATTGGATTTTACAAAGATTAAATATTTATACTGTGTATATTTATATTGTTCCATTTTACAAAGGTTAAATATTTATATTGTGTCTTAGGCTGTTTCGGTGAGGCCTACGATCGCTCGATCGCTAGAGCGAAGGATCAGTAACTTGGTGATCCGAGTTCAAATCCCGGTCGCGGCCGATTGACACAAGCACCGCTGTAATAATTTACTTGTGCTTTGTTTAGAAATACATCGTAGAACTCCGTCGCTGAATAGCATCCATATTTGCAAACATACACAGAGTTAAATAATACTACGTTAAATAACATAAAAAAGGCTGTTTCTGTCGAGGATTCTATTAGATTCAATGATATGCTTTTTATAAACTCCAGTTTTATTAATATAGAAATAAGATATAAGGGATAGTATTTTAAAAGTAATAAGTAAAATCTACAGAACATAATTACGTAAATTCGTTTTAATATGTCGACTGTATTGATCTGAGTAGTGAAATTATTAACTTCGATAACCTATATAAAAAGATATTTTTTGTTTATCGTTTTTCGCGCGCTTCAATGCGGAGCAACGATGTCCTAAATTTGTAGTAGTCGAGAAGCATCAGTCCAGCAGTTCAATGGTATTTACAAATAGAATCGTGGATAACGTAAATTTTATATATAAGATGCACCGCTAAAAATAACAGATGTAAGAGCGTAAGGAGCGGCGATACTGCACACTTATCAATCAGGCATTGAGCTGCCAATAGTACGAAAGCGGACTTATACAATAGACATCGAGTAATCAACATCTTATAACCAGACTTGTAAAACCATGTTTTGATAATACAATGTCTTTTCTCGAGTCTGACTTTATTGATCGTTCCATCTGCGACAGTAGATAGTAAAGTTATTAATAGTAATGTAAATTTGTGTTGAAATTTTAATCTGCAAAGATATTAAACTGAGTGCGCATATTAATTGTTACGGTCTGAGACGATGTTTATAATTTTATAAGTTTTAATAATAAGTTGAATTTATACTAGCGAAATATTTATTAGTTTTAAGATTCGTTTATTCTAATATGAGATTTAACGGCTTCGTCGTCAAGTACTCTATATAGATGTAACATTAGTTTGTTAATAATTTCATAAGCGTGCATATTATTCAGTAAGATTTATATAAACAAGACTTATCTAATAACTTCTAAAATAAGGTTTCGTTGAATATAGCTGTAGTCCGAGTAGATGTAAGGAAATGCGACTAATGTTACTCCATCTGTTTATGTTTGTGAGCGGCGTCACCGCTATAAAAATCCGAACATAATAGTTTGGTTATATGATCTTAGCGCTCGAAATCACAAAGGAAATCTGATAAGCGGTTAACTCGGAGAAGCGGCTACGCGTGGAAAATTCTAGTAAGATGTTGAAATAAAATATTTGATTGTAAAGTTTGTGTAAAGCAAAGACTAGAAAAGAAAGATTCGAGTGAAATTAAATTATTAAATAAAATAATTTGAAGGAATGTATGAACATGATGGAATGTCGATGCACTGCTCAACGCGACCGAACTCACGTTATAGGCCGAACTTTGTGTACAGAGGTACATGCTTGATCCGTGCCGTGACGGGAAAACCGAAAATTTTACCTTAAAATGGCTTATATACGATGATACAAATAAGGTATTCGAATACTTGCTGTTGGAAAAATGTTGAGGTTTTCAAAAGAGGTAAAAGGTTATGCTTCCTAAAAGTAGTGATCCGTGCTGATGCGGGAAATTCTGATATTTTCCTTAAAAGAAGCCCTTCTACAGACTTATGTTGAACTAAGTCGTATTCTGGCTTTTGGAAAATATCGAGAATTTCGAAATCAGGGGATGAGTATGGTTTGCCACCTTGGGCTCATCGACCGTCCGGCTGCGCGATGAGTTTGGGCTGCGATTGGTGCGAGTGGGGCTTATCGCCCGAACTGAGAGGCGAAACAGCGCCGCGCCACGGCGCGTGCGCTATGTCTATAAAATAGCGCTAACAGAGCGCGCGACGATTATTCTTTCCTGGTCTTTGCTAAGGTTAATATCTTATGTACATTTTTATTATTATTCATTAAAAATATTCATTGTTCATTCATTGTCAAAACTTAAATTATCATTGATTTTGTTTCATCTTTAATCATTATAAAACACCCCAGCATTTATTCAGTTATAATAATCATAGCTAGCATATGAAAAAAAAAAAATTACATTTTCGATAACAATCGAAGGTTAAAGACGTAATTTTTAGTAGCTTCATATTATATTATCTTAACAAGGTCCCGTTATTTGAATTCGAATTCTTAGAGGTCACCTTCATCATTTAGACAGTTCTATGGACAAATAGAATTTATAATTATTGAAGTACCTGGAAACAGTTTTCCTTGATATATATAAATATATAACACCACAAACTTAACTATATTTAACTATAATTAACTTAACTATATTTAACTATAATATTGAACTATAAAAGAGTCTAACCTTCCGGCATGCATAAAAGATTATTTAACGTTTCGGGCACCACGCCAGTTGAGCTTGTAAATTCGAAATTACGAAAAGAATGTTACGATATCGCCATATCAAAAAGAACAGCTGAAACAGCTGAAAGTGCCTCGGATGCTTAGGCCAGATCTTGCGCCAGTCGTTGTTAACAGAAGGATGGACGAACAACTCATGGAACAAAATATTAGAGAGCGATGAGGAAACTCCTACGAGCACTTGTTAAAAGTCAGGGATGGAGAGAGGGGAGAGTGGAAGAAAACTGCCACGTTAGATCCGTAGTACTAGTATACGGTGGCAGAAATGATAAGATGAATCGCTGGTCTATTTATGTCAGTTACAAATGGGAACTAAAAATTCAATATCAGATGAGAAGAGATAAGGTGATTCGGTCTCTCGAGATCTAAAGAGTCATTGAAGAAGAAAATGTGGCCAAAAAGTGTTATAGTAAAGAAGAAACGAGGCACGGGCTGATGTGTACTCTTAAAAAACTGTTTAAAATTAAAGAAAAAGATTAATTATTATAGCTTTTAGGTACCCTAATGTCCTGTGTGACAATATTTTAGGATTCCTCGTTTACCAACATATTTCATAAAGTTTCGTTAGTCATTAGATGTTGGCGCTAGTAAATTTAAGTTCCTTCCTATTATATATATAAGAAAATTATATTGTGTCAGATTTTCCATCATTTATATTCCATAGATCGTATCATGTATATATTAAAGGTTGTCGAAATAACATAATGCATTCAAGATAGTGATAACAATGAATTTGAATATATATTTTTAATGCTGTATAATCAGTCGTTCCATCCATAAAAGTTTTCAAATAGAAATTGAATTGAAAAATTTGATGGAAAATTGCATTTTTAAAGAATATTGAAATTTAATAAGCTTGAAAAAGTGTTAGAAAATTGTTATAAAAATTGACTTAATGGATTTAAGCAGGATTTTCATTCTCTCGTACTTTTTCTCTCTACTTCCTGTTTCTCTTTATGCTTGTACTCGCTTCTTCATGAAAATCGGCGATGGCTGTCAATACCTGTCGGATATGGATTAAACCCCACGGCAGGTAAAAAGGGAAAATGTCAATAAGCGAGAGTGTTAATAAATGCGCGATGCTGTGGTTGACGGATAATCGATATATCTAGTCCGTATTAAATAAATAGTACTGGTTTGCAATATATTGGAATGTAGTAGCATTAAATTTTCTTTGTAAATGCTAGTATTTTTCTTATATGCTGGAAACGCAAAGCGTTGTTTATTTCCCTTTGAAGCGTCTCTATAATTTAACTTTATTTTCTTCGTAATAATGCCGCAGGCTATTCAACAAGATTTCTTTGTACGGCCTTAAGGTGTGGTTCATAAACTAGGGTAAGCTAGTTTTACACATTTGCAGATACCCCTTCCTCTTTGTGAATAAAATACATTTTCGTTACTACTCGAATTATCCTTATATAGCTGTAAAGCGAAGGAATTTTTTGATTTTTCCATTACGTATTCGACTTAATACTATGCGTAGCAAATAGATATTCTATTAACGATCAAGCATATAACTATGAAAAGTAAACTGATGTTTCTTGGATATTTCCATTTTTTATTTTTTTATTGACATAAAAAATTTAACCGCTTAAATTTAAAAAAATAAAATGTTTTTAATTTGTACATATTTTTTCTCATTTTCCTTTTGAAATACTAGGAAATTGATATTACTTTTCGAACTTTAATTTAATATTAACGAATATACAAAAAGAAGTCACCAGCGCTATGAAGTTGAAACCTAACAACAAATTGTTATAGCGATTAAAATAGTATATTTTGGTGCACTATTATACCGAACTAAATTTTTTTTATGACTGAGTGAGTAACAATCGGTAGAATTAGTTAGTATAGTATTAAAAATCTTGAACAGGGCATACGGAGTGGTGAAGTCAGGCAGGAGCGTATGGAACGGTCAGCGATGGGGAGCGTACTCTAATAAAAAATATATTGTTAATTATTTAAAAAAATCTTTATAGGAATAAATTCAATGTAAACATAAAAGAGTGGTAATACAATATAAGAATTTTATTTATTTTTTCATCGAAGTTGCATGACCGTATGATGACATTAAATCCATCTGCTGATATATATTTCATTATTTTGTTGAATTATTTTAAGAATTAATATTAATTGTATTCTATACTTATTAAACTTAATATTTTTATTCGGAACATTGCAAAATTGTTAAGCTTTATTAGATATATTCATATTTGAAAAGTTCTTGGTCTTTCGTCATCTGTCCTATCGAAAATAGGTAGCTGCCACCAATTGGTCGACCGCCGTAACGTCCCACCATTCATAAACCAAGTCCATAAGCACGCGAACAGCTGATTTTTCTTTATGCACGCTTACACAGACAAGGAGCATGTATAAAGAAAATTGCCTTTGGTTTGTACAGGATTCAGACTAGAGTGCTCACACTAGCTCACTTACACACGTACAATATGCACGAATAGTCGACATTTGCGCACGTCGATATTTCATCAATGGCGCTGAAGTTGATTATTTACCTCATGAAAAATTTTATCGTCGAGTGGAACGACCGGAAATTCTTAATTTTATAAGAAATTTTCAACGACATGTAGATTACGAAAGAGTAAAAACTATGCTAAATTTGATATGTTCAGCTTGGAGTGATTTAAATGCATGCACCGGCTCTGACTTATTCGATTCTACTTGTGCAGTTCGGAACAAATGCATACGTGCTGTTTGCATTTTTCTTTTTTTTTTATATTATTACGTTATTCCGTAAGGATCCCTTAGTTATTAAGCAAAGTTAGAAATGCAAGAACAAATATATATATATATATATATATATATATATATATATATATATATATATTATGTATTAGGTAACTGCGATGGATGGAAGCCAAAAGTAAAAAATTCAATTTCTCATATTGTTATGGATTAAGTTAAAATAATCATCACTTATATGAAAACTGTTGAAAGTAATTTAACGTCTATTTAATGTAAAAACTGAAAGCACGTTAATTAGAATTTCAACTATCATTTAACATTAAAAGCAACACTTTGGTCAAACTGTGCGTGGTCACGTTTATTGCCGCGATGTGTACTATGGCCTGGATGCCTTAGCGTGTTTGGCGATGTTAAAGCATCGTCGTTAAAACATCAACGCAGAGAAAAATGATATGGTTAAATAATTATTATTTGGCCAAACCTGCGTTGCGGGTATTAATGATGAAATATTTGACCAAAGAGGTTTGTTCGAAACATAATACATTTTAAATTTTGGTGCAATAAATGTGTGCTCTGAACATTGACAAGGCGCTTTCTCGAGTCGGAGGCAGAGAAGCGATTGAAAAAGTTGATGTTCTAGAGAGAGTTCGGCGGCAACTTCGCGGCACAACAAATAAAAAAAAAAAGAATTATAGTTGCATAGTAACGTGAGTTCAGTTTATCTCCAGACTCAATAAAATTATTTTGAAATTGTTTAGTTCTTTTCATTTCAATAAATAACACATATAAATTATGAATATTTACGTTTTTTATTTTTTTGTATTTAAATAGCTGTGGTTTGCATGAGATTTATAGCTCTTAGCAGAGATATGTTGCTCATGATATTTCGGTTTCGCTTAGCAGTTTACTTCCCGGACGATAATTTTCGTTTATAATTTCTGAATATTCTTACTTACTTTGAATTAATTTTCGAATGCTCTCTTAGTTCGCGAGAAGTACTCGCGCAATTCTTCTATAGCCATAGACAAACATAAAGAAAGATTCTCGTACTCGCGTTATTACGTGCACTTATTACAGAATCGCGACCGTAATTTTCATAATAGTCTGTGGTGGCTTCATATAATATTGTAACGGAGACATTCAATGGATAATTTTTAAGATATTTAAGTATATCTTTTGTTAAAAAATTTGTAGAATCTTTCTACATGAGAAATTTTTAAATTTAATTCTTTTTAATCATTCATATAAACAAAAAAAGCATATGAACTTGGAAGACATCCATAAGGTAATTCGATAACGGAATAGTGACGCATAATTTTTTTTTTGCTAATTTTACTGAAGTTAAATAAAGATATACTGAAGCTAAAATACAGATAATTATGTAGAACTTATGGTTCTCTCCAAAAAATCTAATTAAAAGTAGTTGAACACTAAGGATCATTCGTTAAAAATGTTAAAAAATCTACTTAATATCCATAAATCTTGGCCCCTATAATTAAGCATGTACTTCTCTAATGAAGCCAAAATAAAATTTTTTGATTCTGCTTTAATAGTCTGTCATAAAGTTCTATCCTTCTATATTGATAATAATATTTAAGGGTAAGTCTATTACTTATGTAAGCATCTAGGAAGAGAGGATTTCTAAATTTTTTAATTACTTCTTACCATAGGTAGTGGTACAAGAGCTTTTATTACGTAACATCATTATGGAATTTTGTACTGACAAAATTGTTTATAATTAATAAACAAGTTCTATAAGTATTTTTCTTGCTTGTTAATAATGAATAATAAAAATGGAAAAAATCTTTCCATAAATTCTAAATATTATTAAGGGTACATACATATCCATATTAATTATAAATGAATTAACAATAACCATAGCAATTTAATTTCAACACAGAATTTTTCACAACATCAAAGAATATTTGATTTGTAATTATTATTATTGATTATTCACAGTGAGAATGTCAAATTGCGCATTTGTTTTCGTTACTTAAGCCAATCAACCAAACGACAAAAGTGCACGCAGTTACAGCCGCTTATATGATTTTAAAATGCATTATTGTATAAATAAATAGATAACATAGTTCTAATACATAAATATATAAATTAGTTCAAACATTCTTTCACGCTTTTTATAAAGAAAATTCGCATGGATTTATGTAAGAAAATTTGATTGATAATTCAAAACATATTTATTATTTATGGAAATTGGAGTAACTTATTTAGTAAAAAATTATATTTCATATGTAACTTAAAATATTATTGATATCAACTAGAATCAATCGTAAGAGGGGCGAAAGGATGCCATTAATTTCATACCGTTCATTCATAAAATTTTTTCGCGTAAGTAACTGATGTCCTTTAAAGAGAAAAAAAAATGCGAAATTAGAAAAAAGAAGTCACGGTTTCGGTGTGATTTTTCTATTTGCCATACAGAGAGCTCGTATTTGGGTTATTATTTCTTCAAAAAAATACATCTTCAGGTACTTCAAATGGACTCTAATAATAATCCGTGCTCTACCTTAATAGGGGCCAAAAATTTTTGTCGAAATTACAAGATGGATGGCTTTCGCCGCGACGCGCGAAGCGCTCGACCTGCTCGGATTTTTCTTGATAACAGGTAAGCTTGTTCCGCTTGTTAAAAAGCCCAGTTCGACATAGATTTCAAGCCGCAATTGGATCGATCAGCTGCTAGAAAAAATTATATCGTAGGTAGAGTATATCGAGGCCGGAGAAATAGAAGGGAAAATGTCAGTGAGGTGGTCAAGTGGGCGGAGGCGTGGGTCGATCACACACGAACATTGAACAAAAAGCTGCCGTGATATAAGTTGTAAAAATTATACGCGCCGAAGCGATAAAACAAATGCGCACAGTCGATAAAGCCTGCCGTGGTCGATATGAACGGGCGGTTCTTATAAACTCGGGGCTCGAGGGAGGCATCGGCAGCGACGTGTATACGGTCACTTACCCGATCCCGGAGTGTAATTACTGAGGCCGCGCGCGGGGCCTACGCAATAGCCTAGGCAGTGCGAGGCTTTTTAAGCGCCACCCGCTGAAGTTTCACCTCCGGTGCATGATATGCACAAACAGCGTCTCGCTACGCTTGGTCCTCGGTGCGCACGGTCGGGCATTGGGGCGAGGCCGTTCTCGAAACGCCCCTCGACGTTTATTAATGAATCGCGAGAGAGAGAGAGAGAGAGAGAGAGAGAGAGAGAGAGAGGAGAGAGAGAGATCGAGCAGCGCATACGTGGGACATTCGTTTTTTATTATAGTATAAGCGACTTGACGTTTCGTCTGCTTATCATCTCTGCATATATGCATATCGTAATCGAGCTTAAATTGACTCGATCCTCTAAAAGTCATCGACGATTACGAAATCTTCGTTAGGGATTGAATATTTTACAATGAAACCAAAAGAAAAGAAAAAACACAAAGACCATATTGCAAAACTATATTAACATATGGAGAAATAATTTTTAATGATTACATCACTGTCTACTCGATAAATTTGATAATAATAATATCGATAATTGATATATTTTTTATTATTATTTAGCATACGTATGGAGTGCTAGATACACATTAATTTAGTTAACAATAGAAGCCCTTAAATAGTAGCGAATACATCTTTAAATTTAAAATTAATGTGATCTCGATAAAATGAAAATCATTAAAATGTTGACTTCGTCGATATACCATAATTTTTATATATTTATTATGTTATATATTTTATTTGTTTATTATACATTTATACATATATATATATATATATATATATATATATATATATATATATTGTAACGGGGTGGGTTCGATTCTGCGAACTCCAGTTCGAACATCGACGCGCGACCGCTCCCGTACGGTTCGCGCGTAACCCATGTCGATCCCGCTTCTCGTCGTCCGGGGAATAAGCACCCGTCGGCGGGGGAGTCTTGGCGCGCTACGGCGCGTCGTCCCGTTACAAAGAAAAAACCACGCCCGCAGCTAACTCAGATCGCACGGCGGAAACTCTTCGCCGTGCCCGCGAAGGCGGGTGGATCCTGCGCGCAATATCAGCGCGATGCGGGAAATTGTACAGGGAAGGTAGTGACTGAGGACAGAAAAAGAACCAAGACAAACGCGAACGTGTCGTTCGAATACAGACATTATTTGTACACGATATTCTCCCGTTTTACAATATGAAAGGCCGCGAGGCTCGCTCGTCTGCAATAATAATATGCGAAAAGCGCAAACCGCACTACGCGCGCGCACTCTCTCTCTCTCTCTCTCTCTCTCTCTCACACGCACGCTCGTCTGCCCACTGGCGGGGCGCTCCGAAAGGGCGCACTCGTATGAACTAACCTGGGCGTATTCCAGATGGGGTGTCCCCCAGGAATACCGGCGTCGACGCCGGGCGGCACGCACGAACACTCGCGGGCGATAAACGGCAGCGTTCCGCCTACACCGTCTGCGCGGATTCGGAACGAAACCGGGCACTAACGCGACAGACACTGGGCGTCGGCGTGAGTAGCAGGGTCTCCTGCACGGGTCCGTTGGTGGTTCGCGTTCTCCTCTTCCCTCGATGACTCGGGACACGTCGCTACTCGCGGTGCGTCCCGAGTCATCGAGGTCATCGCAAAAATCTCGCCTCTTTGTTTTTCACGCGGCTCGGGCGCACGTGGCTGTCGTCTCTAACTACACCAAAACGAGACTCCATTCTAACTGCCCTTTGCGCCTCTCCGCGTCGAATCTTCACTCCACCTTCTCACTGCTCTTCTCGCGCGGCCGGTCACCGCGATAAGGTCGCGTGGTGTTTACATTTCATTATATACATATAATGAAATATACATGACATTTCATTTGTATCGTATTATTAATAATAAATTTCTGAAGAAAATATGAAATTCTATAAAGGGAGGAAATTATAATTCGATATTATCCATACAGATTATTATTTAACATATTTCTTGAACGAATGTAATATGCGATATCTGAATTTTGTGATAAAACATAAATTCTAGAATAAATATTGGAATCTTCCACTTTGAATCTGAAACGCGAAGAATAAATTGTCTAAATTATATGCTTTCGTTGACTCAAAGCGTTCAGACCTCATCCCACATGATCATAACAAATCAATTCTTAAATATACTACTTTAAATTAATTAATTGAGACATGTCATTTGTATCGTATTATTTGAATTAATGAATTAATGAATTTTATAGTAATGAATTTATGAAGAAAATATTGAATTCTATCAGAGGACGAAATTATAATTCGATATTGTATGTACAGATTATTATTAAATAAAATTTCTTGAACGAATGTAACATGCGACATCTGAATTTTGTGATAAAACATAAATTTTCATAAGCAGAACAGGCTGTTTGAAGATAAAAAAAGGAAGAAGAACATTTTCACTTCTTTAACTTTATTACGTGTAATTTTTTAATCTAACATCTTTAAATTTGATGTCGAATATATCTGTAATTAGAAAAAGCAAGCGAAATGCAATTTTGAATTATTTTTCTTTATTTAAATAATTTTCATTCCAATACTTTTGATTTTTATGATATTAAAAATATAAGATAAACTTAATTCATAAAGAACGTGCGCACACGTATAAATATCTGCCTAGCTAAATTTTTTTAAATTATCTGGTCAAATATTTCACATGATTGAACAAAAGTGATGCAATTACATTAGATGAATTTAAAATGTATGTAAGCACTTTTGACAAGTATAAATAATTACTTAGAAGTGGTAAAAACATTCTAAACAAATTTTTGCATTTCAATTTGCCTGATATCGGCTCATCACTTCTATCACACTGTAATGATCAGTTTATCGTACTATATTTTCGAACTACATATTTTTAAAAATTTTTACCCTTCAGAGTGAAAGGGACATAACGTTTAAATCGATTTAAGTAAATCAAATAAAAAATTCTATATTTTGTAATCAATTAGATTAGTTGTCATCAAAATGAAATTAAATATTCTATATTCATTAAAAACTTTTTCTAATTATTTCTATACACGTTTAATCCTTATGTCCGTCACTTGCAAAACTAGTTATGTTGAACCTTTGATGAAAAATTTTAAAAATAAAATAATTACTGACATCGGTGCAATATGGATGGAGTTTTCAGTTTGTCAGAAGATGATGAAAAGTTTATCAGAAGATGTGGAAAAAATTTGTACTCTCAGGTAGAATCTCATCTCATCGGATAACCAGTAAAAAATGCATTTAATATTATGCATTTAATACTGATTTTTTTATTCAGTCTTTCCTTCTTATTATTTTTAAATACGTGTTACTCATGGATTGAAAATGTATATCCATTTAAATATATTTTTTCTAGCTTCATAGTATAGTATTCATGATGTTTTCAAACAAATAATCCTGGTTGAAAATATAATTATTTCGAAACAATATAATATTTTGTAATCTTATTAGAAATTTATATAATTAGTGAAAAAAAGATTGACACGAGTCTGCATACTTACCTCCAAATTCAATAAATTAAACTACATTAGATTATGTTTCAATGCAAAAGAATAAATAAATATGAATAATGATTAATTTCGTATATTTTAAATTGTTATATTTCATATATAATATCAATGGTTTCTCAACTTTCATGTTTTAGAATTGCACAATTTATCGACATGAAAAAAAAAGAAACAGTCAAAGCTCGTAGTAAAAACTTAAATCTTCGAAGAAATTTTAGTTTTAATATATTTAACTACTTGTATTCATTTTTACAAAATCAAAACATATTTTTCAACTAGCTTGTTTACATTTTTAAAAATTGCTTTTAAAAAAAATTATACATTCGTAGCCATTGATTAATTAAATATAATAATTAAAACTCTAGTGTTATTCAGTATTCATATTTATTACTGTTTTTTGTATTGAAGTATAATCTCATATATTTTAATTTATTGAAACATTGATGTAAGATATCAGAATCATTTGAATATTTTTTCGCTAATTATTTAAATTTCTTTAAAAATTACACAAAAATTATTATTTAGAAACATGATGAATATAACTACTCTAAAAAAGATTAAATAGAAATTCTTATTATGATACAGTAATTTATTTAAAGATAATGGGAAGGAAGGTACATTTGAATAAACAAATGATATTAAGTATTTTGTTTTTTATTATTAAATTATTTTTTATTATTATATTAAATGCATTTTTGACCTGCTGGAAAAAATTGGTTCTCCGGTGAAGTTAGCCGCACCCTGTCAGTTGTTGATTCCGTTTCGATGTCGATAATAGAATGTCAGTTAGAAAAGGCACCACACGTGTTATAAGAAAAAGAAAAGATCGCGAGGAATGAGGAAAATATTTCGGGGAGTGGAGAATTTTGATGAGAATAAGACTTCGAAAAAGTAGAATTCCAGCTCGAATTGAGCTTTCAGACAGCGTGCTATATAAAGGAATCAGTGGGCAATCTTCGATTGGGTGGATTGAGAGAGCAAGAGAGAGGATGATAGGGAGAAGGAGAGATAGAGGAGAGAAACGGTCAAAGTTAGAGGAGTAAGAGCGTGAGGCTAGGGGAGATATGGTGGTTCGTTTAAGACCACGGGACTAAGCAAGATTTAGGGTCATCGTTGGCCCTACATGCTTTAATACCAAGATATTTTATCTGCCCTATTAAAGAAACTATTCTTATATTACCAGTGTAATCGAGGAAGGTTACGTGACTATGGTCATATCCTTACTTCTATAAATTGCTCGTTGCAGTCGAAAGGGGATAAGGCAAATAGAAAGAGAAAGGTAAAAAGAGTTAGAGGAAGGGAGAGAGAGGGAGAGAGAGATAGAGAGAGAGAGAGAGAGAGAGAGAGAGAGAGAGAGAGAGAGAGAGAGAGAGAGAGAGAGAGAGAGAGAGAGAGAGAGAGAGAGAGAGTACGATTTAAATAAGAGATTACCCGAATGTTGTGGCGGTATGTGGGTAGAGTAAGCCGTAATGTAAACGCAGCATATATTTCCATATATGAGTGAGGATATATAAGGCAGAATTACCATATAATGTATAAGATTTAAACGAATACAGGTAGCATCAAGTGTGACATAGTAGGTAAGGTGTTTGCTTGCATATCGAAGTATCGGGGTCTCGAAAAATAAAACTAGTAAATATAAAATTAGTAGTGACCCAATAATATTTCATCGATAAATATCTGTGAGTCGAGATCATCAAATAGGACAATATTATGAGAATATAGAGGGGTGCTCCAAATTATGGCATATGAAAATTTTAACCCTATCTTTGATTTTTAATTCTGCAAAAATTTAAAAAATATTACTATGGTACAATTTGATCGCTCGAGAAGCAAAGGGTCATGTCTTGCGGTAAGCCCGTCCGAAATATACGGCTTTCGTGCACAACGTTCCATCAAACCAGGGAGCGAAAGCGAGCTTATGAGAGTGTCAGGATAGTCGCTGTATTTCAACCGAAGCCATTGCGTGGCTCAGTTGCTCAATTGCTTTGGCGACAGTAATTGAGCGCTCGCCGATTTTACCCTTTATTCTCTTTATATTGTATCGCGCGTTATCGGTGGTTCATTTCTTCATGCCGTTGTCGACATGCGACGTAATATCGTTCAACGATCGGGACGACGCAATTTTCCTATTTGTTATATCCGTATATTAATGCTCGGCTTGTAGAATGTTCTAGAGCATTACTCTATAACGGATTAGAAATTGTATCATGTAAGTCAATATTGCGTTTCGTTGAAACTCCATGTATTTACAGTTTTGAAGTTTTAATGCTAGCAGTTCGCAGACATTCGCAACATCCCTTTAGTATTTACTTTGGACGTTCATTACATGAAGAATTAATTAAAAAATTCGACTATTATAAGAATGTTTTACACTCATACTGCATAGTACAAACTTACGTCACGTGGAACGTTGCATTATTATGAATCAAATAAATTAGAAATATGTTCTCATATCCTTATAAAATATACCTAAAAACTGATTCTATTAAATATTTATCACAAGTCTTTGGAAAGCGCGTGACCTGCCCGCGTCGTGAAATATTTATATAATACAACATAGTTTCAGTTTAGACAGAATATAAGTTACGCAACGTTCAAAAATATGCTAACAGAGTGGAATAGAGATGGCTGGAAGCGAGAAGAAACAATAAAATAAGTGAACGATCGAGAGAAAAAAAGGGGGAAATGGGTAGACGCGAATATATATCGCAAAATTGTTTAAGATCGATAGCAACGGGGTTTCAGCCCGAAATAAGAATCAGAGGTAAGAATGTGCTGTAAGACGCATGTTTGACTGAGCTAGAAGCTTTTATCTACTCGCTAACACGATCCCTTCTCTCTTCTATTCCTCCTCTTCTTATCCACCTTTCTGCTCGCTCATTCCATTCTTTTTCACCCCGTTGAGTGAGGTGATATTCCATTTCTCTTATATATATACATTCGCCTCACCCCACCTCCTCGTCCCTGGCAGCGTGATTTCTTTTCCATGCTCGCGGCGAAGTTTTCGGTAAGTCGAGATTGTCGAACTTTACCAGGACCGTGCAGGCATATGGAGGAGGAGGAGAACGAATGACCTCTCCGATGTTATGCTCTCACTCTCTCACGCTCTCGCTGCCACTTTCTCTGTTTCTCCAACAGTAGAATGAAAGAAGTGCCGATACTGGTTCACCTTGCTTTTTCAACTGCACCCCATCCCCACAAGCGGGGATGAAAAGTCTTAAATAGAAATTTGCCCTTTCCGCCACAGCTGACATAATTTAAAGAGTTAGAACTGGTAGGGAGGAGAAACGTTTTCGTTGTATAGCTCCTAACTTTTACAGTCGAGATCGGAGAAGTATAGAGATAGATTCAATAGCGCTTCTAGTTCGAAGATTTTCGTCACAGCTCGTGCTCGTCTCCGGTTTTTATTTTACTTTCTCCCTAGTGTTTTTGCATCCAGCTTTCTCTTTTTAGTGTCAAACTGAAAGTTGATCAATTTTATTTTTGAAGGAGTAATAAATGTCGTAAGAAAGATAATCAGCTTTATCGTTTTTGAAAGGATAATTTTGCTCAATTCACACGAAACTACGCTCAGAATTTTGAATATTACCTCGTCAATCTGCTCTAAGTGGCTCATTCGGTGTCATTTTTAAAAAAGAATGATTCAACCGTATTAAATTATTATAATTAAGAAACAAAATGTTTCATATTTTTAAAATTGTAAACAAAATCGCAATCAAGAATAATCAATCAGCGTATTGTCTGAAGGTAATGTCAAATTGATGGATTGAAATTTTTAAGATCTAAAGAATTTGAAATTTTAAATTACAAATATAAATATCTCTAATTTATAAAAAATAGAAAAATGTCGATCTATCTGTGAATATTATTACATTGGGCATGTAGTTTTTCAAAAAGTAGAATAAGAATTGACATATTGGTCATTACCTTTTAACAATTTCTAGTTAATATTTCGGATTTTAATCCTATATTATTTACAGATTTTGATATATGTCTTGTTATAATACGGTATAATGCGTTTGCTTTGACCTAATTCGATTGAAAGTCACCGAGAAATGTCAAGATGATTCTGTACTATTGTAATGGAATACATATTTATTAAATAATTAATAATGAAATAATTAAGAAAATTTTATTCGTCATGCTTAGATACTGCAGAATTCATCTATTTATATGACGACAATCAAGGTAAATTAGTGGATTAAATTCTGTGACCCGAAATTGGAATACCCTCCTTGTCAGTGCCGAGTCCAACGGAATTTCCCTACCGGCTCCGAGGGACTAATGTGCATTATAGCGTCGCGCATATATATATGTATATATACGTACATATATATATATATATATATATATATATATATATATATATATGTGCATACATATATGTACGGTATGTATGTGCCAGCTCTATGTTTCACGCGCAGATCCACGGATTCGCGAGGTCATCGATATGCGCACGTCTGCTGCGACTATCTATATACATATACATATACGTTTCGACGTGGTTAATTTGAAAGCGCCCGCTGGGAGTGATTAAGGAGCTCGGCAGTCGTACGTAGCGACGGCCGACTGTAGTATATCCACACCCCCGCGCACCGGCCGTCCCGTCCGGCGAGACGCGGTATTATTACAGCCGGGGTCGTTGACGCGACGCCACCGACGCGCCAGTCGGGATGGATCTTTCGGATGCCGACATCGTCCTATTTTTGAAGTATATAATGATAGGCGATCGATCGTTTTATCAACGGTGCGTCCATTTTGCGCCTGTTCTCGTTGCGCCGACCGGTAATTAGAAGCGGCGGCGGCTGTGAAGAGTCGGGATGAACGCGAATAAAATTATAGCAATTAACGGGTGTCTGTCAACGCTTTTTTTTCCTTTAAATTTTATAGATTTTGATTTGTTATTTCTAACAATCTTCATATATCGGCAAATTCGACTTTTCAAATATGAAAAATGAAACAGAATTATAGTTTCGTAAAGTCAGAAAATTACTGATTTCTATTTCTGAACTATCTAATACCGCCGATTACTTTGGAATTTTGTATATAAATGTAATTTGATTGAACTATGGATCACTGCGTTTATTGAGCAATTTTAAAAAGTATGTTTTTTTTTTACATTTGCCTATGTAATTATTAAAAACTATAGATCAATCCTTAAAATTTATATTTTATTATAATTGTACTAAAGGAATGAATTTTTATCTATTGTAAATATTTAGTTTAAATTCCAATTACTTTTTAATCAAATTTTAATTCCAATTTCAATTTTCATCTCACATTAATCCCTCAACCTATGTATTCAGCGTTATGAAACGATAATTTGCTGGAAGTCTGTATATTAAAAACGAAAGTTATCATTCGAGGAAAATCATTACATAAACTACAGAACATAATTCAAATAAACTTCAATTTGAATGAAAATTGACGAGGAGATACACATTTGATAAATTTCGTCGCGTATTGTCGCATTGTGCCACGCGGATACTTGTCCAGATTTTTAATTCTCGAGTAATACTAAATATGAACTTTAGGATTGAGCGTCAGCTTTGACAGACTTTGAGATTGCTGCTTTACTTGCTTTGTAGATTTTTTTCATGTACGATTCTTTGGGAGCTAATCAAAAGAACGAAATTACTTTGCAATACATATTTTTTATTAATACATCTTTGATCATAACTGAAATTCAGCTTATGCTGGTTCGTGTAGAAAATCAGATTCCACTAACGCTGCGCTCGTGATCCCCAGCGTACTTTCTACAAAAAGTCAAAAAGGATCAAGTAGCTTCCCTCCCATCCTTACCCAATGAACTGGGGCAGGTAATGGAAGTCTCTTGTAGCCCTTATTTTCTCTGAAACTATCTTCAAACTTTCTTCACCACCCTTAGCTTGCGCGCCTACGCACAACCACAATGATCCATACACACACATACATATACCAACTGTACTGCGCGTTATATGCTATCAGTGTATTAAGGAGTTTCAGGTGCTTAAAGGCCTCCAAGGAGCAGCTCGAGAACCTCTCCCTCGTACCCCAGTGTTCTTCCCCTCCCCGCGACCAAATAAGGCTTCGCACATAAGGGAGCGAGTAGGCGAATAGAATGCGGTGCGAAGAAGGGAGGCACAGAGTGAGAGAGAGAGAGAGAGAGAGAGAGAGAGAGAGAGAGAGAGAGACAGGGAGGAAGTGAGAGAAAGCGATAGGGGGTACTAATAAGTTTCTCTTAATAGCGAAGGAGAGAGCGCTCGCGACGGGATTATCCCGTGCACCCCGGCTTCTTAGGCTTCGCCTCCACTTCCGCGACTTTTCACCGGAAAATTATGATATGATCCGTGTACTTCAATTTCTGCCCCTCAAAGGGAGAGGAGGCGTCAGAATAGGAGCAATGCAACTGGAGCGCCAGTGCCGTCCGCGACTCCGAGTCAGCGGGTAACGGGGGAAAATCGGATAAATGGTAGATAAGCCGAGAGGAAGCGAGACGAATGACCGCAGCGAGACAGAAGGGGTGAGTGCTCAATGGAGTGGCTCCGTAGGAGCGAGGCGGTAGAGATAAAGCTGTGGCTCGTCGCCAACTTGTCTGCTCTTAACAACACCCGATCTCATTCCCTGGAGAGAGTCAATCTCTCTCTCTCTCTCTCTCTCTCGCTAGCTGGATCGTATATCGACAACAGCTGCTACTGTTAGGCAATTTGAACGCGGATGCATCGGGATACAGGTGTGTCAAAAGCTCTGCTAGAGTGCGGAATCTAGTTCGTCTGCTTTTATTTCTGCCTTCCCCCCAGATTTTCTCAAGTTCACCCCCTTTCAATTTCGCCACTCTCTCTCTCTCTTTGCCTTCTTTTAGGCGACGGGGAACTTATTAAGAATCTTGTCTTTATTAATTAATTAACATTTTCCTGCTTTTCGACATTCTTGCTTGTGAGAAGTGGAAGTAAATGAATTGTACTTGGTTATCGGCTGAGTTTTCAACTTGACTTATTTGCGTCAATTGATGTGACATAACACTCTGGAATAATATGAGATTCTAATAGAATTTTTCGGAATTCAAGTTATTTCTATTTATTAAATCCAGAAAGAAAAGTTGAATATTGAAGAATAGTATTGAAGCTGAAAGGGGAAAAAAGTTTTGAATTCAAATATAGTATATGTGCACACGAACGCAAAACTTCAGAAGAATAAAGGTCTGATAATCCCATAATGCTACAATTGCGCATCATTTTATCGGCTCTCAGCTGAAACTATAGTCGCTTTATCACCTCTCTTTTGCTTTCTCCTCCTTTCTCTTTTTTCTCCCTCTACATTCACGGCGGAAACGAGAATTTTCCCGGCGACAGGCAGCGCATTACTCTGTCAAGGTGTAGACGTCCGATTTATTTTCCGATGGCAATTCAAAACGATAATATTCCTCCGCTTCTTTCAGCTAATTATGTTAATTGTTGTCTGACGTATGCGAAAAATGAAGGGATATTTATATAATGTATATATAATTAATATTTATATAATGGTTGTATAAGCATTTTCATTAATAATTCAGAAAATCTTATTTTGATTTTTTGTACTGAATGCATGCAATTCTCATAGGCTCGCGTCATCATGATAATATTATAGGTTGTACTACTATGAATAAAAGGTGACATGTAATTAAGAGAATTTTATGTCTACTTTATTACACATATTATTTTATCATAATAATAATATAACAATCATGCAGGGAGCGTCCACGGATCATATTGTCACTCTTTAAATATTACAACAATAAATCCCGACATATTCCCTTTACGTTTAAAGCTGTGAAATGCAAAAGAATGCTTATGCAGCCGCATAAATATCACCTTTTCCACCTCCCTACCGTGCTATCGGCCTCGCGCCATACGCATTCGAGCAATCGAGTCGGGAGAAATAACGCGCATATGGGAATATAATTTTTCGACAGCCCGGCGCGCGAGGTCAATATCGATACCAGGGTGCGTGCCGCTGCGCGCTACTACAACACATTTTCCCATTCTCCTCCTCTCTCATTCTCCCTTCCTCTCTCGTACGATATATATATATATATATATATATATATATATATATATATTTCTCTCACAGCAATGCGGAACTGAAATAGCCGGAGCCGCGGAAAACAGCTCGGCGTCATTACAATGAAGTATGGAAAACCCGCGCGGCAATCATTACCGCGTATCGCTCTGCCACCCTCCACACCCCGTCCCATGGCCATTCCCGCGCGCTCAACGCAACGTTGTAACCGCCGCGCGCTCGGTTATTTAACGATCGCTCGCCGTCGGGCTCGCGAACGTCGGGCAAATGGTTTTTACGGGGCTTATCCGCGGGGCGCGTCCCGCCACGTTCGAATTAATACGATTTTGCGGGAAGCGCGCCCTACCGCTGCGTCGCGACTGGAGGGCCGCGCCGATGAGCTCGGCTATAGACACGATCATAAAATATTCGTCGATCTTATTTATGGAGCCTGCCCTGACCGTATCGCATCTGTGACCGGACATAATTAAGACGTCGTGATGTTATAAATTTTGTATACGAGAAATTAGAAAAATTCTGCCTGACAAAAGAGGATCGTTGAATTTAGTCGAAATTTTGAAGAAATGAGTTCGATATTACTTTTCTAAACTAAATAGAAAAGATTTCAATTAATTTCACTAAGTAATGCATTTTTAGAACACAAACGAAATAATATTTAAGAAGATTATATAATTAATAAGAATGAACCTTACGATATATAGCGGACATTTTTGGTGATTATATATAATATTTTTTTACACTTAAATTATGCGCTTTTATAAAAAGGTAGTTTTATCTTTTAATTTTAGTTTATGGAATGTCTATATGTAAATTTTCATTATTGTCTGATTGTATCTGCAATTTAGAAATAAAATAAAACGTATAATACGTCCGACCATGATTATGGAGATTAGTGTCAAAGAGCTATACCCGGTTGCTGGGCCTCGGCTAGATCTGTCTTGAAGTACGAAAACAGATAGTGAACAAGAGACGATAGTAGTATGCGAATTGTACGTGATTAGCGGTTCATCCATTTCTATTAAAGCTTTCTCGGATCGTTAAAGAGTATATATATATATATATATATATATATATATATATATATATATATATATATATAGATGCACCTAAGGCGACAGTCGCGTTTGCGTGCAGTCAACCTTACACCAGAAGCTTGCCTCGTCTCACCGTCGCGACGGATAAATCTTTGATAAATCTTATCCCGGCAAAGAAAAAGAAAAGCGGAGAGAGAGGCAAGGCGAGAGAAGGTTCCGTTTTTCTTCGCGTATTTCTTTTACGCTGTATTAAATGACCGAAAGTTGCTGAGAGGGGAAGTGGGGAGGGGGAGTCAAAGACTGAAGGAGAGAGGTTGGGAGACATTGTAGGAGGGCGGGAACGTTTTGATACTATTACTAGAAGAAGATTTTATTTTAAGCTCGATTATTGTTTTTGACATGAAAGAACAGAAAGAGTTCGTTACGGTTTTTCTTTTTTTATATCAAACCTCGTAATTTATGTGACGCGCATAGGAAAACTGTCTGCTTCGGTAGCGCATTATAATAATCTAGAACAAGATCTGTGGAGTCAGTTAAACATTGTATGTCGACATATATTTTTAAAGAAGTAGTAGCAACTGATAGTAATTGCAAGGAAAAGATTTAAAAACCGACTTTTTTTCAAAACTAATACGGCTCGCCAAGTAACGATTCATTACGATGTTAGTTTCAATAAAGATTTGGAATTCATTTTAATACTCAATAGCTGAGAAGTATATATTTATACGCCTAATTTATTTTAAAACAAATATAATTAAAAGATCGTTGGTCAACAGTAACGAGTTGCAAGCCGAGTAGAAATACTCAGAAGTTCGTGCGAATGCATTAACTCCATTAAAAATAAAGTAAAGCTGACATTTGACGGAATCGTGCATTGTTAATTTATTTGATCATTATTCTTACTTGGTTTTTTACTACTATAACCGAAAACTTTTCCTTTGCTCAAAGTTTTGCAAAACAGTTCCGATTGCAATTATAACTTTTATCTAACTGATTCTGTTCTTTATGATTAAAAAGGCACTCACTTTCATAATCTAATGACTTGTAAATAAAAAACTATTTTACTGGTAAGACACATTAACTCACCTTATATTCGATAACGGATTCTCATAGAATTATTATAAAATGAAAATTAAAACTTCGAACGTAAGATTCTAAAAATAGATTTTAAAAACATTAAACGTTTATTTTTTTTCCTTTAGCGTAGGAGACAGAGAGTAAGGTGGAGGACAAATGCCATCTGTAGCTGCAAGTCTAAAGAGAGGGGTAAGGGTGGGAATCTTTGAAGAAGTTCGCTGAAATTAATGAGATAGGCGTAAAGGGTTACGCTCCAAGGATGAAAAATATAAGAGGATTCGGGGCTTCGAACTGTTCCTGGAACTCCACTCTGGGTTACCCCGACGTTTCGTACTTGGCTGCGGTGCTAGTGGCAGTGGAGGGTGGAAGTCGAAGGCTTTAGGGAGGCTAAAGAAGAGCGAGAGCAGGGAGCTAGGGAAAAAGGAGAGGGTGCGCGAGACGAACAGACTCAGAGAGAGGAGCCGAATCGTGCCACGCGAGTTGCACGCGCTGAATGTTAAACGAGCTGCGAAAACGCTGGGTCGTCACGAATGCGCGCCATCTCGCTTCCTTACTCCTCCTACCTAAGCCCATTCTATTCCTCGCTCTCTCTCTCTCTCTTTTTTTCTCTTCTCCTTGCACTTGCTCTAGTTTAACGTGGCTCCAAAAAGGTGCGTCGGCTAATACCAGTCGTCACTGTCGTCTCTTCGCGGGGAAAGGGGGCGATTCAAGCTGCTTCGAGAAAGGGTGCGTACATCTGCGTACATCTGCGATGCTGTTTATTCTCGCGCCTTTTTCCTACTCGACTCTTTACTCTTCAGCTTTGTCCCTCTAAGGCTTCTCTTTCCTTCTTGGAAATAGCAGCAGTGATCTTTTATGGGGAAGGGGGTCGAAAGATTCCATTCCGGTTTCCACTTTTATGAATATTACATTCACGGAGGGATTATAGAGAGACGATAATGGGTTTTTCAAAGCACTGAGCAACTGATCTGCTGCTAGCGAAACCAGACGGTTTCGCTTTCTTTCTTCGATGTAAAGATATAACGTAAAACGCATGCAACAGAAATAGAAAAAATTTACTAGACCTTAAGTGTTCAAAACTGCATGTTTTTATCGCCCTCTCGATAACTAAATTGGCTTGAGCTTTAATAATTTAATATTCAATTTGGTAAAATCCTGAAATCCTCAAATTCTGAAGCCAAAAAAAAAAGAAATTTTTGAAGAAATCAAAAAACGAAATAAATAGAGATAAGAGGAATTTATTTCTATTTACCATCTTCAAAGACAGATCATCATAATGGAAATAGAACATTTCTATTTATAATTTACACCGCGTCATAATACCACGGATAATGAGAAATTTCGTGATCCCAATATAAGGAGATTGCGTTATTCACTCGACGGCTTGCCAGGCACCACAGCAAGTCAGTCGTTTTCGTTTGTCTGCCACTAAAAAAATTTACCCCTACCATAAAATCCAACAAGGGAATCGCTAGGTGCGAGTGAAGAATCGACATCAATCCAAGCCTCGTTATCGGTTGCCTCGTCTCGCGCGGCGCCGCGGCCCTTTTGTCACTTGTCATTTTCGCTTATCTTCGACGACAGCGACGAATCTTGTCAGACGCGCGTTCCGTTTTGCACCCTCCAAGCCTCCCAACCACCTTTATTCTCTTTCTCTCACTCAAGTTCGCGCATAGATCTTGTAGCCGGGGAGCAGAGGAAGGGAGTTTGTCCTGAGGCTCGACGCGCCAAGGTGAAAGAGGCCTCCTCCCTCTCGTGCGCGAAAGCGAGCAGAGGTATGGCGAATGGTGAAGGAGGAAATTGTGGAAGCTCGGTCATATATACACAGACGAGGTTCTGCTGGATGTACTTATGAGATGGGCTTCATTATGGCTAGCGACTGAATTGTACTTCGTTCACAGCGACTGCGAAATTTTCTTAGGGGGATTCATCGTGAGTTGCTATAACCATTGCCGAATTTTGGCGCTGATATTATATTCAACGTATAGTATCGATTAAACTTTGCTTTCAATATTTCAGGGTACAGAGTAATTTTTATTAAAAATTGTATAATAATATATATTGTATAATAATATAAAAGTAAAATAGTATATTTCGCTGTACAATATACTGGAAGAATTCAACTAATACAAGAAATTGTAATTAAAATAAATCAGTGATTTAAGATGAATTAAACTTTATAATTTACTAATTCTTATCGAAAATAATAATAAATCTGATATTTTTAACGTTGACTAGCACACTTCACTTTGCGGTGAAAAGTACAGTACCAGTATCTAGAATGAATAGTAACATGTATCGCGAAGCCCATGAACAAAAGTAACTAAATTCGTATATACATGTGGGTGTAAGTCCACATACATCATTCACACAAATATAAGGATGTTTCATGGTTACGTATTTTCAGATCCCGCTTGGCGTACAACCATATATAGTTTAGTAGAAATGCGAATTTTTCGAGCTCTTTAATTTAATCGATATTCAAACGATCTAAATGTTAAAGGGTTTACTTCTATCGTTTTATTAACTATATGAGGTCAGACAATTAAGTAATGCGACCGATTTTATTTTCCGGTCTGTGGTAACACTACGAAACTGTAACTCCGCAAGCGTAATAGTAGATCCCTACTCTCTCGATTGAGATCTTAAAGACTTTTGTATGAACATTTCTACGCCACCTGTTTAATGTTTTGTAACAACGCGCCAGTAGTACATGTGACGAAAATAAAACAGAGAAATTTAGAGCAATGGAGCGCGATAAAATTGTGTGTGAATTTAGATGTTCGGTGGCATGCCGATTTTTAACGATTTTTACGAGGCGCGGATCAGAATGCTAATTCAAATGCGAACCGACGCAAATGCGCAGCGCGGCCACCCTCTTTTTCGTCGAGACCGGCGACTAACCATTCGAATGTTAGCTGACGAGTTGAATATTCACCGGGACATAGTTAGAAAGATTTTAACCAAAGATTTCGCCATGAAAAAGCTGTGCGTGAGGATGGTATTGAAGAAGCTTTCAGATGAGCAAAAAGCCGATCGAATGAACATCGCTCAAGATTGTCTCGAGCAGGTTGAAAGTGATCCTACTCTTCTCCATCGAGTTATTACTCGTAATGAAAGTAGGTTCTTTCAATATGATCCCGCAACTAAACGACAAAGCCAACATGGCTGTCCCCTGGAGCGCCAAGACCAAAGAAGGCGAGAATGAGCAAGTCCAAAGTGAAAACCATGTTCATTTGCTACTTCGACAGAAAAGGGATGGTTCACAAAGAGTTTGTAGCAAATGGACAAATCGTAAATCAAGTATTCTATCGCAATATGCTTGAAAAATTACGAAAAAAGGTACTCAAGAGTGAGTCCAGAGATCGCGAAGACTTGGATTCTGCATTACGAGCATGATCCCTCGTACAGTGCGTTCAGTGTCTCTCAGTTTTTGGCGTCTAATGACATCGGAACGTTACCACAACCGCCTTATTTACCGGACATGTCACCCTGCGACTTTTTCCTTTTCTACCATTTGAAAAAATTCCTGAAAAGTTGACATTTTGACTCTGTTGAAGACAACCAAGAATCGGTGACGATAGTGCTCGAAGAGGTCCCACAAGAAGAGTTTCAGAATTTTTACGAAAACGTTATGATAGATTTAAAAGAAATGATATTTCTATCGCATTGTCTCGGGACCTTCTCCATAAAATAATCACTAAAATACTTAAAGATACAATATAAGCCTATAATAAATAATCTGGTGGAACTATTTAAAATTATATTGTTTACCCAATAGCCTGCATTGTTTATTAAGCCCAAAATTTGAAATAATTAATCCACATCACGAATCTCGAACGAAAGTAATTTCTTTCGAAGGGAATAGATTTGAGGTTGTCGTCTATGCTTTTCCACATTGGGCGCAGTGTCACTTCATTTTAATTTATATTTTTATTGGCAATCGAATTATGAGTGCAAGGCGATCTTTTGTGTAATTCACACCTCGTATATAACTATTTTATGCTGCTGTCGATCTTCATCAATGATAAATGTACATAGTGCTTTTATTGAAATTTCATTATAATTATATTTTCACTTAAAACGTCTTTTTTCAATCATCGCAATTCCAATAGAATTTCATCAGTTTAAAAAGCATTTTTATGCCAATTTAAATAAAATAAATTGAATTTTTAGTTGATAAAATGAAATATTTAGAAATGTATGTTTATTTATATTCCCTTACAAACACACATTCCTTTCATTCAATATCGAATTTTTCCTTTTCAAACATAAAGAAAATTTCAGACATAAAAAAATATCAAAATCTGTTTTTGTTTTTAGTTTGGTATGAAATCGTTAATTATGAAAGTATTTCTAATCATCGGACATTCCTTAAATTGTCTCTGATATTAGAATGAAAAGAATATGTGAACAAAATTCAGTGATTTTGCTGTCTACATAATAAAACTAAATAATAGATAACTAAACATTATCCCTCATTTCTAAAATTGCAAAAAAAATGTTAATAATAATCAAATTTGTGAAACTTAAGGTATTGTTAACTAAGCGTCTTATATGTAAACTATAGAATCTTCTTCCTTTTGAGTTATTAAGATTTAAGCATATCCTTTTTTCCAAAGTAATTTTAATTCATAAAACTACACGATAAATATGTAATATTCTTTTAATTAATTGAATTTACTTTAGTTTTATTTTAACACATTTTATAAAGTTTGACGTTTTGTTTAACGATTACTGAACTAAAATATATTATATATTATAGACCAACATTCACGAATAGAATGTGCAATTCTAGACAAAAATCTTAATAACTTCCCAATTATCATATCTGGCAATTCAATAGCTGGTATCATTCTGTATATGTTTTACTATATATTACTTTCAAGTAGCTAACGTGCTACATCTCTGTCCGCAACCTTTAAAATTTATTTAAAAAGTTAAAAAGCACTTGCGATATTAGCCCTTCGTGGAAGTCTTCGTACTGTACTGCAAAGTTTCCCCGAACGTAACAGCAGACAAACACGTATATGAAAATAATAGAGACAACGATTTTCTGCAACATATCGTTGACCTCCCGCGCACATACATTAAACACTTCCCAATACTCAGTAAAAACCGCATACCCGATTTTACGATTTTTTAACGGTAAACCCTTGGATTTCGCCGAGGAGTAGCTCCGAAACCCCAAATTGTATCCACGAATAAATAATTATTATATATATTTTAAATTTATATAAATAGAAAAGGCTTATGATTATTTGCGTATATGCATGCCTATACAAAAACAGAAATTTTCGGAACTACTGAACTCTCTCTTTTTCTCTATTTTGCTCTCGGGCTCTCTCTCTCTCTCTCTCTCTCTCTCTCTCTCTGTCTCTCTCTTTATCTCTCTATTTCTTCATACAAAGGGTTATAAAATTTCAACAATTTTTCGTTGTCTAAATAGGTGAAAATTTACGATCAGGAAAATTACACAGTGACCAGATAAATAAAAGTTGTTGCTCACTCCGAAACCTTTTCGTAATCAAAGCCATCCTCTAGACGCAAAACGTCAAAGGTCCTCTAGACGGACCCTAGTAGGGCACGCTTGATTCGATCCACCCTCCAATCCTGCCTGCACCGCGGCCAGTCACCAAAGGTCCTATATAAGCTTGTTCACTCGCCGCAGCGCGTCGCTGCCCCGTTTACGAGAGAGCGACCCACTGGACACACGACCACATCGACGAGCGATTGCGTTACGCAAAAAAATTTATAAAACCACATGGCACCCGCGCTATTCATAGTAAGAGGATACACAAGTGCGCAGTACTGCGTACGTTATAATGTCGCGTAAAGGGAAGGGAGGAAAGAGGTCAAGAGAGCTCTTCGGACACGTTTTTGTACTTTTCTTTTTTTTTTTTTGTTTACAGATGCACGATAATTCGCTCATATGAACGTTCCTAATTGAATCAAAAGGGGGATGAGGAACGGGGAAAGTAAAATGTTGGGCACGATAATAAGCATCGTTACGAATGAACCCGAATTAGATTTAAGAATTTATGTATTCAAAATCTAAAGAAATATGGATCATTTCGGATTACCACCTCGGACCCAGCATCGGGCTGCGCGAAATATTTAGGCTGCGATCGATTAAATTATTCGTATCCCGTTTGTACTATAATGTGCTTGTCGTTTGTATTTCTGTTATTTTGCTTGCTTCTATATTTAAGTTAATATAAAATTTTCTTCAACTTTTATTATTTTCAA
This sequence comes from Sycobia sp. Sy_11, assembly GCA_018907035.1. NCBI lineage: Eukaryota > Metazoa > Arthropoda > Insecta > Hymenoptera > Epichrysomallidae > Sycobia > Sycobia sp. Sy_11. The sequence goes on along the minus strand of JACCIC010000022.1, from coordinate 1,932,243 downwards.
CCTCCCATGAAATAGTGTAATACCACTTTCATTTAAATTTGGGGTGACAATAAAAATAGAGAGAGAGAGAGAGAGAGAAGAGAGAGAGAGAGAGAGAGAGACAGAAAAGGATAGAATAGAAAGAAGACAAAACGCATTAAAGAATTCGCTGTTGGCTCTGGCCAAAACTAGGCTTACGAAAATTTACAGGTGCGAAAACCAAGATTGTTTTATTATTAATGAATAGTGCGTTTCAATAGAGTTAACTATAGTTTTCATACATTAAATCAATCAATAGTTTTTCCAAGGCCTTGGTTGATAACGTAATTGTATCAATAGTTTCACTTAAAAACTTTTTTCCGTAAAAAATTTATTACACTTAAAAAATTTATTTCAGTAAAAATTGTGAAGTTTTTTTGCGAAACATTATAAATTATGTACCAATATTTCTTTTTGACTTTGCACATGTATTAAAACTACGAATAACCGTTATATCAGTAGGAAAATCGGAGCATACGAAGCTACGCTTGCATAGAACTCACAAAAATAATTAGCCGGGGCGTACTTCTGCATAAAGCAATGAAAAGTAAAACAGCTATGTCGTCCTTCTTTTACTCTGCAGGTTTAGTGCGTTGATAAGTATAATACATAGATGAGTCTCTCAATATGTAGACGGATCTAATGGACCGAGGGAAAATTCAAAAAACCGACTATTCATCGTATGGTTGCTAGACGAAATTATTGAATTCTCGTATAAAGTGTACAGCCCCCCCCCCATTTACGCATGCGCACGCGCTTCCACACATACGTACGCAGAGCTCTCGTAATGCATATCGCCACGTATAAATGGCATTACTCTTTCATACGAAATCAGCTCGTAACCATCCCGTTCCCAGATTCAGGCCAATTGCCATCTCTACCCTTGGTTGGGTAGTTCCTATATTCTCGTTTGCGCTTGCAATGCTCGCTGCGAAACACTTGAACAACTCGCCTCCCACATGATCAAGTAGCTTTTGCTTATCAGGGAGACCGTAAAAAAATTCTATTGCCTCATGAAGTAGCGATAGCATTCGGAACTTTCAACATTTTATGTTGGCGGGCGCGTGGTGGTCGCAATTTCCCCCTTCCCTCTCCGACTGTCGTGTTACCGTCCTTTACCTCTCTCGCTCTCTCTCTCTCTCTTTCTCTGTTCTGGTCAATAAGACTCGAGAAAGATAAAGCAAGAGAACAGGAAAGGGGGAGGGAGGGGTAGAGAGATGACCGGAACAGTGAAAGATCTATAGCGGCAATGTTCGACTTGCCGTGTCACCGATAAAGGGCAGAGATTACGTGGAGGTTATAAAAACTCTCCAAGTATAAAGGACGCAATGTCGAGCCTTTTTCTTTTAATTCTAGTAGGCTGCGAACGCGATAGCATTCACTCCGCGCTATCGTCCCTTCTTCTCTATTTCTGACGATAAAGAGCCTAGTGTTAGAAGATTGACGAGGCTCGAATTAGACGTCAAGTTTTCGATTAAAGACTGTCACAATTCGTAATTCTCCGGTGTCTACAACGATTAGGAATTTAAGTAAAGACATCACAGTTGGAAAGTCAAAATGTTCAAAAATTAGGAATTTAAGTAAAGACATCACAGTTGGAAAGTCAAAATGTTCAAAAATTAGGAATTTAAGTAAAGACATCACAGTTGGAAAGTCAAGATGTTCAAAAATTGCACTGTATATAAAAATATTTTTAAAATCGAATTATCGATAAGTCTCAACCTCGTCAATTATCCCCATTGCATCGAAATTATATTTATTTCTTCATATTGGAGATGTGATTGACGATTGGAAATTTATTACTTAAAGTACATTTATTCAGTCGTTCAATGTCAATCATATAATTTTACCTTGAAAAAAAACTATATATATATGTACACATACTTATCTTGGTAAGTGGTTTATATTTTAATAAATCCGAAGAATGGTGAAAATGAATGGTAATTGAACATGAAATATAAATTGCTTTTTCATATATTTCGTCTCACCTAAAGTCAGATACTGGGATCAGTAGCTTCCGATTTGTTACTAATGTGTACATATAATTTTATTCATTTTTTTACGGAAAACAAAATAAAAAATACGAACTTCAAAGTTTTCGGAACATTATTCGAAGTTGCTTCCTCATTTATATTGAAACTCGTTACATATACTATTGTCAGTTTTTCTTAATTAATCAGTTAAAACCTGACAGTGAATAATGGATACTGTATTCAGGCCACTGACGGTACAATGAAAATCAGTCGTTCAAAAGGAATGCTAATTACTTTTCCGACGCCACTCTCCTCGTGTAACTAGGCATCTCGAATACATATTTGGACTTTTTGTCACAATTAGAGGCCATTAGAGAAGTACTCGTTGTAGAAGCTTCCATGCTGGAATCTCGATAACCTCGATTTCAGTCACTCACTCGCGGAGCGCGGTCATTTCTTCAGAGCGATTCTTCTGCCCGGAAAATTTAGCAAAAAAAACTGACTGGTATGGGAGAGAGAGAGAGAGAGAGAGAGAGAGAGAGAGAGAGCGCAGGGAAAGTCAGGATGTAAGAATATGTAGGACTGTTCCTCCCTCGCGCGGTATTACGGTGGGATAGCCCTACCCAGTGCCTTGCATTAAGGTTTATAGGATTCCAAAGAAGGGTGAGCATGTAGTATTCGAAAAATAGTTGATGCTTTTCCGCGACCGCTTTTAAATTACTCGTCCCGCACATGTCCGAGGAGAAGCTTCACGGTCAAGGCTTCTTTTACAAGCGACGTCAATGCCTCGCGTCACGCCGAACGGTCGAGAACTTTTTTCCACTCAAGAACCAGCATGACCTCGTCCCTTTGACGTTGTACTAATTCTTTTTTCTTTTATTTCTTTTTTTTTCATTTGTTCTCAAGCTCCATTAAAGTGCGACACAATTACTACCGCGTTATAGGACAGTGGGTATGTTTTACGAAAAAGAAAAACCCTGACACCAATACTGAGCACTCGTACACGTGAGCAAGAGCGAGCTTTGAGGCTTCCATATATAATTGCGAAATCGAAGCACTTCCTAAGTGCTTTTTTCTGGAGCTTGTGATCTCTCTCTCTCTCTCTCTCTCTCTCTCTCTCTCTCTCTCTCTGTAGCTCGATCACTCTGATTCGTCGTTTTCTCAAACGACCAGTACCGTGTTATCATTTTTATCGTAGCACATATTTAAAAATAAGTGTAGGATGCCCCAAGACGCTTCTGTACTCGATTTGACTGTTTTATCTTTTTACTTCTTTTGTTTTCCCTTTTACAGCTAGATACAAGACAAAGAATGACACAGAAAGTTTTCTGGTTCTTGTACTTGATTGGGCTCTGAAATTCTTTTCAAAAATGGATGAAAACTTTTAATACTTCGCTTATATTTTTTTGGACCTTGCTATAAACGTAAATGTACAAAAAGAATACAAAGCAACAAGTAATCGAATATAGTGAGATATCTCGCCCGTGTTGAACTTTACAGCACTTTCATTGCCTTTTTATAATCAATCTAAAAAGATTTATAATGTTAAAAATTTGTCTACTGGCATCTAACTGGAAAATGAGCTCGCGATTATGAATCATTGATACTCGATGGGTGTAATTAGAACTTCCCAGCCAAAATATCCGAGGAGCAGGAAAGTAAGTGCTTGTTATACATCTTCTAAGATGGAGACGAGGAATCCGATCAAGAACTTCGTTCAAAGAGTCTATAATCATCAATTTACTTAGTAGTTCAACTATTCGCCATTCACTTATCACGAAGTCCGCAGTAAGTTCCTAATCGATTTCCTCAACTATTTCGTCGATCTGACTAAAAATTCATCTCGTCTTTTCCTCCTGTCTTCCTTCGTTCTAAATCTGTCCGCTCAAAACCAATCTCATCTTTCGCCCTCCCTCCTAGCTCATTGGTTTTCTTCTCCGTTTCTCTAAAAGTTAGCCCTATTTACTACAAGACACCGTTCGGCGTTGAAACCGCTGCGGATTTCTAATGCCGCATACTAATACAGAATTGTACGGGAACGAGGAAGGAAGAGACAAAGGGGATGGGGGTGCAGGAGATAAATTCCGATAGCAGCGTGCCCCAAGTTAGCTGTTAACAGTTAACACCACTGTATCGGTTTGGTTTCGCCGCGACCCGCAGCCATTCCGCTTTCCCTCCGACGCACGCGCTGCTCTTCTTGCCCCTATATACTATTCTCTCCTGTATACCTTCGAACGAACTTGAGAGCAAGCTCGAGGGCCGATGGGTAAATGTGGGGAGGCGCAGAGGGGGCTGCGGGAGAGATAGAGAGAGGGAGAGAGAAAGAGAGAGAGAGACTGAGAAGGAGCGAGGGCAAACTGCAAGTCCAATTCGAAGTAATTGACTTTGAGCGAGTGTGCGCACCCCTCTCTCCTTCTAGAAAGCGCGAACGACCTGAGCGCAGAGTCTCGAACCAAGAAGTGTCTCTCGAATCTGGGGGGGGGGGGCGAGAGATGGTAACCTTAAGTCTGAAATATACATATGAATCGTGCGGTTCTCAGAAGCCGATAAGGACAAGTTATGCGCCTCGCAGATTTCTGCATAAAGTTTATACTAAATCCTTTGTGTGCTCACCTCCCAAGCGCAGCGTCCCTCTCCGTTCTCTCTTTTATTTTCCTTTGATACTCTAGTGATGTCTCTTTCCAGTTTTACGTGCGTGTGCATGAGAAAGTGCAGAAAAATCTAAACTTTTCGATCTATCTACAAATTTTAATATTCCAGGAGGACCGAACACTGGCGAGGAGGAAGGGATCTCTCTTACACCAGCTCCTGAGAAAATTTAAGATTCATTGTAAAGCTACTTAATAACGCGTTTGTAAGAAAATATTGAATAATTAATTTCACATGAAAATATGCGTCTCCATTCGTCGTATATTCTTGTTTGTCGATGTCTTTAGATCGATGTTTATTGCATCAATTTACATATATTTAGAAGTATTTATTCGATTATAGTATTGTACTTTTAATTTTAATTTTATATATAGTTTTAATTTAGCTTACTGAAGTTCCATGATGTTTGCAACTGAGACATTTAATATTTGAGCAATTTTATGTCAACTTTCTTATCCATGGCAGAAAAAAATATTCTTTTGATTTATTATTGAACAAACTTATTTAGTTCTTAAGTTATTCTTAGTCGAATGAACTTTGTTTCAATTGATTGAAAAGTACGCGAATTAGGAAAGATAAGTTTGGCGTATAGTGAATAAAGTGAATATTACGAATGCATTTAGTAGTTATCACCATTATCATTACATCAAGCGATCCGAAATACATCTATAGAATCAAGCGTTCGTCTAGGAAACTCACAATGATAACCGAAAGCATTCCGATAATACAATCAACCCAGCGAAATACATATATACATATAACGCCGACTCCTATTTTCGAGAACTCGAGCATAATGAAATTCCAATAGCTTGATCAAAGTATATATATATATATATATATATATATATATATATATATATCAACTCTGTACGAATAAATGAACCACGTGTAGCAGAGTTCGAGCGCGAAGTAATGAAAATAACGACGATAAAATACTCGTTCGCCCCACGGCCGCGCCGTTAAAAATTATGAATCCAGAACGATATCCATTGCGCTCCCTCTCTCCCTCGTCACGCTGGTACTCGTCTTTTATACAGTTTCACGGTGCAAATATAAGGCATTGTCTATCTCTCTCTCTCTCTCTCTCTCTCTCTCTCTCTCTCTCTCTCTCTCTCTCTCTCTCTCTTTCTGTACGTCAATAGCCAAAGACAATCCGATCGAAAACATCGTCCGGCTGGGAAAGCTCTCCGAGAGAGTTTTACCCCCCCCCCTCGAGCTTCTGCTTCTATTAGCGAGTTTTCCGTATTAATACACTCGGTAGCCGAAAGAGCGAGGTAGAATAACCGGGGTTACGCGAGCGAACGGAGGGAAGAGTACGGGAACAATTATAGCGCAGCGAGCGCCACTTGGTGGCCTTTCGCGCCGGCCGTTCCAGCAAGAGCGAGCTCGAATTAATGACAGCGGTGATGGAAGTACTTGCGCCACGCTCACGTAAGTCCAGCCGGGCTGACGAGACTCCGCGAGGCGAGGGGGGGTGGTGATTATACGGAAGAACGTTAGCGAGGGACGGCGGCGGCGAGGGAGGAACGACGAAGAGTCAGTTCCGCCGCGTATACGCGCCCCCGGCTAGGATAATTAAACATCAATATTTACGCGCGATTATATTTTCCGTGTCGGTGCGGCGTGTATGGAGCGAGAACGACGGCCGCGCGGCCACGCTGCGAGAGCCAATGGCCTCGTGAATGTATATCGAAAGCTCTGTATTATAAGGGGGAATCGAGGGCGCGCCTCGAGTCTTGCCAGGCGTCAGTACGCGCCTTCGATACGGTATCGAATATTTTACGCTCGCGCCGCGGCTGTATTTCCGCAAATTTACGGTTCGAGGAAAAAATTCTCTCGAAAATTTCAGCATACTAAGTGGGATGCAAGGTGTCTCTAAAATTTCGACAGAGCGACACTTCAAATTATTGCGTAAGCTTGTAACTTGATACGACGAATATTTATTAGATGAATAAATGTACGTATATTTAAAAAGACATTTTTAAAAATCGAAAACGCATTTTAAAGCTTCATTTGAATTTATTTTTTTTTATCTATACATCGACAATATCAGTCTTCGTGGTTAATCAACGGCTGATGTGTAACAATCCACATTATCTCGGATTAAGCTTTTCCAATTATTAATAAAGCCTACGTATTTTAATTTAATTGAATATTTGATTGCAGGAAATTTGAATCATAAATCTTTTTAGTAAAGTATTTTTAAAGTATTTTTATTATTCTTTATTCATAATTTCATTAAGTATGGAATAAAATATTGGGTTAATATTTAATACTTACATATTTAAATTTTATTGAAACTTTGCTTTTTAAAAAATGTCAATCATAAATCTGACTGTAAAGTATTTTTATATTTATATTCTTATTCTTAATTTCATTAATGTATGCGATAAGATATGAGGTACCATATCTGTATATACGTGTATAAACAAATAAATGTTGAAAACAGTCTAAGAAAAAAACTAGTAATATATAGATAAAAATTAGTATTCGATGTTTTCCGGTTGAATTACTTGAATCTCATTATGCTACAAAAAATCTATCTATAAACTGTATATTATTAAATAACAATGAGGTGCTTATATTCGCGATCATCAAACACTCATTATCATATAAATTGTCGTTTAAATTATTATTTGACATTCTTGGTGAGTTGCTCTTTGTAATTCTTCAATGGAAATTCAGTAAAAAGTTGCACGACAATAATATTTTTAACTTATGAATTCTATGAAAAGGAATGAAATACACTGCTAATCTATTTTAATTTACAAGGAAACGTTCCATGTTTATGAAAGTAGTAAATATAGGCTGCTGCAGCGCAGTCACAGGTGCACTTAATGTGCGAAGAAAAATACATTAACCGCGCGAAAACGTGAAGTTAAGATTGTGTGAGTTTATGAGTTGAGCGAATTTAGTGATAGGATAAGTTTCCAACGTTGACTCTCCCTATTAATTTATTTTTTGCAAAAATTGTAATAAAAATAACTGAAGAATGTGCAGAAAGTGCTGGATTTCTACTTAATCAAAATATTAGAAAATATAATTGGTAATGATAAATAATAACATGAGGAAATAAAACCTTTTAAATAGTCATTCAATCATTGGTTAGTTAGTTGTGAATTGTGAATGCAATGTTTTGGTAATATGAACAATGATTTTTTAAGTAGTAAACTACGTATTTGATCAGGCAATTCACCTAAAATGAAACATCATATATAATGTTGATATCATGTCATATAAAGGGTAAAAAATCCATTCATTTATAAAAAATTTTCTAATATGGTAATGCTTTTAATAATAATAATATTTTGATTCTTTTAGTTCGTTATATTATACGGTCCGTCCAAATGATACATTTAGGTATGTATACAGATTTATTCTGTAAAGAGACACTTTATATTTCGATTGATTAGCTCCAATATCTATCTATTATTAAAATCTTTTATATATATATATATTTTTTTTTTTTTCTGAATATTCATAAGGTAAACCTTCATCTTTTATCTTAGATCTTAGATCTTATCTTAGATCTTTTTATTATTTTAGTAATAAATAAATTAAAATAACATAAGCGAGAACAGTTATTAACTTTTTTCAGCAGATATAAGATAAAAATGAATTCTTGTATGCTAAGATAGAACTCTTTTTTCGCTCTTTTTCATAAGGGGCGAAATATAACAGTATCTGATCGTCGAGGAGCTTGAAGTGACATGCTGATGGCACTAATTTTGAAATTATGAGATGTTTCCAAGACTAGAATACAACTCACTCTACTAATTATAAATCTAAGGATATATTTTTTAGAGTAGATTTTAGAATTGTTCGTCCGTGTTCAATGTCTTTGCGAATTGAAAATATTTTTTGAAAATTTCTGAAGTTTTAAAAAATGTAAGATTTAATCATATAGCCATCGTATTTATAGAACATTATAAATGGGAATTGACTGAAACATCGTCGAATTTCAGAGAAATGAATTAATAAAGAACTTTCCAAGATGATCGGATTTTCATTAAATGCTACAGCAGCAAATGTATAATAGCTTAGCATAAATTATCATCCTTTTTTTAAAGCTCGCGATTTAAACATTTTTCATGTTGAAAGCAAATTTTATGTATAGCCGTAATAAACTTAGTATATAAGGTGTCAATAAATCACGCTATTGTAAACTAGATTCAGACTAGATTGAGAATAAGTAAATATGAGTTTCTACAATGAAAGTCAAAATATTGATTTAATAACATTTATATAAATATATGCTTGATATATATATATATATATATATATATATATATATATATGGATGTTTTTCGTATGCATGTATTAAATTAAAAAATAAGGGCACAATTGGCTGACGTATATAAGAGGAAAACGTTTTGCTCCAAAGCCAAATTTTCGAAATAGCTCCTTAGTGTACCAACTTTTTTATGTTCCAACGCCCGTATCGAAAAAGTTCCCCTTCTATTATCGAAAAAGAAGCATTCACCACCATAAGCGATTTCCTTGAATCGGCAGCCGCCCGTCCTCCTCGAATCGCAGGCAACGAGTGCGACATTGTCTCGAGCGATCCCTCTCGAAAGTGGAGCTTACAATGGCATACGTACAACGATCCCCGTCTGTGACGTCATCTTCGCGATTCGCCGAGAAACGTCATCGGCCAATCATCGGTGTCTCCTGCCTTCCCGTGCCCCTATGGGTCTTAAAGTGAACGGCCGGAGGTGCAAAGCCCCTATCCCTCGCCTCCCACATCGCGGCCCGCAATTATTTCAATAGCAATTATTAGGCGTTATCTGCAATGCTTTTTTAGCGACCTGCTGAGTATGAGGCGCTTTCCCGTTTAGACGCACCGTTTGCAGAGAGAGAGAGAGAGAGAGAGAGAGAGAGAGGCAGGGGTAAAATAGAGTGCGAGCGAGTACACATGGACAGCAATACATACATCCAGATATATATATATATATATATATATATATATATATATATATATATATATATACATAAGTACCCTACAACTTCCATGTATATGTTGGGAAACGTTATATATAAGCAACCGGGGCTCTTACTGCTTTCTTCCTGGTATTTGCCTTTTTTCAGATATTGGTGCTCCTGCATTTCTTTTGAGCACACGTTCGTCTTTTGATGAAAAAGGTCGTGCATATATGCTATGGCGGCGAGACATTTTTTGAGAGAATGCATATATTTTTTTTAACTTGTTTATTTTTCACGAATGTCTCCACTTTGCATTTTCATTTGTATTTTATATTATCGTATTGGCTTTGTCGTATAAGGCAAAGTAGACCCAGTGTATAGATGTGTAGAATATATACATACAAGACCGTGCGTGGATAAGTAAGGAATTCTGGAAAAGTACTCAATCGATTTGACAAACTTCTTTATTGTGTCGTATGCTAGATTCTTGCTTTTTTCCACTAACTCTTTCCGTTTAACATCCAAACTGCTCGAGTAAATAAATAGGGCATAATGGAGTCTAAAAAGTTTAGGCAGCAAGTTAATTAGTTGAAAGACTGAACTTGTCGAACTATCGATTTTTTCCACTTTATTCAGGCTAAATTAAACTGTGAGGGCAAAAAAAAGTTTTAATTAAATTTCGAAAGGTAAAAAGTTAACGTGTAACTTGACAGTGAAACTTCGGAGACAATGAGAGAGAGAGAGAGAGAGAGAGGGGGGGGAGAGAGAGAGAGAGAGAGAGAGAGAGAGAGAGAGAGAGAGAGAGAGAGAGAAATGGACCTACTTTGTATTTAAATAAGACAATAATGTAGTCACGGCGATAGAAAAATAATTTTAAGGGAATGACAGAAATGCTTAGCATCATGACTATTAAACATCCAATATATTGTGACGGATTTTCAGAATTTTCGTTATGATTATACATCTAATATATATAAGCGTTTATTATGTTATTGTTTTACGCCTAATGCGTATATGCTATGAAAAGCTGCGGCATATAATTCTATATATAGGTATACATATATTCATTCGGTTTTGTTGTGAACATTCGATACTTTATCTTTGTATTTTCTTTTCACTGTATTGAGTATATATTTAGTTTCCTTAGTTTAATTATTAATAATAATGATAATTAATAATAATAAACATAATAGTAATAACAATCGTCATTTTATATCTCAGCTTATAATTTTCTGATTAAATTAAAAATTATCTATTATATATATCAATACTATTATTATATACAACTTTAAGATTACTTTTATTTTAAAATAAGTATAATGTAGTATGGCTAGAGATATACGCATAAATATTTTAATCATAAATTTATAAGACGAATCTATAATAATTATAAATGTAATCATAAGTAGATCCATATTTATTCATAACTTTGGTAATTTTTGCTCTACGATTACGATTGAAAAACTTAAATACATGTAATTTTGAAAAAATTGGCGAATAAACTTAGTCATTATGTGTCAAAACTGCAGAAACATCCGCAATAAGAAATACTGTAAAAATCGTATGAAAATTATTTTTTTACAAGCAGAGTAGCCCTTCCAACTCTTTCGCGCATTTTATATCGTAGAAGAGAAAGTAAAACTCGGTCCAATCTCGGCAGCTGCGCTCAAATTGAACAGGGCATATGGATTAGTACGTTTTTGGTGAGGGAATCTGGCGAAAAGCAGCGCTGTGATTCATTAGTCGAAATTCCCTCCATGGAATAATGGATTCCATAAGCTCAATATTCCGATTTTCGTTTAAAACGTGCTGAAAAAATCATAGAAACGCCCATTCCTCCGGGAACAGCACGAGCGGCACATTCCCGAGCCTTACCCAATACATCCTAGAGACAAGCCTTAGATACCCACGATAAGGATATCTATGGATCTCTACCACCTATCCGGATTTTATTAAAAGATCCGCACGTTTTTAGTATCCGGGGTCCCATTTCCGTTCAGCTTGTCCTTAACCTTCAGCCTGGAGTGTTCTCTGCTTCTTCCGAATCTTTCTGTATTCCAGTATCTAACGTATCCAGTTCATTGTAAAAGTAAGTACTATTTCTTTTGTTCTACCTACACTTATCTCTATATCAGGTGAATAAATCTTTCCCCACGAATAATTCACCTTTGTCTTCCATTCGTAATATACGATAAACTCGATAGGTATCATAGTCAAATACAATTAAGGTCAATAAGTAATGCTTTGATCAAACTATAATTATAGTGTACGCGATTTATCCTTTAGGCTCCATGCCAGCTAGTACGTGAAAGCGTAGGCTAAGATGGGTAAAATAAGTTCATGCCACGAATTAGTCCGTCATAGTGTAGAGGGATCAAAGTACGATCCCTTCTTTTATCTATTAGATTATGACACATATAAATGCGCAACGCTAGCATAGCGATTAAACTTTCTCAGAATAAATAGTATGATGTCATCAACTCTTTTTATTTAAAAATTTATAACGGTTTAAGTGTATTTTTTATCTTCTTAAGATTTGTGAGAAATATGAATTTACATACAAATTTATCATCTTTTAAAGCATATGAAAACTTTGATAGCTAGCTTTAAAAACCGTTATGTGAAATATAATGAGAAAGGGTAATGATAACGAGTAAAAATTATTTTAAAGGCTTCTAACTTTTTGATTTCCTGCGTAAATCTTAAAGGGTCGCTATATTCATGATTAGCCTCTGATTCTAAGTACTTCATCATAGTAAATGCTAAAATTATTGAACATTTATTAATAATAAATATATTCTTGATAAATCAAATAGAGTGATCAACGCCTATGTAAAAGACGAATGAGAAATAAAATGACTGGAAATGAAATTAATTTAAAATAACATTTATTTAAAAAAGTTTCGAAGTATAAATATAATAATACGAGTATAATAGATTCAATAGAAAAATAAAAGTTTGTTTACAAAAGAATTCGTATTATTTATAAAATTTGATAGAGCAAGCAATCCGTACGATTATAGGCGAGTCAATACATTTTATAATTGTTTCTTTAATAAATGCGCCCGGTTAATTTTTAATTATCAATTCATCGGAAATAGTCGAATTGATTTTTACCTCGCGAAGGAAATTTCCCTACATAAATCTATTGCCCACGCTGAATTATTGTAAATAATTATTTCTGTTTACTGTTATCTTGGCAAAATGCTTGAAACGTTCAATTGTTGTTTAAGCGAACAAATACTATAATAATTATAAAATAATATTTTACTTTTTTACATGTAAGTAAAAATGTAAAATATATGCTGACCGAGCTGGTGTGTGTATATGCCGGTGCGTACGCACGCGCATGGACGAACGACAGGCAACGACTCTGCGTGGCTCCTTTATATGCAGAAGTACGGCGCGCGCGAGAACTTCTATCCCGACCTCGAGCCCTGCCACCACCTTCTCGTCCATTATTCCTACCACTCCCCCCGCCCTCCCAGCCATCGGCACGGTTTTATAACACGCACTTCGGCGCAGCGGCAGCTGGCTGCGTCCGTACCCGTGGCCGTGGGAAGGGAGGTGGCGCTCCATTAGCGATTCAGCGCCCGAAACCTGTTTTCCGGCTAACAGAGAGAGAGAGGGAGAGTGAGGGAGGGAGAGGGGGGCTAGGGTAATGGATCTCATTTTTGTCGTCACCCGATATCGGCAGTATAACATCGGACGACCGACGAGCGCCCTCGCGCGTGCGCGTAAATTCTCGTCGACCTCGCGGGCCGCTTGCGAACGGGGGTAGCGCGGAGATGGCGGTGAGGGGCTGAGGTAGGAGGGTTAATTCGCGCGCCGAAACACGAGGCTGGGGAAGCTCCGCTCTTGGTCACGATCGCCCGTTATTATTCGCAAGCTGCGCGGTCGCGTGCCTACGCTGTACATATACGTTATACGTCGCTTCGGCTTTATCCCGCTACTTTACGAGACTGCTCTTCGGCTGGAACGTGGCGCGGGGTGCTCCCCACCCCCCCCCCGTCGTCGAGGCCGCCGCGAGCTTTTTCTCCCGCGGGCGCTACGTAACGGAGGTTATATGACGCGCGGGTATGAGCCAGTGCATATTTGGGGCGGCTTGAAAATGTCAGGGTAACAGCTGGTCACGATGTACCGTATGCGTATTACCAACCTCGCGTAACGAATATAAGCACGTTTTCGATTCTCACCATGCCTAGCACATAGCAACTGCAAATTTTCAAGAACTTTGCTCGTATCAGCTTCATAATATAATGTTATTTAATTATCTGGCGAATAAAATATTTGCAGCTATATCGGTTATTGGGAAAACGCCATGACAAGCGTACTTCGGTGGAAGTTAGGCTGCCACTTAAGCGAAAACAAGATGAATTGTTAAAAAATGCGGCCAGGCGCATTAATTGCTAAGTACGAATTTTAAAAAATGGGTAATTAAGGGACAATTGTATCATATTCTTTCTTCTGCAGAATTCTCTTAGATTTCTTTTTAGATATCGAGATTTACCCTTTTTTTCAAAGTTTCAAATGAAGATTTTCAATTAGACGTATAAAATTCGAATTCCTTTTGTAAAATTCTTTCTAATGTAAATTTTTTTAAATCATTTCAATTGTTGTAATGTTAGATAGTTAAATGTCAATGCCGAATCAATATTGAATTTTGACACAAAGGTATTTACAGTGATAGAACTGTAAGTTATTTTAGAATACAGTTTAGCATCTACTATATATAGTAATATAACATGAACTATGAAAATAATTTACTAATGAAAATTGTTTAGACGGGCACTATAATATATATAATAAACTATAATGTGGATTTTACGTGTACTTCAATTGCTTAGATCTCAAGTAGATTTGTCCTATATTATTTCAGGAAAGCTTAAATAATCTAAGACATGCTTGAACTCTATATGAATGCTATTGATTGATATAAAATAAGTAATACATTTTATTTAGCTAACATATTTCTTTGAGTGCGTTTGCACATGGTTATCTCGTCTTCTTTCCTAATTCAAGATAATGGTTTGTAATAAAATGATTTTTTATTCTCGTATTTTGACCAGTTGGATTCTACTATACACATAGGATACTATACACGTTGGATTGACATTCTCTTATTTCCTCGCAATTGAAACATGCTTAATTTTCTTTCATAAAAATTTAAAGTACATAATAATATAACAATCATTTCTTACAATTAATTTATAAATGTTAATTTAATAATGGTAATTTCTTATTTAAAAGTATAACTTGATATTTTGGTTCATTTTTGGTCGTAAAGAGAAAAATCAACGTCACCTTTTGCAATCTTTAAGTAGATTTTGCTCAATTACAATTTATTATTTTGTTTGAAGATTATTCAATGCTAAACGCTAAACTGAATTAGGCGTTTAAACGCGCGGCATTTAGATGTAATACGCGATTGTATTAGATGTAATACGCATACATTATTGATTATGAATTGTTGATAGAAAAGCCAGTATGCCACATTAGTCTATTTCTGTCAAATCGTATAATTTACACGTATGTGACAATTTTTTTACGATATTTACTTGAACTGAAACTTTTCAACTGGGTACCCTTTAATACTTGTACTTATAGAACCATTTTACATCCTAATAATATTTTAAAATTCACAAAGTGTGCCACAATTAGTTGGCCGGGGAATTTCCTTAAAATATTTGAACCACGTTCGACTAATAAATTTTCCGTCTTATAAAAGAGAAAGATGCTTTGAATAAACTAGAATATCGCAGCTTAGTAATTATAAAAGAACAAATTTATTTTAATAGTTTATTATAATAGATTTTAACCATGTTTTATGTTCGCTGTAGTAAAACCGTCGATATGCCTGAGGTGTTGACTTAACAATCTAAATTTTATGATTCAAAATTAATTTTACGCCAGAATTCATATTACAGGACAATGTAAGTATATTTCTCGAAAATACGACGAAGCTAAATATTAATTTAGTAGAGTTGAAATCAAATACGTCCATTAGAAACCATAGGGCTGAAATCTCATTGGCCGATTGTAGCCCGAACTTTCGCATTACCCGATGGTCGGCGAGCCCAAGGCGACAAGCTGAACACGTCACCTCGTTTCACACTTCCCAAAATTTACCCCAAGCTAGAATGGGGCAAATATCCATAAAAAATCGTAACATAATATTAAAAAAAAAATGGTTTTAGGAACCATATCTTCACTTTTTTCTAGAAACGCAACATTTTTTCATAATCTTTTTTGATACTGTTTAAAAGCTATTTCATGCGTTTTTAATGAATCATCAATAATCAAATCAACTCAAATTTTAATTTACAATATTATTTAAAAGGAACGAATATCTACATGTTCTCAGTCGCTGCTATACATTAGTATCATTCCTTACATTGCTATACATTATCAATGTACCGCTGAATTATTGCCGTATGCGAAGTTGCTTTGTCTAAGATTAACCGAGATGAGAGATGAACATCGGAATCCCTTTCCTTTGAATAACAAAATTATTTTACTTGAGAATATGCCGAATTTCTAATGCTACTATCGCTATACAAAAAACACATCTTAAAATTTACCATAAATCAAATCTTCATGCAATAGTACATGATTAACATTAATTCTAAGTTTTCATTTGGCTCGAATTCTTTCCAGAAATTTGTATGTAGAATACACTATATATTCATACAAGCTATACTGAATATATTTCTGAAAAAATACTTAACACAAAGTAGAAAACATAAATACGCTTTGGTTTTTTCATGCATATAAAATGCAGCCTAAAAATAATATTAACATTATAATTATATGTAAAGTAATAAACTAAAATTGAATAATTTTATAATCAGAAAATATCTAAATAATATTACTTATATCACATTAATTTTAGTTCTTACTCAATAAATGGTCATTTGTTCTATTCTTAAAGTTGAAAACTAATATTCATCTAATTCTAAGATAAAAATAAATAATACAAATATAAAAATACGTTCGTAAATCCATATTAAAATGATTAATATGAAATTAATTGCTTACTAATATTTATTATTTATATAAAACGAACATACCAACTATATATCGAAATATTGTTCATTCGTTATTTTTTTGAAGAAAATAGAAAATATACTTTATATTGAATCATTTATATTGAATTAAAGTATACACTAAAAATTAAAAGTAATGTGGTTTAGATTTTCATAACATTTCAAAATAATTTAACCCAGATAAAATGTTAGAAATAAAGCTCAAATATAAATTTTAGGTGCTGGAATAGAGTAAGAGGATCATAAGGAAGGTCCATGATAAGATCACTTTTAACTGAATTACTTTTAGAATTTAAGATCTTCTTTCGTTGCACCCCTCGCTCTGTCCCGCAGCACCGGTCGGTATATATGAAGAGAATGTACGAAGTAAAGTGTAATTTTCAATATATTTGTCAATGAAGTATTATAATTTTGAGATTTTGAAAATATAAATTCGAGAAATTCGATTATGAAATCTTTTTTTTTTTAAATACAAGCATTTCATATTTTTAAGCAAGCAAACGAGGAATCTTCAATAACTTGAATAGTTAAACTGAAAAAAAGAAATTTTATAAGGACGGTAGAGATAAGCGTGCTCAATTCTGCGTATTTTTCGACGCTCCGCAAAACATGATCCATAAGGCCTTTGAAGTACAGAAGCGAGCATTAACTTGAGCCTGCGAGGAATGCCGCTAACGAGCGGCATTCGAGGGAAAGTTTCGAAAATATCTCGGAGGCGTCAGTAGCTATCTCTTACCCCTCTGCCACCCCTCGCTCTCTCTCTTCGGTTCTGTAGCCCATGCTCTATCCCGATTTGTCCGGTGTGTCATTCCCGTTTTTTTTCATATATATATATATATATATGCGCGCGCGCGCGCGCGTGTATGTGTGTGTGTGCCTGTGTGTGGCCCGAGCGCAAAGGCGCGGTCATTCCGCCTCGTCAGCACTACGTGCCGCCGTGTACACCCGCTCTCTTAATACTGTTCGTCTCTTACCCCGACCGCCCGTAGGTTCACCTCTCCCCACCCTTACCATCACCCTCCGTCCCCGTAACGGCGTAATTTATTTCGCCGCTTCTTAAATTCGCTTAAATTGAATTCGTGCGTCTATGCGGCTAGAGTCCACTTGCCCCCGTCCCCATCCCTCTTTCTCGCAAAAACGAGCGTAAGGCCGCGACTTCGTGAGCTGGCTATAGCTTTTCTACCCAACGCGTACTACCCCCACCACCTCCTATAAGTGTCGCGTAGAACCAAAGGCGACTCGCTCCCGCGCCCGTACTCTATCTCCTGGAGTTTTCACGGAGGTGAGGGTCTGGCGGGAGCGAACGGGGGTTACCTAGGAAATTCCTCGCGAGCCTTTGAATCTGCCCCTTTAACGTCGCGTCGCGCCTCGACGATTAATTAACATCGAAATTAGTTGGGAGGTGCAAGCTCGGCTTAATTTATGCGATTTATCCTTCACCGCGTTCCTTTCAACGACTCCTCGACGCGCTCCTCTGCAAAAGCAATACATCTCATTTGAGCTGCGCGCGACAGACGCTCGCCTCTAACGGTACGGCGGTGAAAAATGTCTAGAGCTCTTCGTAAGAAAAATAACTGCCGTTCTGTACAAACGCCTGCGTGCGTTAAAATGTGCGTGGCCGTGAAGTAACATGTTTTTTTTAATTGAATTGTATAGAACAACTTAAGTACCTGCGCATTCGAGTTATCTTAAGTGAAAATTTTAATACTTACGTGAAACGATGTCACTTTTGTACCATTCTTATCAATGCAGCGACGCGTTATCAAAAGAAAGACTGCATCGTTCTCCAAATAATTTTATTCCTGAACGAATAAAAGAAAGATAACAAAAGGGCAAAACTCACGGTTGCGGAAAATACAAATGAAAAATTCAGCCAAAAAGAATGAGCTCATCGTACGCAAAACTGCCGAAAATCAAATCGAGTCTTGCCGATCTGAAATTCTATTTCAAAGACGTCCCTAAGCAGAACCAGTGGGTCCGCCTTTATCTCCGCCCCACTTATAAACCCTTTTCGACTTCCCAGTCAATCTAAAAATCAGCAAAAAATTTAATTTCCCGACGGACCGTGAAGCTTTCTCCGCTCGCGCGGTACGGGCCATCTTTTCGAACTTCTTCCGGGCTCATTACTTTTTGAATGATCCGGAAGGTCGCATGTTCGATCAATAAGGGTTGTATAAAAGGACCTAAAAAGGCAGTATAAAACCTTCAACATTTTCTTCGGAATAATAGGAAGCTAGCAATTTTCTCGAGTCGTATGGTGTAGCAGTATTCGTTTGAAGGCGAGAGTAGAGTCATTGATACGATATTGTACATCCCACCCCAATGTGATGCCAACGTTTCGATCATAGGAAGCAACATCTAGAGAAAGAGGAATAAGGGTGATTGATAAGGGAGTCACCTTTCCTTTTTACCATTCTACTCTCTCTCTCTCTCTCTCTCTCTCTCTCTCTCTCTCTCTCTCTCTCTCTCTGTCGCTCGCTCGCTCGCCTCATGTCACTGTAGCATGCACCGTAGTATGCGAACATGTCTTAGTCGGGTAGAAGAGATACTATTGCAGCGACCCGAACGCGAATGATAGTAAAGGAAGTTACGTCCTCTTAATCTCCTGGGCTTGTACGTCGAGCAACTCGTTTCCCGCCCATAATGAACATGACTTTGCGACGAGAAGAAAATTACGAAGGAATTTTCTTCTACGGGCTCTCACAAAGAATTTTATTCGCATTACATTCGACTCCCCCCTCCCTCTCTCTATCCCTCTCTTCCTAACTCTTGCGAAAAGGTAGATGAAGCCGAGGCGCACCGACCTAGCTCTGAACGACGGATGAAGTTCGCATGGAAATCCTCTTTCATTCCGGATGCCTACTCCGTCGACCCCTTACTCCCCTCTCTGTCCTGAACCATGCAAAACTCGTTTTCGAGATAATTACGAATTTAGATCCTGCCAACTTGCCTCTGGCTCGCCGCGAATGTGAATGGGGAGGGGGTGAGATGCCCGCTGGCCTCGCGCGACTGAGTACCTTGACCTGCAGCTGCGCGGCAACGGGTTACACGCGGGAGTCGTGTGTTTATTTTTTAGGGAGCGAGAAAGAGGGAGAGAGGGGAGAGAAAGAGCGAGAGAGACAGAGAGGACACACACTGGGCAATCCACTTGAGTACCGCGTCTATTTGTGTCTAACCACTTCGAGCGTACGCGTTGGTGCATGGCTCGTAGTTAGGAAATGAAACGTAAAGGGGTGCAGGAGGGCGGTCTATTGTTCACAAGCGCGCATCCGTCTGCAGTTAAGTGGTCGTTAACTGGTTTTGCATCAACTGGAAATTTTTTAGCGTAATTCCGAGGGTAAGCGCATGTATGTCTATATGTCTATGGAGCGGGGTCGGGTGTCGGAAAATTTGCGTGAAATTTAATTTTAATTCAACTCTACGGGTCGGGAGGCATAGAGAGAGAGAGAGAGAGAGAGAGAGAGAGAGAGAGAGAGAATGAAAGACGGAGGGACCACGGTACACGAGGGATTCTAATTAATCCAGTGTGTATACGAAACCTTACGTATAGAGTCTCTTTCTCTCTCCTTGCCCCCCCCCTTTTTCCCTCATTCAACTTGACTCTCTCTCTCTCTCTCTCTCTCTCTCTCTCTCTCTCTCTCTCTCTCTTTCTCTCTTTCTCCGTTGTACATTCTAAGTCATTCATAGAGCTGTTTGCTTTATGTTTGTACATGGAAGAGTGATTGCAGAGATGTATCGCGCTAAGACCTGATGATATCGTACGTCTGCGTACAATTGACTATATATCCATGTCATATTAATATATATTTCCGTAGAACTAATGTGAAAAATTACATTTTTTTAATAGGTTCCAGGAAATGGAATACGTTTTTATACGATAACTCCCTTCGAACAATTCTGGTATTTCGAAAAGCCAAGTGTTGGAACAATCTTCAAAATGATAGAAGTATTAAATACGGAATTCACGCGAATTTCATTCTTTATATCGAACATAGTGATATTTATTTCGAAAATAGTTAGATTTTAAACAATCAAAATATCAAAAAATCGATCAGAATTTTCTTCAATTATTGAAATTATTTTTTTGAAAGTTTTCAACATTTTACCTTTCTGATTTTCAATTAATTTAATATAATATATTTAATCAATTTCGAACAATATTTATAAAATTTTACATTCTTTTTTCCATTTCTCAGAATGGAATATTTTAAACAATCAAAATATCAAAAAATCGATCAGAATTTTCTTCAATTATTGAAATTATTTTTTTGAAAGTTTTCATTTTCCTTTCTGAAATTTACATTCTTTTTTCCATTTCTCAGAAGATAATATGATCAGCAGAATTAGAAAATTTTCGAATCCGTTCATGCTTAGATGAATCACATCTTTTCTATTTGAAACTTGAAGTTTAGATTTGATTTTCGATTTCAAATATATATAACATTTCATTTTGGAATATAAGTATATAATAAGTACTAGGCCGGTGGTAATATGCTTCGGTATAATTTTTATTGATATTTAATTGTATAGTATTCACCGTTTTGGTTTTTTTTGTTTATTGTATCTAATGTTTATTGAAAAATTTAGAAAAGAAGTTTTTTTCTGAGTATCAAAAGCAAAAAATCGATTTAATTATTATTTAACTTCCGAAATCAAATTAAGATCGAGTCAATTTTATCAATACCTATATCGAACGAAAACGGATCTATGGAGCTCTTTGGATTTTTTCGAATTCAGATATTCGTATATAAATGGCTATTCCACGAAAAATCTCAAAATCTCCCCCCCCCCTATCTATCCGCGGCGGTGGCATATCGTGACCTCATTGAAATTTAGATTCGGTCTCGTAAAATGCCCGTACTCCGGTGTTTCTCCATATCTGCATAAGCGCGCTTGCGACTCGTCGTTTCTATATACAGGCCGCACCACTGCTGCTACTGCTACTACACTACAACAACTACTACGACTACCACTACTACTGCTACGGCTGCTACTGCCTCACCAGGAGATTACGCGTTCTACAATAGAACAATAGAAATTACCCTCGATATCTGCGGTAGGTTATATAATCATCCCCGGCATGAAGCCCATCAGTCGCCTCTTTATCTCCCCTCTCCGCCGCGCTCCTCTGGTTTTACTCCCTCTATTCCGAAACGAGCTGCAATTTGCCTTATACGCGCTATAGTTCCTGCCCCATTATATATATATATATATATATATATATATATATATATATATATATATAAACGGTCTCTCGACACGACCTAACTTTCGCGCTCGCATGTATACGCATTTCCTGCCTGACGCGACGCACGTTGATCTAGCGAGGCGCACAGTAGCAGTGGTGGCAGCAGCGGTGGCAGGGACATAGGCATGCCGCCGTAATTACGCGGCAACCAAAATTGGCTCGAGCGAGATGCTCCCCGAGTCTTGCGAAACCCACCAGCAGAGGGGGAGAGGGTATATCGGTTGATACACTCGTGGCTATCGGGACAGGACTCCCTCAAAAGCTCCGATGTTCAGCTAATGCTTTGTTCCATTTCGTAGAGACAGACAGAGAGAGAGAGAGAGAGAGAGAGAGAGAGAGAGAGAGAGAGAGAGAGAGAGAGAGAGAGAGAGAGAGAGAGAGAGAGAGAGCAAGAATCGAGTCGTTCTCCGAGCTGATCGCGGGGAGTTAACGAATAGCAACTGGTAACACGGTGGAACTAGTCAAATACGGTGCTCGGTCACAATCAACCTATTATCCTGTAGTAAATGCTGATGGAGTCCTGAGTCCACGCTCACGACGTAGGCTCAGACGTGACATGGATAATGGAGTATGTGCGTGTGCTCAGGACTCTTTTTATAGCGCCGCTCTCTTTCTCTCATCTATTGATCTGCTTACAGTTAAGCTACTCTGTAACACAGATGAAAAAACGGTTAAATGAAAAATTGCAAAATCAATGTTGTTTCGGATGAATGAAGATTATAGGAACACAAGATAGATAATTCTATACCAAATTCGGAATTTGGATACTGGGAGTCAAGAGAGAGAGAGAGAGAGAGAGAGAGGGAACGTAAGAAAACTGTCTTTGTCCACGTAGATGTATAATACATTGTTTAATGCTTCAGAGGATCGTTTTGAAACGAAGAAGTATTGACAAGATATTTGTACACAGGATATTTGTATGTAACTATCACATTCTAATGAATCTATATATATATTTCTTCTTATATATATATATATATATATATATATATATATATATATATATATATATATATATATAATCTATACATATTTCTTCTAAGTATATCATTATGTCAACAATAGCGTTATTTTTATTTTAAACTACTTTAAAGAAATGATGAAATTAAATTAAATTCAGCATGAATATTAATTATATACTGGTATTTCATGAATATTCGCATAAGACATGTAGCTACAATATAATGTCCAAATTGTTTTTATTACATCGCATCATTCCAAACAAAATTATTTCTTCGAATTACGTTATCATGAATACAACCTAACGCTGTCAGGGACATGGGTTCTATTGTAATTTTACTCAAATAATTAGGTTAAAAAAGTTAACATTACCTTAAGTACACGAAAGACTAGTAAATGTAACACGATAAACGAAATTAATACATTCAAAGCAATTAGAAGTTAAAACAATCAATATTTTATTAAATATTATTTGAATGTTTTTATTCATTTTATATAAAAATCCAAATTTCTTCATTGACGACGCACATAAAAGTTAAGGAAACAAAATTAAATTCAATTGCCTAATAAATAAAATATGGTAAGTTTTAATTACAAGAGAGTTCTACTCGTGCCTGATGAGTATCGAGTATCTCAAAAAATTATCCATAGTAATAGCGGTTACAATCCAATCCGGATAACTCGGGCATTTCTTCATCACATTCGACAATGCATACACAACAAGACGCTTCAACGCACATATTGCTCGAGCGGCGGCGAAAGGCAGTGGGAATAAAATGATATCCGGAGCGCATCCGGCGTTGTGGAGAAAAGCCCTCGAAGAGGTAAATATGAAGTTAGCTGAGAAGGATGAGCCGGCGCGCCATTGTGTCAACATATATTACGGACAGACTCCGCGCCGGTTCGTACCCCCCGCCCCTCTCTCCGCACCACCGACGTGCGCGCGACTGCACGAGATTGACTAGGTATACCCGCGGGCAAGTACTTTGATACTCCGGCCAAATAAGTGGCGCGATAGGCGCTCGTGTGTATCTTGCCGCATTATTCCCGGGAAGTTTGTCCTGGCGCTTCGATTGCGGCGAGAATGCTTTGCCGTATATGTGCGTATGTATACAGCGAAGATTGCATGGTTTTAAAATTAATAGTCAATATCCGGAAAGCGCAAATAGTCGGACCTCAAAATATTATTTAAATTTAATATATTTTTAAGGACAGGAAAATATCTACAGTTTCCATTTAAAAAAGTATGATTATAAAATTAGTTTTAGAAACATTATATTTGAGGCCTACGATGGCTCGATCGCTAGAGCAAAGGACTAGTAACTTGGTGATCCGAGTTCGAATCCCGGTCTCGGCCGATTGACACAGGCACCGCTGTAATAATTTACATTTGCTTTGTTTACAAACACATCGTAGACCTCCGTTGCTCATTAGCACCGATATTTGGAAGCATAAATAGGGCGACGTTAAATAACATTAGAAAAAAAAAACTAAAAAAAAACAGTCTCATGTCTCAATTCTGAAATTTGTCGTCACAAACTATATTCAGTATGATTTGGCATACAGAACCATTTTATTAGAGAAGGTGAAAGCAAGACAGACAGATAGATAGAAAGAGAGAGATAGAAGAGAGAAAAAACGAGAGAGAGAGAGAGAGAGAGAGAGAGAGAGAGAGAGAGAGACAGAGAAACAGATTTTCCCACGTAAGAGTGTGACAAAAATCAAAAGATATCTATTATATTTCTAAGCAATATTTTTAAACAAAAAAAAACATTATATTTCTAACACCTTCTAGCAACCGAGTACTTTGTAGTACACAGTAACCGGAAAGTTGAACACAATACGACTATTCCAGTATCATAAAGTGGAACGGCATCACCATATTTATTCCTCCATTGTCCATTAGCCATAAACATTGAAAAATGGCGGTTGTGAGGGTAAGGATATAAAGCCGAAGAATTGATATAGGCTGAAGCTCAATATTGGTGCACGCTGTTGTATACTTTTGCGGCAAGCCGGTTCAACTCTCTCTCTCTCTCTCTCTCTCTCTCTCGCTCTCTCTCTCTCTCTCTCTCTCTCTCTCTCTCTCTCTCTCTCTCTCTCTCTCCCTCCCTTTCTTTCTCCCTCTCAACTATGCGAGGTAGACCATTGGCTAGAACGCGGGGTCGGTAACTTATTTAGCAGCCATATATATATATATATATATATATATATATATATATATATATATATATATATTTCGTTGTGTATCTTGGGGCTCCCTTTAACGGACACGCGTGGCGGATGCGGAAGCGCGGGCCAACGAAATTTTGGTCTTCTACAAGGGAGCCGATAGCCGATTGCGCGCACCTCGTCATCCAACTATATCGAATAACCTCGGTCTATTGCAAATGGAAATAGGATTTACTCCGATCGTTGATGGTTCGAGCGGTCAAGAGGAAAGAGGCACTATGTTAGATATCTAAAGCCGCTGAATTAATGGATTAATTTTAAATTATATATTTATGCTTAATGTTTTCATATAATTTAATGTTTTCGCATTAATTTATTTGATTTTTCAAATCAATATTTTGAATGAAATACAGAAGCGTATTTCTGCTAATGATAAATTAATGAAAAATTGTATTCTGTTACTTTATAGAGTGTGAAGTGAAAAATATCGGTACAACTTTTGAAGCCAATATCTATAAGTATGATATTAAAAATTTAGATTAATCTCATCATCACGCTGAATTTCTACATCACCTTGTGCCGAGAACAGTATAATTAAACAGAATGAGATTCTCACGCGAATGAAACTCTTTGACTTCCTTAATTTCCGTACCATTCGAATTGCCTTTTAACTTATTTTCGCCGCTATTGATTTTTTTGTAATGTAACTCAATGATAGATATGAAAGCGTCTTACAGTAGAATGAGTGTAAGAGAAATAATTAAAAACACTCTATCAACTTCATTTGAGGCTCGTTTTTTCCCGGCTGACACAACGATGATTCGTGCTACTCGCTGAACTTCGCGTGGAATACATCCGTGCCTTCTATGCTCGTATAAAAGAAAGCGACTAAACTAACTATGTACTGGTCTATAAGCTCAAGGTGGACATTTTCAAAATTATCTCATTCATATGTGCATCTTGTGTCAAATTTGAATACCATCAGACGTCATTCGGGGGAGTAAACAATCTGTTTACTAACGAAATATTTCTGCAAGAAATTGCGGGAGTATTGGAAAATTTATGAAAAAATATAGAAATGTCCCATGAAAAAAGAATTTTATAAAAAGATTTTCAATCTTATCGAAACATACGCATCTTTCGAAATTTTTAATACAGTTACTTTTACCGCAATTATATATGGTTGAAAAAATCGATAGGGAGGGGGATTTTTGAGTCACGCACGCTATCGTATGCTTATCATATTTCGCTGGGAGGTCGATTATGTTTATTTCGTAAGGCATCGCGGTTGTACTCGAGAGCGTCGAGAGAAATGGATCCGACTCTCACTTTTATAATATAGTAATATAAGTTCTTAACGAGAAAGCATTTTTATAGGGCTGTTTATGTAGCTCTAGGCTTCCGCGAGCCAACCATTTCTTAATACAGAAACTGGATTTTATCCCTCTATAAGTATGGGATAGCAGGAAACATTTTATGAGCACGTAGGGTGGAGGGGAAGCCCTTCCGACGACAATCAAAGGCATTTTAAGACTGAATCATAAGCCATCGTTAAGAATTACTGTATCGTAAACTGTTAAAAGCTTCGAAAACTCTACTTCGGCATTGTCGGGGACGAAAAAAATCCTAAGTTATATAATAAACGCTGCTTAATGTTATTCTCTATTGTCATTTGGGCTCGCTTTTACTGTTTTACTGTATTTCTAAATAGCGCGAAAGATTTGATAGCCTAAGTAAGAAAACTTTATTTCTCATCAGCAGCGATTGCGAAAATGTGTTACAACGAGAGAAAAAAATATTTATGATTGAGGTAAATTGGAACAAAGATTATTAACGTAATATATCAGATCATAATGTTTCATGAATTTTAAACTATGTTATGTAATTGAACCTTTAAATTTATAAAAAATAAAAATACATATTTTTAATACTATTGACACTTACTCGTGTCCAGTTCCCTTATAGGATGTATAATTGTTATGTTTCTTGAATAGAAAAAAAGGTTCTTATATCAGTTCTTCCTTTATTTCGCAAACAATCATTTAAAAAACGTTTTTGCAAAATGAGATTAACAGTTTGGAGATTTTATTTTCTATAGATATACATACGTGCATTATGGAAACTCCACCTCTATATTTGACACTCACCTGAAAAAAACGTGAAGAAACATTATTAATTTTTGTATTTATAAAGGTAAATGATAATATATATATATATATATATATATATATATATATATATATAAATATATATATATATATATATATATAAATATATATATATATATATATATATATATTTATCTATAATATATTATAATTATATATTATAAATTTTGTAATAATGAATAGCCATTGGCGAAGTGAAAAAGTCATCAATATCGTATGAATTTCACTGTATTCAAGATTGTCGGACAATGCTTCATCTATTAAATGATATTTTTGCCTTCGTTCAGAACTCATCTTTTTCTCCAGTTACTTTAAACTCTCCTTCTTCATCGACTTTATATTCCTAATACCTTCGCGAGCATCCGAACAATCCGTCCAAACCCCAAGCGGGCATTCAATCTTAAAATATATTCCGCTTCCGATGTGGAGAACGAGTGAGAGGAGCAAAGATCGTGAACGGAAATAAAATAAATGTACATACGTAACAATCGACTCCGGAGAAGCTGAAGTGTAAATGCGCGCTCCTTTCTCGAGTCCGTACGCATTGCGCTCGTGGCTGCTTGGCTCTCGAGATTACTTTTCTATACACGCTCGGGCGACTGCGAGGAAGGCGGAGACGACGACGGCGAAGACGGCAACGGCATGGGCGGTGACTCAACCGCCACCCTATATATATATATATGTATATATATATATATATATATATATATATATGTGTGTGTGTATATACCTTCCATCCCCCTCGATCGCGCAACGAGTGCAATTTCGATCGCGACAACAGCGGGGGCGGTGGCGCATATTTGCCATCGACGCGTGCATGGATCGTTGACTCCTATATATATCTATCTATATATATATATGTATATATATGTATATATATATATATATATATATATATATATATATATATATATATAGACACCCACGGCGTGGGTGCGTGTGCCCGTTATTACCAGCGCGGTTGCCGCTCGTTCCCGGCGATGGGATTCGACAGGATCGTAAAATCTTACGATAAATTGGATTCCCGGAGGCAGAGTCGGTCCGAAGTACCGCTACGTATCTATAGGTTAGGTAGGTCCTATACCTTCCTCCTCCCAACCACCCCCACCCATCAACGATATCACTCCCTATACTATTGCCCTGTCTCCTCCCTGCTTTGGCCACCTTGATTTCTTTTGCTCGCCTATTTTTTGGTTCGAGCAATTGGTTGGAGAGGGCAGGCGTGGTGGATACTTTAGGATGTAATAGAATATGCCGAGATGCCTAGGAGCCTCTTTGACCGTCAATTCGTCGCCGCTCTGATTCGTTTTCGTTTGGATCATTTCAAAGCGGCGCCAAATCGCATAGGCGAAAGAATTTGCTGGGTCCTACTTTTTTATCGGATGTCTCTTGTTCGCTTTTTTATGATAGTCAATTTCTGAAAATGAGCGACGGAAGGAAATAAAAGCAATAGAGAAATTTGAAATGAGCAAATCATGTGTTTAATACTTATAACATATTGTATAAACTCTATTTGTTATCCAGATTTATGCATTTAGCCTGTAAGAAATTTAATGTATTTTATAAGTTCTAAGATAAGAAAAGTTTTTGTAATCAAGACATTTAACTTGACAAATGCTAGAACTATGCAAATATAATATCGATTTTATAATTCCTTTCTAAATTTGCTACATAATTTCGAATGAAAATTAATTTTTCTAATATTTAAGTACAAAGTAAAAGATGTAGGGCACTTACACTTTTAATTTTAAATACAGTTTCTTTTTTTGAAATTCTTATCGTTGAATAGATAGAGATCTCTTTCCTTTTCCGAACCGAAAGGAAACGAATTAATAAATGTATATTTTCTGAAACATGTAAGACACCGTTAATCTCCTAGAATATAGCATGAAATTTAATCAAGTTTTCAAATTAAATATCATTTTATGCATATATACTTTTCTTTTGCTCTCTCCGCGGGCGCTTGAATTAAATTTAAAAAGATTAAGCAAATTACGCGGGTAACATTCGCAAATGTCTCCCGGCGGCGCGTGCGACAGGATTGCAAAATTTATTCCTTGGCTTCGCTTACCAGAGAAACGTAGAGGGTGGGAGCAAGAGCGAGGAAAACCCCGTGTAATTATTTATGAAACAAAAACTGCGCCGCGCGAGAAGTTTCAACCGTGACCGCTCGAGAGACTTATATACCCAGTTCAGCGCCGCTGTTTCTGCAATACCGCACGCGCCCCGTTCGCTGGGGCGGTCTACTGCCTATTTTCCGCAATCATCCGTTCCTTCGGCTCGCCTGCTGGGGCTGATGCAAATGAGGAGCCACCGCCAGCCTCCCGCCCGCGAGACTCATCAGCCCGGACGAGAGATCGCGCTGACGAGTAGACCCGCGGAAGTCGTCGATTGTTAACAAACTCCCTTCCCCTCCTCCTCCTCCCAGAGCCCCTCGTCTGATCACCGCGAGCTCATTGAGCGAGCGCTGGAAATTTCGCTGTTAATCGGATTATAGACGGAGTGGGCGTTAGAGCGGATTAAGTGCCACAAAAGACGCGTCGACGGCGCCGATTCGTCCTCTCGCGCGTGCTCGCGAAATTGTGCCCGTGTAAACGACCCCCTACCCCGACCTCGACAATGGCCTCGTGGCTCCCGGATGAGGAGGGTCGGTGGCAAGAAGTCGTGTATTGGCAGCAGTCGGGAGAGCTCTATTACATTAGCGGCAGCCTCGCGCGCATCCAGCGCGAGCATACACAATGCGTACCCGAGACGTCGCTTTTCACGTCCCGAGCTCCGCGATTGCTCGGGTGGGGCAATGTTTGCTTCGTTCGAGCCGAAACAGCGACGTTCGTTTATTATGCGCATACACCGCCGCACGAGCCTCGTCATTTCAATTCGGACGGAGATGCGCGACACTACGCGCCCGCGTTTATTCTGACTGCATGCGTCTGGTTTTTGGTGAAATCACACTGCTCGAAGAATATACGAATTTATTCGTGCTTAATTTCAAGGTGGTTGACGATGTAGAGATCTGGAACAAGGGTGAATCGGCTCTCACGTTAATGGAATAAAAAGGAATAAACAGGAAAATATTATCTTCTGTAAAAAACTGTTAGATTATTTTAGCCTTCTATAAATAATAAAGCAAAAAATACTTGAAACTAAATATTGGACAGTATGGTAAAGGCATGTAAACATATGTGTCCACTGGGTCTTATTACGATCTGCGTCTTTGCTGCCCTGCGCGGCAAATGATTTATGAGTTTATTGTTTAGCTGCCTGATGTGTTTTTATAGGTTTTAAGTTTCTCACAAGGGCTTGCAGAGTTTTCAATTTCGAGTACTGTTTTTAGTCTTGCGTTGTCCTTTCGTTTGAACAGACATCTTTTCCTTCCTCGTTTGAAATAAAGTTCATGTTAAAAGATTATTTCATGTATCTTTATTTTAACATTCTACCTAATATATTTAATAAAAATTCAATAAAAACAATGCAAAACATAAATCTAGATCAAGAGTAGAAAATATACATAAAATGAGATGTAATAAAATTGGATATAAATTATTTATGTATAGATGCAAGTAAATCAATCAGTTAACGCCGTTGTTAAAAATACGCAATTACTAATAATTGAACTATGAAGAAATCGGATCCAAGAAATGGAGTGATCAAATCAATAAACAATCGGCAATCGGCGTGACAATCAGCCCGGACCGGGATTTGAACTCAGGTCACCAAGTGATTAGTCCTTGGCTCTAGTGTAGGCCTCTATACTACTGTAACTGTTCTACTGTATATATATAAAATTCTATTATTGTAAGCTCACCTGGCAGAACCAAAAATACATTCGTGCAAGGTTTTTGAACAATAGATTGGTATATACTAATCTAAATTAATTTCTATATACAAATCTATCACTTAAAAACCTTGCACGAGTTTATTTTTGATTCTGCCAGTAACTTACAATAATATAATTACAGAAGCATACACACACATACACATAGACACACACAAACAAACATATATATTTATATATATGAGTATGAGTAATATGCTCGTATTCTTTTCCGGTCGAATAGAGATTTCAATATTGCATTTTATATCTGAAGAAAACGTTATTTTAAGCTGACCTGAGAGAACCAAAAATCCACTTTTGCAAGGTATTTAAATAACAGAATTTTTATATTTGCTTTAGCCCGTAAACATACTTATTATTAATATGTTCTAATTATAAAGACAACCATTATATTCATGTTTCATTTATATTTCTTGACTTTTACACGTGGTATAGTCTTTAATTCCACTTTACTGACGTATTTATTTTGATATGTTAATTTTAGTCCAACTTTAAAAATTACACGTGGCTGTTGCCTTCATCGAATTTCGTTTATTTTTCTCAGATTTTCGCACAATAACTACATTACTTAATAATAATTAAGTAAAGCCAAAATTTTTTAAATATAAATAATTAAAGGTATTCATATTTAAAATGTAATATACAACTTCTGTGCAGTGTGTATTTACTTTGTGATGAAATTTTGATAATTGTAAAAAAATTTCATAGCCTGAAGAGGTCAGTGCGTTCATGCTGACGAAACGCTTCGCTCTTTATACTATCAACTACTTATCCTATAATGAGAATTGGCTAAGAAAATATATTATATATGCATCAATACGGAGTCAATCAACTTGGCTAACCTGATCTTGCCGTTTAAACCACAAATATTCTTTTTATAACTATTACTCAATCTTTTCGGACATAACCGAATCATCAATTGATTTCTAATGTCAAGATAATGAAATTTTTTTTTGTCTAGCATTAATGTTTACTAGATATTAGAGGTTCATAGCCATGGTAAATTCCAGCTTTACTGCAGTACTAATGATCGATACATTAATGTTATGATGCGACTTAATTATCGGAAAATCAGTTCAGTTCATTGATCGGCCTGCGGTGCCTCGCGATTAGCTTCCAGCCTATACCATATAATATGATTTCTAGTCGCCGTTTTGAGAAATCTAATTGTTTTATAAGGATAATTTGTATTGGATAATCATTATCAATAATTTCAAACCAGATAATTCTTAAAAATTGTAGTGTAGGAGAAATTATATTATTTTTGCTTTCAAACGAAAAATTTACAACGAAAACTTATTCTGGTGATGGAGAGCTAGTGGTAGGGTATCGTTAACTTTAGGCATTGATCGAAAAAGCGAGCAATACAATATGAACGATCTTTTTAGAAATTCTTGGAGACAAAATAAAATACTCAAATTGGTTTAAAATTATTACCGACTTCAGCTATACTTTTTTCTTTTAAGTTGATTTAATTTTGCTTTCTTCAAAGATCGGGCAAAGTATTTTTAGGCAAAGAATAATTATTTTAAACAGCAGCTAAGGATGGCCAATACTTGAAATTGCTTCTATGATAAGGTTTCGGGACAAGCCATCATACGGAAAATGGATTCATTGTTCGCGATCGGAAGAAAATTGAGAGCGAGAAAGCAAGAAAGAGAGAGAGAGTTTGGTTTCAAGGATCAATTACATGAATCGAGGACATTAAGGCATGAAAGCGAGAGCACATAAGAGAGTCCGAAGCGGCCACGCACGTGCACAAAGAATGGCACACGCCGGGCTATATATGAATGCAGTTTTTTTATCCTCTCCCACCTTGTAAATTTCGAAGATATCATCGACGCTTCGGCGCTTTCCGTGTCACGGAGCAATCTGATAAGTTGGAGGAGGGTAGGAATGCAGGCCAGAGACGGTGAACACAATAAATCTCCACCCCCCTCCCTACCTGCAGGCGACACGGCGCGTTGGGTACGCGCGGGCTAGTAGTCGCCGCAGTGTACTCACGACCCCCTCTCTCCTTCGCCCCTATTCATCGCAATGGGTGCGTAGGATCGCCGCGCGTGCGCCGTAGGCCGCGGGAACATCGCGTGTTGATGCGTGGTGGTACTGGTGGTGGCGGTGGTGGTAGTGGTAAACGCGTGCGTTGCTCTCCCGGTGCATTTAAGTAATTTTTCATTGCGGTGGATGTATACGCGCGTCCACCGTATACTTTATTTTAATTAAAACGAAAACTGCGCCACGGGGCGGTTGGGTACGGGGGACGTGTACGGGTCGATACTCGTGTTCGAAAACTGTTCTTATTTTTCTTTGCCGTTATTGAGAACTGAGACACCAGAAAAGAGCGAGAGGAAGCAGAGACAATTGAATTAAATTATATTTATGGCACTAAGAAAACAAGGTCTAACTCTATCTATACAGGCTAAATTGTTCTATAGATTTTGAAAATTAACGTGAATTACAATTATACACCACATAGTTGGATTAACTTATTTACACAAAGCAAAGAGTTAGTAAGAAGTGCTGCAAAAATGAGAAGACATATTTAGAATATTTATAACGATAAGAAGGATTTATAAGGTCTCTGGAAGCACACCAAATCGACTTGGTTAAGTTCTATAGACAGCTGATTCGCTCTACGTAAGAAAAAAATATTTTCCAGATTTGTGATCTTAAGTGTATACTCGGAGAAAGAAAGAGAGAGAGAGAGAAAGAGACATGGTTTTAGAGAGAGATTAATTATAATTTATTTTTATTTAATAGCGACAAAAATACTTCTTTAAGTCATTTACTAAAATTCGTAAGAATCACCTACTTTCAGAAGCTAGGCTTCGTGAACTTTGACAGATTTTCGAATTGACTTCTAAAAACCATCGTGATCGTTTACAAACTAGTCTATACTTTTCAGTAATAATGAACAGTTTTATATAATCGCTGCATCCAGAATTCCCAACTCACTATTACAAATAATGCAATAATTTTACAAAATCATATTAAAGAAATTTAAATTAAAAATTTGAATTTGTGGTAAATTTACAAGTTGGAATATATCGATAAATCGGAAGCTTTCAAAAATTTTGTAATAATTAATCGCTCTACGTGTATTCCCCAGTGACCAGATTGTTACAGTTTATACTATAATTTTGATCAGAAAATTATTTTACATATTCTGATATAAATTTTTTTCTATTTACATACATCCAAACATGAAACCATACAAATAAAAATCCAGAAAAGCACCTTCCAATAATATTGAAAAATTGAAATATTTTTTTTTGTATAATATGGAATTTTCAATACTCGAATATTGAAAATTATAAGAGTCTGTTAAAAGAATTTAGAAAATTTATATATAATTTGAGTCAACGCTTTGAAGTATAGAAGCGTATGTTATGAAAACTTCGTACTTATGATAATACGTAACTAAAGATATTCTACTATTAATAAGTAATATACTATCAAATAAATAACTTATCTCGATAATTTATCTCGATGATCACGGCATAAGAGTCGCATATTTCTGGAAAAATATTAATGCTCATGTATAATGAATAGATTCTGCCCGTAATTTCTCGATTTTATCTTGAAAATGAGGGCCCATTGAAGTAAACTGTGCATAGTTTACAAGTTCCATTTTCAGGTGCTAAGAAAATCCCGCAATTTTATCAAGATTCCCTTTATGGGTGAGGTGGAGAGGAGAGAGGTCGGAAGGTAGATGGAACTCCGACTACACTTGCTGACAAACTGTTTTCCAAAATTCGAGATTCTAATCCAAGCGAGTGGGCGTTCGCGAATCTCTTTTCCCCACAGAACAGAATAAAAAAGAGGAACACACGAGAGTCGGCGGTTAAGCGCATTGGGGATGACTCGCTCGGGCAAAAGAAGGGAACGATCGTTAACACCGGGTAAATGGCGGGATATTATACAGGGCCTGATTAGAAATTCGATCGTTGACGTAACGAGCAACGTCAACGGCTAGCATGCGTGACTGGCGACATTATGTATTAATTAATACAGAGGTCGGGGAGGTTTTATTCGGGGTAATTACTCAAATCTATCCGTATCTAGGTCGAACGGTTGGGAAGAGGAGGTGGAGCAATAAAGTTCAAAGCCCACACCGAGCTTCATACATGCATGCGTGTACACACACACACACACACACACACACACATACATATATATAATATTAGAAACGTTTAACCAACCATTTCACTCCGCCCCCCCCCCATAACGAGAGCAATTACACAATCATCTGTGCTAAAATCTCCTCTTCCCTTCGTCATTCTTCATGCGAGCGTGAATCCGTTTAAATGAGTGTACAGAAGCCTCCCGGCGCGAATATTGAATATTAAATAGGAAAAATTAGGAGATGCCCCCAGTGGTTCCTGCACGCTTCCAAGGAAACAATAACTTATTTCGATATATCGCGAGGAAGAATTCCCCCCTCCCCCCCTCTCTCTCTCTATCTTTCCATCTCTCCATCTCCACGAGAACGTTATTATTTCGTGGGACGGCCTGAAGTTCCCCGAGTTATCGATGCATATTCATACACGCTTTAACGGTATCTCGATAACTGCGGGCGATGAAAGCCCGGGGAGAAACTCGCAAGAGGCAGACCGCTATGGGTACATTTGTGTGCGTGCATGAGCGCGTGCGTGTTGGTGTACGAATAGGTAGATATAAACGACGTAGGAACGAAGGAAGGGCGCGCAAAGGTGAGAAGGCAGAGGCTGTTGGTTCAGAGCTCGCTCGCGTTTCCGTAAAGTTGAATGTTAATTCCAGGTAGCAGTAGGCGGGGGCTGTGTTTTGGAAAGGGGAGGGATGAATGGCCCGAGGTCAGGCTTCCCTCCTTAGACGTATAAATTCTGCATGTTGAACATTCCTCGAAGCACCGCTACAGTCGACGAGGAGCCCGATAGGATGGGTAGGAGTTAAGTACAAAGTTACAATCGTGTTTGTTGTACGTTAAGTTGTCACGAAGCGCGGAGTGTCGAGGCGTTATGATAATCGCGCTGAGCGATAGCGAGCCCACTCGTCTAACCGTTGCTGGATCCGACTCGCCTAAATTGCCAAATCAAAGGCGCGCGAGGTCTTAAAGAACAGAACAAGTTAATTCCCGTATAATTTGTCGAATACACAATCCACCGTGGCATATAACGGGGCTCAGATGGAAGAAATTAATACCGCTACATTGATAAAAAATACTATTAAAGTCATTACATAATCATTAACCAATGAAATTGAGTATGGTAATGACGTTAATTCTTGCGTGCAATATTTCCATAACTTTTATTTCAGTCCTATTCAAGTACTAAAGTAATATCAATATCGAATTTTTTACTTGACTTGTGCCAAGATTTGACTGAATATGCTACATCCATGGCAAACTTAAAGACGATTAGCTGAAAAAAATTGTCGGGTTTCCTGAATTTTGAATTTAATTAAAGAAATATATTTTTTGAAAATGAGAAATTTCGAACTTTCAGAAAGTTTTATATTTTATGTGCCGGAAAGCCTAATGATTAGAAAATTGGACGAAATCAGTCACCCAAAACTCGCGGTCTCTTCTTATTAGATAATGCTAGAAATTCAGTGCGCATTTTTTTAATGAAGTCGCCGAAGCGTTCTACACACGATAGAATACGACGATTTATGCTCAGTGTCATCGGCTAACTATATGAAAATTGATTATTATATTTCCGCAAGCATGTTACAATAGATTTTAGAAGTATAAATTTCTTTACCCATTAGTGTCGAAATGTATTTTACAGATTGATAGATTTCAACATAAATTAATGCAGTCATTTTGACGTTTTTTATATTGTGTATATGATATTTTTTTCTATGTATAACATCCTTAAAAATTGTATTACGTTCCTTTCCAGTGATACAATAAATAGCGCTTATTACACGTGCGCAGAAAACTTCACATTTGCAAATGGTTTATTGTGCATGCAAAAAGCGCTTATTTGATATTCTTATGTCAAAAAATATTAATTACCATCGCTTAAATCAAAGGGTGAGAATTCAAATTAGAGTAACTATAACAGATTAAGGCACTCTTTCAACTCAGTTTAAGCTGCAAGACATCTGTCAGTTCATAATAAAAAGTTTTTGTGACATTGTTATGAATTAAGTATTACTTATTAGCAGTGTAAAGCTTGAGAGTGAAGTTATAGTACAAAATTAAAGGAAAATTATTTATACTTTAGAGAGTTTAATTTCTGCTTTTATTTGAGTCTCTATTGCCGTTCATATAAAATCTGTTGAAATAAAAGAGTTCGTTAAAAAATGTAAACTTTCACAATCAGGAGTTTTCCCCTTTAAATTATTTTCTGTATTTTTTTCCCATTTGCGAAGTTCGGGCGTTATCAAAGGAGGGAGAGGTTGGATACGAATTGAGCTTCGTGCTTTCACTCACGGACGAAACGGATGGAACGTTGAATGGCTTTATTGGCGCGATACAATGACGCTGTCAGACGAGGTATCGCGAACGTTCGCAAAGAGAGGGCGAGAGAAGATAGATATATCACCGGGCAGTCGAGAGAGAATCCGCACGTCTAGGCCGTTTCCCTCCCTTAATCCAGACAAATGATTCGGGAGAGTCCAACCTAACTGGTGCGGAAAAGAACGGTGGAAAGGGGAGAGGGAGAGCGAGACAGAGACAGAAAGAAGAGGAGGAGTAAAAGAAGGCACGAGAAGTAGCACAGAGTAGGTGAAGATCGATTTGTTCTACAGATAAAACCTTGTTATTTTTCAAGATTGAGATTGTCGTTTTAACTTCGCCCAGATTATCGCCCCAAGAAATTTCAGTATTTCTAAATAACGAGGTCCCAACACAGAGTGCTATTTAAAGCTAATTTACGATACTTGTATTTTAATTCACAATACAGTTGACAGCCTCGAATATATCAGAAAATAGTGATATTCGTTTCACAAAAGTGACTTTCAGTGATCGTGTGTGCAGCGCACGCGTACCAACACTACTTTGATATGATGCCAGTGAACTTGTTGGCCATATATCGAATATGATTCTATGTTTCAATAGTCATCCAATTTTGTATGTCAAACAAATTTCTTATATTAGTATGTCTGTTGACTGGTTTCAGGCTGTTGAATTCATTTATATTGAGAATTATACATTTTATATTGTTTCTCAGATGCATCAATTAATATTCAATTTACTGCTATGATCATAAAAATATAATTTACGTTACAAGACTAAATTCCATATGAAGATACTAATATAGAAGCTGGATTGTTTTGATCCAGTAAACTTATTAAACATTTTTGTTAATTTAATATATACCTTCAATATTTCAATAGCTTCTGAAGCAGATTTTTTCGTAGAGGGAAACTGTTTATATAGGCAATTATTCGCACTAATTATAATGTAATGTATTTAAAAAGATGATATGGATGTATTTATAGGTATAATTATATGTGTGTATAAATGTATTATGTGTACGTATGGATATATGCGCATGTATATATGTACATGTATCTGGGCATGCGTGTAATTGATAGACGATACGTAGTAGAAAAGGGGGAAATTTGTTTATGTTTGTAGTCGAGAGCGCATAGTCATGAAGCTTGAAGAAATTTGGACGTGGAGTGACAGCATTATATCGTCGCGAGCGCTTGTCCAGTGAGATACCTCAATTTAGTTGTGTAAGAATCGATTTAGTAAAATTCTGTTTCTTAATCGAGGGTTTAATTCCGTTTTCTTTGTGGATTTGTGCGTCAGGCGAGTGTTGCTCTGCCCTGAAGTGTAACTAGCCCTAAGCGGCTCTTTTAGAATTGTGTGCTTTCCAGCGGCTAATCGTCTCGATCTGGGCATCTGCCCCGAGCACAGCCCTGTCTCCTTGCTGATAGGCCTCTGTCGCCTCGAAAGAGACTCCAATCTGCAAGTGGGAGATCGACTTCAGGGTATGAGGCCGTAACCCGACGGGGTTTGAAGCTTGCGCATAAAACACAATTAAATTTGTTAGACACATGTGCATATTGTATGTTAGTAAGTAAGTTATATTTATATATTTATTTGAATGATCATTCATAATTGACAATTGAATATTAAATATTGGCTTTTTCCTCCAGTTATACAGTGGAGGTTTTTTATGCCTTTATTTAAAATCAACAAATTAATATTTTGTTGGAAAACTTGTAGTGTTTTTTTATTTGATCACCAATATTGCACTTATCATTATCATAAATATATATAACTGTTATTATTAAATTATTTATTATTATAACTGTTATTATTAACTTAAATGATAAGTTATTATCAATTTAAAATTATAACTGTTATTATTAACTATTATTTATTATTACTTTTCTTACTCTTAATACGTTTTAGCAACAGCAATGTTATAATTTATATTCGGTTTATTTCGAGTTCAAATATCATATGAGCATAGTTCAGATATATCTCTTACCGCATATTACATCACTTTAAAAACGGCTAACCTCATTCTTTGCCCAGAATTCTGTCATTTTTTTAATCTTTATATTTAATCTTTATATTTAATGCGTGTATGTGTGTTTGTATGACCGTCCATTAGCTGCGGCGCTAATCAGCCTCCCAAGAACAGATAGACCTCCCGGGACAGCGCTAATTGAAGGCGCACGCTGCTAAATGCTTCCAAGATACGACGTCATCGATCGTTTTCACCCCTTCCAGGCCCTCCCATCTGAGGATAAAGGGGGCAGCAGTATACGAGCGACGGTTTAGATGCGTACGCGAGCGATTACATAAGCACAGACGCGCTCACACACCTAAGCGCGTACATACGCGCACATATTTACACATACGCGCGGGCATGCTCGCGATAACGCAAACTCAGGAACGCGGTCCAACCAAAATCCTGGGGCTAACGGAGATAGAAGAGGCGCTTTCGATTCGGTAAATCGAAGCGCGGTAACCTGACGATTTCACCGCGGACACGCGCACTATTACCGCGCACACGTGAACAACCACGACGATGGTGTGTATATTTGCGTGATCCACCTTTCGCCGTCCCCTTTGCCGCTGTGACCGTGTTGCACGGATGATGCGGGGCTCCATCCAACCCCTCGAGACGGAAACGTCGGTGCCACGGTGGGGGTGAAGAGGTGAGGGGGCGTCGCATCGGGATCTGGGCCATGCACCCCCCTCCTAGTTCCCGGCGCTTTCGGTCGCCGCGTAATCAATCCGACGTCCGGCAGGACTGATCCAGCTTTAATTTATCGGCGACTACGCCAATTATGACGGATATCCGTGGCTGCGTTACAGGGGGCGGATGGAGAGGGTGGGAGGTGAGAAGATTTTCAAAAGCAGCCGCTACCCCCTCACCTGATAGCAGGCTCGGATAATTTTCCTGACCGTTGTCGAGGTGATGCTCGATGGCTCACCCCTCACCTTTATCCCGTTGCCCTTCTCCGCTCCAACTCGAATGCCATCCAGATGAAACTGAAGGCAGGATTTACAGCCGCTTCGTGCGGCGCTTGCATCGGAATCGTACTTTACTCGATCCCATCGGTCTAATCGATGCGTGCGAGGGCACCGCATTGCATTAGATGAAAGTCCGTCAGATTT
Source organism: Sycobia sp. Sy_11 (assembly GCA_018907035.1). Classification (NCBI taxonomy): domain Eukaryota; kingdom Metazoa; phylum Arthropoda; class Insecta; order Hymenoptera; family Epichrysomallidae; genus Sycobia; species Sycobia sp. Sy_11. Next base: position 1,891,680 of record JACCIC010000022.1, on the reverse strand, counting down.
TTGGTGTGAAGCAAATTCATGCTCTAGGAGATAGAAATATGAATAACACTTTTCAATGCCAACGTACTTGGTTTATCGATTCGGACAAATGTTTCTATTTTTAAGTTGGTAGAACTGTCAGTTATCTGTGTCAATTTTCACTCAATTATCTTCATTTGTCATATAGTTACGCTTGTGTTTTGTGAACCAAGAAAGATTGACTACTAGTGCGCTTGTTGATATTGTTTGAATTTAAAATGGGCCAGTCGACACCATTTTGAAAGATATTTTGTGCCTGAAAAGAGTAAAATCTCAATTGGTGCCAAAAACACTCAATTTTTTGGAAAAACAACGTCGCATGGAAGTCTATGACGTTTCATAGAGTATAATAAGTCTATGACCTTTCGTTGCTTCCATAACGGTGTTTTCGGAGTATCAGTACACGATGGAACGCATAATAACTGGAGACGAGACTTGGATCTACGCTTACGATCCAGAATCAACCGATCAATTGAACGAATATCATGCCAAAGGAGAGCGGAGACCGAAAACACAATAAAGTCGCTCAAAAAGCAAGGTTGTGCTTATTGTTTTCTTCGATTATCGTCATGTGGTGCATTATCAATTCCTTCCAACCGGCCAAACAGTTAACAAAGGATATTATTGGAGTGTTATGCGTCGTTTTCGTAGAGCTATTCGTCTCAAAAGGCCAGATTTATGGAAAGACAACTGTTGGTTTGTGCCTCACGATAATGCACCAGCTAACAGTGCAATGATTTTATGTGAGCATTTCGCCAAGAATTCAAATTCACCTGATTTAGCACCGTGTAACTTCTGGCTGTTCAGAAAACTCAAAAGACCACTTCACGAACATGGTTTTGATTGAAGAAATAAAAGCCGAATCGAAGAAGGAACTGATGACCATTCCGGAATACGATTATAAAAAATGTTTTGAAAATTGGAACAATCGTTGGCGTAGTTTTATTGCATCCGGGGAGGGGCATTATTTTGAGAGGGATGAATTAGATTTAGAAGAAGAAATAAAGATTTCAAAAGTTCTTGATGAATTTGAATACGTCGAATAAGAAAGTAGGTGAGTGTAGAAATTATAAATGTATTAAAATTAAATTTAAATTAAATTTAAATTGGATAATCTATATCTGACCTTTTGTATATGATAGTTATAACGCTAGATTACGTCTAGAATGTGAAGTTCATCAAAATGCTTATACTTTGACGTGGGTGTACCAAGAAAAATGAAACTTTTTCTTGAGCTTATGTAGATATGGACTGGTCTATGTGCACTTCTGCTCTTTATGGCAGGGAGAAAAAATCTGGAATAAGATGCAGAAAAGATACTGCTGACATAACGCTTAGAATTTCTCGATAATCTGTCTTGCAAAAGTTCCTTTTATGAAAATCACAAATTTAGGAAAAATCGAAATTTCGCAATATTTGTTGAATCAAAGAATCTTTAGAAACAATTGCGAATATATTTATATGTGTAAAATAAAATTAAAAGCACTAATTTCAAATTTTCTAGAAACCCATGTATATGATAAAAATAGGAGTTTGAAATAATGTTAAAGTTATTTTAAAATAATTTAATTGTACTTATATCGACTGCCCATATACAAATTAATAAATATTTTTTTTATCGGTCTTACAGTCCAGTCAATTCAATCTAAAAATAAAAATAAAAATAAAAATAAAATAAAAATTAAAAATAAAAATTAAATTAAAAATTAAATTAAAAATCATAATGACAATCACACTGTTCTTCTTTACATTCACCCCCGTAGACTAATCTGAAAATAAAATATTAGCTGAAAAAATTCTTTGTTAGTAAAGTGCAGTTTGACTGTCCCCAACACCTTTACCTAATTGAATATCTGTCCAACGTTTCAAACTCGCTACGGCTCCTCATCAGGGACCGCATTAATTTTATTTTTATTTTTATTTTTATTTTTAGATTGAATTGATTGGACTGTAGGACCAATAAAAAAAATATTTATTAATTTGTTAAAGTTATTACTATCATCTATGCCAGTTCATCATAGATCTTTTATACAAAATTTTTCTTCTAATTTTTCTAATAATATTAATATATATAATATAGAGAATTTTCTAGAATGTCAATCATTTTTGCTTGCGCTTACCAATTTTGTAGAAAATTCAAAAATCTGTTTGAGGCGCGTTAGTTTTACAATTTTATAGATTTTATTTTCTCACGATGCTTATTTGATTAATGAGAAAATGTTCAATAATTAGTGGTGGTAATCAATTACAATTCTTGTGTGTCACATGTAGAATCGATCACGTATGCTTATCTGAAAAAACTGTAGGTTTACTTATGTGCATCATGCGAATATAAACTTTCTCTTGATATACCGTTATTGTTATTAATAAAGATGCTCCGTCTACGTTTTTGGGCGTTTTCGGCATATCGGAAAAATGACAGAATTGTTGCGGTTGGCCGAGCTGTTAAACCTGAGTGTATCAGTGGAACTAATTTTTAGACCTTGGTAACTCGAACTGTCCTCATTTTTCACAACATCGGGAGTTACCTCGAAGTGTAGAAGAAGAGGTACAAGACCGTTTTCTTCTTTACCTAACCTCTAATGCGCCAGGAGTAAATTGGTAACTAAGCTTTCGCGTCGAAATCTATTGTATCTTAACAGTGACTTTTTATTTTTGCTTTAATCAATAACCCAATTATTCTTTGGGTAATTTTATATACGCTTATAACTAAAGCTGGGGTCTTTTAATAGAAGGTCACAAACATTGTAATTTATTGTTATGGCTTTCTTCTCGACTCTCTAAGTGGAGGTTTCTTGTACCATTTATTTATTTCATTCAATTCTAATTTATTATTCAAATTGACTTTGTATGTATTTTACACGAATCCTTAAAACAAATTCCGATAAATAAGCATATATTCATTATTAATATTATTATTTTTATTATTGTTTTATTATTATTATTAATTTAGTGATTAAGTTTCATTCTTATAAGCAAAATTATAACATATGAGATCTATGATAACTGAATCACTAGAGCGAAGGACTTAATTTGATGATCGGAGTTCAAGTTCCCGCCTTGATCCATTGACACAAGCACCTCCTCTGTAAAAGTTTACCTGTATTTTGTTTACAAACACATCGTAGACTTCTGCGATTGATTAGCACCTGAATTTGGAAGCATAAATGGAGCGACGTTAAATGAAAAAAAATCAGCGATTTGCGCGAGAGTCTGAGATATTTTCATTCACATTTATCAACATATATTTATGCATAAGAGAATATATTTTATCCTAATAAATGCCTGCATTTACTCCTGATCACGGCCTTACTTACAAAAAGTTAACCTATAGCTTCGTATAGTTACAGAAAGAAGCGCGATGTTGTCCGCCGTTGTTTAGGGCATTCATGGAGTGTGGTCGCTCTCGGTGCGTATTCCGGGAAAACAATAAAATTCGTCATTGTATAATATATGCAAGACGCAGAACGAGCATATCGGAATCAACATCAGAAGAATATCTACACACATGTCTATACAGATTGACGCTTTAGCTCGATGCGTCCGTCTCCAGGCTTCGAAGTGGGCGCTAGTAAATGATGAAACACTTTCACCCTACTCTTTCTTCCTCCTCGTGTACTTTCATCTACGTCTGCGCGCGGGGGTAGTATATTTCTTTGTACGCTCAGCCTGTCCCTTCCACTTTTTTTTTATTCTACGGGTTCCGTGACGATGCGACGTTTGTATATCCACACATTTACAGTATATACATTTCGTCCTTGTAGCCACATTCTCCTGCCACTTTGTTCTCCTTTTGTCTTTCCATTCTTTTTGTGACCCCCCCCCCCTCATCATCCCCGACATCCTTCTCAAGCCCTTTGTCCAAATACATACGCATGCATAGGTACACATAGCCACACACACGGTCACAAACACGCACGCGTATACAACTTCTCCGAATACCGTAGTCGGGATCTCCGCCGAATGGTCTCGCCATCTGTTATATATGGAAAGCTCGCAGGCTCTCCGATTTCAACTAAGTGGAAATATCTGCGAAACAGCGATGCAACGCGTCACTTATATATTGATATCCGCCGCTCATGCAATGCACGCACGTAATGTTGGACACAGTTGAACATCGGATGTGACAATGCGCGCAGGATTCTCTGCTGCATCTATGCGCGCGCGCGTGTGTGTATTGATACTTATAGTGGACCAGTTTATTTATACAGCCACGGACGACCCGCGTCTTGATGTACGCTCGAGCGAGCGCCTCCGAGCTGCTTCGAGACCCGCAGCGTACCGCGCGCATTTGAATGCGATTCGATCTTCGATACCGGCGTACGCGCGGGAAATCCCCTAAGTTGCCGTCGGGGCACGTTCTTTTGGAGCGTTGTAGATTCTACGCTTGGCCTCTGCGTGCACTTAATTCTACATTTTCTTTCCCTTTCTCTCTTTCGCTCAATATATATATAGTTTTATTGCTCGTCGGAAGGCGCTGCTCTTGGCAATCATTGAGAAACGGTTTAGAGATTTTATTTAAATAGCAAAATTGGTATCCAGCAGTCTGGATTAAAATCAACTAGTAAAATGCAATGACGAACATCATGTGCAGTTTCGAAACCTTTTTTGTATGAATAAAAATAAGCAATGTTCGTTATATTTTATTGAATTTTTATTAAATATAGTAGGTGGAATGTTAAAATACAGATACACGAAATAATCTTTTAACATGAACTTTATTTCAAACGAGGAAAGAAAAGACGTCTATTCTAAAATAATCTAATGTCGGCTAAAATAATCTAATACGCCCTCTCAAAAATTACTTGAGTAAATACAATAATATATAATAAAATAAAACTTAATATTAGATATACAATAGTTCCTTTCAGTCTATATACTTTCCTCGTTTGTTCTGGGAAATTACACACGGTCCAACATTTGTTGCAAGGAATAGGGAAACCCAGTAAAACCTATTCAAACCGTCTCTATTACTAATATAAAATATATATTAATGAAAACAATATGAATTATATTTTATTATTCCTCCATGCTCATTCCTTTTCTGAGTTCAAGAAATTTCACAGTTGGCAATGGTTTTGTTAGTGCATCAGCAATCTGCTCCCCTGTGGAAATATGTTTCAATATTATTACATTTTTCTCTATTTTGCTCTCTCGAGAAATGATATTTAATATCTATAAGTGTTGATCGCTTATGATTACTTGAGTTATTCGCTATACTTATACATCCGTTATTGTCTTCACAAATTACAGTCGGTTTCATGATTTTAATTTCTATATTATTTATTAAAGACTTTAGCCATAATGCTTCTTTAACACCTTCAAGTCAAGTCATATATTCTGCTTCTGTTGAAGAAGCTACTATAGATGCTTGTCTTTTAGTATTCCAGCTAATCGTGCATTTTTCAAATAACTTTCAAATAAGTAGCCTGTTATACTTTTTGTATCAGTACCTTCATGATCACCCTAATAAGATTTAAGATAACCGCTTAAAATAATTTCACTGTTGCCTTTTGTATAAGTTAATTTTAAATTCATCAAACCTTTAAAAATATTTTAAAACTCTTTCTAGGCATTTCCATAGTTCTGTATTATTTTTCTTTGAATATCTACATAGAAAATTTTTTTTTTTTTGTACTCAAATTTGGACGCGTACAAATCATTACATACATTAAGCATTCGATCAGATTTTGAAATGGGCGTCGTATTTGTTATGTGAATTTAAATCAATATAATTTATATTATTTTGAAATGGTGCGCTTACAGCATCACAATCACTCGTGTTAAATTAATTTAAAATCGTTTTTATATATGAACTCTAATTAAGAATGAGTACATCATTATGTCATTATTTCTTAATTTCATTATTTCATTATTTCATAATTTTATAATTTCATTATTTCATTATTTCATTATATATATCTTAATTACATCTTATTATAATTTTTATTATCCATGAAATAGTTTAATTTCTTTTAAATCTGTCATTCTGAATTTATTCATTAAATAATTTTTTTAAATTATTCATTGTGTGAATATCGATTGTAACAATTACTAAATCATGTACTTAGAGTACAACATATATATTCTTAAATATTTCTCCTTTATTTATATATATATATGCAACGATCCACTAATCAATTTTTAAAACCATTTGCTATTAATGATGTATCAAAAGTTTCAAACCAACATCTTACTGCTCGTTTCAATCCATATATATATACATAGCTTTATTTAATTTACAAATTTGATTTGTTTTAAATTTAATTCCTTCAGGAATTTTCATATAAATTTCTTTCTGCAATGAACCATTTAAAAATGCAGTTTTTACATCCATACAGTGAATAAGCAAATGATATTGATTTGTAAACGCTATAGTTAATCTAAAGCTTGTAATTCTTGCTACAGAAGCAAAAGTCTCGTTATAATCAATTAAATATTTTTTATTGAAACCACGAGCAACAAGACGCGCTTTATATTTTAATGAATTTCCATGTTCATCATTTTTAATAGCGAATACCCATTTGCAGTCTATAATATTTTTGTTTTGTGGCTTTGATACTAGTATCCAAGTTTTATTAAAATAATATGAATTTAATTCATCTTTAATTGCCTGTTCCCATTTTTCTTTATGGAGATTATTTTGAATATCATTGAAATTATTGGGAATTTCACAATTTACTGATTATGCATACAAAACATAATTTATTTCTTCATAAGAAATTCTTGGTCTATTTTTGACTCTAACACTCCTTTTTAGATTTGTAATTATTTTCATTGTATTATATTTATCATTTTGAAATTCTGATTGATTGCAATTATCTATTTCTATTATAGATTTATTAGACTTATTCAAATTTTCATTTGAATTTCTGTCTATTTTCGAATCTGGTTCATCTGATTCATTTTTCTCAGATTGGTCTTCCAGAAGTTTTTCTGATTTTTCATTATCTGATTTCTGAAGCTCTACTGTTTCGTTGCGAACATCACGTTCATCAGTTTTCTTGGAATTTTCTATGACAATTCCTTCCAGAAATTTTTCTGATTTTTCATTATCAGATTTCGTAGGCTCTACTGATTTGTTACGAACATTACGTTCATCAGTTTTCTTGGAATTTTTATTACAATTCCTTCAAGCCTCATTTCTGATCTCGAATTCAAAATTTTATTTCATCAGCTATCAGGTCCCTTGCTACAATAAATTTTTCTGATTCTACATCCCATATTTTATTGTAAAATTAAAATTAAAACGTAACCAACTAAAATACGTTTCCAAGATTTATCTTCAAAATTTTAATTTTTGTTTTTCTTATCTTATTATTCACATATATTGTACTATCCAAAACTTTTAAATATTTTACTTAATGATTTTTACCATACCATAATTGATATGGTATTTTATACCGTTTTAAAGCATTAGTAAGGGTTCAATTTATTAAATACATCGCAGTTGAAACTGCTTCACCCCAAAATACATTGTTTAGTTTAGCCCCACTTACGTGCTTTTTCAGTAATTGTTCTAATCATTCTTTCTGAAACACCATTTAATGATGAAGTATGAGAAACTGTTAAATGATAGTTGATTCCATTATCTTTGCAATAGTCCTTCATTTCATTCGATAAATACTCTACATCATAATCACAATATAAATTTACTATTTTTAAATTAAAATGAGTTTGACTTTTCTTTTTTTATAAAAAGTGTTATGTTAAAATAAAGATACACGTAATAATCTTTTAACATGAACTTTATTTCAAACGAGGAAAGAAAAGACATCTGTTCAAACGAAAGGACAACGCAAGACTCACTGCAGTACTCGAAATTGAAAATTCTGCAAGCCTTTGTGAGAAACTTAAAACCTATAAAAACACATCAGGCAGCTAAACAATAAACTCATAAATCATTTACCTGCGCAGGGCAGCAAAGACGCACATCGTAATAAGACCCAGTGGACACATATGTTTACATGCCTTTACGATACTGTCCAATATTTAGTTTCAAGTATTTTTTGCTTTATTATTTATAGAAGGCTAAAATAATCTAACATATTTAGATATGGAATTATGGAATTATCGATTTGATTACTATTATATATATATATATATATATATATATATATATATATATATATATATATATATATATAATTATTATCTAGTTATTTTCTATTATATAGTTAGTTTGGCTTCATTACTCTGCAGGTCACCATTTGATCTACGTATTTAATTGTGTCAATAAACAGTATTATGGATAATATTCAAATATTTTATATATGACAAAAGAGAGATAGACACCTGCACACACAGTCGTAGAGATGTCATTATTACTGCATACACTTGACAAGAACCACGCCAGGTATATTACAGCTGTTACGAGCATTGAGTATAAAAGCTTCTCGTTTTCATTAACCGACCCACATCTCCGCGAATCACACGCGAGAAATATGCTCGAAAAATGACCGGGAATAAGAGAAAAAAGGTCAACAATTTTGATTTTGAAGGAATAAAATACAAGTCACATGCACATTCACCATTATTTATATGTCATATAACTCCTCGCATAGAGTAAACCTTGACGGTATTATAATAAATATTAGATGATGGAATAACTTTAAGCGCATGAATTTTTATCTTGATTATCGTAGACGGACACTCTTGCACGTAAAATCAATGAAGTTTTCTCTGAAACTTTTACCACTACAATTGGCGAGAGAAAGTAGATGAAAATACCCATTGCTGAGAGAAATAAAAAACTACATTCTACATTCAAATGAGCTCGATACGCCGTTGTATTCTAATGATCTTTTACATTCTTTTCGTAAAAAGAAAATTTTGAGAAAAAAAAATGAAGCAAAGCTTCGACAGTTTTACACTTTGCTTAGACATGAACCTTAAAGCTAATTTCTGTTGTACCGATACAAATATTGAATGTTTAGTGTACGTCAATTTATTCGTTATATAATATGGAAGAATTATGCGAGGTTCCTTTATAGATAATGAAAGGAGGAGGATGAAATTTTATTAAAAATAATAAAAAATTCTACTTTTTTCTCATTTTTAGCAGCTTTAAAATTTAATATATGGTATCTAGAAATTCGTCGATAAAGACAGTTGAATCGGTATTTAGAATACAGTCAGTTTCCTTTATCTCGCAGGTTACATGTTTGTAAAATTTAACCTATCTACTCCATTCTTTGTGCAATTTCCATTATGATTAGATAAAAATCTACGCATCACTGGACGTAGTTATATTTGATTTTTTAAATCTAAACTTTTGTCCATTTACAGAAACCGAGGTTGAAAATACAAGAACATTACTCAGACCTTTAAATAATTTAGAGAAGCGATTTCAAGGTCGGTCTTTTCACTAACTATTTTTCATTATCTGGCTTAGATTGCGAGAAATCAAGGTGCGTCGATTAGAATGAGCCATCCTGTATGAACATCTAAATTAATAATCCCACTGGACCGAATACCAGTATTATAATGGAGTTTAATGCTTAAGTGACTTCCCGATGTCGCTATTGCACTGAGATCTATCAAGCAAAACTATATGCGCGTTTACTATATATATATATATATCAGCTGAGATATTTCGGAGTTAATAAACACGAGGTCGCGCTATTATTCAATGAAAAAAAATAGTTTATAGATTAGCTACACAGACATTCGACGATAAACTTTCGATAATACTGTTGTTTATTTTTATCAATAATCATTATGTATACGATAAAATTGTATTTCTATATAAATATTAATTGACTTTTATTTATATTTTTTATGATAAGCCTAATATTTAGACAGTTACGAGAAGTCTCGTTCGAAAGTGCCCTTATATTAAACAATGCATACATATGTTGTAAATCTAGATTTATGTATATACAGAAGAAATAAAAACAAAGACATTTCTTTGCGTGAGTGTTATGCTATTTACCATTAAGATTTCGTGTTTCATACACTAACATCATATATTCAATGGCAACATTTATTACATTATCGTACATCATAGTCAATTAAAAATTTTTAATCCATTTAATTTTCGAGCTTCAAACTTTTTAAAGTCATACAACGCTTAGCACGAAAGTGTATTTGAATTTTTTTTCTCCTTTCTTTAATTTTTATCTCAAAAGTGGAAGGGGATACGTGGATGGAAACAAAGCACGTTCGTATACCTCACTCAAATTCATTGCACGAGTTCATTTTACAATATTTCCATATGTATATCGCATCGTAATGATTCCGTAACTATATATATATATATATATATATATATATATATATATATATATATAGGAGAACCGCATAATGAATGACTGAGTATTGTAATTGCTACATTAGTCTGCCCTACAAAATTTAAAACTAGTAATTTCAACTAGGGCAATTACGTGGGCATAAAGTTAATTACTTACGGTACTGTATATAATGGGCTTGAATATTGCGTGCTTCGTTCTTCCTTTAAACCAATAAAATAACGAAAAATGAAAAGTTTCGGTACATAACATAATATAACATATTGTTCAGTGCGACTGAATTACATATATTATATTGCGCGTTGCATATTGTTGTTGTATTATATTATTTATATATTTACATTATAATGTTGATGTATTTATCTACATATATATAGAGGCCTACGATGGCTCGATCGCTAGGCCGAAGGACTAGTAACTTGGTGATCCGAGTTCAAATCCCGGTCCCGGCCGATTGTCACAAGCACCGCTGTAATAATTTACTTGTACTTTGTTTACAAACACATCGTAGACCACCGTCGCTGATTTGCATTGCTATTTGGAAGCATAAATAGAGCAACGTTAAACAACATAAAATGTGTGTGTATGTGTGTGTGTGTGTGTGTGTGTGTGTGTGTGTGTGTGGGAATCGAGAAAGGAATAGATTCGGGTGATAAAAGATATTTGAAAATAATATTATAAAATATTATATTTATTAATGGATAAACGATAATATAGTGTGAATCTTCATTCTAATTCTGATTAGTCTTCTTATTGCGACGGGAGCAAACTTTTGTTTGTTTCTGAGCAGCAGGTCAGTTACCCCCTCCTCTCCGCCGCCGCCGAGCAATCGATGACAGGTAGACTCGTTACGCTGCTCCATTGGCGCAAAGGCGCTCGGTAGCAAGCGGCACAGGTGCTTTTTGATGTGCGGTTCGATCTCTCTCTTTCTGTCTTTATCTCTCTCTCTCTTTCTCTCTGTTTCACTCGAATGGGCTGGAGATTTTCCGTACTTTATGTAGTGACGTCTGGGGTTCAATGGATATAATCTGGCGGTGTCAATGGGCAGCCTCGCCGCTTGTATCCACACATGCACGCGCACATACCCAGCCACACACCCTGTATTTTTTTTTTTTTTTAATTTTATTAAAACTACAAACTCGGTTCTCCACATAATCAATGCTGCACTTTCTACACTGGAAAAATTCAGATTTTAGAAAGTCGATTTTCCAATATGATTTAACAATATTTCCACTAGTTCCTTCATTGTGGACATAAGTGCTCATGATAATTACTCATTACCTTCGGTATCTTAACATATAATCGATATTTCGTGGAGAATCATGGAGATTTGGACAGGACCGAGAAGGAAAATATCATATATTCGTTCGAAAATTAAATATTTTGAAATAGTGTGCAAGATCTTTCACATGAGCCACGCGTATTTGTCATCTACATCCTTAATTACAACCCAATTATTTTCAGAAAGCATGATCACTGTATTGCCGTTAAAACGAACAGGCGAGATATGGAGCTCTCATTCACGAGGTACATGTGCTGTTATAATATGTAGAAACTGTAAACCCTCAAGCATAGTGTGAACAAAAGGAGATCGAGAGAGAGAGAGAGAGAGAGAGAGAGAGAGAGAGAGAGAGAGAGAGAGAGAGAGTGATAGAAACAGAGGGGGGGGGGAGGAAAAAAAATATAAAAAAATAGACAATTCAGCGAGATACGCAGTCACCAGTAGAGATGCTCGACCTGGTTTTGCACGCATGTTTATAGTTATAAATGCTCTCATGGCTTCATTACCAACAGTCGAGGACGAGAATATAATGATGATACTGCGAGCATTTCGTGCACGCTTATTATACAAATTTTTCTTTAGAATTCATATACCTGCAAGTACACAATCGTATGCTAGCACGCATGCGCGATCATATACATAACATACACACACGCGCGCGCAGCATAGCGCTCATCACAATTACTTATTACCTTTGGTTTCTTAATCTGTAATTGATATTTTGTGAAGAATCATGGAAATTTGGAGAGAACCGAGAACGAAAATATCATAAATTCGTTTTAATATTAAATGTTTTTAAATAGTGCACACGCGCACACAAACTAAGATAGAAGGACAAGGACTGGTGGGAGAGAGAGAGAGAGAGAGAGGGAGAGGGAGAGATCGATAGACCATGTATTTCTTTGTAATCATGAATATAAAATAGCATTATAAATTTTTGAATTTATTTATTGAAATTCATTTCTTTTTTAATCAATAAAATGGTACAAAAGTTATTTTCTTGATACATAAAATTCCACAAAATATTAAAATAACTAAAAACAAAAACACTCTAGACCAATACAGTAAGTCATTCCTATAAATAACATAGATAGTTATATTGTAACATAGAATAAAATAGTAAAATAAGTAAGTTACATCAAAATATAAGTAAAACATAGAGATACAAATTAAATATAGTACATACAGTCATATTATTCTATGAAATAAATATTGTAATTAAATGAATAAATGACTTATCCGCAGATTCGAACACTGAAGCGACTCGTTCCAATCAATACGTTTATACATAAAACATAAAATTAGGAATAAATGGGATGAAACGTACGAAACATAATAAATTATCATTTATACTAAAACATAGTCAGATTACAAATCTATACAATATAGTTATCTCAATTACAAAAACCTTGAGCATGAAAAGATCATTTTCCAATTTCAGAGCTCATTTTGAGAGGTTAACCTCTATTATCTAACGCTTGGAAGTTTTGATGGTCATAGTTTTAGTGACGAGAGACGCTAAATACTCAGATAAATGCATACATACGATTTCGTAGAGTAGATTATACCAATGAAAGAATCACTTCTATCTGTGCGTAACGAACTCACGCTGAAAAGGGTGACATGCACATCACATCTAAACTCCTGTATTTAGGCCAAACAGGAATTTTGCAGTTGAAGTCTATTTCTATTCTCAAGGGATGAGTCAAGCATATCTACTGAACAGTAATCTAGATATCGAAACAGGACTGTTTCAGCCAGCTTCTTTAATAAAATCTCGGTGGTATAGTTTTTAAAAAAGCGTAAATGATTTATGTTAAACATTAATATGATCTGATGAACATGGAATTTCCATGATAAAGTAAAATGAGTTGCCAAGATCGATACTAAGCTTAGTTCCTTTTTAATTTCAGCTATAATGCTGTGAAGTACAAATATCTTATTTTCATTTTTCAAGTTTTCATTCTTAATGAGGCAGAAGTTGCCCAATGTGGCACAATTAAAGCAATCCGTGAAAGCAAAGTTGATCACTCTATTCTGTCCGACTATGGGATACCTAAAGATACATTTGTAGGTCTTCAGCATATAGAATATGCTTTATATTGTATAGATCAAGTACGTCGTATAAGTCACTAATAAATAAGAAGAAAATTAAATGCACGTCTCGATTTAAGAAGACTTTTCTTCTGAATTAATAATTGACTGTATCCTCTATAAAAGTAAAAAAATGCCCATTTTAGGGCTGCTCTAGAGAGATACAAAAGACAATAACTTTTAAACAGAAGTGAAAAGCGTATAGTGTCAAATACCTTACTGAAATAAAAAATGAGGAGCAAATTGACCTATTTTCTATTTATGTCATTCCTAATACCATTGGCCAACTTTAGCATGGCTGTTTGAATTGAACGAAAACGTTTAAAGCCCGTCTGCATGAAGTCAACAGCAAGAGAATGTACGGAGTTCTGAATTTGGTCTTGAATGACCAAATTAGAGAATCATAAGCTTCTCTAATAGCTTAAAAAAGTATAATTCTGAAATGGGTCTAAAATCAAATTGGAAGGAAGGCAGTTTGCATCTTTTCAATGACATAGCAAGTACCTTCTTCTTCTAAAGGCCAGGGAAAAACTCCGGAGCAAAAAATAGAGAGAGAAAGAAAGAGAGAGAGAGAGAGAGAGGGGCGATAGAGAGCGAGACATGCAGTTAGAGAGAATTTATAAATATACGTAGAATTTATTTAAGCTGAGAACTTGGAAGGCCGAGATAGTTATTACATGGTATAAAATAAAGAAAAATAAGTTATTATTGGCTAAATGTCAAAGCGATTTTGTGAGTCATTGTGATCATTGCACAACAAATTGTATTTTAAAATAAAAGGAAAAAAAACAAACAATTACTTAAAACTAATAAGATTGACAGAAAAAAATAAGACAGAAAGAGGCAGAGAGAGAGAGAGAGAGAGAGAGAGAGAGAGAGAGAGAGAGAGAGAAAGAGAGAGAGAAAGACAGAGAAAGAAAGGAAGAGAAAGTCCGTACTAGGGAAATTGTATTATAAAACTTAGGGAGAACGTGAGCGAATATCTATAGTTGGTGATTGAGATTTTACCTGTTGATTGTAGATTGAGAAGCAGAAATGTTAGATCCACAAGAAAATATTAAGTTCGTCAAAGTATCTTTCCGATTGATGCCTCGTATATCTACATGTTATGTATACGATGTATGTTCTTACAAGTTATCAAGGGGTACGTCGAAAATAACTGATGAATTTCCTCTCCCCGACACCCTTATCCTTTTTCATTTCATTACACACACACACACACACGCGCGCGCGCGCACAGAAATATATATATATATATATATATATATATATATATATATATATATATATATGTAATTATATCGGCTGTGCATAGAAAGTTCTTGTTCAGAAAAAGTATTCTCCAATCGCAATGTTATTTTTAAATTATATCAAATTATATGAAAAAGAAATGCGTGTATAAAAAAAGTACTTCCATTACATCGTTGTTTTTTATTAATTTTATAACGCCTATCTCATTTTATATAAATTCTGTTTATCTCAAGTATATCGGTAATAGTTACCACATTAAAAAATGTTTGTTAAAATTGCAGCGCTCATGTATACACGCGTGAATCTATCACAACTCTCAATTACGGTTGTATTTATTCGTTGTTTTTCTCGCAGTTTAGTTGGTGCACCGATTATATATAATGAAATAATGCATTCATTTTCACACGAGGGACATACATAGAGGCCAAGTTAGACAGAGTGTGAGTGAGGGTGAGAGATAGACAAAGAGAGAGAGAGAAAGAGAGAGAGAGAGAGAGAGAGAGAGAGAGGGGGGGGTTACACGAATAATAGTCAAACGAAAAGGGGTAAAGGGATCCCCCCTTCCAATCCTATATTCATTTCCGTTCCAATAATGGTCAGTTTGTAAGACTATAGGGTTTGGACGAACATACCCTCTCGGTACTCGGCTTCCCCACGCTAAGCAAATATTATTGTAGTTTCATTATTTGTTACTTGTTTTTGTACCATGGCACTTGATATAATACAACGCAGTTCGCATTTTCTATAGTGCTTATGAGCCTAATAAGTAATTAAACTGAAATTATACATTATAAGTGAATAAATGAAAATTTTCGGCGAAAGCGCTGCACTGAAAAACTACCAAATAAAACAATAAGCCCCATTGCGGCAGGCAATGTATGTTATTACTTGAAAGAGAGGAAAAAAAAGTTAAAACAACAAGCAAAAATAGAGGAGAAAAGCGCAAATGTGAAAAATTATAAGCGCGGAAAAATTGGATTAAAACGAGTATGTCCGCTCCCACGCGCAGGGCTGTCAATGCGTTTGCAAATTATCGGGGCATTAATAACGAACGCTCGCTGCAGAACGGCTCAACGGCACAAATTGCCGAACAATTGGTTCCATTATATAATAGCTCACAGAGCCTGACCGTGCGTTCGCGCGACAGTTGACCTCGTCATTATTGCTGCCGAACCCGGTTCGATTCGTTTTGCATCTATTTTTTTATATACCCCCGCCCCTTCCATCCTCCCCGTCATAAGCGCGTGCCTCTCGAACGCGAGTATGCGTCCACCATTGTGTCAATTTATCCCCCCTCCGTCACTCTCTCACTCTCTCTCTCTCTCTCTCTCCGTCTTTTCGGGCCTACACAATAACCGAGATCGGTCATTAAAACGCGGTCACAAAGACGGCTTATATGTTGGACAAACGGTAGGCGGCTGCTGCGGCAATGACGACGTGCAAAGAAAAAGAGCCAGGGGGTTAGAGGGTGGAGGGAAAAGGGCAAAAGCAAAGGGGACAGAGCTTTCTCTCCCTTTCTCTCTCTCTCTCTCTCTCTCTCTCTCTCTCTCTCTCTCTTTAAGAAAAGTTTTCGGCATGGACAAATGGTACAAATACAAATAATTTATAATGCTTGTAGTTGCAACTGATTTCTTCTGTTTGAACTCGAAATTTCAAACTTCATTTTAATATGATCTCAAAGGACTATTGTGTATTAAATACGTAGAAGAGAAAGTGAAATTCTAATTTTATGAACAATGAAGATTTTTATATGCATCAAATAATGAAAAATTTTATCGTTGTTACATATGAAAGTCAAAGTTAAAAGCGATGCAATTTTCGATATTTTCAAATTGTAATTCAATTGTCGTCAATGACCTCATTTTTATAATGCTCTTATTTCTTCAATATTCGTTCATTCAATCTAAATTCTAAGGTTTTGAAATATCTCCATCAATTTGCTTTTTTATTTTTAAACAAATTTAAAAAACTTCTTAAAATCTTAAATTAAAATTTTTTTTATAATAGATAAATATAAATAATATAAACAAATATAAATAACAGATAATCGAAAAATAAAACATAAAAAATTGTTAAATCGTGATCAATAAGTTCAGAGAAACTGATTATGTCGCAAGTAGAACCCATAGAACAGAGAGACAGATTATGTCGCAAGTAGAACCTACCCTTTTCAATGGACAATTAAGATCTCCGACCCTATGTATTACATACATTATATGATATTACACATGCGTAGATACGGAACACATACACACATGCACATCTGTACGTACATAAAAGAAGTCTACATACTCGGGTACAATTCCTCGTGCTAATTTTGATTAGGTGAAGAGCTCGCGAGGGGAGGAGAAAGTTGATTTGACAATAACACCATTGTGGCATGGGTGTAAAAAATGGGTGTGTTTGTCAAAAAAAACGAGTAGGGGCGGGGGTAGACGACGAAACTGTGACCGCTTAAAGAACTAACACATTGAGCAACACTCGAATTTTATTAATAACCGCAGACGTTTATGTCTATTCTATATACAACGCACTCGGGTTAAACCAGTCCCGCACAGAGGAGCGCAGAAAAAAAACCTCATTGCGTTTAAGTGTTGGAATGCGCCGTCGCGTTACGCTGCACGAGATTCAAAGGCTACTAATATGTAGAACCGATGTATTTGAGTATTTCAAGAGTAGTCGAGGAGGGGAGGGTGCGAGGTCACTCGAAAGATTGCCCTAGCCTGTACTCCCATGACCAGGTGTTCTATGCAATTTGAGCGAACGAATTGAAGCGCAAGGACGCAATTCGGCACGAAAAATATGCGCGACTATTGGTTTATTTTATTAATATGCTGGTTGAGTCGAATCCGAATTATATTATCTAATGTGCGCCATTGATTTCTGCTTCATACACCGTAAAAATTAATAAATATAAATGTCAATTAAAGGTTCAAAGAAGCAAGGGGCCAATAAAAGAAGAAAAATAATTCATCATTCCTGCATAGTCTACGGAAAAGCAAATACATGCATCATTCTGCGACACGGTACACTAGAAAAAATCAGATTTTAATAACGAGACTTCGAGTATGCCGTACCTTTTTTACACATATAACTGTTTAGTCATTCACTTTCGCAAAAAACTGTTCCCATACGCTTCCGCAAAAATACCTGGTCGTTGCTTCAACTGCGGAGAAAATAAGTATTAAACTCTCCAGAATTGGTTTCAGTGTAGCATCTAATCTTTATGTGCCCATGTCATTTACACAGGGTAACACGATACATGGGACCTATTAGAATTTACGAGAATCTTGTTTACTGTAGTTGCTGCTCATTCAAATTACTGTTTACCTCAGTTTTCGATGGCTTGGAAGGGCATCCAGAAAAAAAGAGTTTTTTTGCATCTCATCCGCTTGATTTAATACTTTCAAAAACTTATTTGTATAATTTATCAAATAAAAAATGATCAAGCATAATGCACTTTTCAGTGACCCTCATTTGCACGAATCAACACGCTGGAAACTCCTCAAGGGAACGTAATTAGCAACGAATTATAATAAGAGTATGTGTGTGTGTATGTGTGAGTGCGTGTTTTGGTTTAAGAGGGGTGAGGCGAAATCAATAATAGTCTAAAATTATTTCTGTAATTTTCGTAAAATTTATCAACAAATCACTTTCATTGATTGTAAAAAATTTTAGAATGGAACATTATAAGTCTTACTGTAAATAACATACAAAAAATGAAGTAGTAATTCTAATTTCTTAAATATTTTATTCAAAAGTCTTTCGCTTCATTTTGTTTAAATAATAAAATTTATTTCAACATATTAGTACTTTATGAAACAGTTACAGAAAGGCAATGACAGTACCTTGTTGATGATAATAACGAATAGTATTGATGAATGAGGCCTACAATGGCTCGATCGCTCGAGCGAAGGACTAGTAACTTGGTGATCCGATTTCAAATCCCGGTCTCGGCCGATTGATACAAGCACCGCTGTAATAATTTACATGTGTTTTGTTTACAAACACATCGTAGATCTCCGTCGCTGATTAGCACCAATATTGGGAAGCATAAATAGAGCGACGTTAAATAACATAATAAAAAAGTATTGATGAATAAACTTCATAAATTATGACAGGCTCGTAAAAAAGCATAATAACAGTTTTTTACTAGCTGTATTCAATTGATAGTTTAACAGCTAATTAATTTACCATAAAAACTAAAAAAAGCTATCTCGTGTTTACTATCTAAATAATATTCATTTATTTTTTTTTTATAATTTAATATTTAATATTTAATATTTAAGTTATCTAATTAACTTCACTGTAGGCTATGATCAAATTATAATGCAAAAGTCAACTATAAAAATCAACACCACTCCATAATGTGATCAACAAAATTGAATTATTATAAATGTGTGTGTATGTGTGTGTGTGTGTGTGTGTGTGTGTGTGTGTGTGTGTGTAATTATCTGAGGTTTGATCCCATTCGGCCTTTGTTGAGGTTGGCACATCAGCGTGTTTTAAATGTAACTCTCTCGAGCATGCTGGACAATTCGCTGTATACGTAATTGTCAAATAAAATTAATTTAATCTCATAATTCTACACATTTCTATATGCGGACACTATTATTCCTATTTCACCAAAGTTTAATAATCGACTAATTGGCTTTGTTAGATATGGGATTATAATATACTAGCCTCGTTCTCTCTCTCTCTCTCTTTCTTTCTCTCTTGCTTAGCTCTATCTCTTTTGACTTAAACATTCGATAATTCCATTTAAAGCCGAATTGAAACGTGAGCTTTTTCCGACATCCAGTCTTATAATATATATATATATATATATATATATATATATATATATATATATATATATATATATATATATAACGGTCATTTCTCCTCTCATTTCCGCGACAAAAGTTACGTGTCTGTGTGAGTTCTTGATACTGACGTGCAGCAGCTGCTCGCGTCTCTTTACGGGATTATATCTCGGTTTCCGTATATAATTCCTTGCGTCTGTATATCTATGCTCCCGCAGTCCCATGCGCCATTTCAATGCCGAGGAGAGAATCATTAGTTGTCTCGAACGGCAGTCGGGTAGACTGCAGGAGAGAGCAAGTGGAAAAGAGAAAGAAAGAGAGAGAGAGAGAGAGAGAGAGAGAGAGAGAGAGCAAATTAGTTCGGACACTTGGATATCTGAAATAATCCGAAAGAGAACGAGAGACAGAGAGGAGTTCAATTTACGAGAGAGCGAAGGGGGTTAAACTGTCGATGCATCATTGGTCCCGATTTAACGGCCTCGACCTAGCGTCATTGTTCCAATTATAATTCTATACGCTCTTTCATCTCCTTGTCCTCGGTTATGCCGGAACCGGCTACGACAATTTTTCATTCGTATATTATTATGCCAATACAGTTTTCGCGCCGCGCGGCACCTCGTAAACGGGTAAACCCAGCTTTTATCCAAATACAAAGGAGCCTGGATTCCTTTATTTTTAGCCCCTCGTCCACTTTTATCGCTCACCCTGCCATCCGGCCCGAAAGGTAATAAAAAGCTAAATAGCCCAGGGAACACAAAGATAATTTTTCCTATATATATATATATATATATATATATATATATATATACATATATATATATATATACATATAATATTTTCAGAAGCAAACAAAGCGGAATAACTCCCTGGCTAACTCACGGATGTCGATTTGATTTTATCGATCCAATTGAAAACGCGAGCTTGATTAAATCTCAAAGATCATCCACTTGGACACAATACGTGTTGAGAAAAACAAGAGACCCTTCCCTCGTCCGATCAGGCACCGGCCTACCCACTTCTGTGTCGAAAATTCATTTTCAGCGATGGCCTTTCTCGAGAAAACCCGAACGTTCTAAAAGCAATATTATACCTTTTATCAATTGTCGTAGATGAGCGCAAAAAACTTTTGCGCTTAAAAGCTTATATGAACCCCGGCAGAAATCTAACAATTTTCAATAGGTTGGAAAGTAGTTACTAGGTATTAAAAATAGAATCAATTTATCATAGCTTAAAATTAGGCAAATCTTGGAATGAAAAATGTGAACATTGTCAATAAAATTAAAAAATAGGTAGAAACTAGGTTTAAAGCTAGAATCTTGTTTCTGGCTAGTAAATGAGCATTTTAATTTGGATGCAAGTCTCAATTACTATAATCGAAAAAATTAATATATGTACAATATTATAATACTATATTGTTTATAGAATAAAAGGAATACGATGAGTATATAGTTTGAAAGAATTATAAAAGAATAATAAAGTCTGTTTCGAGAATGAGCCTTTTGCATATCAGAAACATAACCTGGTTTTGCATTAACTCTTATGAGAGACCTGCCAGAACTGAAATTTATTTTATTAATAACTCTATAAAAAATACTTTAATTGTATTTTTGTCGACTGCTTATATACAAATTAATAAATATTTTCATTGGGGGATAGGGTATATATAGATTAGAATATAAGGTTTCGTTTAGTCCCTGATGAGGAGCCGTAGCGAGCTCGAGACGTTGGACTACACCTTCAATTAGGTAAGGGTGGTGGAGACAGTCAGATTGCACTTTACTAACAAAAAATTTTTTTCAGCTAATATTTTATTTTCAGATTAGTCTATGGGGGTGACTATATACAAGGACAGTCTGACTGCCATTATAATTTTTAAGTTTTATTTTTATTTTTATTATTTTTATGTATTGATGTATTAATATTAATATCAATGTATATTGATATAATTACGTATTATTTACGATTGATTTAATTGGACTGTAAGACCAATGAATATATTTATAAATTTCTTTAAAAAAATGAAAGATCCTATTCATAAATGGGACGCGTATTGATTATTTCTTAAAAATTTTAATGATATATTGAAAGTTATGTATTAATGATAATTTTGACGAGATATTTAAATAAAAAAGCAGTTATATCGTGTGTTTCCGGAAGTACAATGTCTGCCCTACAGGCAGCTGACAGACGTTCGACAATGCGACGCGTGCGTAATTCAAAATAGCATGAGATATATGCAGTATAATAACAAAAATTATTACGACAATCTTAGTAAATTGTTTAACTCTAATAGTTTATAAATTGGAAAAACAGCGTTCATTTGTATAGGATGAAACGAAAAGTGTCATTGCCAGCTTAAGCAATTTTTGTCATTTCTGAAAAAAGTCGACCGTATTTCACCATTCTTTCAAGAAAAATATCACAGCCATTAATTAGATTTGAGAATTAATATGTTCTTTTCGACTTTTCAATTATGTTTTTGCAAGCATTTCTTTAAAATTCACAACTATTTTTAGCTTGCGAATAAATAAATTGCTTTTTCTGTTTATGCTTGGATAATGCAAATACCCTTCGAAATTAGAGTCTGTCTTTCTCGAACTCGCAGTTTTTCAGGACCAGATGATCCAGACTATCTCATAATATGAACGACACGCCAGTACGTAGAGGTTGATTCCGTAGGTTTGTTTTAGATACACATGAGAAATTGATGTTGGTATTATATTACCATCGGTAATATTTTAATGAGAAAAAAACGAAAAAAACGAAACTGAATATGAAATCATTATTTATATAATAGGAATAATTTAAAAAATTCTTCGAAAAAATCTAGAAAGTATTATTTGTCTAGAATTCCTGAGGTGAATACTAAATATATTATAACTTCTATTGTTTTCTTATTAATTTTTTTACATAATTATATAAAAATGTAATTGTTAGCCTATTTATCTTTTAGTGGGGGCTTTGGGCCTAGGCAGTGGCGGGCCTCCTGACAGTTTAGTCCGACCCTGGAACTAAGCCATGCGCCGCGATCCCTGCCAAATGTGCATGGGTTCCCTACAATATATACATAATATGTTCGTATCTATACATCTAACGATATCGGCGGACAAAGGGCAGACGCGCGTACCGCGCCCGACAATATACGCGCCGGACCCGCGCCCCGCCTACCGCGGCTCCGTGCGGGCGTTTCTTTTCAAAAGTGCCCGTCAAGCGGGACCGAACGCATGCCCGGCCAGGTGCGAAAATTTCATTATATTCCCGACTGCTTTCTTGGTGTTAGGGGGGAGGGCTTGGTGTGCGGCCACATATCCTCGCGGATCCCGATGGAGGGCGAGGCGCATCTTTTGAACGGGTGGGGGGAGCCCTTTCAATAAAAGTGTAAATTTCGTTTACACCCCTCCCCTCCCTATACTAACGCTCGCTCGCTCGCCCGCATTGAAATCGGTTTTATTGAAATTTCACCGCGTTTACAAGGATATATCTGAATATAAATACACACCGGAGGGCGTCGGCGGTATGAGGCGTGGGCAGTTTCTTTTTTTTTTCTTTTAATTTTATTTTAATAAAATGTCGAGCCTTTAAAGGGCACGAGACAGGGGGTGGATCCGTTCAATTATACGCTTGGATAAATAACGTGTTAGATATTGTGCTTATTCAATCAGTACCTTGTTATTGTTGTTTGCGGACTTCCTGCAGATGTGTGCCTTCATAAAATAATTGAAAAAAAATACGTAAAGTTAGTCATTTTTATTTCTATCAATGTGTGGTTGTTAATGACGCGAAATCAATTATTCTGACCGATCATCAGTGTCAATATATTATGAGTTCAGTTTCATCAGTCTGGATGTATAGGACGAGGTATCAAATCACACTGACAGTTTCGTGTTGAATTTTTATTATTATTGTTATTATTATTATTATCATTACTTTTATGAAAAGCTCGCGGTCGATTAAATCTTCTTATGTAAATTACCTACACCGATAAATGATGAACAGAGTATATAATGCGATTGAAAACTCGACTGTTTCAATACTTTATCATGCGGAATTTACGTAGTCGTATATAGACCGCCCGGCCAATAACGACGCAGCAACCATAAAGTCTCCGCGCGCGATGGAAAAATCGTGGGTGCGCGGTCCGAGAAAAAAATCTCAAAGTAATAAAATTTCTTTTATCGCTGTATATTTCGCGTCGGGGCTTTCTAGTACATCGCGGATTGTAAAAAAAAGGGAGAAAAGAAAGAAGGGGATGCGAAGAAATACAAAAGGAATCGATTCCTGCGAGCTGCCGTCTTATCCCTTTTTTGCACGAAAGCCTGCTTTCTCTCTCTCTCTCTCTCTCTCTCTCTCTCTCTCTCTCTCTCTCTATATATATATATATATATATATATATATATATATATATATATATGCAAATATTTTCGTCCTCTTGAAAGCATATAGGCGGCTGCTGCCGAAATGACCATCGATCTGATATTAT